>OZ004704.1:174860958-176060958 GCA_963924515.1 Vespertilio murinus
TCTTTCTTTTTAAAATTTGTTATTTTAAAAATTTCTTTATTGATTAAGGTATCACATATTTGTCCTCAACCCCCCATTCCAATCCCCCACCCCTTCCCACTCATGCGCCCACCCCCCTATTGTCCTTGACCACTGGTTAGGCTCATATGTGTGCACACAAGTCCTCTGGTTGATCTCTCCCTTTTATCCCCACCCTCCCTTTGAGGACCAACAGTCTGACCCATGGCTCCTTGTCTCCGGGTCTGTTCTTGTTCATCAGTCTGTGTTGTTCACCATTTCCCTTAGGTGAGTGAGATCATGTCCTACTGGAAATATAAGAATCAGAAATGAGACAAGCAATAATGGTTATGCTGAAAGACATATGAATCAGTCTGTAGTGAGTTTCTTTCTGGGCCAACAGTTCTTTTGAGACCCAGTTTCAATGTCAAACAGTTCCTTATGTGTACATGTCAGCAATGATTGAAATTTCTTTTGAGAGCCAATTTTTTAAAACTTCTTCTAATGCCACTTCTTCACAACAGACTCGCCCAGGCCGTGGTATTTTGTGGAAGAGCCACACTCAAGGGGCCTAAGAGCCCCATGTGGCTCTCGAGCTGCGGTTTGCCGACCACGGTACTAGTATATGTGGCACACGGGTGCACGATGCAGCAAGGAGCGTTTTCCTGAACGTCCATGACAGCCCTGCAGCCCAACTTCCCGAGCTCTCTCCAGTTGTCCGCACATGCTCCTTGCCTGGAGAGTTAGTGTCTGGATGTCCTGCACCCCGAGCTTTCCTCTCGCTGGAAATTATCCTGTTCTGCTTATGTAGCCTGGTGACTGAGGCAGGCGAAGCCACACCTTCTCACACTCCCCCCAGGGCCTGCTTCCCTGCGTGCCTCCGGTCTGCTCACATGGCAGCCAGAATGAAATGCCAGCCAGTCCTGCTGCCCCTCTGCTCACATGAGTGAAAACCAAAGTCCATTTCCTCTCTGACTTCTCTTACCACTCTCCCCCACCTCACTGAGCATGGGCACACCTCAGGGCCTTTGCACGGTGTCTCTCTGCCGGGCACACCTCCCTCACCGGCTGCCCGGCTCACCCCCACTTCCTGCAGGCCTTTGCTTAGATGTCACTTTCATTTCCTGACCACCCCACTTTAAAATCTACCTCTTCTCTCTCTACATTCCATACTCCCCTTTATGGCTTCTCTTTCCTCCATAGCACCTAGCATTCTCTACCATGCTATATATTTTTTAAAATATATTTTTATTGATTTCAGAGAGGAATTGATATATATATATATATATATATATATATATATATAGATATATACAACAATATATCTTATTGTTGTATATATACAACAATAAGAGATACAACAATAAGATATATACAACAATATATCTTATTGTTGTATATATACAACAATAAGAGATACAACAATAAGATATATACAACAATATATCTTATTGTTGTATATATACAACAATAAGAGGGAATCATTGATTGGCTGCCTCCTGCATATCCTCGACTGGGCATCAAGCCTGCAACCGGGGCATGTGCCCTTGACCGGAATCAAACCTGGGACTCTTCAGTCCACAGCCCGATGCTTTATCTACTGAGCCAAAGCAGCTAGGGCAACCATGTTATATTTTTACTTGTTTAGTGTCTGTTTCTCCTACTAAAACGGAGCTTGATGAGGGCTCAGATTTTTGTTTGTTCGTTCATTGCTGTACCAGCCAGGACCCAGATCAGTGACTAGAACATAGTAGGGGCTCAATAAATATTTAATGAGTGAATGGCACTCAATGGACGTCAGAAGAATGAACGAATTGGTCAATCGATCGAAGGAGAAACCCAGAGGCTGGTAGATTTCATTTCTGCAGAGGCAGGGGGCAGGTAACGAGGGAGACCTCCCTGAGGGGGTGCTGGGCTGTCAGGTCACTGTGGGAAGAGTGGGGTCCGGGGACAGCAGCAGCTGGTAGGTCACTTCTCTGCCTTCAGCGGAGGGGGGAGGCTGGAGCTGGGAGTGGTAATCACCCTGTGAAGAATTGCTGCTCTTGGCGGTGGAATACACACAGGGCTGGTCTGTTTATTTTCCTTTGGCCCCAAGCAGCTGGGCCTCTTTTTCATCCTAATTACTTTGCTTCAAGTTGCTGCCACTTCCCAGGAACAGCAGCAAATTAACCGTGCCGGTGGGAGACACAGCTGTGGGCAGACAGGCCACCGGGGAGCAGGCCGGGCACAGGATAGGGGACCCCAATGGCGGAGTCTCCTAGGACTCACCCAGCAGTGTCCCCTGCAGCCATCATGATTCTGTCCAGCTGAAGTGGGGAAGCATGGACAGAGGGAGCCCCACTCAGGTGTCTCTCAGCTGCTGACAAAAGGTAAAGAGGGCCTTTTATGGGGCCGTGGGGTCTTGGAACAGGATGTAAGCATCTCATCCAACCCCTCTCTTTCTACAGGGAGGAGAAGGAAGTCAAGTGGACAACCCGGGGCCAAACCCACGTCTCTAGAATTCTATCACTACACCGTGCTGCCTCTCTTGTGCTGCCTTCCATGTGAGGGAGGTTCCCCCAAATGACCCATCAGGCCTACGCCCCGATTCCAGACTCCCATCCTTGTTTTTTTTTTCCAGTAAGTCTCACTCCTCTCAGTCCCACTCTTTGAGCATTCTGCTTTCAGTAAGCAGGTGGAGACAAAGAAGTTGATCTCTAATTGTAGTATTTGGGCAACTAGGCCCTTCAAAACACACACACTCACACATACACACACACTCACAATTTTGACAACTGTAAAGGTGGCCTGATGCCATTAGCCTGGTACGCTTCTCTTTCCAGTTAACATTTTCATTCCAACAGGGGCCTTCAATAGAAATGCCTAACTCCAAGTCGTGATTGGCAGAGGGAATTCCAGGTGCTCTGAGGGACACAGCATGGGCTGGGGTGGAAACGAGGGGCTGAGAGTCTTGCAGGCCCCACTCTGCAGAGGCTGGCTCCGCCTGTCAGGCAACCAGCTGGTTTTTCAGTCAAACCCTGGCTCTGACAGCTAGGAGAGTAAGACGAGAACCCACCTCAGCATATGTTATGCTCATCTTTCGCATCCCATTTCTCCTCCCTTCCTTTTACTCCTTCTCCCCACCCCTTCACTGAGACCCTTCCCGTGATGAGCTGCCTGTGGGTCTGCTGTCGATGTACTCATCACTCGGGATGGCGGAACGGGTAGGCATCAGCGTTGGTGGCAGGGCACCCGGCAGCTCCATCACTTGCCAGCTGTGTCATCTCAGGCAAACTGGGTCTCTAGGTAAAATGTTGATGGTGGGATGTACACACCCATGCAGAGCTGCTGTGTGAAGCACCGGGAGCTCTCGGGTGTGTGTGTGTGGGGGGGGGGGGGTTGGAGCCTGAGTGTGAAGAGCCTCCGGTGCCAGGCTGGGAACGTGGGCCTTACCCTGTAGGAAGTGGGGAGCCACAGCAGTGTCTGAGGTGGTAACTACGGAAGACGGATACCGATACCAGGCCCTGCCCTGTGCTGCCCGCCTCCTGTCTGCCCCTCCAGGCTCCCCCTCCCCCTCTCAGGCTCCACACCCCAGGAGGCCGCCCTTTGGGTTGTATCGATGGGTTTTTCTCCCGATTCTGGCTCCAAATGGGGGGCTCTGGCAGAAGGTAGGGGTGGGGAGGGGTGGGAGGTCAAGGGACTTTGCTCCTGGATCCCTCCCTGCAGGGCTGTCTTGCACCCATCTTCTCCCCTCGCCAGGCCACAGCTCCTGCCGGGTGGCCCTTCTGCACGCCGCTCGGTCCCCGGTGCAGGAGAGGTGAGAGCCCCGTCACCAGCCTTCCACTCCCCCTACAGCGGCCTTCCACTCTGTAGATGGTTTCTTTCCTCAGGTCTCCCAATTTGAGATGCTCTCTTCTTCCTGCCAAAATACGTGCCCTGCCCCTCTGGCCCTGGTCTCTCTGGGCATGTGTCACGGAGCAGTTGGTGTGGGCACAGAAGGAATACTGCAACGCGTCCATTTCAGGGCCTTGGCCTGAGGTACAGTGATGGGAACCGGAGGAGCGTCTTACCAGAAGGGGTGGTGCCTCAGTGGCCGGAAGCTGGGGACTTGCCTCCCAAGCCACTTGAGTTTGAGGGGAACAAAGTGACCTTTAGGAGCTCTCGGAGGAGTGGCTAGGACTGGGAACAGAACCAGATGCATGCGCTCAGGGTGCACAGCTTCTGCTGCCCCCTCCCAAGTGGGCGACCAGGCAGGTCTGCAGCCCCCACCTCTCGGCAGGGCCTGGTTCTCTGGCCAGACCTGGCTGGTTTTTACCAGGCTTAACCAGAAGTCCTGCTGGGCACTCAGGAGGAGCCCTGGATACCCTCACTCCAGGCCCAGCCCTGCCACCCATTTGCTGGGTTACTTGGGGCTCGCTGCCCTCCCTCTCTGTGCCCAACGCTGCACCTTTCATTGTGGACAGTAGCCCCCATCTGACGCACACATTTGCTGTGTGGCCAGGTGAGGGGACTGTGCAGGCCCACGGTGAGGGGAGCTAAGGTGCTCCAGCTTCTAGCTCAGAATTTCTGGATTCCAAACCAGCTCTAGCACTCCTAGTTACAAGGTTCTCCCTCCTCCCAACTGATGGGCGGAACTATGACATGACTGGCACCTGTCACAGAGATATCTCCAAGACATTGAACCATCAATCAGCACGTGTCAAAGTGTCCTGGAGCCCACCTTCCTGTTCTGCTCTGGGTCCAACCCTCTCCGGCTCCTGCCCTTAAAGGGACCCCCAGGCCAGCCACGTGCTGCTGCTCCTCCATGTCCACGAGGCAGCAGCCCGGCTGGGTCCCCTGCCCCCTCCCCACTCCTTCAATCCTGGTTTCTCTACCTCCGTAATGAGTCCCGCTCATTAAGGGGAATAAACTTTACTTTAAAATTCCTTGGTGGTCAGTTTCCTTCGCCCTTCAAACCTTACACTAGTCAAGTGACCTTTCGTCACTGCTAACGTCAGGTGGCATCTGTCAATAGGGCTGTCGAAGTGAGAGAGAGGGGGGGGGCACAGAAAGAGCTTAGGATGGTGCCCAGCCCACAGCAAGTGCCAATAAACCAGAAAGCTCTCTACTCTCAGGGGAGGACAGAGGCTACACTTGGCAGCAGCAATTGTTCTGGCTTCAGATGGAAAAGGCAGTTAATGATCGGGAGCCCCAAAGAGAGGCTTTGGCCTTCAAATCACCTCCTACTGCCTGGCTGGTGTGGCTCAGTGGTTGAGAGTCGACCTGTGAACCAGGAGGTCACTGTTCAGTTCCTGGTCAGGGCACATGCCTGGTGGTGGACTAGTTCTCCAGTAGGGGGTGGGCAGGAGGCAGCCAATCCGTGATTCTCTTTCATCATTGATGCTTTGATCTCTCTCTCCCTCTCCCTTCCTCTCCCACTATTCCTCTGGGTAGGCATCGCCTCCAGAATTTAATTTCTGGACCCCGCACTGTCTTGGGGAGATAGGGCAGGTAAGGCTCAGGGGTGGGCATGTGAGTCCTTTCCCCAGATACTGAGAAGGCCCAGCCCCTGGACACAAAGGCCCTGCACCCCTGGGGAGCTCAAAATGCTTCTCTTAGCAGTAGAAACAGTGACCTACCTTGAACCCTGAAAATAGCTCGGGATGGCTACTAAGCCACCCCCTTGGCCACATTCCCCCTCGGCCTGGGGTTGGGGTGGACAGAGCACAGCTCCGCATCACGGAGACGGGGGCAGTGCTTCCCTGACCTGCAGCACCAGCCCTCTTCTCAGAGCTCAGCCCGGCCTGCCACAGAGCGGCCACTGTGCTGGCCCCGCCAGGGACGGTGACCCACGCTTGTCTCTGCCCAGCCCTGTCGCCATCGAAGGGGCCACATGCTCCCCAAAGGAGCCCCTCACACCTCACAAAGGGACTGAGAACCTGTCCCTTCCCGGGGCCCTGGGCAGCCTTGTGCAGACGAACACCAGGCCTTCCCCGCAGCTGCCAGGACCTCTGTCACTCCAGCCCCAGCCCTGTGGTCCCTCTAGGGAAGGGATGGGCAAACTTTTTGACTCGAGGGCCACAATGGGTTCTTACACTGGACCGGAGGGCCGGAACAAAAGCAACCTGACCATGCTGGCACTCTCATCTTGGGCTGCTGGTGAAGGAGCGGAGGGGAGAGCAAGAGAACCCTCCGCTCTTTCGGCTCCGCAGGCCGGATAGAACAGCCGAACGGGCCGGATCCGGCCCGCGGGCCGTAGTTTGCCCACGGCTGCTCTAGGCTCTGAGGGGCTGGCTGCCTTTGTCCTATTGAAATCACCCCACGGATACTGTCACCCCAAGTACCCCGAGCTCCCCTTAATACTTCCTGGTGAATCCTTCACTTGGCAATTCGGTGAAACCTCTTTGGCAGCCTTCAGCGTGGGCCACTCCTCGGAGCGCTTACTCTCCTGGGATGCCTTTCCTCTCTCCCTCCCTTCCTCCCTCCCTCCCTCCCTCCCTCCCTCCCCCTTAGTTCCTCTTCACTCAGCAAACACTCTGAGCACCTCCTCTAGCCACAAGCTGGGGGCAGGGGGTGCAGAGAGACAGACCAGGTGCGGTCCCTGGCCCCCAGGGCTTCACTGTGGAATGAAGGAGGCGGCCCCTGGCAGTTACAGGACCCCGTGATGGTTTCCTGATGAGATAACACCCCTCGGTGGGAACCAGGACTCCCAAGCCTCCTGACAGCCAACCTGCCTCGTCCTGCTGTGCCACCTTAGACCTTTCCCTGGGTTCCAGGGGCGGCAGGAGGCACTCTTCGCCCCTCTTGGGGGGCTGCCTTAACTCCGTCCTCTCATTGCATCCAGCCGGGGGCGGTGGTTGTCGGCACAGTTAAGGAGAACCGGGTTCTACCGGAAGGGCTTTGGTAGCTGCAGGCGCCCCGGGAAGACGAGGCACCTGGCCCGGGAAGGCCGGGAGCCCAGCAGCTGCCGGAGCAGCAGCAGGAACTGTACGCAGGCCCCGCCAGGCCGCGGCCAGCGCCAGTGTGTCAAGAGCCCGGAGCTGCATGCCTGGCCCTGCGCGGGTGACATGTGCCCACCCCTGGCCGGGGGAGACAGGCACTCTGACTGACAGCACACTAAGATGGCCCCCCATGGCAAGGAAGGTAATTCCTCCATGCTCACCAGGTGCCACTTAAGAATGAAGAGAAATAGCTGAAACCGGTTTGGCTCAGTGGATGGATCATCGGCCTGGGGACTGAAAGGTCCCAGGTTCGATTCCAGTCAAGGGCATGTACCTGGGTTGCGGGCACATCTCCAGTAGGGGGTGTGCAGGAGGCAGCTGATGGATGTTTCTCTCTCATCGATGTTTCTAACTCTCTATCCGCAAAAAATCAATAATATATATATATTTTTTAAAAAGAATGAGGAGAAATAGCCCCTAAGTGGTGGCAAGAAAATAGCAGCGACCACCACGGTCTCCCTTCTGTCGCCTCTGTGTTCAGTCCGGTGCTCTGTGGCTACAAGCGTCAAGTACAAATGCCTCAAGGTCCAGATCCTCCTCCCGGGCACACCGAGGAGCTCCCATCCCCCCTCTCGTCCCAGGTTGTCTCCTACCCAAGCGACGGGTGGGCTGTCCTTCCTCTTCTTCTCCGTGCAGAGAACTCCTGCCCACCCTGCAAGGCCCAGCTCAGCGTGGCCCCTCCTAGAAGATGGCTCAGCCTGGCCCAGGCTCCTGCACCTGGAGGCCTCCTTCACCGCGCCAGAATTTATGGATTTATAACGTATGCATTGTCAACCCCCTGGCAGAGTCCCTCAGGGCCCCCCACTCCCATCCCCTCCCGTGCCCAGCCTGGGGCTGGCCGAGGTGCATGGAACTGTGCGGCTGCGGAGGGTTTTCGGAACCTGTGACTCAGCTATGCCTTGGGACTCTGGGTCCCCAGCCCCTGGCTCCCGTCCTTGCCTCCTAAACTGGCACCCTGCTAATGCCTCTGCTAAGCCTGTAAACATTTTCTCAATGACAAAAAAAATAAAATCACAGGGTAAAAATCTTGAGCAATAAAACAGCAGATGACGTTGTGTGGGCAACTTCCCAGAGGACATGGAACACGCGTCCCCTGAGTGAGTGGCCTTATAAGGACAGGTTCAGGAGGAGAGTGGGCAGGAGGCAGGGCCACCCGCCAGGAGGGGAATGTGGGGTGGGGACGGGTGCCCCACCGCTGGCCCGGGAGTGGAGCCAGCAGGGGTGCTAGCGAGGACGCAGTTCCCCGGGGAAGCTAGCGAAGCGCCACCTCCACAGGCCCCGTCGGGCCGAAGCCTGCTGTCCATCGTCACCCGCACAGGCACCGACCTGCTCCCAGCCAGCTGCTGCACCCCACTGCCCAGCCTTGCGCTGGGACCCTCCACCCCGGACGGGCCGCTTCTCATTCTTCTTCCACCTTGCCTGCGCCTGGCCCAGCTGGAAGGCAAGAAAGGCTTGCTGGGAGGAAGATTGAGTAGTGGATGCTTCTTCGGTGGTAGTTTTGGCTCATCAGCTGCGCTGTAGCCCCTGGAATCCAGGCTGGTACCAGTGCAGGCCTGAGGGCACGGGAGCAACTCAATAAAGGATTTGGTGCCGAAACCAGTTTGGCTCAGTGGACTGAAGGGTCCCAGATTCGATTCTGGTCAAGGGCATGTACCTTGGTTGCGGGCACATCCCCAGTTTGGGGTGTGCAGGAGGCACCTGATCAGTGTTTCTAATTCTCTATCTCTCTCCCTTTCTGTAAAAAAATCAATTATATATATTAAAAAGAATTATATTTTTAAAAATAAAGGATTTGGTGGTTGAAGGGGCCATGGCTTTGAGTAGAGCCAAGTGATCAGTTCTTGCTCCACTCAGGGTCGCACTTGTCCCCAACATGAAGGCATGAACGCTCTCAAACTCCTCCAGAGAATGCCTGTCCCCTTGAGGACAGTGTGTGTGTGACGGGAAGGGCGGGAGAGAGAGAGAAGAGAGCGAGTTAGCTAGCTTCTGGAAGAGTCCTGGTTGTCAGAGTGTTTCTGACAACCCCTGAGGAACAAAGCCCTGCCCTCAGGAGGTGAGGGTGAGGAGAGGCGAACACAGGAGGTCCCTGTGCAGAGAGAGGAGCTCTGGAAGCCTTCCTCCTTTCCCCCCACCCTATTGGAAAAGGCCTTCAGAGCTCCCCAAACACCTGCCTAGAGAGCATGGATGGTCAGAGGAAAGGAGTTGCTGGAGAGTCACACAGTCCCTTCGCCAGCTTTTCCCAGGTCTAAAACCCCATCACTTGCCAGCCATGCGATTCCCGAGTGAAGCCCTCTCCCTAAATCCTCTTAAAAGGCCAACAGTGCTCCCTGCAGGGGCCCACAAAAGAATTCTCTAGTCGCCAGAAAAGACAGGTCAGGGCGAGTAGAGGTCAGCCTGGGGAGAAGGACTGGGAGGAAGGGGAGAAGGAAGGGGCGGGAGAGGGGGAAGGGTCTGGGAAGAGGAAGCTCCTGACTTCTCCACTTGACCTGAGGGCACCCCCCCCTCCACCCTCCCAGGGAGGAAGGGTCAGGGCTGAGGGGAGGCTCTGGCAGCCGGGCAGCTGGCCCCTCTTCTGGTGCCGGGAGAGTGTTGTCAGCTACGGGAGACGGACTCAAGTTGAAGCAAGAGTCCCGGAGGCTCCAGCAGAGGGGAGACAGGATCGGAGCCAGCTGTGTCCGCTCGAGCCCAGGGAGCGTCCAGCCTGGCCCGAGACCCTGACCCCCCGGACAGGCCTATGCCGCAGTCATTCTGCTCCAAAATAGGAATGTCCCTTGTACAACAACATCCTCTAGATGACTGCCTGAAATTCCACCGTTAGTCACATCTTATTTTGGGTTGAGCATTGCCCCTCTGTGGTAGGTTGAAGAATGGTCCCCCAAAGATGTTCGTATCCTAATCCCTGGAATTATGCTACCTTACATGGTAAAAGGGAGTTTGCAGCTATGCTTACATTAGAGATTTTGGGATGGGAGATTATCCTAGATGATCAAGGTGGGCCCATCTTAATGACAAAGGCCCTTATCACAAGGAGGCATAAGGATCAACCAATAGAAGGCGATGTGCACATTTCGCTGGGAAGGGAACACACAGACAATGAGATTTCAGCCCGAAACAGTTTACGAGTTTATAGTATCAGCCCAGGTCTGACTTCAGAGTCTATGCATTTAATTCATAATATTCTACTTCCTAAAAATATCTCCTCGCCCTCTTCCTCATCCATCAGGAGACCTTCCTCAACTTGCTGGCACTGGGCCTCTGAGGAATATAGGAGAGGAGACAGAGCATAAGGAGACAGAAGTGAGACCAAGAATCAAGGTGTAACTGGCTTCATTCTGCATCCTTGGGCCAGGCCTTGGCTCAGCACCTGGAGCCTAGACTCTACCATACTCCTGGCCTCCTCGCCAAGGGTTATATGGATGGGTGGGTGGATGGATGGATGGATGGATGGATAGATAGATAGATAGATAGATAGATATAGTTTTGTTAATTCTCACTGGAGTATTTTTCCATTGATTTTTATAGAGAGTAGAAGAGTAGAAGAGTATAAGGGAGGAAGGGGAGGAGGGAGGAAGAGGAGCAGAGAGAGAAACAGAGAGGGAGACATTGATGTGAGGTACCTTGATTAGTTGCCTCCTGCACTAGCCCAGATGGAACCTGCAACCCAGGTTTGTGCCCTTGACTGGAATCAAACTTTCGACCCTTTGGTGCATGAGCCAACATTCTAACCATTGAACAACACCAGCCAGGGCACCAAGGGTTGCCTTGTCTAGATCCTGCCTTCAGGGAACAGAGTGTGTCATTTGCTGCTATTTCAAGGAGCCACCCATGCAGTCACTTGACCCAAATTAGCTGTGGAGATTGTCCTTCCCCAAGGTGGTACTCCCAGATTCCTCTGCACCTTCTTAAATCCTCTGACCAGAGGTGGGGAGAGGTCCTGCCAGGATTGCTCAGTCTGATTGTAAATGCTGATGTGTTCATCATAACAATGAAGAGGAGGAGCAGGATCAGAGTAAAAGTAGTACTGATTCTAGAACAAGGCAGGGTATAAATATGGATAAGCTACTCAAAACCATGCCCCAGGCCTCCTGTGCACTCTCCTGTTGAATCATCCCAGTTGGGAAGTTTCAATCGCCATATGTGATGGGTAAGGAACTAGGACACAGAAAGGTTATGTGACTTTCTAAAGGTCACACAGCTGGTTGGTGATAGGACTGTAGTTTCAGCCAGTCTACTCCGGAGTCCATACTTTTAACTCACCCTATTCTACCTCCTAAAAACATTTCAAACTAACGATGATGTCTTGATGTCTCATTTTTTAACCAAATAATAGCTTTCTATGGATAGGGAAGTTTGGGGCAGGTGGAGACGGATGGGAGGACTGTCGTTGGGGAAGGACATGTCACATGTGCGAGGGGCCTGCCAACTGGTCACTATGAATCATGGGGACTTAATAAAGTGGTAGACCGAGGCCAGATTACCTTAAGAAAAAACATAAATAGCTTTGGATTTAACATTTCATCTTAGAAATTTAACTTGAATTTTATTTTATTTTTCCAAGTGCAGTTTTGTTTTTTTTTTAAATCAACTTTAGGACATTTGGCTGATTTTCTCAAAATAGTTTTACATTGCTACAAGTTATTTAATTCAAGAGTAGAAGGAAGGGAGGGGCGGAGAGGAGCAGAGAGGAGCAGAGAGGTATTTTAAGGCCCCAAAATATGTTTAATGTGGTTTCCAGTTGGCAGGCATGAGGCTCAGTGGAAAGCACCGGGGCTAATGGGCCCAGGAGACCTGGGCTATAGTTCCAAACTAGCTGTTGAGACCTGTGTGGGCCTGCAGAAGTCCTCACTCCCTGCTCAGACAAGGTGTCTGGGTTGAAGCCATGAGAATTGTGGGAGATTTCGCTTGTTGTTTTATAGCCTCAGCTCTAGGTCCAGCTGTGTTGCTGGGTGGATGAGAGAGAAATTTGTATTCTGTGGGAATAGCTGCAGGTCTTTGCACAGGACCAGCTGGGAAGGGCAGGAGCTCCCATGTTTTGGCTTCTGACCTCTGCTTGTGGAGGACAGACCTACAGAGCACCACAAAGTGCCAGAGCAGATCAGCTGACCCTGCGGGACAAAGCTAGCCCTGGGCCCAGTACAGTGAATAAGAATGCCCAGAGATATTGGCATAAATATAGACACATAGATCAATGGAACATAATAGAAATCCCAGAAATCAACCCACACATACACTGGTCAGATTATTATGATCTCTGAACACATAATAATCTGGCCACTCAGTGTATATCCTATATAATAAAAGGCTAATATGCAAATTGTCCCCTCGACCAGGAGTTCAACCAGCAGGCAGGCCAGCCAACTGCCCACATCTCCTCCCCCTGGCCAGCTGGCCGGACCCCACCCATGCACGAATTCATGCACTGGATATATATATATATATATATATATATATATATATACTGAGTGGCCAGATTATTATGTGTTCAGAGATCATAATAATCTGGCCACCCAGTGTATATGGTTAATTAATTTAGGACAAAAGAGCCAAGAATATATGATGGCAAAAGGACAGTCTCTTCAAAAATTATGTTGGGAAAACTGGACAGCCACATGCAAAAGAATGAAATTCTACCACTATCTTACACCATACACAAAAGTCAATTCAAAATGGACTAAAGGCTTACATGTAAGGCCCCAAACCATAAAGTTCCTAGAAAAAAACATAGGGAGTAAGTTCCTTGACATCTAGTCTTGGCAATATTTTGGATATGACACCAAAAGCAAAAGCAGCAAACAAGCAAATAAAAACCACACACATACACAAAAAGAGCAAGTGGGACTACATCAAACTATAAAACTTCTACACAGCAAAGGAGACCATCAATAAAAGGCAATGAGAGACAATATTTTCAAATCATATAGCTGATAAGAGATTAAAATCCAAATTATATAAAGAACTCAAGCAAAAAACAAACAAACAAACAAACAAACAAACAAACAAACAAAAAACCTCCAACCACAATCTGATGAAAAAATAGGCAGATCTAAAAAAAGACAAAAATCAGATTTAGCCTTAGCTGGTTTGACTTAGTGGACAGAGCGTCAGCCTCCCTACTGAAGGGTTCTATTTCAGTCAAGGGCACGCATCTAGGTTGCAGGCTCAATCCCTGGCTCTGGTCAGGTGGACTACGGGAGGCAACCAGTCGATGTCTCTCTCATACATTGATGTTTCTATCTCTCCCTTCCCTTCCACTCTCTCTAAAAATCAATGGAAAAATATTTTCTGGTGAAGATTAACAACAACAAAAAATAGGTAGATCTATACAGACATTTTTCCAAAGAAGATATATGAAGAGATACTCAACAGCACTAATCATTAGGGAAATGCAAATCGAAACCACAATGATATATCACCTCATACCTGTTAGAATGGCTATTATCAACAAGATAAGAAATAAGAGTTGCAAGGCTGTAGAGAAAAGGGAACCCTTGTGTACTGCTGGTGGGAGTGTACATTGGTGAAGCCACTATGGAAAAACAGTATGCAGGTTCCTCAAAAAATTAAAAATAGAATTACCACATGATCCAGGAATCTTAATTCTGGGTATTTGTCCAAAGAAATTAAAACACTAACTCAGAAATATATGTACACCCCATAGTCATTGCAACATTATTTACAATAGCTAAGATATGGAAATAATTTAAATGTCTATCAACAGATAAATGGATAAAGAAATTGTGTATGGCCGAAGCCGGTTTGGCTCAGTGATAGAGCGTCGGTCTGTGGACTGAGGGGTCCCGGGTTAGATTCCGGTCAAGGGCATGTGCCTTGGTTGCGGGCACATCCCCGGTGGGGGGTGTGCAAGAGGCAGCTGGTCGGTGTTTCTCTCTCATCGACGTTTCTAGCTCTCTATCTCTCTCCCTTCCTCTCTGTAGAATATCAATAAAATATATATATTTCTAAAAAGAAATTGTGTATGCCCTGCCAGTGTGGCTTAGTGGTTGCAGGTCAACCCATGAACCCAGGAGGTCATGGTTTGATTTCCAGCCAGGGCATATGCCCAGGTAGCAAGCTCCATCCCCAGTGTGGGGTATGCAGACAGTTGCTGACCAATGATTCTTTCTTATCATTGATGTTTCTATCTCTCTCTCCCTCTCCCTCCCTCTGTGTGAAATCAATAAAAACATATTTTTTAAAATTGTGTGTGTATATATATACTAGAAGCCCGGTGCACAAATTTGTGCAAAAGGAGGTTCTAGCTGGCCCACCCCGATGGAGCTGGTCCAGCAGAGTGGGGGGCAATGGGCAGTTGGTGGGCAAGCTCCACCCCCTATTTGGGTTGAGGGGGGCTGGTCAGGGGTGGGGCCTGCTGGGGGGGCCATGGTGGTGGCCAACCAGCCCCATCTCTGGTCAAACTCCTGATCGAGGGGACAATTGCATATTAGCCTTTTATTATATAAGATATATAATGGGATATATATACTAGCATTTTATTATATAGGCTATATAATAGAATATTATATAGGGTATATAATATAATATTATCCTATATAATAAAAGCCTAATATGTAAATTGTCCTCTAGTTCAGCTATAAAAAAGAATAAAATCTTGCCATTTGTGACAACATGGGTAGACCTCAAGGATATTATGCTAAATAAATAAGTCAGATGGAGAAAGACAAACTTCATATGGTTTCATATGTGAAACCTAAAAATAAAAAACCAAGCTTATAGATTCAGATAACAGATTAACAATTGCCGGAGATGACCCGAGGGGATGGGAGGTGGAAAAATGGGTGAAGAAAATCAACTATAACAAACAGCAGATTAAAAAAAAAAAAGATTTTTAAAGAAACAATCCCAGAGAGCTTCTTTAAAAAAAGAAACAAAACAAAACAAAACAGATCCCTAGGGGCTGCCAAGTTGGACCTTTTGAGTCAGATTCTCCAGGAGTGGGGCCTGGGACTCTAACAAACTTTCCAGGGTTTCGTATGACTAACAGCCAAGTCCAATCTCTCTACTTTTCCTGGGGAAACTGAGGCCCCAAAAAAGTTTTGAGCCAGTCATCAGCAGAACCAAAATCAGATCTTTGGACCCACAGTTAGATATGATTTCCACAAAAAGACCAAGAACCTATAAGACCCAAAAGAATTGCCCATCATTTTGTTTGTTTTAATTTTCTGAAAACCAAAGCACACAATTTAAAGGCTCAAATAAAGGTAGTTTTACAAGACTTGTATGAGAAAACACAGCTCCTTTCTACACCTTCCCTCCTCCCCTCCCCACCAGTAACCACTTTCAACTCTTTTAGCCGATTCTTTGGGTATTGAACAGAGCCAGAATGTTATCCAAAATACGCTTCTTTGACATAAAAATTATTTAGAGCTGAAGGCAATTAAGAAACAGCAAATGGAGGAAACGTTTTTCTTCCCCCTCTCCCTTTTCTGTCTAAAGGCAGGATATAAGTTCGCTTTTTCTTGAGATTGATTCTTATCCTTCCAGAGATACACTGGAGGAATCTGCAAGTGATCCCTACTCCATTAGTTCCCTCCCATATATTTACCTGCCAACTTTGTCATTTTTGGAAGGCTAAAACTGATTTCCTTTGTCTTGTTATCTCTTTATACTAATGTGCTCTTTGTCGATGCTACCTAAGCCAGAGTTCTAAACCCCCGCTTTGAGCTACTTTTCACTGCGGGTTCTCCCACACAATGTGTGTTGCATATATTCATTAACTGCTTTCCTCTTATTAATTGGTCCAGCTGAAAACCCAACACGGGTGAAGTTCTGCCTCCCCTACAGCGTGGCTCCCACCCTCGGCATTGTTGCATGTTTACAATGAGTATGCGTCGCTTTGTAGGCTTGGGTTGCCAGGTTTAGCACAGGCCTGGGATGCCTGGGCATTGCAGAGTGCCCCCGAGGTCACTGGGCACAGGCCACCAGCTCCTCCAGGGCCTGGTCGCGGCGGTTGCCATGGACCAGCAGCACCTCCTTGATCCGGTCCTGCTGGAAGCCCATGTCGCTGAACTGCTCCCAGAGGCGCAGGAACTCCCCTGCCTGGGGAAGGGAAGGCAGAGAGGGCGCTGAGGCTTAGCGTTCACCCAGGGCAGCCCCCTCCCCAGGCTCCTCTGTATCTGCTCCCAGAAAGCTGTGGCCCCAACAGGCCAGGCAAACCTGACCCTGGGCGACGCCTGCATTTCCTTTGTGCCTGCGAGGTGACATGGGCCGAGGAAGGAGGCCCCAGCCTGGCCACTGGTTTGGTCCTGGCTTCACTCCCCCCCCCCCCCCCGCCTCCGGCTCTCTCCTGACTCCCTGTGCTGGGGGCCGGGGCAGGAAGAGGAAAGCCAGATACTGGTGCCCAGAGGATGCGCAGCCAGGATCTCTGCCAAGGTTTCACACAGTACAGCTGTGGTCCTCCTTCCTCCTCTGGCACCAGCACTTGAAGCATCCCTGCTTTTCTTCCTCCCTCCTCCTCTGTATTTCTCCCACTCTCTGGTCCCTTCATCAGCCTCCGTGAAGAGCTGCTCTCGAGCCTGAACCAGCTGCTGAGCATGGACAGAACATATTCATCAGGCACGCAGAATGTATGACTGGGCCCACAGCGGCCTATATGCTGGATCCCAGGTGGACGGCCAACTCCTTGAGCGGAGTTCAAGCATCTTTGTGCTGCCTGTGGCTCCCATCTGGGTGTCTAACAAGGAGAGGGCATTCGATGACACGCGTGCTGATCCGGTTAAACAATACAAAGCCGTGCCTCTGCTTCCCTCCCCACCTCGTCCCCTCACCTTCTGGGCTTCATCTCCCTGGGCTGTCTGCTCCCCGGGGCTGAGCAAGCAGGCTCTCTCCCTGTCGCCCCCAGGCTGGCTCTGGCACACCAGGCTCCTGTGTATGCCCCCGTCCCTTCTCTGCCTCGGGCTCAGGCAGGGGGCCAGCTGACCTGGCTCTCAGAGAACTGGAACATCTCCATGGCCTCCTCCACCAGGCCCTCGTCGTAGCCCTGGCGCAGCAGCCGGTCACAGGCACTGAGGTAGCTGAGAAACTGGGCCAGGAAGGGGCAGAGAGGAAGGGGTTCAGATGGGTGGCTCAGTGGTTGAGCATCGACCTATTAGTCAGAAGGTCACGCACGGTTCGATTCCCGATCAGGGCACATGCCTGGATCCCCAGCAAAGGGTATGCAGGAGGCAGCTGTTCAATGATACTCATCATTGATGTTTCTATTTCTCTCCCCTCTCTCTTCCTGCCTGAAATCAATGAATACATGTTTGTTTGTTTGTTTGTTTGTTTTGTGTGTGTGTGTGTTTAAAAAAAGGGGGAACAGCAGGGGCAGTGCATGGGGTAGAGGAGACACCCCAAGGACCTCTGTAAGGCCTGAGCTCAGGCCAGCTGACTAGGCAATCCATCACACATGACATGGCCCCAGAAACCCCATGGGCTGTGGACCGGTAGACACCAACTGTCCAAAACCAGGGGCTGTTAGGGTGAGCTAAGGTGTCCCCAGAAGCTAAGTGGGGAGTGGGTCAGGCCTGCAACACAGCGGTCTCTTCTCACTCACCACCCATGCCAGCCTGCTCGCCCTCTCTGGTGAGCACCTACCTGTATGAAGGTGCCATCCATACCTGTGCACCCCACTCCACCCCTAGACACATACATCTCTGCCACCCAGGACTCCATGAGCCCCCCACTATGCAACAGACCTGCATCCGTGCAGGAGAGGGGCGGGGACAGAGTGGACCTCACAGGGCTGAAGACCCGGTCCGGTCACTTCCTGCCTGGCCCTCAGGGGCTGGCTGCTTTGGCCCTCGGGATGAAGTGCTGCCTCCCAACCAGGGCTCAAAGGCCTGTTCCTGCCTGTCAGTCACCTCTGCTCCCCCCGCCGCCCCCTACAGGTCCCTCATCAAGGCCGGCCTCACCCCTCTTACCCGGGGATCCTCTCTGCCCCGGTTCCAGGTGCCGTGCTTGGTGGTCCCACAGCACATACAACTTTGTGAAACCGCTCTACTGCCTTTCTCATCTTTCTCACCCACCGGCTTTTTGCTCCACGAGGGAAGCGCTGGGTCACCCTGGTGTCCCAGCACCCAGCACAGCAGGCAGGAGGAGCTCCATGAATACGTGCTGTGTTTATAAAGTGAATTAAGAACTACCTTCGAGGAGCTCACAGCTCAGTGGGGGAGATAAACCAGATACTGGCAATCATGGGGCCCGGACAAATCAAAGCAGAATTTATGGGGAGTCGGTGCCAAATGAAGTTAGTGCCAGACCATAAGAATTGTGGGTGTGAGTGGAGGAGAAAGCAGTTGGGTTTCTGCAGACCTTCAGAGGTAGGCAGGAAGCATGGATCATATAAACCAATGGTCTCAGTTTCTGAACTGTCCACGCACTTGCCCCAGGACACCTGGACCTTGCTGGAGCACGTCTGGAAAACCACCCAGCCAAGCCCTCCTTGCCCCCCTGAGGAAACTGAGGTCCGGGCAATGCGGGCAGCTTGCCCAGGGTTCCAGGACGAGGGCCTAGATCACCTAATCTCCAGCTAATGCCTTGTCCATTGTGAGGCCACTACTAGAGGAGGGGTTCGAGCTAGCTTAAAAGCAGACAGAGTTTCTGAAGGTGAAGACAGGAGCGGGGGCAAGGGCAGATGGGAGATCTCCCTTCACCTCTTAGCTCATCCACAGCAATGGATCTTGTCCTTAGTGTTGATTGCAGCTGCCTGGGAGTTTTAAAACTACCCATAAGCTGCCCGACCAGCATGGCTCAGTGGTTGAGCATCGACCTATGAACCAGGAGGCACAGTTCGATTCCCGGTCAGGGCACATGCCCAGGTTTTTGGGCTGGATTCCAAGTGGGGGGCATGCAGGAGGGAGCCAATCAATGATTCTCTCTCATCATTGATGTTTCTCTCTCTCCCTCTTCCATCCTCTCTGAAATCAAGGAAAATATATATATTTTTTAAAACTACACATAAATCATTGATCTTGCCGAAACCGGTTTTGCTCAGTGAATAGAGTGTCGGCCTGTGGACTGAAAGGTCCCAGGTTCGATTCCGGTCAAGGGCATGTACCTTGGTTGCAGGCGCATTCCCAGTGGGAAGTGTGCAAGAGGCAACTGATCGATGTTTCTCTCATCAATGTTTCTGTTCTGGCTCTCTATCCCACTCTCTTCCTCTCTGTAAAAAATCAATAAAATATATTTTTTTTAAAAGGGGGGGGGGTGGAAGTCCCCAAACTCTTTAAAAAAAATCATTGACCTTGCCTCCAGAGTCTCTGATATGGGGGGTGCCACTTGGGCACTGGGACTCTTATAGCTCTCCAGGGAATTCTAATAAGAAGCCAAGGTTGAGGACCACTTACTCAAGGGAGAGCTGTCCTCAGCCCATACTGAGGATCCCATGCCAGGCTGCCTATCAGAACCATCGACAGATCTCTGAAAATAACAGATCTCTTGAGGGTACTCCAGATCCACTGATCGGGACCCTCCCGAGTAGGCCCTGGGAATCTGCATTTGCGACGATTCTGCTGCTTGGTCAGTTTTGGGGCCTGTGGGACTGTAAAAGCCACCAGGCCTACCTCAGACCCCAGGATGGGGCCCCCAGAGTCTATAAGCACATGTTCCCCCTCCATTCTGTGAACAGGGAAAGTGAGACTCAAAGAGGCGCCCTGACGTGCCTGGCGTCATATGGCAAATCTGGGCCTGGCCTCTGGGCCCTCACATGTGCCACCCATGGGTCCTGCAGGCAGTCAGTGGGCACATTGATCCTTGTGGAAGGAAGGTAGGAGTGATGGGCAAAGCTTAACTTTTGTGTCTCCTTTGTTCTCCCTGGCTCTGCGAAGTGAAGATTGCCTGATGTCCTCCCTCCTGAGCCATAAAGGATTTACTGTAGGGTATGTGTTTCAAGGGGAGAAGAAAACTGAACCCAGAGGAGTTTCTTAGTTAATGGAGGAACTTCAGAGGAAAATGTGGAGTTGGTGGGGGAGGGTAGATGCAGACATCCAATGGCCCTTCAGGCCCACCCCTCGGGGCCCAGCCCCTGACTGCCCCCCGGGGAAGGCCACCCAGAGACCCAGCGGGCCAGGCAGGTGGTCAGTCTGTGTCTGGGAACACAATGTTCCCGATGCAGTGGGATTCTTCCAGGCCACCCACAGGGAGGCCAGTGCCTCTGCTGCTCCAACCAATCTCCGGATCTTCACAGTGACGGCCTGAGACCTCAGCCTGTCACCGGTCCGAGAGACTAGGGTTGGGGGGGGGGGGGGGACATGTCAGGGCCCCCTCTGTGGGCCTGGACTCTCACCATCCTCTAGGTAGCTTCTTGGCCATGGTCCTGGATTTCAGTGGCAGCTGAAGGGGGAGGCAACTTTAGATCTATTCTTAAATCTCAGATGAGCCGGGGTGCTGCCCTGAAAGGTTCTCATGCAGAAAATGGGAGAAAGGCACTGAACAACAAAGATTCAGAGTGAAGCAGCCCGTTTCCCCAGCTGCAAAGTGAGGATAGTAATAGCAACCTTGAAGAATTGAGAAGAGCCCTAACTGGTCTGGCTCAGTGGATAGAGCATCAGCCTTCGGACTCGAGGGTCCCAGGTTCGGTTCTGGTCAAGGGCATGTACCTTGGTTGCAGGCACATTCCCAGTGCTGATTGATGTTTCTCTCTCATCGATGTTTCTAGCTCTCCCTCTCTCTTACTCTCTATAAAAAAATCAGTGAAATATATATGTTTTTAAATAAATAAAAACAAAAACAAACAAACAAAAAAAAGAATTGAGAAGACCTAATTGTATACTCTCAGATTGAGGGACTGGCACCAAAAAAAGGTGTTTACTAAATAAATATTAACACCACCAATGCCCAATTGATGAAGGGATATAAAGGTCTGACCAGCTCAGCCCCATTTAGGATGACTCTCAAGAGCCAAATTTGCTCCAGAGCGGAGGGGATGGCTGACACTGTCATTGGGTCTGCAAAGCTCAACCTCTCCATCTACCCACCCCTGCTCTGTCCACTCCCTTCTCCAGGAGTTGATCCCAAGAGCCTCCTTAATTAACTCCATCTGACTCTGATTCCTGGGGACTCCAACCTACAACGGTGGTCTTTATGTACCCTGATATCCCCCATACCTCCCAGCCACATCTAAACACCCAGGAAACACCCAATAAGTACTGTTCGATGGATAGGTGGGTTTGGTTAAAGTGAACACAGTTCCTTCGTTGAGGGAAGTGGTTAGAGCTGCAACACCTACCCGTATTTCCCCGAAAATAAGACATCCTCCAAAAATAAGACCTACTTCATGGAAACATAATACATTCCCTGAAAATAAGACCTAGTGCATCTTTGGGAGCAAAAATTAATATAAGACACTGTCTTATTTTCGGGGAAACAGGGTAATAGTAGTCACATGTAACTGTTTTAATTAATTAAATCACATAAAATTCTCAGTCATACTAGCCACATTTCAAGTAATAACGTATGGCTGGTAGATCCTGTGTTGGACAGCAGGTATGAAACACCGCTCATTACAAAAAAGTTCCACTGGGCAGCTGTAGAGAGATTCTTGGCAGCCCAAAGTGCCAGCCCCTGCATTTGGGATACAAACCAGGAGAGGATTAAAAATCAAGACGCACGGGGATTCATGATAAACTATGCCGAAGGTAGCTTTAGGATCTAGAAACTGCTCATAGCCCCCAATAATTAATGCCCAGCTGAAATTCTGCCTCTGAAGAGAAGGAAACAAAATTTCTTCAAGTTAAAGACAAAACCACGTGGCCAGCTCCACAGCCCCCCAACTCCCAAGGATCACTCACCTGGCTCAGACTCTGACGCCCCGTCTTCTGCAGAGCCACGATGGCCCTGTGCAGGGGATACCCCAGGGCGACCACGGGCCCGATGAGGTCTTGCTCCTCTTGGCTAAGGGCGGACAGCAGGTCCGCGGAATCCGGGTGTGGCCTGTGGGCGAGGCGCGGCTGGGGCTCCCGCACCAGAGGTGGCAGGCACGTGTGTGGGCTGAGGGCCTGAAATGCAGACAAGCGGGGTGAGTCATTTGCCGCGGGGAGCAACATCTGGTTGGGCGGGACATTCTAAAAGGCGCCTTTCACGCCCCCTTCTATACAGAGCGAAGGGGCAAACACTGTGGGGGGCGTGGCGTCCTGCTCTGGTCCCAACCCCAGGTCTCTACTGTTCTCTCAGGTGACTCACAGTGAAATGAAGGCAGTCATACTGGGTGCCTCACGGGTTGTTATGAGGCTTAAGAGTTATTTTAATCTGGACCAGGGAAGATCCATCCTGGTATTACATCTGGCCGTTGAGGTGGGCACGGCCGGTCCAGCTCACAGAGCCTCTTCTCTCTGTTTGCTCCGAACGACGGTGAGAAGGGTTGCTGGCCGGCCCTCTTGACAAGGTGGAGAAGGGATGGCTCAGGGCACCTCAGTGACTTGCCAGTGAGTGGAAAAGCCAGACCTTGAGTCTCTTTTGGATTTAATGTCATATTGGCCTCCTTCTTTTGTACCTACTGGCTTGACTGCCCCCCCCCCGGGGAGGGGCAGACAGCTGTGCCCTATTGCTACCTCCTGCTGCTAATCCTGACCCACCCCATCTACTCAGGATCCAAGTTGTGTGCCATTTGATGATTATACGATTTGGTCCTTTTAAATTAAAAAAAAAGAAGAAGAAGATAGAATTCTAAATATAAAATTAGGCATAAAGCTTTGGCAAGAGCAGTCAGAGGCCTGAGGCTTGGCTTCCTTAGTTTCATGATACATTCACTTCTCCCCATTCTGTCCCCAGCTTTCCCAGCCTGTAACAACCCTCACCTCTCTCTCCACACCTGACCCCACGCTCCATACAGCACTGCCCTGTCTCCACACCCCCTGGGGCAACTGTCCAGTGGTTTTGACTTTGTCTCTTCCAACCCAGTGTCTGGCAGGCATTTTCAGTGACTATTCCCTGATTGAGCGTCCAGCTCAGAGTCCACAGCAAGCTGTGGATTTGAGTCACACTCCCTGAGCACCCCCTAGGGGCCAAGTCTGCCGCTGGGTGCTCTGGAACCAAAAACGAATGCGAACCAACCCCTGCCCTAAAAGAAGGCGGGTTCCTATTCCACGGGAAGAGAGAGAGGGGTACTGGATAGCTACAGTGACGGGCATGAGCCCCAGCAGAGGGGATGGGAACAGAGGGGGTGGGAGAACCCCTGAGCTAAGGCTGCAGGAAGAGCAGCAGGACAGGCTGGGGAGGAGGGGCACGGAGAGGAGGGGCCGCCGCTCTGGACCGGGCTGGGGACCCAGCCTTCGGGGGCCTCGCCGCTGATGGTGGCGGCAGAGCGGCCAGTTCCTTACCGCGACCGCGGGCTCGTGGCTCCGCAGCGGGGGCGCGGCGCCGGCGGTGGAGGGCCGCGGGGCCGGGGCGGGGGCGCGGGGGCCCCGGGGCGGGGGCGCGGGGCTCGGGGGCCGCTCCGGGCTGGGGCACAGGCTCCGGGCCCGGAGGCGGAGGCGCTGCAGGAAGGCGCGCGGGCGGGCGGCCGTCCGGCCCTCGGAGAGCCTCTGCCGCACGCCGGCCAGCTCCGACCTCACGCCCCGCAGCACGGGCAGCGAGCGCCGGGGGCCGCCCGGGCGGGGGCTCGCAGGAGCGCTGGGCGGGGGGCTGCGAGGCCCCGGCTCTTCCTCATCGGCAGGCGTGGCTCCTTCCTCCTCCTCCTTCTCCTCCTCCTTCTCCTCTTCCTCGGGCTGCTCCTGGGGTCCAGCCTCGGGGCCTGCGGCTACAGCAGGCGGGGGCGCCGGCCCGCATTCCGGACTGTCCAGCAAGAGCCAGGCTGGAGGGGCTGACGCCGACCCGGGAGCATCGCACCGGACCTGGCAGGGTCCCCGGATGGCAGCCTCCACCCAGAAGAGGGTCCTCCTCTCCAGGCTGAAGTCGTGCTGCGGAGGGAAGGCGAGGTGAGGCGCGGCCAGGCAAACCAGGGCTCCAGGGCGCACCCCTACCTCTGGCCAGACCTGCACAGCCTCCGGTTCCGAGCCCCGGGCCCTCAGCACAGTCCACCCGCACCCTCCGCACCCTCCGTTTTAGCTAGCACTGGGGTAGATGGATATCAACAATTTATTTATTTTTAAAAATATATTTTACTGATTTTACATAGAGAGGAATTGAGAGAGATAGAGAGTTAGAAACATCGATGAGAGAGAAACATCGACCAGCTGCCTCTTGCACATCCCCCTGTGCCTGCAACTAAGGTACATGCCCTTGACCGGAATCGAACCCTGGACCTTTCAGTCCGCAGGCCTACGCTCTATCCACTGAGCCAAACCGGTTTCGGCTGGATACAACAATTTAAAGGTAAACTCTCCATGAAGGACGAATGCGGTGAAAACTAATATCTAAGTCCCTTGGCCATTCAGTATGCTGTTGGACAGAAGCAGCAGCTTAAACACTTGCTCAAGGCACTTTCCCTTGAGCCTGGCACCATTTGCACACAACCTCCCTGTGGTGACATCTGCCCCCATCCTCCTGGCAGCCACCTGAGGTTGCTTTTGGGACCCAGGCAATCTAAAACTTGCTAAGCTTTGTTGAACCCTACTTAGGGGGTTTTAGTGTTATGCCTATTTCCAGATTATGAAAACGAGGCTCAGCAAGTTTAATTTGCTGGAGGTCAGCGTGGAGGTGAGAGGCTGAGCTGGGATTTTTCTGATCATCTGACGGTAGGGCTTTATCCACTACATATAGGGCCACCTAAGGAAGCCATCTGGAGCCCACATAAAATAACCTAACTCCGTGGTCCGCAAACTGTGGCTCGTGAGTCGCATGTGGCTCTTTGGCCCCTTGAGTGTGGCTCTTCCACAAAATACCACGTCCTGGGCGAGTCTATTTTGAAGAAGTGGCGTTAGAAGAAGTTAAAAAAAATGTGGCTCTGTTGTTTTCAATCGTTGTACTGTTGATATTTGGCTCTTTTGATTAATGAGTTTGCCGACCGCTGAGCTAACTTGAGAGTTTATAAATGAGGCAAAAATAAAATATTCCTGCCACAATCCTTTAAAATTAAGAACCAGGAATATAACATGGCATTAAAAAAAATTAAGGGCAATTCCAATGCTCTACGATGGCCATTTAAGGAAAAGAGAGGCTGGGGAATGTTGTGTGTGAGGGAAAGGGGAGACAGAAAGACAGACAGACAGACAGACAGACAGGCACTGTTCCATCCCACCTCGGACATGACCCTGCAGTGGGGAGAGGAGCATAATTTAGCTGGTCCATTGTGACTCCCCGAGGTCAAGGGCTGTGGCTTCCTCCTCAGAGCTGGGGCGAGCCTGGCACGGAATGGACATTTGTAAAGGTGTGAAGAATACATGGTTCGAGAAAGAGATTAGAGCAAAATAGATGAGTTGTGAAAAACATAAGAGGAAAAAGACAACTTCAGAACTGGTGAGACAGACTTGGAGAGAGAGACTAAATTAAAGAGACAGCCAGCAGGACTTCGGGGATAAAATGATATAAAGACCCAATAAAAATACCAACACTTGTGATTTCTGGAACTAAGCAAGATGATTCTAAAGCTCACATGAAAAATGAACAAATAAGAATAGCCAGAAAAACTCTGGGGACAAAAATATAAATAGGACTGGCCCTACCAACTGTTTTATTTTATTATAAAACATCAATAATTAAAACTGGCACTGTAACTATGTTACTGGCACAGATAGATTAGAGGTAGAGAATAGAAAGTCCAGAAATAGACCTTAATATTTATAGGGCTTTAGTAAATAATAAGATAGCATCTCAAGCAATGGGAAAAAGAAGAACTAATCAATAAATGGTGTTAGCTATCTGGAAGAAAATAAAGTTAGATCCATTATCACATTATATACAAAAGGATAAATTTTAAAAAAGATAAAAAATTCAAATGTGTGATATGAAACCATAAAAGTACTAGAAGAAATCAAGATAGAAATCTTTCATAACATCAAGGGGGAAAACCTTTCTTACTCAGAATCAAAATCCAAAAGCCATAAAAGCACATAGGCATATACCCAAAATCTTCATGGCAAATGTCATGAGCAAGATCAAAGACAGATGACAAACGGGAGGGAGAGGGGGAAGGAAGGAATAACACTTACATAGAGATAAAGGGCTAACTTTACTAATAAAGGGAGTGCCTAGAAATAGACAAGAAAAAGACTCACAGCCCAACAGGAAAGTGGACAAAAGATAATATGGACAGTCCACAGAAAAGGAAATACAGAGCTCTCTTAAATATAGAAAAAGCTGCTCAACCTTACTTGTAATAAGAGACAGCAAAATAAAACTACACTGAAATACATTCGCCTATCCCTTGGCAAGGACCCAAATTCTGATGACACTCTGTTGGGAGTGTGGGAGGTACAGGCCTCTTGTAGTATGCTGGTTGGGATACATGTCGGTACTAGAGGCCCGGTGCACAGAATTTGTGCACTGGAATGGGGGGGGGGGAGATCCCTAAGCCTAGCCGGCGCCCTCTCACAGTCTGGGACCCCTCAGGGAATGTCCACCTGCTGACTTAGGCCCACTTCCCACAGGGAACAGGCCTAAGCCAGCAGCCAGACATCCCTCCAGGACCCCTCGCTGTTTACCGCCTGCCTACTTGCTGCTCCTTACCGCTCAGCTCGCTACTCCTTGGCGCTGCCACAGAGGTGGGAGAGGCTCCCACCACTGCCACTGCACTCGACAGCTGTGAACCCACTTTCTGGCTGAGCAGCATTCCCCCTGTGGGAGCACACTGACCACTCTCTCACATAGATGTTTTTCTCTTTCTCTCTCCACCCACCTCTCTCCCTTCCTCTATAAATAAATAAATAAATAAATAAATAAATCCAATTACAAAATACTTGGAAGAACCCAAGTTTCTATCAGTAGGAGACTCGGTCCATAAAGTGTGATTATCCATACAGTACAATACTTCGGTGAAAAACAAGACTCAAGAAGCTTTCTAGGTACAGACATGGAAGATCTTAAAATATATTAAGTGGGGGAAAAAGCAAGAAGAACGGTGCATTTAAAATGCTACCTTTAGTGTAAAAAGGGGGAAATATCTGTATTTGCTTGTATATACACACAAAAGAATCCCTAGAAGAATATATAAAAAATGAGTAACAGAGGCCATCAGTAATGGGGTGGAGGTGGGGAACAAAGGCAGATGGGAAGGCAAACTGTTTGGGGGCCAAACTGACCCATCACATTGACTTTGTAAATAAAGTGTTACTGAAACAGAGCCATGTGCATCCTCTCCTTCCCTAAAACCTTAGCAATTGGGAGGGCATGTGTGTGTGTGTTGGTGGGGGGGCAATGGTAAGATATGTACACAGATAAAAATTTAATTAAAAAAATTTTTTTTTTAAAACCTTAGCAATTGCACTATGAAACAACAAAACAGACTTGAAGAGGCTTTACAGATGCAAGGAAGGGCTTCTTGGGAAGGAGCAGGGTGAAGGGGTGGGCATGGGTTTTGGGGTGTGACAGGCTCCTGTTGGAATCCTGGCTGTATCCCTCCCAAGTCATGAGACCCTGTGGATTACTCGGGGTGGGGGGAGGTAAGGGGCAGGGGGGAGCTTTGGTTTCCTGGCCGTGGGGTAGGAACACCCAGCTGAAAGACTCATAAACATGAGAGAGGAGAGTGAAGATGTAAAGAACACCTAACATGGGCCTAGTGCACAGTAAGTGCTCAATAAATGGTAGCTGTTGTTATTTTTCCCTTTAGGCCACGACAGGTTTGTCGAGTAATCTAGCATCATCGTTATGGGAAAATACACTTTAAGTTCTTAACACTGGGAGTACAGCCCAGTGAACTGGAAGGACTGATCAGGAGAGGCTGCAAATCATACTCGGAGTCTCGTGCTTCTCTCTTTGTGAGTTTGGCCCAACAGTTAATGCAATGGAGGCTCAGGAAGGGAAACAGGCTTAAGGGATTGCAGGTGCCACCCTGAAAGCAGGAGGCAAAGCCAAGTCAGCATTTGGCTAGGACACTAGACATGGGCTTGGCACAAGGGTGCCTGTTTCTGCTTCTAGGAAAAGAATAGCCTCTTCCCAGCTTGACTGGAGCTCGGCAGGGAAGGAAAAGCTGTGATCATCCACCTCCACTGGCACTCAGTAAAGCGAATTCCTCTTCCCAACACTCTCCTGCCAGAGTGAGTGCCCACAACACAGGGTGTGGGGAGAGCAAGAGCGCCTGCCCCACAGAGAGTGCTCTGGGCTTATTTCAGCTCTGGAAACATCTGTCCTGGAGTCTCAGTGCAGCTCCGGGGTCTGCAGATGGAGCAAAACTGCACCACACCTCCCGCTTCTGTGCCCCAGGCCACCCGAGCCCCTCTCCAGGGTCTCCTTTCTGGACTGTGCTCTCTGCTGACTTCCTGAAACCCTTTGCCTTCAAACATCACCTGTCCAGTGTCTCTCATGTTCCAGCTCTGCTCTTAGCTAATAAGAAATGACCTGGAGTCAGGACTTGGGTTTTAGTCCTGTCACTAACTTTGCACGAGTCATTTCATTTTTTCTGGGTTTCAGCTTCCTCCAAATGAGTGAAAGCTTACCTAGATCCTCAAACTTTTCCACGAAGCACCCGGCAGACAGTGGAGAATGAGCATGTAGGAGTCTGCGTACTTGGTCCCAAGAGGCCCAAAGCCAGCTTCACAGTTCTTTGCAATCTTATTCTTTCATTTTTATTTATCTATTATTATTTTTTTAAAGTATAGTTATATTGATTTTCCAGAGAGAAAGGAGGGACAGGGAAGTAGAAACATCAATGAGAGAGAAACATGGAACAGCTTCCTCCAGCACAACCCCTATTGGGGATCAAGCCCACAACCAAGGTACATGCCCTTGGCTGGAATCGAACCTGGGACCCTTCAGTCCATAGGCCAATGTTCTATCCACTGAGCCAAACTGGTTAGGGCTTATTCTTTCATTTCAAAAGAATTCACATGAATTTTGCATGCTACCCCATGATATATCTGTGTTCTAATGTGAATACAATAGGTTCCCCCTAATTCTTCAGGTAAACTTGATTCTTCCGGAAGTTAATCATGTTTATCCCGAGGCCACATGTGATATGTCCACATACACTGGGTGCCTCTCCCAGTGTGCGAGCCATGGGTTTGGCTCAGTGGATAGAGCGTCCACCTGTGGACTGAAAGGTCCCAGGTTCGATTCGGGTCAAGGGCATGTACCTTGCTTGCAGGCACATCCCCGGTAGGAGGTATGCAGGAGGCAGCTGGTTGATGTTTCTAGCTCTCTATCCCTCTCCCTTCTTCTCTGTAAAAAATCAATAAAATACATTTAAAAAAAAAAGAATTGAGATCCTTTAAAAAAATAGTGCCTCTAAAATAGTATTCCTGTCTAATGTACCTCAGGTGGCATTTTAACAGAGGATTCTGGATCTAGTGTCTTAACCCTAAGAAGTGATTCTAATGGAATCTTAGATATGGCAGCAGAGAGGAACTGGAACATCCGTTCCCTGATCCTCAGTCACTTTATATAGGTGACCTTCCAGTTACCCTAACGCTAAGATAAGACCCAGTTAATAATCCTCATCACCAGGCCACCAGCCTTCCTCATGAAACACCTTAACCTCAGGTTATTTCCAAACTCCCTGAAATATACCAGAGCAGGCCTAGCTGTCCTTTAAAATCAAGGATCAAGGTCCCATGAGTCTCAGCATCAGGCCCACAGACCCAGGGACTAGGAGTTATATAGACAGACAGACAGAGAAACACACTTACCATAGAACCCAGCAGAAGCTCCCTGCAGGCTGGGACACTGAGTTCCGGCCCAGGGAGCAGCTCTGTGCTGGTCAGAAAGTCCTTGGGCAACTTGAAAGGGACACCATCCAGGGCACTCATGCTGTCAGAGGCGTGTGGTGAGGGCTGAGGCAGGCTCCCTGAAGGCAGTGGGCGAGTGCAGTCCTGAGGACCAGGCTCAGGCCTCAAATGGCCTCAGTGCTCCCCTCTGTGGTGACTTAGCTGAGTCCTGTGAGTTTCAGCATCAGGCCCACAGACCCATACAGTTAAAATTTTATAAGCCTGGCAATAATCAACTGATGAGGACGTGGAAATATCTGGAACTCTTGTGCACTGTTGGTGAGCAAGTCAATTAGTGTTAGTCAATAGTATCTACTAATGCTGAAATCTAAGGATTAAAAATGCATTGACACACAGCATCTGGGCCTTTTGTCTAAGAACAAGTATGGTATCTGTTAGTTTAATAATCACAATAGCCATGGATTTAATTTTTGTATTTTGAACATTAGTAAATAAAGATTCTGTCACCTTAAAACACAAATCAGCATCCATTCTCAGAATTGAAGCAAATGACTGCCTATAATATGTAATCCAGAATCCTGACTGCAGTCTGGCACTTGGCAAACAATCAGGGTTTACCTGGGAGAACCTTTGGCTGAATGTCAAAGCCCGCAGAATTGATTTTTGTGTATGATGTAATGTAAGGTCACTGGGGTCATCCCCATGCCCACATGAGAGCATTATGTAAAGATGTAGAGTAGGTAATCTGAGTACAGAGAGGCCAAATGAGACTAGACAGGCAAATCCCTTAATTCCCTCATCTCCGCTGTAAGCTCACTCTTGTCAGTATCTTACTTTGTAAGACTCAGAAGACTGTCTCCAAGCACGTTGGAGTGGCTCTTTGCTACAGGTTCAGACAGGTCCCAGTGTGATCAGTAAATTATATACCCCAACACCACACAGGAAAGTTAGCAAATGTTGGCATTCTCAGGTTTATCATTCACATTTTCAGCTCTCATTAGAATTTTGAGCCATGGAGAAGAACCTCAATTTTATTGACACCCAAGTGTGAATTGCCGCAGGTCCAATGAGCAGGTACAGGGCCCCCCTCGTCCTCCTTTACCTCTGGCTCAGCATCTGTATCCTCAATAGATATTCTCTATTCAGTTCTCTATTTGCTTCTGGAGTAACTGAAGAGTTTGAGGATTCTGCAAATACACCTCTTAAGGACAGCAAGGGCTATAGTGATCTGGTTAGAATGTGTTCTAAAGTGACGGTCACCTCTGCTAAGTACAAAATGAAAAGTATAGACTCTTAAGGGATATTCTTCAGGGGAAAGTGAGTATTCTAGTCCGTGTGGGAGGGGAAGCTTCAGGAAAGATGGGACTTGACCTGGACCCTGGAGGGTGGGGGAACAGCCTGTGAGCAGGGTAAAGGTGGGGTGGAGAGTGTAACACCAGGGAGGGGACGATGTGAGCCAGGGAGCAGAGGCAGGGCAGAGTGAGGGGCGGACAAGCTGCTTCACTCAAGTGGACAGTGTGTGCTGGGAAGCAGTTCCAGGAAGACTGGGGTGGAGCTGGGCGGCCGGAACTCTAGGCTGAGTGCTGACTCCATTCGGGAGACGGTGGAGAAAGCTCTGAGGGGCCTCAAGGGGAGCGGTGAGGGTGGGGGAGTGGGATGTTGGGAATGCCAGTCTGTGATGCTTCAGCAAACAGCATAATACTTCATCTCTCCAATGATCTGTGCCCATTTGGCTGTGACTGAGGGCAAGGGGCAGGGTGGGTGGGGGTTATAGTAATTAGTCTTCAAGGAGCCCAGGCAATGGCATTATGTTTAAAGGTCTCCATTATACTCTCTAAATGACTCCCATAACGTCAATAATCTATGTGCCAATGACTCACACGTGAAATTCCCCAGTTCTCTTCTGAGATTAAACTCAAAAGCACAACTGCCTACAAGACATCTCCTCCAAGATATCTCCAAGGTGCCTCAAACCCAACATATCCAAAGTGAAGTCCTGATTTCCCCTCCCCCAAACTGCTCTTCATCCCCCAGTTCTCTCTCACTTGGACCACTGGTGTCCATGTATCCTCTTATGTCCTATTATTTTAATTGTGTTCTATACACTGGGACAAAAGTGATCATTTCGAAGCAGCAAACAACCATTCCTAAAAGCTTCCAACTGCTCTCAGAATCAAACTCAAACCCCCTTCCCCCGCAACAAGGGCTTCCAAAGCCATGCAGAGCCTGGCCCCTCCCCTCTCACCTCTAGCTATGTTGATCCGCAGTCTCTTTGGTCTCTTGGTCTAGCACAAGGCTCTTGCATAGGCTATTCCAGATACTTGCTATGTTCTTCCTTGTTTCTTCCCAACTAGTTAATAGCTGTGCATTTTTCAGAGCTCAGTTGAGGTATCATTTTTCAAAAAAATGATATCTTCCCTTGAGCCCCAAACTTGGATAGGTTCACCTAATATGGTGGCTTTCAACTTTTTTAACTGTGACCCACAGGATAAAATATATTTGACTTTGTGACATATACATATATAAACTGAATAATGACATTTATTACCCTTATTATATGATATATTTTCTGTTATTTCATCTAAATGCATTACAGAACATTGTTTGGAAAAAAAAAAAGGCCTAATCTTATAGAACCATATCTGTCCTTCAAAGCACTCAGCACATTTTTATGATTATTGGATTATGTCTATCTCCCTCAAAATGTGTGTTAGGGTGTATTTGGTTTTTTGTTCATTGCGATAGCCCTTGTATTTGACAAACTATCTGAACTTCACTCAGCACATTTTTATGATTATTGGATTATGTCTATCTCCCTCAAAATGTGTGTTAGGGTGTATTTGGTTTTTTGTTCATTGCGATAGCCCTTGTATTTGACAAACTATCTGAACCTCAAAAGTCACTTAGTAAATATTTGATAATGAAAAATATAAACTGGTGAGTAAGCACTTTTAGCACTTACCACAATTGTAACTGACTAATTATCTGTACAGTCATTAGGCTTCTCTACGCTACCTCCAGGATGGCAGAAATCCTGTTTGCTCCTTTTTATGTCTGTAACACTTAACATCATACCTGGAAAATGGTAAATCAAAATAACTTCCCAAGTATATGGTTCAAATCCAGGTATCTAGATTCTGTCAGGCATGAGTTAATAAAGTTGAGAAGTGTCTCCTGTTCTGTATAAGTTATGCACTTCAACACCAATCACTTCAAAAACTTTAATCTTTGCTTCAGAGGCTGTAAGAAATTCAGCTTATTTCAAAAGTAAAGAGTTAATTTTTCATAAATAGCTTATTGGTTACAAGCATTAAAAAAAAAGATTAAGTTAGAAATGCCTCATATAATCTCTAGCCCTTATTGCTAATACTTCATAACATTCATATTCCTGCTATATTTTATACTTGTTTGAATGGAACAAGACATGCTTTGTGCTTACCTTGTAATTCCCAGGATAGCTTCCCTGTGGCCAAACTCAGGAGTGAATTGCTACAACAGATGGTATAATCCCAGCTAAACTTCTTAATATATCCTTGCACAAAAGTCACGTGGACAAGAAACATGAATGGTTTTAGAGTGATTAAGTTGGTTGGCTTATGCCAAAGTCTTTGACGTCATAAACTCAGCCACTGGGATGAACACTCTTAGTATTAATGTATAACTAACCTCTTTTTAAATTTTCTCTTCTTCCCTGTACTTACTTAATTTCTTAAAAATAAATTATTTTGTTAAAGCTTCTCACAAGTCCAGGGCTGTCTCTACTGGGAAGATAAACAATACTCTTGCATATAAGACATGATGAATCAATACATTTCTGGTTAGTCTTTGAGTAAGCTTCTCTATTAATTTTTGTTCAATACATAGAGCACTTATGAATAGGTGTTAAAAAGGCATGATTTAGAAGAGGGCTGGAGACTCAACAGAACTGTAGTTCTTTTTAAAATATATATATATTTTATTGATATTTTACAGAGAGGAAGGGAGAGAGATAGAGAGCTAGAAACGTCAATGAGAGAGAAACATCGACCAGCTGCCTCTTGCACACCCCCTACTGGGGATGTGCCCGAAACCATGTACATGCCCTTGACCGGAATCGAACCGGGGACCTTTCAGTCCGCAGACCGACGCTCTATCCACTGAGCCAAACCGGTTTCAGCTAGAACTGTAGTTCTTAGTTCTAACAGAAAAAATAGGAACTGACTAGCAATGATCAGCAACAACGATGAGTCCCCTAGCATGCAGGTTGTGGCTTGTAAATGCCTTTCCACTGAAGAAGAACCTGATTCCAGTCATTTCCTCCTCTGGGGTAGGAAATGTGAAAAATAGATTTGGAGCAGAATACTGGGATCAAATGGGAACTAAGGAGCTGAATTAGAGACTCCCATTGGCTCAAGGTGACATAATCAATAAAGAAAACAATAAAATGAGTTGAAAGTTAAATATGTTTAGATCGGAGTTCATAAAGAAACTTGAACACAAAATTCACTCAAGTTTGGACAAGGCTAGGAAACCACTATTTTGAAAACTAGTAGCCCTAACTGGTTTGGCTCAGTGAACAGAGCGTCGGCCTGCAGACTGAAGGGTCCCGGGTTGGATTCCGGTCAAGGGCACATGCCTAGGTTGTGGACTCAATCCCCAGTGGGGGGCGTGCAGGAGGCAGCTGATTGATGTTTTTCTCTCATCCATGTTTCTAACTTTCCCTCTCCCTTCCTCTCTGTAAAAAAATCAATAAAACATATTTTTTAAAAACAACTAGTAAATTAAGGAAATTACATATTTATCTCTTCTTTCCTATGCAAATTTTACCAGAGGATAACAAAATAGTTGGTGAGGGGTATTTTTCCTTTTAGAAGTATTCCAGCTAATAAAGAAAGAATGGCAGAATTAAACTATTTGGCAACCCCAAATGCAACTTGATTATCAGTGACTGCTAAGGTCACAGAGACAAGCAGGCATTAGTCCTCCTGAATTACATACCAGGTCTATGAAATAGTAAATCCAAAATATTCCAATCTAAATGTGATCAAGTCTCTGGATCAGCATTGTCCAATAGAAATGTGAGTCAAATATGTAATTGTACATCTCAGTTCAAACCCAATTTCAATTCAAACTCTCAATTTCTAGTGCCCCATAGCCATACACGGCTACCATATCAGACAGTACAGCTCTAACCACTACATTATAAGAAATACAGAACAGAGGAACATGCTATCCCAAGGATGCGATTAGCAAAATCTAGACTAAGAACTTCAAGAAAAAATGACCTGATTTTTTCAAGCAAAACATTACAAGGGAGAGAAAGAGTACAAAGTACATGGGAATAAGTTTCTAAAGATGATCAGAAACTTAACAGACATATCAACCAACAATGCATAGACTGCATCTATATCTTGATTTGAACAGTGTAAGACACACATTTGTGAGATAAGGAAATCTGAACACTGATTTTTCCCCCCTGTTATTAAGGAGTTATTCATTTCATTAGGTGTGATAGAGCACTGTGGTTACATTTTAAAAACATCTCTTGGAACTATAAACTGAAAAATGTATAAAGTAATATGGTGTCTGGAATTTGCTACAAAATAATCCAGAGTGAGTGGTGGGGTACAGATGAAACAGGCTTGTCCAGGAGTTGACAATTATTTGAAGCTGGATGATGGATAGATGGGGGAAAAATTACATTATCTTTACTTTTGATGTTTGAAATTTTGCACAATAATTTATTATAATTAATTTTAGATAGGAAAGGAGAAATTTTACACTGATGGGTTGCCTCTGTACACACCCTGCCAGGGGTTGAACCTGCAAGCTAGGTATGTGCCCTGACCAGTAATCAAACTGGCGACCTTCCAGTAGACGACACTCCAACCCAGTCACACCAGCCAGGACTGCACAATTTTTAAATAAAGGACTGTGGGATAAGATGTCCATATTCTCAGAAGAATCATTTGTTAAAGGTACCACTATAAGTGTTACTTTCTAATCCCAGTGCCTGCTGCCACCACCACTGAAGGCAACAAACCAAGAAAAACAAAACAAAAACCGGACAAACACTCGCTTTATTAAAACACTGAAGTTGCCAAAGGCAAGAGGGAATGCTTTTCCCACCTGGCATTAAATAACTTTTGCCTTGAGTTTTGCTGCCCGAGTCCCTGCTTTACACTCCCTGACCCATCAAACGCAGCTGTCTTACTGGCAAGGCTATCGGGACACCAAACATACAACGTACTGTGCCAGTCCTTTTTTATTTCTGTTCCTGCACCTCATCAGAGAGCAAATGGTGGAGATTTATAACAAAAGGGCACACAAGCCTATGGGGTCAAGTGAAGCTAATCACATCAGATTTCAGGTTATGAGCTTAGACACACTTGGGAGGAGTGCTGGCTCACATACTGTTAACTGTGTAACGCACGCTACATAAATTTAACAGTGCAAATTAAACAATGGAAAAGAACGAAGGTTTTAGCATCTTGCACCCAACAGCTTCTGACTATACGAAACCATTTCTAAGGTTGATGGCATCCTTTCCTGCCTACCCATAGTTGGATTCCACAGACAGAGTTCGGCGGTGTAGATCCATTCTTCTCTAGCAAGTGCCTATTTAATAAACTTGAATTTTGGAGTGAAAATGAGTCTTATCAGTGTGAAAGTGTGCACAGTGATTTGGGAGACAACAAATTGGGAGCAAAGGCTCAAATTGAAAAATAAAAATATTTATTTAGGTCTTTGGAAATATAAATAACAGTAAATGACAAAGGCAAAATAAAACAGAAAAACTGACATGTTACATCACTGATCATCTCCAGGCACAAGAGCATTTATGAATGAATGAATATAAAAAAATAAACTTCGTTATTTTTATCTGCTTTCCCCAGCTTTCACTACATGAATATTCCTAAGAAATTCCACAGTTATATCGGCCTCTTCTGAAGACTTGAGGTTAAGGTCCTACTCCCATAGGGAAATAAACTTCTATCCGTAGGGATTCTGAACAACTAGGCCTCTAGGAACGTACAAAGCAGTTCCTTTCATTAGGATCCTTCTAACATAGGGAACAGGTAGCCGTCACCCATTAAACACGATCCAGTGTAGGTGTAGGTACTCTTCAGGTGTCCCGAGTTCTCCAAATGAGTGCCCGACTAAGCCCCAGCTTTACCGCCAGCCTCTCAAGCTGCTCCAAAATGGGCTTCCAAAAAGCATCTTTCCCCTTTCTTCCTGGAAGTTAGAGGGCTACAGGGTAGGAAGGATATGGAGGTTTTGCATCAAGCTTGCCTTCACACTCTGTAGTGGGGGGAAGGCTATAAACTACCCAGAGCACAGCTGGGTGTTGAGTGTATGGCATGTACTTACCCGCTGCCACATAGGAGGTTGAGTAAATCAGCCAGTCACTGTGGACCAAGCCTCTCAAAACAGAGGCAAATTCAGTGGCAACAGGCTCAGCTCACCTAGGTCCTTTCCAAAGAACCATATTAATTGGATTCCAAAGAACATTTGGCCAGGACAGAGCATGGAAGGAAAATGGAAGTTCTGGGAAGGGCTGTGCCATGTGGAGCTTACAGGTTGTTGTTTAGTCTACAGCACAAGGAGATGGCAGCACCACTAATACTCAGAGCTGCAGAGCGCGTTGCTGGTCCCCACTCCTGGAGCATCTGTACTAATGCAGCTTAATGGCAGTTGCCCAGATGTCGTTGCTGGGGAGCGGTGGAAGGACCCCACCAGGTATTGATCCCAATCATGCCTTAATAGGAACATGATAGAACAACTGTTTATTTCTGTTTTAGTCCAAGCAAGATGTTGAGCAACTAAATATTCTATTTCAGTGGCTGATGTACTAAAGAACTAGATTATCAGGAATAATGCAAAAGACTGCATTTCTTTTTTTTTCTTTTTTTGTTTTTTGTTTTTAAAGCAAGAGGTCCTGAGACAAGGAGAACTTAGTTTCTTTCTTTCTTTCTTTTAAAAATATATTTTATTAATTTTTCACAGAGAGGAAGAGAGAGGGCTAGAGAGTTAGAAACACTGATGAGAGAGAATCATCAATCAGTTGTCTCTTGCATACCCCCTACTGGGGATGTGCCTGCAACCAAGCTACATGCCCTTGACCGGAATCGAACCTGGGACCTTTCAGTCCAAGGGCCGACGCTCTATCCACTGAGCCAAACCGGTTTCGGCAAGACTGCATTTCTTAAATATACATATAAAGGGGAAAAAACTCCAAAGAACTTATAATCATTTTAAAAAATATGTTTTTACTGATTTTAGAGATAGAGGATGAGAGAGGAAGAGAGATAGAAATATCAATGATGAGAGAGAATCATTGATTGACTGCCTCCTGCATGCCTCACACTGGAAACTGAGCCCACAATCTGGGCATGTGCCCTGACTGAGAACTGAACCATGACCTCCTGGTTCACAGGTTGACTGAGCCACAATAGCCGGGTCTCTCTCATCATTGATGTTTCTTTCTCTCTCTCTCTCTCTCTCTCTCTCTCTCTCTCTCTCTCTCTCTCTCTTTTTATCCCCCATCCTCTCTGAAATCAATATGAAAATATATTTTAAGAAGGATATATTAAATGAGGTGTCTTTAAAAAGAAATAACACAAAACAATGTTATGTATTGATCAGTTGATGAAAATGTGGCAGAGGCCCACAGAAACCTAATCATGTATTTCCTTTAGGAGCAGCAGCCGTTCAGTATTCTGTAATTCAGTGTTTGTGGCTTTATAGAACACAGCTACTGTAAATAACAAGAACTGACTGTAGTTATGTTTAGAAGCTAAAACTTGCATATTAGCCAGAAATGCACTTTTCCCAAACATAAAATGGTATGCAAAAGAGCACTGTTGGAGCTTTGGAAAGAACCTTAGGATTCACTTAGGTCCGTGATTTTTAAACCAGGGTTTGAAGATTCCTAGACCCCAAGTAAATGCTTTGGGAGTTTAGAAACAACAAAATGCTTCCAATCAATAACAGATTTAAGTTACCTGTGGAACCCATCCGTTCATTCTGTTTTACAAACTGATTTATCCAAAGACTGCATTTGGGAAGAGTACTACTGCCAAAGTTTGAAGGCCACATCTAGTCCACCATCTTCATTTTATGGGTGAGGAAGATGTGAGGCGCAGAGAGCTGCCAAGTATAGCTCAGTATTAACTACACGTAATTGTTCCTAGCTCTCTTGACTCTGACCTGTAAGCATGGGTCTTAAACAGTGTCCATAGGCAAGTATTCAGGGAGGGTCTCTTTAGCAGCAGAAGAGAACTAGAAAAAGGTAGCTAGTGCTTCAAGTCAACGTACCAGCACAGCCTGGGAGAACACAAAAGGGCATGTCACACCTGAGTTTGTTTCTTCACCTGTTAAAATAGGGATATCTATTTCTCCAGGATGAGTGAGGACTAAACAGATGTTTGTGGCATCCCCAACACTTGGAAACTTTCTATAAACCCATTAGAAACTTAAAAAAATAAAGATGCAGGCGACATGGAGAGTGCCCTTCTGACCTTATTTGGATGAGTGCCGGCAGCGAGTGCTCAGCTTGGAGATAATACTGTCTGAACGGCTGCAAGAGGTGAGCGAGCGGGAACTCCTCTGAAAAAGAAAAGGCACAATACCACACCATCACACTTCACATCCAGAGTGTATTTCTCAAGGTGAGATACCGAACCCAGGATGATCAAACGTGTTTCATCTTCACCTATTATTTCCAGGATATAGTTTAGGCGTCATTGTTGCCTACCGATCTCTTAGCTTAGGTTGAGGTCACCCATGAGAATAAGTCAATCTAGGATTGTCCTTTTCTCCACTGGATACAGAACTTACCTGGATCCCCAAATAACTTGGACTCAATTTCCCGCTTCTGCAATAAAATTTTCTCTTTTTCTTTCCTCTGTTTCTTTTCTAGTTCTCTTTTCCTCTCTTCCTCTTGTTCTCCTTCCAACATAACTCTGAGGGCTCTCTCTTCAGCTTCATATAGTTCAGAGCGTTTTTTAATGAGTTTTCTCAGTCGCTGAAGATGATGCTCAAAAGTCTCATCTGCTGAGGCTGGAGGACAGACCCCTGGGCAAAGGGATGCAAATGGCATTTTAGTTACAACATTTTCCATCTCCAAATCTGTGTTCTAATGAGCCAACTCAAAGTCCTACTTATAGTATGAACTAGCTTAGAATTTATAAACTCTAATCACTCTTCACAGATCAATTTGAATTTCCAATTAATCTGACCCCACCCTGGCTTTCTTTTTTCTCTAATTTCTCTTTCTGAAGACTACCACTTTTGTTTATTTCTAATGGTTTTGATCCTGCAGTTAGAGAGTGGGCTCCCAAAAGGAAGAAACTGTCTTATATTCTTCATTATGAAATTCCCACAGCTAAAAAACAATTCTCCCTCTAAGTGTGAAGTTCTGGGAAAGCACATGTGGATATTGAGAAGAAATACATTTAACCAGTCACACTGGCCTCATAGTCTGCTGCTGAGAGTAGGGTGACCAAATGTGTCAGTTTGCCCGTTTTAGCACTTGAAAACCCAGTGTCCAGGGAAATGTGGGATGGTTGGTCACCCTGATTTAATTGTGAGGTCAGCTAATTTTATAGGCAACATAGCTATAGCCACAACTGGGAACATTTTAGACTAGGTATTTGGTGATATTTTTATTTTATTACTAGCCGAAACCGGTTTGGCTCAATGGATAGAGCGTAGGCCTGCGGACTGAAAGGTCCCGGAATCGATTCCGGTCAAGGGCATGTACCTTGGTTGTGGGCACATCCCCAGTAGGGGGTGTGCAAGAGGCAGCTGATCGATGATTCTTTCTCATCTATGTTTCTAACTCTCTACCCCTCTCTCTTCTTCTCTGTAAAAAAATCAATAAAATATACTTTAAAAAAATAATAATAAATGTATGTACCTTTAAAAAAAGAATTATTACTAATTTTATGTGGTAATGGCATAATTGATGATGAGTAATTTACTTAGGCATTCTATTTTTGTACACATGTGAAAGTTTTCATAAAATTTCATAAGGAAAACTTTTTGAAATTTATTGAATATTCAAATAGGTTGCAATAGTGACTCACTACCATAATGGCCCTGCGATAAAATAATCGCTAAAGCTGCTAATTCATCCTAGAGTGATGTGTGGTCAATCCTATCAGACCTTAAAGGTTTTAAAGGAAAATGTATGTATTGTGGCAGTATTTTAACAATACCAGATACATGGAAGAAAAAAATCCTAATTCTGCTATCATAATCAACCCTTTTTATTCCATGTTGATCCTCCAGCCATTTTTGTCCAATGTAAACGTCACATAATTCAATGTAAAATGTGTATAACTTAAGTGTCTCCATGTCAATTCCCTACATTTTTTCCTCTCATTATTATTTAATGGCTTCATCCTGTTACACCAAATCAATGTACCTACCACAATTTACTTAAGAAGCACTCTAGTCCTGGACAGTTAGGCTGTTCCAAATGACCTGCTCTCATATAATGCTACAATGAATAATCTTAGGCATGTTACTTTTTTCCTTTATATGGATTATTTCTATAATGGAAATGTTAATACTTTCAAGACTAATTTACAAATAGTACTAAACTGTTTCTTTAAAACGTTATACATTTACTCAGTACCTAAACAGCTGACACAAAGAAAATAATATTTATTTCTTTAACAAATGATTTTCAACAGGGTTTTGGCAATTTATGCTGCGGCCAGTGCCAGCTTTGAGCACTAAATTTTCAATTTTGGCTGATAATGGTATAAAATAATGGTTCCTTAAGGAGCTAAGCAGTTGTGGGATTCTCTCTCCTTCAAGGCTAAGATTTCTCCAGATCATAGGTTTCTATTCACTTTTTCCCAACTGGAAATGGAAACTACAACTCAAGTCCATCTTCTAGTAAGTTGCTGGACTATTTATTATTTTCTAAAGTTACATACACATAAAATTCTTATGCACAGAGAAATTTAAGCTGTCACTATGTTGTTTTGTAGCAATTTGATGTTTTTAGTTTCTTTACCTAGCCCAGGGATTAGCAACTTTTTCTGTAAAGGGCTAGATAGTAAATACTTTAGGCTTATGAGCTATACAATCTCTGCTGCAATACTGAAATCTTCCCATATAGAGAAAATGTGTAGACATTCCATCAGCCCACAAGTGCCTCCAGACACGAAGGAACGTGGCCTGCTCCCATCTCGGTTGCTGGGCCTGCGCCGCCCACCCAGATCTCCCTCACCTCTCCTGGATCACTCCTGGTCACCTTGACACATTCCCTTGGAAAGGGCATTCCTCACTCAATCTTCCCCCTGACCCCAAGCACTGACACGGCATGGGTTTCCTCCACCTCTACCACTTACTTCTGCAATTCCTACAGCTCCTAGACACCAGCCGCCTTTATTCCCCTTCAGCTACCTGCACCGTGGGGCCTCATCAGGTCTTTGGACCTGGGCATAATGAGAAAATACTTTCCACCCTGAGATCTTAAACCCAAATATTCTCTTCTCTGACAACTTTCTACCGTTTCAGTATTCTCATATGCTTCTCCCTCAAGATTCTGTGAACTTCATTAAAATTTCTCATCTAATGTATCAGATTCTGCCCATCTTCTATTTGTTCTCACCAAAACTTGTAGTCACCCACAAAGCAAAACCCCAACAGCCCAGAGCTCTGTGCTCATGTGCCAGCTGCAGAGTTCACCTGGGAGAAGCCATTTATTTGGTTATGTGTCCTGGTGCCAGGAGTTACATCAGCTGGGCCCACAGCACCTCCTGCAGCCGTACTGCCGTGGGTCACTGCTTATCTCACCACTCTCCGAAAGCCCCACTTCTCCACTGGCTCAGCGCAAACCCGCTAATCTATTTCCCAGAGGAAACAGGCCACCAAGAAGGCAAATTCCTTAATTTTCTGCCCCCAATTTCACTCATCTGCATCACCCATCATAATCCCCTTCATTTCATTCCAGTAGAACAGTGTTTCCCAAACTTTTGACATATGTGTACCCCTTCTATAAGTTTCTTTTTAAAAAATATATATTTTAGCCGAAACCGGTTTGGCTCAATGGATAGAGCGTTGGCCTGTGGACTGAAAGGTCCCAGGTTCGATTCCGGTCAAGGGCACGTACCTTGGTTGTGGGCACATCCCCAGTAGGGGGTGTGCAAGAGGCAGCTTATCGATGATTCTCTCTCATCTATGTTTCTAACTCTCTATCCCTCTCTCTTCCTCTCTGTAAGAAATCAATAAAATATATTTTTTTAAAAATAAAAAAATAAAAATATATATTTTATTGATTTTTTTTACAGAGAGGAAGGGAGAGGGATAGAAAGTTAGAAACATTGATGAGAGAGAAACATTGATCAGCTGCCTCCTGCACAACCCCCACTGGGGATGTGCCCACAACCAAGGTACATGCCCTTGACCGGAATCGAACCTGGGACCTTTCAGTCCACAGGCCGATGCTCTATCCACTGAGCCAAACCGGTTTTGGCTCTATAAGTTTCTTAACGCTGAGTACCCCTTGTCAAAAAAAAAAAAAAAAAAAAAAAAAGGATGTATTTTAATACATCAAAATATACAATCAAATATACAATAATATATATATATATGTGTGTGTACATGCACAAAATAATAATAAACGAAAAATAAAATTATTCATAATAAAATAGAAATAAAAGTTATATTATAAATAACATTTATTTGGATCAGTGAGAAGGATGAAACTGACTTGACTAATGAGAATATAGAGTTAGGCCAGCCGTGGGCAAACTACAGCCCGCGGGCCAAAAGAGCGGAGGGTTCTCTTGCTCTCCCCTCTGCACCTTCACCAGCAGACCAAGACGAGAGTGCCAGCATGGTCAGGTTGCTTTTGTTCCGGCCCTCTGGTCCAATTTAAGAACCCATTGTGGCCCTCGAGTCAAAAAATTTGCCCACCCCTGAATTAGGCCCAGCTAAGCACGGTGCAGTGCATATCCCCACCAAACCCTGGTGCTACGCATACCCCACCAAACCCTTCCAGTACCCCCGGGGGTGTGTACCACACTTTGGGAAACACTGCAGTAGAAGATGGTTCTTCTCCACTTAAGTTAATCCCTCCACCTGGTATCTGAATCTGACTACCTCCTCCAAGACCTTGAGCCATCAACTATTCCTCTGATTCTCACTGATCTTTCTCCCTCTATTCAATCCTTGGCTCAGGATTTAAACATTTTCAAGTTTTTCCCATGACCATAAGGTAGCTCCCCTTACCCCAACCCCCGCCCCCAACACACACATTGGCAGATACTGATCTTGTACTCTCTTCTTCACAGGCAAGTGTTTAATGAGTTGATCTCACAGTCTGCCCTTCTCATGTCCTACTCCATCTTTACTCTACTTTAGTCGGGCATCTACTTCTACCACCCCTGAAATGCCCCGAGCGCAGTCACTAATTCCCATGGATGTTTCTCAGGCTTTTTATTACTTAATGAAAAAAATAAGATGAAATACTTGTATGGCATTTACTATATGTCAGGACTGCTTGAAGCACTTAACTCGTCTACTAATTTAATCACCACAACACCCCATGGGTAGGTACTATCATCATCCCCTCCTTACAGATGAGGAAACCAAGGCATAAAGAAGTGTAAATAAATGTGCCAAGATTGCACAGATTCTGTGAGCATTTGCCACTCTGCAGAAGAAGGTAGCGGCGGGTCTACCTTTTCCTCCTACCTGACCTCTCCTGATCGCTGTTGTGGAATCCTCTTTATTCATCTCGATATTGTCTTTCTGGCTCTCATTTCGCACTACACAATCTCTTTAAGGTCTGTTTACATGCTGATGAGTCCTTATCCAGGGTGTCCCACTGGTACCTCTAACAACAGGTCCCAAACGGAACTCATCAACCCAAAGCCTACTCTTCCTGCTGTTTTCCTGGTCATTTAGAATGGTATCACCATTCATCCGTGGATCAAGCTACAACTTGGAAGCCATATTTTTCTTCAGCTACCACATGCTGAGTTTCCCAAGTTATTAATTTATATGTATACACATTCATACACAATTCATATCTTTTAAATCCATTTACTTTTCTCCAACTGTGGCCCTTAGTTCACACTCCCACACTATCCTGGCCCAGACTATGACAGCCTTTATTAGTCTCTCTTCCTAGATGCTCCAAACCTTTCTCTGCTCTGCCAGCAATGATATCATCATTTCCCTCTGAAATCTTTCAGGGGTTCCCCTCAGCTTTATTTTTTGTTGTTGGTTTTTGTTTTGCTTTTTTAAAAAAATTCTTTATTAATTAAGGTGTTACATATGTGTCCTTCTTTCCCCATTACCTCCTCATCCTCCCACTCATGCCCTCACCCCCCTGCTGTCTGTGTCCATTGGTTAGCTTTATATGCATGCATACAAGTCCTTTGGTTGATCTTCCCTCAGCTTTAAGCACAGGTGAGAAGTCTAGCCTGGCCCATAAGACACTTTGTATTTTGTGTATTTTTTAAAATATATATTTTTATTGATTTCAGAGAAAAAGAGAGAGGGAGAGGAAAGAGAAACATAAATGATGAGAATCACTGATTGGCTGCCTCCTGCACACCCCGGACTGGGAACCCACAACCTGGGCATGTGCCCTCGACCTGAATTGAACCCGGGACCCTTCAGTCCACAGGCTGATGCTCTATCCACTGAGCTAAACCAGCTAGGGCGCTTAAGACACCTTGTGATGTGACCTACTTACATATCCAGCCTCAATCTCTCAGCACTTACTTGGAGGTACATATGCTTTGAAGAGAGAAGTTAGAAAGCTGCTTGTTTTCTTTTAAAGTACACAAGGCAGCCAGCTGCTAGTTACCAAATCCTTTTACATTCAAGTCAATTACCTCCACACAGTCTGCTTATTATATAGACCATAATTCCTCCTAAAATGTCCTCTTTCTTTTGGACCAAATAGAGGGGAGACTAACAGTGAGAAATTATGCTGATAAATTCACTTGGCAGAATATCACTGACCCTCACCTCACAGAGGACATGGAGCAGAGGAACATTGAATAGTAGCCCTCAAGTTTTGCATTCTCTTAAGGAAGAGGCATGGGTAGACACAGCAGAAGCAAATCTAGATGACCCACAGTAGATGCTTCACACATGCCCTACAGAATCATCTGAATCTGAATCAGCCACTCTAAGGGCTGGCATGCAGAAGCTCATTACTTAGCTAGTGAGGAAGACTGGCTGAATGCACAATGGTTACATCCCAACTTTATTTTTATTGATTTCAGAGAGGAGAGGGAGAAAGAGAGAGAGAGAGGAATAGAAACATCAATGATGAGAGAGAATCATTGATTGGCTACCTTCTGCAACCCAAGCATGTGACCTTGACTGGAATTGAACCCGGGACCTTTCAGTCTGCAGGTGCATGCTCTATCCACTGAGCCAAACCAGTTAGAGCCCAACAAAAGGATCTGAATTATAGTTTTCGTTCATTATATTTTAGACCACACAGAGGAATTCATTTGTTGTCGTGGTATTTGCTAATCTGTGTACTCTCAAATATCACTGGTGAATGTCAATGGCCGACCCAAACCAGTTACAAGTGAAAAGGAGCAGGAGGTCACCTGAGCCCACGGCCGAGAAGGAAGGGAGATATAACATTTAAATTTAGTTTTAAAGGATAGTGAGATCTTAAAATAGCAAAGATGGGAATGAGGTCACTCCAGCCAAATCCCATTCACACATCTTCAAATATTCATGTTTCAGCTTTGAAATGTATCTGAAGGAACATGCCAAGTTTTCAACACCTTCTGAAGCCTCAAGTAAGGACAGGATAGGATAGCTTTCACCTTGGCACACGGGAAAAGCTGACCAGCCCTGTCAACCTTACCCAGAAAAATGTGGCCAGGAATGCCTGGTGTGGGAATGGTGAGTCCCGGGGAAGATGGTGCAGAGGGTTCCCACACCTCCCCCTCTTCCAACCTTGGCTACCAGGAGCTAAACATCAGAGGGTTTCTACTTCAAAGGCTCTGAGATACTGCCGACAAGCTCAGTTACCCTACTGGGTGAAAAATTTGAAGATCAAGCATTTTCCTTCAAAATTTTTGGGGAAGGGCAAGCGCTATGGTAAAGAAAGGGAAGGACCAGGGGAACAAAGGAAGAAATGCAAGCAGAAATGCAAAGTCACGGTTACCTTTCCTTGCTGCAGCCTCTTTCCTGAGTTTCCTCAACTTCTCCAAGGCCCGAAGAATGTCCACCATTCTTTTGGTGTCTGCTTGTTTTTTCCTCACTTCAGACAAGACACCATCGGCGGCAGCTTTAAGTTCCTGCTCCTGGGAAAGAAAGAGGGCCAATGAGAAGAGCTGCCCAGCAGTGAGAGTTTAGAGAATCGGACAGTCCCAGGGTTAAGAAAGATTCTACTGGATTCACATCCCAATTTCCTGGGCCATGCCCAAAACACCTCTACCCTGTCCAGCCAAAGGATTATCCTCTCTGCAACTTCCACGTGGACACTGGTCTTTGTTTCTTCCTCAGAGTTCTAATGTCTACATTTTTGTCTGAACCAACTCAAGCTCTCTTAGATTAAGGCCTTGCCTCCAAGTATTCTTAAAAGCGCTGGTGTTTTTGGAGGGCTTGAAGACAAAGCTTGACATCAATACACTTTAGAGGAGGAGTTACATCAGACTCTAGGGCAGTAGCAGACACCAGGAGAAGGGAGAGGAGGGGGAGGAGGAATGGGGAACACTAGCTGGTAGTGGGGTGGAGGAAGGGGGTAAGTCAAAGCATTCAAAAGTAATGACAATGTCTTAAACAGCTACCTGACCAATTTCCAGTTTCACTCTGGCCCCCACTTAAGAGTTTGAGATTAACAGGTTTCGAATCACACAACCTTGGCTCAAATCAGAAGTGAAACTGCCACAAATCAATTTGTGTGACTGTTGGCAGGTTAACTTCCTTATGCCTTAATTTCCTAATCTGTAAAGTTGGGATAATACCACCTACTTCTCAGGGTTATTACCAGGATTCAAGATCTGGTGTATGTAACGACCTCAGTGCGGTGCCTAATATATAGTAAGTGCTCAAAAAACACCATTGTTGAGTCTCAAGATTTGTGGTTTAAAATTCGTGAACAAAGGATTTCTGGGGAAATCATCACTACTGCCCCATTAGCTAATTAGGACATATGTTCCTTAAGGAAAGGTCACAAGTTCTCTATTTTATTTTTAAAGTCACCTAGGGTCCAGCCGGTGGTTGAACCGGGCTTATGAACCGGGAGGTCACCAATTCCTGGTCAGGGCACATGCCAGGATTGCTGGGCTCGATCCCCAGTGGGGGGCGTGCAGGAGGAATCAGATCAATGATCCTCTCTCATCATTGATGTTTCTCTCTCTCTGAAATCAATAAAAATATTCTTTAAAAAATAAAAGCAGCTGAAACCGGTTTGGCTCAGTGGATAGAGCGTCAGCCTGCGGACTGAAGGGTTCCGGGTTCGATTCCGGTCAAGGGCACGTACCTTGGCAGCTGATGGATGTTTCTCTCTCATCGATGCTTCTAACTCTCTATTCCTCTCTCTCTTTCTCTCTGTAAAAACTCAATAAAATACATATTTTTTTAAAAAAATAAAAAGACCAGATGCTCGTTAGTGTTGAATGCTGGTGTCAGAATGTCTGTGCAGATGTGTCATCCCTGCAACGCCGCTGTGTAACCCTCCTACATAACGTACACAGGGCTTTGCAGTGCACACAGAGCACTGGTGTTGCTACTATTCATCATTAACACGTAATCCATACGGAGATACGAGGTCGGAAAGGCAAACTAAACTATCTTTTTACTTATCTTTTACAAATGAAGATAAGGAGGCTCAGCCCTGGGAAACAGCGCATAGCCTCGCGCCCCACCCTGACTCCCGGTGCGCGACCGCGGCTCTTACCCGCTTCTTCTCCTCCACCTCCTGAACGCACTTGACCCGCCAGCGGTCAATCTCCTGCTCGCGCTCCGCGGCTCGCGCGGCCTCCGCCTCGCGCTCGGCCTCGCGCTCCTGGGCCCTCTCGCGGAGCCGCAGGCGGCGGCGCCGCACCCGCTCCAGCCTCCGCCGGGCCTCGCCCACGTAGGCGGCCTGGGTCAGCACCTGGAGCCGCTCGGCCAGCTCCGCGCGCAGCGGCGCCGCCTGGGCGTGCAGCCGGGCCCAGGCCGCGCCGTCCTCCTCCGCCTCGCGCAGGGCCCGGCCCAGGCCCCGCAGCCGCCGCACCAGGCGCAGAGCCCCGCGCAGCCGCGCGCGCACCTCGCCCAGCGTGGGCCCGGCCGGCGCGCGCGGGGACGCCGGGCCGCCCGCCCGCCGCGGGGCTCCGAACACCGCCTCCAGCCACTGCCGGTCGCGCAGGCGCTGCAGGGCCGAGTCCCCCAGCGCGTCGGGCGGCGGCGCCTCGGGCCAGCGTGGGCTCCAGGGCGGGCCCGGGCCCGGAGGCGGCGGCCGCGGGCGCTCGCCGGCGTCGATCCCCGGGAAAGGTCGGCACTGGGGCGGCGGCGGAGGCAGCGGCGGCGGCGGCGGCACCGGGTAGAAGGCGCCCCCGCCGCCGCCGCCGCGGGAGGCTTCCCCGGCCGCCCGGGGCTGCCCAGCCAGCGGGGGCTGGAGGAAGGGGGCGGAGGCGCCCGGAAAGGGGCCGGGCCGCTGCGGGAGAGGCGGCGGGAAAGCCGGGGAGGGCAGCGGCGGGGGCGGGCAGCCGAAGGGAGCGGGGGGCGGCGGGCCCGGGCGGCCCTGGGCGAAGAAGGGCGGCAGAGCCATGGCCACCGCCGGAGGTCCGAGGAGTGACAGGAATCTCAGTGGTCTCCCGAGAAAGTGACTTCCGGGAGGAAGTGACGTGTGTCCCGCGCGACGCCGGTGTGACCCGCCCGGCGCGTGGGTGGGCGTTCACGCAGTCCTTCAATTAATACTGTTCCTTAAAAAACAAACAAACAAACAAACAAACAAACAAAAAACTGGGTTTTTTTCTTCTTCTTAATCCTCACCCGTTTTTCCTTTGATTTTTAAGGAGAGGGAAAGAGAGAAACATCGATGTGGGAGAAACACATCCATTGGTGGCCTCCAGCACGAACCCCGCCCGGGGCATGCTCTTAATGATCATCATTCCAGGTGTGAAGCCAGCTGCTTGGCCGACGGCGAGACTGAGAGATTCAGGTCCTCTCCTGTGCAACTACCTGTCTGATAAAGAAAACACATTAATCAAGTAATCACGCAAGCAAATGTGCAAGTGCCGCGGGGAATATCCGTACTACCAAAGAGGAAAGCACAGAGCAAGAAGAGCTTAAAGGAGAATTTGACTTAGAAAGGTTGGGGGAAAGGTTGTCCTAAGGATTTTAGGCTTCGCTTAAGGTCTAAAGGATAAGTAGGAGTTAAATGGAAGAGACGGAAACAGGGTTCAGATAAAGGCATTTGCAAAAGCCCCCTAGAAGGTAGGAGTAGGGTTAGCAGGGATACTGAAAGAATGCCAGAGCACAGAAAGCCTGAAGGGAGCCTGGTGATCCTAAGCAGGTGAACAGAGACACAGCGTGCAGGATCTCATATTTTAAGAACAATGGGAAACTACTGGGGGATTTTAAGCAGAAGGGGAAGGGAAAGCCATGCTACGTGATTGTTCTGTTTGTTTTTTTAATTAAGCTCTATTTTGAGATCATTGTAAATTCATATGCAGTTGTAAGAAATAATACAGGGAGATCCTGTGTACCCTTAACCAGTTTCTTCACATAGTAATATCTTGCAAAGCAGTAGTGCAATATCACAACCAGGATGTTGGCATTGATAGTGAAGATACAGAACACTTATTTCCATCATTTCTAGGCTCCCTCGTTTGCCCTTCTATAGTCACACCCACTTCCCTTTAACGGCAACTGCTAACTCGGCCTCCCTTTCTATAACTTCTGTCCTTTCATGAATGCAGTATAAATGGAATCAAATAGTACATAACCTTTTGGGACTCCCTTTTTCCACTCAGTATAATCCTTTGGAGATTCATCCAAGTTGTTGTACTAATAGCGTTCCCTTTTATTGCAATAAAAGTGTGCAAAACAAGTGTGGGTAAAGTTAAACCACACTTGGTTTCATCATTCATTTGTTGAAGGATATTTCCACTTTGGGGCTATCATGAATAAAGCTGCTATAAAACTTGCATGCGGGGTTTTCTGTGACCATAAGCCTTCATTGCATTGGAGTAAATGCCCAGAGTGCAATTGCTGAGTCACATGGCAGTTGTAGGTTTAGTTCTTTATATGTTTACTGATTTCAAATAAGGGAGAGGGATAGAAACACGGATGGGAATCACATTGGTTGCCTTCTGCAAACCTCCTACCACTGGGGATTGAGCCAGCCACCCGGGCATATGCCCTGACTGAGAATCGAACCAGTGACCTGTTGGTACATGGGTCAACACTCAACCATTGACCCACACCAGCTGGGCAAAAGTAATGGATGCCCTCTTGGATAAGAGCCCAGCTCTATCCCATGAAAAGAACCAATCAAACAATCAAAGCCTGACCCCACTTCCCAAAAGACCTCATATTTCTCCAACTCTTTGTAATACTCTACATAATATTTATTTGTATCTTATGTATTAACTTGTAATACTCTGCGTAACATTTAAAGGCTTATCTTAAAACGTTATTAGGTAAGGCATGGCTCTAACTTTATATAGGGTATCCCCCAAAGTGTATACATTTTAACAGCTAATAGCTCAATTTTTAAAAAAGTATTAATCTTTATTGTTCAGATTATTACAATTGTTTCTCCTTCCCCCACCCCATAGCTCCCCTCCACCCAGTTCCCACCCCACCCTCTGCCCTTACCTCCTTCCCACTGTCATACATAGGTGTATGATTTTTGTCCAATCTCTTCCTGCATCCCTTTACCCTTTCCCCCCTGAGAATTATCAGTCCACTCCCTTTCTATGCCCCTGATTCTATTATATTCACCAGTTTATTCTGTTCATCAGATGTTTAATTCACTTGACTTTTAGGTTCACTTGTTGATAGATATGTATTTGTTGTTCATAATTTTTATCTTTACTTTTTTCTTCTCTTCTTCCAGAATACCTTTTTAGCATTTCATATAATACTGGTTTGGTGATGAACTCCTTTAGCTTGTTCTTGTCTATTAAGTTCTTTATCTGACCCCCAATTCTGAATAACTTTGCTGGGTAGAATAATCTTGGTCGTGGGTTCTTGCTATTCATCACTTTGAATATTTCTTGCTACTCCCATCTGGCCTGCATAGTTTCTGTTGAGAAATCAGCTGACAATTGTATGGGTTGTAGGTAATTAACTTTTAATCTTGCTGCTTTTAATATTCTGTCTTTTGCTCTTGGCATTTTAATTATGATGTGTCTTGGTGTGGTCCTCTTTGGATTCCTTTTGTTTGGGGTTCTGTGTGCTTTCTGAGCTTGTAAGTCTACTTATTTCACCGGGTGGGGTAAGTTTCAGTCATTATTTCTTCAAATAGGTTTTCAGTATCTTGCTCTCTTAATCTGGCACCCCCTAATTCTGATGTTGGTATGCTTCAAGTTGTCCCAGAGACTTCTTACACTATCTTCAACTTTTTGGATACTTTTTTCTTTTTGCTTTTCTGGTTATTTTTTGCTTCTTTGTATTTCAAATCTGACCTGATTCTTGTGTTCCTCTAGTCTGTCTGCAGTTGGGTCTCGGTATAATATTTTTTATTTCAGTCAGTGTATGTTTAATTTCTAGTTGGTCCTTTTTCACATCCTTGAGGGTCTCACTAAATTTATTGGCCTTTTCTAGAAAATTCTTGAAAAACTTTATAACCATGGTTTTGAACTCTATATCCAGTTGTTAGCTTTTCTCCATTTCTGTCATTTGTGACCTGTTTCTTTGTCTCTGCATTTTGGCTGCTTCCCTAAGTTGATAGAATGACTTTGTGTGCTAGGTGTCCTATAGGGCTCAGTGACTCAGCCTCCCCAGTTACCTGAGGTGGACACTCTTAGTGCACCCCTTTGTGGGCTATGTGCACAGTCTTGTAGTTAAGCCTTGATTGTTATCACTGGGAGGAATTGACCTCCAGGCCAATTGGCTGTGAGGATCAGCTGTGTCTGCAATGGGAGAACTGTGCTGGACACATCCTTGAGACAAAGACTTGCAAAATTGCAAAAGCCTCTGTGCTCACTTTGAATGGGGCGGATTCTCAGGGCTGAGCAGACAATCTTGGCTTCCCATCAGCCTTGCCCTTGCACGTGCTTCCAGACCTCTGCCTTCTGCGGCTCCCCTGACTTTCCACCTAACAGTCCAGATTCCCCTAGGCTCACCTGGAACTGTGGTTTAGTGCAGTCGGAACTGGGGTTCAGTGCAGCCAGGAGCTTTTGACTCTCTTCCACTAGAAGAGCTAGCGGCAACCGCAGCAGTCTTCTCTGCACACATGCACCTCCAAACCCCTGCCCACCGCTGTTTCCCCAAGTCTCCATGTGCCTTTCTCTCTGACAGTCCATTCTCCCCCCATAAGAGCCTGGGTCCATGGGGTTTTTCCGGAACTGGGGTTCAGTGCAGTTGGGGACTTCCTTCCCTCTCCCACCAGAGAAAAGCAAGCCAGGCACTCAGCTGCCCTTCCTCTCTGTGTGCGTGTCTCTGCACCTCAGTCCTTTGCAGCTCCTCTGATTTTCTGTGAGCTTATTTCTTCCCTTCTAGTTGTAGAATTTCCACTCAGCCAGCTTTCCTGTGGTTCTGGATGATGTCCATTCTTTTACCGTGTTTCCCTGAAAATAAGACCTACTTACAGGTTTCCTTCTGAGTGAGATATAAGGCATCCCCCTGAAAATAAGGCCCCTAGGCTCTGTCTCAGAATGAAAATTAATTTACCGTAAACTGGTCGCTAGGGCAGCCCTGACTGGTGTCTAGCAACCAGTGACATTATGCAGAGTCCTGACGTCACTGCTGTATGAATGGAGAGAAATCAGCGTGGAAACTTTGGGAAACCTAAACTGCAACAAGTTGTGACTTGGGTGAAGAATTCATGGGAGAAAATCACTGACAGTTGCATTCCAAATGTACTGCGAGCAGGCTACCTTGACAAGAAGTACTCATTTAAAAACAGTGCTATTGCTAAACATGAGAGATTTAGTCCACTGATTCTGAAAGAAATGGAGTCACAAGAAATTCACCAGGAAATTCAGGAATTGGATTGTTACGATGATGTTCCAGAAGATGATGCCATGATTGTCACTGAATGAATAAATTCTTGATACTGTAGGATTCACAGTTTGTCCGGTTTGTGATGACAACTACCATACTGTATACAGGTAATAAATTTCCTTTATTTTCATTTAACAATAAATGTGTACCATATTCTTCTTCATGGAAAAATAAGACATCCCCTGAAAATAAGACCTAGCGCATCTTTGGGAGCAAAAGTTAATATAAGACACTGTCTTATTTTTGGGGAAACAGGGTAGTTGTAGTTTTTCTTGTGCAGGCAGCAGTTTAGGTGTTTACCTATGCCGCCATCTTGGTTTCTCCCTAGACCACCATCTTACACCATACACAAAAATAAACTCAAAATGAATAGAAGGTTCAAACATAAGATGGGAAACCATAAAAATCTTAGAAGAATCCATAGGCAGCAAAATATCAGACATATCTTGTAGCAATATGTTTACCCATACCGAAACCAGTTTGGCTCAGTGGATAGAGGATCGGCCTACCGACTGAAAGGTCCCAGGTTTGATTCCGGTCAAGGGCATGTACCTTGGTTGCTGGCACATCCCCAGCAGGGGGTGTACAAGAGGCAGCTGATAGATGATTCTCTCTCATCAATGTTTCTAACTCTCTGTCCCTCTCTCTGTAAAAAAAAAAAAAAAAAAAAAATCAATAAAATATATTTTAAAAAAAATGTTTACCCATACATCTCCCAGGACAATGGAATCTAAGGCGAAAATGAACAAATGGGACTAAATCAAAATAAAAAGCTCTGCACAGCAAAAGAAACCATCAACAAAACGAGAGCCCACCGCATGGGAGGACATTTTGCCAATGTTAGATCCGGTGAGTGTTTAATCTGAAAAATTTATAGGAAACTCATTCAATTTAATGAAAGGAAGATAAACAATCCAATCACAAAATGAGCAAATGACCTAAAAAGACACTTTTCGAAAGTGGACATACACAGAAGGCCAAGAAGCATATGAAAAAAATGCTCAGTCACTAATAATCTGAGAGAAGCAAAATGATGAGGTACCATCTCACACTTGTCAGAATGGTTACCATCAACAAACAAGTGCTAGAGAGGATGTGGAGAAAAAGGAACCCTCATACACTGCTGATAGAAATGCAAACTTGTGCGGATATTGTGGAAAACAGTGTGGAGTTTTCTCATAAAATTAAAAATGGAATTCCCATTTTACCCAGTAATCCCAGGCCTAAGAATATATCCCAAGAAATCAGAAACACAAATCAGAAAGAACATATGTACTCCTATGTTCATAGCAGCACAATTTGCAATAGCTAAGATTTGGAAACAGCCTAAGTGCCCATCAGCAGAGGAGTGGATTAAACTGGTACATCTTCACAATGGAATACTATGCTACCATAAAAAAAAAAATTTACCATTTGCAACAAACAGCATGGATGGACTTAGAGAGCATTATGCTAAGTGAAATAAGCCAGTCAAAGAAAGATAAATATCACATGATCTCACTCATTTGTGGAATGTAATGAACATAAACTAGTGAACAAAAATAGGTCCAGATACACAGAAGGATCGAACAGACCGTCAATCCTCAGAGGGAAGGCAGGGGAGGTTGAGGGGAGGGTAAGAGATTAACCAAAAGACTTATATGCATGCATATAGGCATAATTAAATGGACACTGACAATAGGGGGGTTAGGACCTGTGCTGGGAGGCGGGAGCAGGCTGATAGAGGTCAATGGGGTGAAAAGGAGACATATGTAATACTTTCAACAATAAAGAATTTTTTTTTTTAATGTGGAGGGAAAAATAAAAACACATCTAACGTCTAACTTTTCTATTAAACTCTCCACCCCCTTTTGAGAGGAGGAACATCTATTGGCTGCCTCCCATACACACTCCAAATGGGGATCTAGCCCGAAACCTAGGCACGTGCCCTGATAGGAATCATACTGGTGACCTTCAGTGTACAGGGATTATGCTTAACCAATTGAGCCACACCAGCCAGGGCTACTTAAAATCCTTTTAATGCCCTTCTTCTTTCTGCATAAAATTACAAGTAGTTTATCTGGCATAGGAGACAAATAATGTAGAAGACATACTGACAAAAGAAATAAAGGTGTTGAGAAATGAGAAGGGATGATGGGATCTGCTAATGATGTGGAGTGACTGAGTTTGGGTAAGAGGGATTCTTCAGTTGTAAATCGAGAAAATACTGGGTGCTGAAGCAGGTAGATTTACAGATTTGATGATGGGAAGATGACTTTCATCTTCTGATGGTATCTCAAAGAAATATGAGGCAAAGCCTTCAGTTGAATGGAGAAGAGAATATATTACACGGTCATCTCAGCAGTAAAGTCATCCTTGTTGCCTATTTCTCAACTTCTAAAGCTCCCTTGTTATTAAAATTTCCGGTATTTTCATTACTCTTTTCTGGAAGTCATACTTCTCTTCCAGATCATCTGGGCCACTAACCTTTATGCACCACACATGGCACCCACTTCACTTCCATTATTATAATGCACTGATGTTTGTGTTTACTTCCCCTACTAGACTAGTAATCTTATTAAAAAGCTTGGTCTGGCCCTAACTGGTTTGGCTCAGTGGATAGAGTGTCGGCCTGTGGACTGAAAGGTCCCAGGTTCGATTCTGGTCAAGGGCATGCACCTTGGTTGCGGGCACATTCCCAGTAGGGGGTGTGCAGGAGGCAGCTGATTGATGTTTCTCTCTCACTGCTGTTTCTGACTCTCTAACCCTCTCCCTTCCTCTCTGTAAGAAAATCAATAAAATATATATTTTTTTAAAAAGCTTGGTCTGTGTACTTAGTGTGGGGTCAATGAAAGATATGTAAGTACTTTCAATAGATGTTCAATATAAATCCTAAACAGTTTTTTTTTTTTTTCCCTGTGGAACTTGAAGTTAGGAGAACTAGTAGGATATGAAAGTGCCAAGGATTAGCAGCTCATGATATCTGTGTCCTTTTAAAAATGGCACTGCATTATGGACACACCACCACATTGGCATTCATTTAGTCCTTTTGTTTTATTCAAATGCCAAAACATAAGTTTCAAGATACAAATCGTAGTTATACTCAGTTGAGTTTGATTTAAAAACACTGATTATGTTTTGTTAACAACTTCCAAACCAATGTGAGCCATTGTGACTAAAACGTCTCCAAATCCATTTCTGGAGGATTACTCTTAATGTACTTAGTAGCTACTTCAATTTTCACTCTACAAAAAGGAAAATGATGATGTCACAAGAGAAAGATAATGAACAGTTATAATATAAAAAACTTCCTGAGAAAAATTTTAACCATTCCTATGAAGACTAACAAGGATACTTGTTTCTGTCCCACACTATAGCAATCAGACTTAACACTCTGCAAAAGTGCATTTCTGGTTCTACCTCAGCTACAGATATCTCACATCCCTTATTACATCAAGAGAAAGCAACTCTTCATCAACAGGAATTAAATTTGCTAAAAGCTTAAGATTCTCTTCCTGAAAAAAGGGTGGTAGAAGGAAAACTTAAGAGTCTATAAACCAAAAAATGAAAACATTTATAAACCAAAAAAAACACACAAAACAAACATTTCAATGTACTTTGATTTAAACAATTTCAAGTAAGTTTGAACTAAATAGTATAAAAAATTACATCATTATAGAAGGGAAGAAAAAGGCTTAAAAGGTACCCAAATATTTTAATATTTATGCAAACAAGTAATTTTCATTTTTAAGTTCCTCCAATTTCCCCCACTGTTTAATTATATGCAGGTTGGGGCAAAAATAGGTTTATATTTGTATGCAAAAGTTTACTCTTGCATTATTAGTTATTAATTATTGTATTATTTTCCATATGAACTGTAAATCTTTTGTCCTACCCTATAACAAGGATTAATAACTTATATTGTAGTGTGACCACATTAACTTATGCTGATAGCAGTTTTCTTTAATGTTCAACAAAGCCAAAAAATTAGGCAAATATCCAGTACACAGAAAAACAAAACAAAACAAATTAGCTGAGTATTTTAATTAAATGCACAGCATTAGGATATTTTATTTAGTTCAGCACATGGCTGTTATTATGACTGATTCTGCTTGCTACTTTTAGAATTAGATGTAGTCTTTTTCTGAAGATTTAAGGCAGACTTCAATTCCATCTGCTCACTCCTAGTACTAAAATGCATTCAAGATGGCAAATAAATCAATCAGAAGAGATTGGTCTTTCTTATAGTACCAATTGGGAAGTTAGTGTCATGCATTAGCAGGTAAGACTAAGAATACAGCTAAACAAATCGTTAAAATATGATTCTTCAGGGTACTTTCTTAAAATATGATTCTTCAGGGTACTTTCTCCATGAAAATTTCAACTACTTAGAAACTACCTCTTCCAATGTTTAAGATAAATAAAATTCTAATATTTTTCAGGAAACAAACATGGGTAAAAAGATTAAAGAATGGTATCTCAATCTTCAATTTTAAAGAATTTATTTTCCCATTTGTAGAGTAACATTATTGTAAAATCCACAGTTATTGCAACATCTGCATTGCTTAAAAGAACTCCTTAGAATTTTGTTTTAGCATATTTTTAAAAAACTGAACCAAAATAATGTACATTTTATCACTGAACCCTGTGTCATTAAAGTCCACATAATGTCTTTTGTTACCAATCAATGTGATGTTACTTAATATACATGATCTGATTTTTATTCTAAAGGCTTCTGACCATGTATGATATCCAAGACAGATCCAATGCTTTTAATGTCAAACTGTAGAGACAGTTATGACCCTACCACAGAAGGAAAAGCTTTATATACAGGACAAAAGTCTGACAATTTAGCTGTTTGCAGCATCTGCTTGGCGAGGCCATCCTTCTTCTTCCACTCCAGAATCATACTCCTCTTCAGAGGATTCTTTTGTTGGAGCCCTATAATAAAAACCATAAATTTTAAAAAATATAAACGAGGAGTAAACATGATTTCTAGGCTCAACATTCTCCTTAACAAATGTACTACTGAAATAAATTGACAACAAGGCTTTTAAAAAAATCCATTTCGCCCTAGCCAGTGTGGCTCAGTTGGTTAGTGCACCAAAAGGTTGTGGGCTCAATTCCTGGTCAGCGCACATATATAGGTTTACAGGTTTGATCCCTGGTTGGGATGCATGCAGAAAGCAACCAATCACTATTTCTCTCTATATCAACGTTTCTCTTTTTCTCTCACCCTCCCTTCCTCTCTAAAAACCAATGAACATGTCCTCTGGAGAGGATTTAAAAAAAAAAATCAATTTTCCAGCAAGTAGCTAGAGCCAATTATTTCAACTCAAATGCTTGACTTTTAGCATATAGAAGATTAAGCTCTGACCAAATCTGGTTTAACTCAAATTAATCAAAATTATGATCAGACCACTACAATTCCTTTAGTATAGTAATGTCATTTAAAAACAAAAATAAAAGGTGTTCTTTGAATAACTAAAGTTGTTCAAATTCAATTAGCTGCCTCCTAAGTTATCTCAGAAGATATGCAAACAAAATATAACATACCTTGTGACAGTTAAAATAGAAATCTAGTTTTTGTATAGTTAACATTAATTTCAAGCACTAAATAATAAATATTTATTAAATAGATCAGGCCAGTAAACTATAGCCTACAGGCCCATCATCTGTTTTTGTAAATAAAGACTTAGTGTAATACAAACATCCTCATTCATTTACAGACTGTCTATGGCTGTTATTCTGTGAGTAGTTGCCAATATAGTCTGTATGACCCTAAAATATTTTGCCCTTTACAAGAAAGTATGCTGACTCCTGGAATTGATAAAGAAGTGAAAGATGTATCAAATTTGTCAACTGATATGATACAAATGAGAGAGAAAAATATGTCCACAAAGTTTTGATCTTGTGAAAGACAAAACAAGTCATTCATAAGTTACAGAATTAGCAGTAAAGTTCACTTAAATTTTTTCATTTGGATTACTTTCATGTCTCTTTAAATCTTCCTTAATGGAAAAAGTAGAGGCCAATTTTGAAGATCAATTTTCAAAAGACTCACAAACTATCTTATATAATAAAGATGTAATATGCAAATTAACCCTCATACCCTCACAAGATAGCTGCCTATGATCAGGCCAACATGGGGGTGAGGAACAACCAAACGACTAAACAAGCAGGCTGTGTGGGGCAACCAGGCTGGCAGGGGTGACAGTTGGGGGTGACCAGGCCAGTGGGGGGCAGAAGGGGGTGGCCATGCTCACCGGGGAGAGGGACGGGGGGCAGTTGGGAGTGATTAGGTTGGCAGGGGGGCAGTTGGGGGTGATCAGGCTGGTGGGGGGGGTACAGTAAGGGGTGATCAGGCCAGCACTTAGAGGCAGTGTGGGGTGATCAGGCCAGTGGGGGGGGAAAAGGGGGCAGTTTGGAGTGACCAGGCTGGCAGGGAGGGAGCAGTTGGGGGCAACCTGGCCGGCAGGAAGGCAGGTGAGCAATTAGGAGCCAGCAGTCCAGGATTGTGAGAGGGATGTCTGACTGCTGGTTTAGGCTCAATCCCCAGGATCAGGCCTAAACTGGTAGTCAGACATCCCCCGAGGGGTCTCGGATTGGTGAGGGTGCAGGCTGGGATGAGGGGACCCCCACCTCCATGCATGAATTTCATGTACCAGGCCGCTAGTTATTTTATAAACCAAAATGAGAACATTTTTCTACAGAAACCACCCCCTATGAGATTATTGCTTGCCTTATGAATATAAGGATTTTTATGCAATTTTATGACAAACCAATAAATTATAGCACTGAAGAGTTGTTCTTAAATTTTAGATCTGTTCTAGCTTGACAGAACACCTTACCGGATATATCCTGGTTCCTTTTTTCCTTCTACTACTTCTTTGTCAACCTCCACACATACAATATCAGAATTAGGGACTTCGAACATTGGTTCTAATAATAGCTTTTCCTAAAGTGACAAAAAATAATAAATGGCATGGAAAACTGAGATTACACATAACATACTTATATTCCACAGGACACAAATCAAAGTCATTAACTCAGTAAACATTACTGAGTCTTATTATGTGCCAGGAACTGAGAGCTGCAAAAGTCAATGTAAAAGTCTTTATATTCATATTAAAAGAGCTTCTAAATAAATTCAGAAAGAAGTCATTCTATAAGGAAAGCTATTTGTACTTCTGCCTACTTAGGTCACCATGCACATACAAAAGGACTACATACTTTTGGATTCGGATGTTTCTCAACAGCATTCCTGGCATATTCTATCACTAGTCTTACTTCAAAAATGATTAACTGTAAGTCATTTCTACCAGGCTCTTCAATTTTTACCTTGACTTAAAATAAGCATTTGTCTCAAGTGCTACAGTAGATTTAAAGTTGTTTACTAATGCCCAGCTGATGTGGCTCTGTGGCTGAGCATTGACCTATGAACCAGGAGATCAGGATTCGATTCCTAGTTAGGGCACATGACTGGGTTGCAGGCTCGATCTCCAATGGGGGGCATGGAGGAGATAGCTAACTGATGATTCTCTATCATTACTTATATTTCTCTCTCTTTCTTTCTTTCCCTACCGATTCCTCAAAAAAAAAAAATCAATAAAAACATTAAAGAAAACTTCACTAAAGGAAACTAGTTTCGCCTACTAGTTGGTGCTGGATTATATTAAATTTTAAGGAAAATCTGACTCGACTCTAATCAAAATTATGATCAGACCACAATTACTTTGTATAGTAATGTCATTTAAAAACAAAAAGATTGTTCTTTGAATAACTAAAGTTGTTCAAAACCAATCAACTGCCTCTTATCTCAGAAGATAAGCAAACATAACATATAACATACCTTGTGACAGTTAAAACAGAAACCTAATTTTTGTGTAGGTAACATTAATGTCAAGCACTGTATAATAAATATTGGTTGAGTACAACAAATTTCTTATAAAATGGCAACGCTATCACCTACTTTTCTAGTATGTATTTTTAATATAAATTTGTCCTTAATCAGTAGCACCTAAGGTCTAGGCCTTCATTATACAGTGCAGTAGAATCTCGGTTCTCAAACGTAATTCATTCCAGAAAGCTGTTCAAAACTTTTCCCATTAGAAATAATACAATCCATTAATCCATTCCAGACCCCCAAATAATTCCATTTTATCCTTTCTTATATACAGTATATCTAATGTACTGATTAATTTATAAACACTACTTCATTTATCAAACCACCCCCTACTAACCTTAAAGGAACCACTTTCAGCACTTGTTCCAGGGGTGTCTTTCAGGTCTGTATGTAGCATTTTTGCTTGTTCATATATCATTAACTCCTAAATGCTGTCACTGGCTAACTGCTTTTCATTTATCCAAATCAACAAGTTTTTCTACCTGTTCAACTGCCTGTTTTCAATGTTTCTTTCACATCCTTAGCAACACGAGCACTCTTGATGGTCTCTTTATGCTTTAAAATTGTGCTAGTTGTTTTTCTGCCAGCAACGAAAGTATTCTCTCTTTTGTTTATTGCCTTTGAGACACTTTTTGTCATGCTGCATTATCAACATATCAGGTTTGATAACAAAGACTTTTTTTTGTGAGTTTGGTCCAAAACTGAACTATTCAAGATGGGGGATTTTAGAGAAATGAGGTCTGACTATATAATCTCAAAATGTCCTACTGAGATGACAGAAGTAACATTTAGCAGTGAAATCCTTAAAAGAAAATAGCAACATGATTTTGCTTTGGAAGCATGCAGGGAAATAGTAACACACTGTACAGCCAGACTGTGCAGGTAGGGGAGAGAGCTCTAAAGAAGAAAGTGGGTTGTGGCTGACAATAGGCTGGATCTCTAGGATTTGTTACAAAATAAAAAATAGTTCATGCCATACTGAAAAGTTTAGGGGTATAGGATCAAGGTACCGTATTTGCCAGCGTATAAGACGATTTTTTGGCCCTGAAAATACTGTATTTGCCGGCGTATAAGACGACTGGGCGTATAAGACGACCCCCTAACATTTCCACTCAAAATACAGAGTTTGTTATATACTCGCCATATAAGACTACCCCCCACTTGGAGGCATATTTTTCAGGGCCAAAAAATCGTCTTATACGCCGGCAAATACGGTATTTGCAAATGAATTTTAAGCAAACAAACACAAAAATGAGGATTTCAATGGGTTTGAAAAGGCTCTCTGGGGCTTAGTCCAAAGGCCTGTGCAGAATTTTCTGAAATTCCCCCTCCCTTGATCCTGATTTTTCTCTATTTCATTAATCATATTATGTGTATCCTTTTTTGCAAATATCTTAAAGTTTCTTTTTAGAAAGAAGAAAAATATAAACTACTATAACAATTAAAAAAAACAACAACTCATAAAAGCACTTGGGCAACTCTCTAGATAGATTTCCAAAGGAAAAACATGGAGTGTTAATATTCTCAAAACTAAGACAATAAATAACCTAGTTTTTGTAATAATAACACCAACTTACCATTATGGACCGAAGACCTCGTGCACCTGTTTTTCGTTCTAGTGCCAATCTGGCTATAGCTTTCAAAGCATCCTCAGTAACATTCAGTTCACACTAAAAATAGATTTAAAAGAAATAAGAACTTAAATAATACTTGATATTTTCTTAATATAACCATATAGCATCTGATCTATTAAGTATTACTACCTACCACTATTAGTAGTCTACTTAGACCAAAAAGGAATCAATACCCAGACTTTATAGATAAGAAAGAGCCAAGAGGAGTAAGCGATTCACTTAGAAATACGGGGCCAGAATCTTATGTCTTGACTGACCCTATCTATCCCCCTTCAGAATAAAGGATGTTTAGACTCTCAATTTCTTACTAGAAAACATACATTTTAAAGAGTGTTAAACTTTAGGTAAACCTCTCTAAACTACCACACATTTCAAAACAGAGTTCAAATTATTGAGAATATACCCCAAAGACATAACTATCTGATATGGAAGTAAAGTGCAAGTTAATGACAGTAGTGATGGCCATAAACAGATTTGAGACAGGGAAATTGACCAATTAGGAACCAAAAAATGAGGAACATTTGTAATAATATGAACAATAAAGATTTAAAAAAATATTTTAAAATTAATAATAAAAAAAGGACAATGGGGGATGGGGAAAGGGCAGAGGGTGGGATGGAAACTTGGTGGAGTGGAGCAATGGAGTGGGGGAAAATGAGGAACATTTGTAACAATAGGAACCAAATGCATGGGTCAAGGTGAAGAATGATAAAGGAGCTTGAATTGAGGTAGTGGCAATGGCAATGGAAAGGAGACTAATATTTAGAGATACTAAGTTAATAAAACCCAAAACATTTGCTATCAGATTGATTATGTGGGTCTGAGTGACCTCCAGGTACCTGTCGTAGAGAAGTAGATGTGGGAGCTAATAAAACTTTATAGAAAAAACCATATCAAAGTATGTATACACAGTATAACACAACAAAAGCATTTAGAATGTCAAGGCTGAAAGGACAATCCTGTGTCTGGCTTGAGGGGTTTAGAGTAGGCTGCTGGAATAATCTATAATAATAAAAGTGTAATATGCTAATTAGACAGGACGTCCTTCAGGACGAAGCTGGGGATGCTCGGGAAGCCTGGGGTCCGGGTGCCTGCAGGTGGCCAGAGGGAAGATGGTGCTGGCAGCTGGGGGAAGGAAGGCCTACTCTTACACAAATTTCATGCATCAGGACTCTAGTGTGTGTGTGTGTGTGTGTGTGTTTATTTATTTATCTTTAAACTTTAAACTACAATGAAGATTTTAATCGTGACAAATAAAGCCAACTCCTAAAAGTCTACTATAACAAAATGTATCTCTCCTGACTCTTAGATCTATATTTAATGAGGAATAGGCTGGTATTCCAGATGAACATGATTGCTTTTTTATTTTCTACTAGAGGTCTCATGCATGGCTTTATTCACTGGTGGGATTCCTCATCCTGGCCTGCAGGATCAGGCCAACACCGGCTCTCTGACATCCCTGAGGGGTCCGGATTGCAAGAGGGCACAGGCCAGGCAAAGGGACCCCACCAGTGCACTTTCAGGGCTGGGGAAGGACCTTGGGAAGGCTCCAGGGCATGTCTGGCCAATCTCGCCCAGACCCAATCTACGGGACCCCTGCAGCAAGCTAATATACTGGTTGGAGCATCTGCCCCCTAGTGGTCAGTGCATGTCATAGCGACTGGTTGAACAAACAGTTGGACATTTAGCATATTAGGCTTTTATATATATATATGATGCAAATATATGCAATTTCAATAGCAAATAAACATAAATTAATATAAGTATGAAAAATAAAAAGCTAACCTTATCCATGCTGAACAAGGCTTGGTACTGAGGAATAACAGCATTACGTGGCTCAGTTAGTATTTGTACAAGTGTTTTCTCATCTAGGCTATGTAAAGGAACTACCACAGGCAACCGTCCCACAAACTCAGGAATCATGCCAAACTCAATGAGATCTCTGGCTTCTACATGACGTAATAATCGATCTTTTTCTTCAATGTCTTGGTGAGTATTTGATTCGCCACTTCTATTGGCAAGGTCTGCAGCAGCTGCAGCCCTTCTGCCTTTTCCAAGATTTGATGGTGTTCCAAATCCAAGATACTGCCAAAGAACAGATGGATATTATAAATAACAGAATGAAGCTGCGTGTACTCAGTACTTTGCATGCATGTCTATGTGATCTTTGCAACAGAAGAAAGTTCTATTATCATTCACATTTTACAGATAAAACAAATCAGTCTACAATGATTAAGTACCTTGTCAAAGCTCTTGTTAGTGAAGTGGTAAAGGCAGGATTTAAACTCAGTTCTATCTATTTTCAGAATTGAGAACCTATAATAACCAACTCTCAAAGAATGATTTCTAGTAGATAAGAAATCCCTTAGAACTCAGATAATGATGCTTCAGGGTTTTTCTGGGACCTGTGAACTAGTGTTATTTCCAAAACAGGTAAGAACTGTGAAAATGGAGACAGTAATTATTGTGTAACCAAAGTTAATTTTATAATACTATAAACAAGAGTAGTGTCTACAGAACAAGCAGCCTAATAAAGAAATTATCCAGCCCTAGCTGGTTTGGCTCGCTTGAGGACTAAAGGGTCCCAGGTTTAATTCCGGTCAAGGGCATGTGCTTCCATTGCAGGCTTGATCCCCAGTGTGGGGCGTGCAGGAGGCAAGCAACCAATGATTCTCTCTCACCAATGATGTTGCTCTCTCTCTCCCTTCCTCTTTGAAATAAAAATATATTTTAAAAAATTATCCACAAGGGTCTTAAGTCACTCCTAAGTATTCTATTAAAATCATTTGGGATTGCATATATCAACCTATGAATTAGAATAATTTAAGATTATATTTTAAAAAGAACACATAGGATGACATCAAATAAGAATGCTAAGTTTGCTGCAAAAAGTTGGATCTCTATGGTGTATGGATCTTGCTTCAGTCAATATAAAAGAACTATACTTTAGGTAATTATCAGAAAGCTTAATTTTGATATGTCATATAGCTTTTGTCAAAAGTATAAGCACATGATGTTTGAGAAAACAGATTAAGTTAAATTCAATTCCTCTGGCCTGGCCTATGTGGCTCAGCAGTTGAGAGTCGACCCAGTAACCAAGAGGTCACCAGTTCAATTCCTGGCCAGGGCATATGCCTGGGTTGTGGACTCAATCCCCAGTGGGGGATGTGTAGGAGGCAGCTGATTGATGCCGTTCCTCTCTCATTGATGTTTCTGTATCCCTATCCCTCTCCCTCTCTCTAATAAACATTAAGAACATATTTTTTAAAAATCAATTCCTCTGATTTTTTAAGCTGTGTACATGAACAGTTAGTGTATAGGAAAGCAAAATACTTTTCATTCAATAATTCAAACTTTTAAGTATTACTAGATATGCTTTTATATATAAGCATATCTAGTAATGTATACAAATTTTTATGTTAGTATAAACATTAAGCAATCACTATAAAACACTGGGGATACAAACCTGAACACAGTCCTTACCCTAAAAGGGCTTACTGAAAGTGAGAACACATGAAGATATTAAAGTATCATAGATGTAATAAAGGACAATTGTAGAGGAAACAATGGCAGTGGAAAGGAGGAAAAGGCACATACAGGGGAATGAAGGTAGGAAGTGATCAAGAAAGTCTTCACAGAGGATTTGCCTAATCATTTAACAGACTGAGTCTTAAGGATGAACATATTTGCCAGCTAGATTGAGGTAGTGGAGGGCATGAGTTAAAGGGATAAAACTTAGGCCTACAACCACTTTGATGTGGTTGGAATACAAGTATGTTATTTAACACTAGAGGCCTGATGCATGAAATTCGTGCCCCCGGCTTTGTCCGGAAGGTTGTCCAGATGGTTGTTCTGCTGTTCAGCCATTTGGTCGATTTGAATATTATGCTTTTATTATTATAGATTATTATGGATTTTAATCCTAGCTTTCAGTGAGGGTTGATAAAACAAAAGCCACATTAATGTGTTTAATCCTCTGTAAAACCCCTGTTGAAGATCCTTATGAAAAGGAATTTTCATAAAGATCTATATGAAAAACTTTTTATTTATTTATTTATTTTTAATATTTTATTGATATTTTACAGAGAGGAAGGGAGAGGGATAGAGAGCTAGAAACATCGATGAGAGAGAAACACCGACCAGCTGCCTCTTGCACACCCCCCACCGGGGATATGCCCGCAACCAATGTACATGCCCTTGACCGGAATCAAACCCGGGACCCCTCAGTCCACTGAGCCAAACCCGTTTCGGCTGAAAAACTTTTTAAATCTTTGTCTCTCCTCAAGACCTCAAATGACTTAAACCTTTCTTCTACATTCTTCTCTCTTTTCTCATATTACCTTTTAACTATTCTTTTCTACATGTTTGTAACTTCAAATTCTTTTTTGAAAGTTTGAATTAAAAATAAGTATCAGAACATGGTCCCTACCTTAGGTCACAGAATTTCAAATATAAAGTTATTTTTCTCTCTCTCACACACACACATACTACACACAGAGAGAAATAATATCATTCTCATTTATTTGGCTAATTTATGAAAAATTCCAAAAGCAAAAAATAAAAACCAACCAAATTAAGGATATGAAAACTCTATCCATTCTGAGTAAGGCCTGGTACTGAGGAATAACAGCATTACATGGCTTGTTAGTATTTGTACAGAAGTTTTCTCATCTAGACTATGCAAAGGGATTACCACAGGCAACCCTTCCAGTAGCAGCATGGTATTTTTATACTGCTAAACTGCTACTGAAACTAGTGTATGCAAAGCCAAGGAGAGGGACTTATAGCAAAGAGCTGATTTGTGATACATTCATTTAGGTAGAATATTGTGTTATATAAAAGTAATGATTTGTGACTAGCCATTATATAAAACACATGGAAAATACAGGTCTTTTGGGCTTCTATGTTGATATTATATTTTAGTATAATCAATCAATAAATAAATACTGGGCATGTACCTTGAAGATATGAAGAAATAAGTTCCAGTTAAAAATCAAGGTTTGTAAGAATATTCAGGAAACATCTAAAAAACTATGTGGAACTCACAACCCTTGCTCCAATCCCCAAATTGCTCCCTTCCATTTGTCAGCAGGGACAATGGAGACAGCTCTTTATTGGGCTTCAGTGAATTAAGAGGAATGAACAGAAATTTTAATGACATGGCACCTACCTCAAAAAATAAAATAATTTTTAAATGAAATAGAAAATTGATATAATCAAGTTATACTTTTGAAATGTGTGTGTGTGTGTGTGTGTGTGTGTGTGGTCCCAAAAAATATATTACACAGTTTGTTTAACAGCTGATAACTCACTTTTCACACCTTTTCAGGTTTAACTGATTTGAAATAATGGGTGAAGTCAGATTAAACTTAGAACAAAGAAAATTTTTCCTGAAGTGCCACTAGACTTTTTTTTTATGAGGATACATAAAAGATAAAAGTTTATGGTATAAAACTGGCAACAATCAATGAATTAAGGGTGCACAAATACCAAACGAAATGATTCTTGATGTTTGAGATTCTACTACTTCATGTTACCAGCTGTGAAAACAGGCACTGATGAAAAAAAAAATTCATTTCTGTAGATTCTTTTACATTTTGAAAATGAACTGTATGTTAATAAGTACTGACTAATCATACCAAGTGTGTATACATTTGGGAAGGACATCCTGTATATGGATGGTATTTAAATATTCTAATTTGATACTCTTAAATAAAAAAATTAAAAAACTAGAAATATGTTTCTGGTATGCTCTAAGAAAACCTTAACTCTTTAAAATTCGCAACTGGCAGCCAACATATATGAGAATAGAAAATGAATAGCCATCCCTTATAACTTCAAATGCTCTGTATCCCAGTAACTTCTCAGAAAAACTTACCTTTTCATTTTTCCTCCTGCTGATGATTCTGTCTAAACCATTGAAAGCACCAGATGCAACAAACAGAATGTTTGTTGTATCAACTTGTACTGTTTCTCCACGTAACTTGCGGGAATTCTTTTCTGGAACATTGACTATTGTGCCTTCTAGTAGTTTCAATAAGCCCTAAAGAATAAATGATTTTTAGCATAATCAAATAAGTGTATTATTTATTATATTTTAGATAATGGGATTCAATGGGGAAAATAATATGTGGTTATGGTCAATGAGCATAACTAATAAAAACTCCATTTTAGAACATGAAAATGTAATGCGTTATTATATTAATAATTAATAAATTTATTTGGAATAGTTTTGGGATTGCTGATGCATTTAGGAATCAATCAACTGAGAGGTTGTTTTCGATGGGAAAGACACAATCCTGACATCAAGATAGAATTATGACTCTAAGATGGTACCCAACCATTGTAGGAACATTCAAAATTTTGAAAATAAAGATTTGTCTTTCATGTAAGTAAAACTTTTATTATACTCTTAGTATTAAACTTTAAGAGTATCTATATTTTGAGAAGCCTTTATAAAAAATTATCCAGCACATTTTCTAACTGATTATATCTCTCTATGTCTTGGTCAGAAAAAGAAAGCAATTTCCTTAATCCTGTTGTTATGTCATAATTAGTCACCAGTAAAAGGTCATTTGACTAATATATCATTAGGACTTCAATTATGACCCTACAAAGAATGAAACACTATTTTATCCTACCTTATAACTAAATGAAAAAAATAAGATATAGGTATATAGTTCATCTGTGTCTAGTTAGAACCAGAACTTTCTTTAAGAGTCCTCTAAATATTTCTAACTGGGCCTTTGAGGAATAAAACCAACAGAAATGAAATTTCACTTTTTTTCTGTTCTTTAAAATATTTTCAATTCCCTAAGAAAGGTTATTTGGTATTTAAAATTGCCAATACTTTTCTCTTAGGATCTGAAGTACTTTAAAGTGGTTATATGGAGTTTGGGGAGGGAAAAATAAACAAAACAGAATCTAATTGAATATGAAACCAAACGTACAATATTGGGAGGTTGATGTATTCCCTTCCTTTTAGTGGGCTTGAACAAAATATTCAACTGCTTACTTGCTGAACGCCTTCTCCACCTACATCCCGTAACTGATGAATGCCTGGCACACTGCCAATCTTATCTACTTCATCCAGAAAGACAATTCCTATAATTTAAGGAGGAGTCTATTTATAATATGAAAAAGATATACACAAGATAACTTCAGCTTTTAAATACTAGGTAGCCAGAGAGCAAGATTATTCGATCTTACACATTTAACATACAGAAATATATAAACATGCACTGCTCTCTCTCCCATTCATTATTTTGTGCAAGTGTTTTGTTTTGTTTTTAATGTATTTTATTGAGTTTTTACAGAGAGGAAGTGAGAGGGATAGAAAGCCAGAAACATCAATGAAAGAGAAACATCGATCATCTGCCTCTTGCACACTCCCTACTGGGGATGTGCCTGCAACCAAGGTACATACCCTTGACCGGAATCAAACCCGGGACCTTTCAGTCCGCAGGCCGACGCTCTATCCACTGAGCCAAACCAGTTTTGGCATTTTTTTTTTTTGTGCAAATGTTTTATAATTTATTTTATAGACTATCACTTGGGTATGATAACCAATTCTCTCTGACAATAGCAGTCTGTCCCACTGATGTTTTCAGGATCTTTTATTCTAGAAGCTGAGAGAGAGGCATAGTGCAGAAGCATGAAGTACACGTACTGCTGATACTAGTGAAACTTTCCCAACTATATTATTGTCTTAAAGGAATTTGTCAAGTTCTTCATGTAAACAAGGTCAGATGCTAGATGGGGAAAGGAGAAATGCAGCATCTATGATATCCCATAGGGCAATCGGCTAACCTGTTTCTAGGTTCATCTTGCACTCCCCTGCCCTTGCCTCCTTCCCCTCCCCATCCCAGCAATCAGAGTCTGGAGGAGAGTCAAAACAGCAAACACAATGATAGTATTAAGGATCTAACAGAGTAATAATTTAGCCAATTTTCACCCTAGTAATCAACTAATGACAATAAGGCAAAGCAAACTTTGTGACCCCTAGTATACTAGAGAACATTTAACATAGGTACTTTTATATAATTATAGAATTTTACTTTATTCAAAATAAGAATTACATTAGCTCTTACTGAATATCAGACCACTTCCTTGATAAGACTACATCTACAAACAAGCTATTTTGAAAACATACCTTGTTGTGCTTTTTCTACATTGTAATTGGCATCTTGGAGCAGTTTGGCAATCACAGATTCAATATCTTCACCTACATATCCAGCCTGAGTCAAAGTTGTACAGTCACAGATAGCAAAAGGAACATCAAGGCATTTAGCTAGAGTTTGTGCCAGCAGAGTTTTACCTACAAATAGAAACAGTAAAAGTTTACTGAAAATATCTTGATGTACAAATTTTCTACTAACATACAAAATAAATTGGAATCGTATACAATAAGAAAATCACTGAGCCCTAGCTGGTTTGGTTCAGTGGATAAAGCGTCAGCCTTCAGACTAAAGGGTTCCAGGTTTGATTCTGATCAAGGGCACATGCTCTAGTTGTGGGCTTGATCCCCAGTAGGGGGCATACATGAGGCAACCAATCAATGATTCTCATCATTGATGTTTCTATCTCTCTCCCTAAAATCAATTTAAAAACAAATCACCACTACATCTTTTCTCCACTATTATTCAGATCTAATGTCATTTTATTTTTATTATCCTATCTAATAAAAGAGCAATATGCAAATTGACCATCACTACAACACACAGGATGGCTGCTCCCATGTGGTCAAAGATAGCTGCCCCCATGTGGACACAAAATGGCTGCCACAAGATGGCCAGCAGGGGAGGGCAGTTAGAGGTGACCGGGCCACCTGAGGAGGGCAGTTGGGGGGCGGGAGGGAGAACCAGGCCTGCAGGGGAGGGCAGTTAGGGGTGACTGAGCCAGAGAGGAGGGCTGTTGCGGGAAACCAGGCCTGAAGGGGGAGGGCAATTAGAGGTGACTGGGCTGGCAGAGGAAAGCAGCTGGGGGTGACTGGGCTGGCAGGGGAGAGCAGTGGGGGCGATCAGGCCAGCAGGGGAACAGTTAGGCGTTGATACAGGCTGGCAGGGGAATGGTTAGGGGTGATAAGGCTGGCAGGCAGTCCCGGATTGTGAGAGGGATTTCCGATTGCCAGTTTAGGCCCAAGTCCTTGAGAGTTCCCAGATTGGAGAGGGTACAGGCTGGGCTAAGGGACACCCTCCTTCCAGTGCACAAATTTCGTTCACCGGGCCTCTAGACCAGCCATGGGCAAACTACAGCCCGAGGGCCGCATCCGGTCCACAGAGCCGAAAGAGCAGAGGGTTCTCTTGCTCCCACCCCCCACTCCTTCACCAGCAGCCCAAGATGAGAGTGCCAACATGGTCAGGTTGCTTTTGTTCTGGCCCTCCGGTCCAGTTTAAGAACCCATTGTGGCCCTCGAGTAAAAAAGTTTGCCCACCCCTGCTCTAGACCCTAATAAGGTGTTAGAAATTGGCCTAGAGGGCAATACCAAGGTCTCAAATTCAGCTTGAAGCCTATGCAGAAATACTGATAATATATGAATGATTGGCCTTAGATTTATTTTTTTTAAGAGACAAAGTCTCTCAATCACAAAACAATTACAAAATCATTTATATTATGCTTTTAAAATGAGTAGTAAATTTTTTTCAAGGAAGTTACTTACCTGACCCAGTTGGTCCAAGCAGCAAAATATTACTCTTTTCAAGTTTTATGTCATCATGGGCAGAATCCAATACTTCACCTCCTCGTTTTTCCTGAGGAATCTGTTGATTTACCTGTTGCTGCATTGATGCTCCTAAAGCATTACCATGTGGACTAATTCCAGCAATCTGAAGCAATTCTGAAAAAAAGTCGAAGGAATTACTAGAGCTTCATTTAACTTGAAAAAATGCCTAATGAAACCTTATGTCTAAAGCCAATCACTTATTTAGAAAAATTTAAATATTTTGACAATTTGTCTTACCTAAAAAGGAAAAATTTCCAATTATCTAGTGACAAAATTACAAGTCACAGTGATTATTTAGGGAACCTCAAGCAAAGAAAACTGATTCTTTTTAACATCTCCTCTTTATTTATGTAAACCATATGAAGAAAGCCCTTTGCTTAAGGGAAGGCAATAATGGAAAGAGAACAGTGCTTAGGAGTCAGAAAGCATTCGTTTTGACCCTTTGTCTGTAAATGGCTATATGATTTGGGGCAAGTCTATAAACTTAGGGTTGTTTTCTAATCTATAAAATGGCAACAATTCTTGCCTTATCAATTTCAAAGTGTAAGAATAAAATGCAATTGATTTGGAGGCACTTGAAAGATAAACAAAGATATATTATTTTTTCAGTACATATGAAAAGGAGCATAGCTGCAGAGGAAAATACTGAATTGAGAAATAGAGAACTTGGTTCTGGTCTCATAGGTCCATGGCAAGTCACTTAACTTTCCTGGGCCTGCTACCTTACTATAAAGTGAAAATACTGAGCCATATGATCTCCAGCCTCTTCTACATCTAAGAATAATTCTGTGAATCTCCCAGAGAAACCAAATATGTTAAGATTCACAATCCCTGGCCCTATCTGAATCTAATTTTATAGGATCTCCACTGGATTTTTCTAGTCCCTTTATTAAAGATACAAAGTTAACCAGATGGGACTGATATTGTTGGTGAACTATCAGTTTATCAGCAGATCCCTAAAACTAATTATACCTGTTTATATATTCTGAATTTATATTTAGGTTGTTTCTAATAAATGGTTTAAGAATATCAGTACTTTCCAATGCATTATTTTAAACTAACCAACAGATGTCAGCAGACACAAATATTTATGGTCCTTTCCATCTGGCAGTCACTTTCTAACTATTATTAGTGGTCAACTTAAAGTAAAGGTTTATTCTATTCATCAGAAATAACAGAATTTAATAAACATTTGAATTTAATTAAATTGCGTTACAGTTGAGAATTAATGATTAATGACTAACTCACAATGCTATACCTCATTATAATCCACATCACAAAAAAATGCAGTCCCCTATTTTAGTGAAATTAGTTTGATAGTTGTCCCTAGCAAAATTGTTTGTTTTTTAAATTTCAGCAAAATCTAGATAGAAATTGTGACAATATAAGAAGGGGCTGGCTCAAGTATAGATCTGACCAATGAAGAAAATACAATTTAGGTGAATAACTAAATAAAGTTGCAAGAAGCACAGTAACTACAATGGAGTCACATGATGCATGTATTTAACTTAATGATTTAAGTTTTAAAAAGAGAAATACTTTAAATAGTGCAGAACAGTTATGTTAATTACATTTTATTAAAATATGCCACCGTACACTTGAGATAACCCTCCTGTTCTTTTAGTCTCTGTTGCTGCATATCTCTACCTGCATAAGCACCCCTCTATAATGAGCAGAACTATGAACAGGTAAGCTAGCAGTGATTAGATGAATGAACATCATCAGCTGTGTATGGCCCTGGACAAATTACTTCTGTGCTTCAATTTTCTCATCTATAAAAATGAGAGTGAAAATACATTTTTGTCTTACAGGTACTGGAAAGATTAAGCAAATTAATATATGTAATATATGTAATATAATATATGTGCCTGGCAGATCCTATAATAAAAGGCTAATATGCAAATTGATTGAACGGCAGAACTACCAGTTGCTATGGTGTGCACTGATCACCGGAGGCAGACGCTCAACACAGGAGCTGCCCCTGGTGGTCAGTGTGCTCCCACAGGGGGAGCGCTGCTCAGCCAGAAGCCCTGAGCCGGGCTCAGGCTGGCGAGTGCAGGTGGTGGCGGGAGAGGCTCTGCCTCTGCAGCAGCACTAAAGATGTCCAACTGCCAGCTTAGGCCCGCTCCCCATTGAGGGCTCCCGAACTGCAAGAGAGTGGAGGCTGGGCTGAAGGACCCCTCCACACCCAAGTGCATGAATTTCATGCACCGGGCCTCTAGTAGTTTTATAAAGTGTCACAGAAGAATTTGCTATCAGCATCGCTATTTTGCTAGTGTTTAATAATTTCTATAATATGGCCTTTAAATGCAAGCCAACTATTTCATCTGATGCTCAACTTAAAAACATCTGTTCCATTGATGGAGGAAAAAAACTATAATCTTTTTTTAAAGTTGGTTTTCTCTTCTTTTTTGTACAAGGAAATGAACACGCTCATAGACAAGACCTGGAATAATGTCCCAGTCTCAGTTTCCAGTCACTGTGTTCCAAATACAGACTGTACATTTTTATGACATGGGGTACATTTACCATCAGTTGTCAGTTTTATTATGTAGTATGTTGTTATCTAACATGTGATTTCCAAAGGACATTCAAGAATATTTTGAAGGACAGTGGGGGGGGGGGGGAGGTAAGAGAAGGTGGGATGGGAACCAGGTGGAGGGGAGCTATGGGGGGGGGGGGAAAGAGGGACTGTAATAATCTGAATAAAGATTTATTAAAATTTTTAAAAAAGAATATTTTGATTATATATGTCTTTGGCCTAATGCCCTAACTTTAGAACTCAAAACCCCACATAGGACAAGACTAAATTACACTGAAAATGAATTCTATTTAAGCTTTCAATATATTAATTTCCAAGCCAATCAATATATATAATTATAAATTGCTTTTACCTAAGTTCATAAGTACTATTACTTTTAACATTTAAATTACATTAAATCACTACATATATTATATATATTTATATTCACTATAAATTTTTCTTTACTAGTTTCACAAGCCATCTGCCCAAATTTATGAATATTGACAGCACATTTGATTAGTTTTAGGTTATAAAATATGTACTATACATGCAGTGTATAATAAACTGTACTATTTAGATCTTACATTCTTATATGTAATCTAATTCTATTGCATTTACTGTGTTTCTTAATTTTATCATGCATGGTATAATCATTATTTCCATACAATTTAAAAATAACTAGAGATAGTATCATTCTATTACATATAATAAATCTCATGCCAGAGTTGATAAACTGGTCATGTTCTCATGGCACATCCTATATACATAGTACACACACTTCAATTAGTATGTATATAATACTGCTTAGTCAAAGGCAAAGTAAAAGTATCAAACTTAAGTAAATAAGTGAAAAATATTCATACTGGTTTATTATCTCTTTACTTGTATTTGTTATTTTAATTACTGAAAAAAAGGCCACATAAATCTTTTTATGATATCTCTGGAATCTTCACCCTTTCTGTGTGAAGGTTATATCCACCTCCAAAGGAATGGGTGCAAGACATCAGAATGGTCACTATCCTTGATGATCAGGTCCTTCCACACCCTCTATCAGACCTTCTGGTGCTTATAGGGGCAATCCTGGGTTGGAAACAGTGCATTGGGGCTTATTCATAATTTACAAGTTACATTAAGTTTCATATATGCTAAAAAATAAAGTGTGCTTTTTGGCACACAAATAATCGGCCTTCCCCAAAACTTTTGTCACTTATAATTATGCAAACCAACTCTAATTGTAAGGCAAACACACACACACACACACACACACACACACACACAATGGCAAACTATAGATTTTTACAAATATAATTTCTGTTATTATGTAGGTCTACATCTATAGAGAAAAACTATATAGAATACTTTTTATCTCTCTACATTATGCTTTACAAAATACAACAAAATAGATCAAATCAACTATCTAAAATAAGCCAACAAATACAAACTACACAAATTAGTTATGAAAAACTATTCCAAAGTTACATATACCATATATGATAAACATGTTTAGATAATATACATCTTTCTTAGTAATACACAAACAAATACATGTCCCCCATTACTATTGCTGACATACTTCCCTGGGGTAAATCTCAAAGGGAAGAATGATTACAGAGGACCTGAGGAAAGGTCACTTACTTGTAAATCTGTACTCATCCTCCCGTCTTCTTATTTCTAACTCTAAGAAAGAGGATGAAAATGGCAACATGAAAATACTATATATTTGTTTAGGGGAACATAAGGGAGTATTCCACTTCTTGTTTCTTGGAAATAAAGAATATATTTATTAACTTTTCTTAGCTTTTCAAACATTATGAAGAATCTATATGCTGCATTCTTTCTACATTAATAAAAAACCCAAACATACTTAATGATGGCTGTCCAGTTGCTAATATTCACATTTGTCAAATATAAAGTTGGTATCTATTTTAAGAAAAGAGTAGTAATAATTTAAGTCTTTAATAAGAGTTTAAACCCCATACTATAAGTACTATATAACCATTTATTTTTCTAGAACTAGAACAGCTAATTCTTGATTTGTTGACTGAAGAAACCAGAAAAAATCCTTTTGCTTCATGACTAGGCAATGCTATTTGGACCTTATAAAATGAAGGTTCTAAATCTTCATCAGTTATTATGACTTATGCTTTCTAAAAATAGGGTAACTGATGCTACTACATAACTATTTTGCAGTTAAGTTCAACAAGTGAACAAGTGTTTTCATTGAGCTAGTTCTATATTTAGTAGCTATTGAAAGCAATCAAAAGACATTATAGTTTAATAAATGTAAGTAACTTTTTAAAACTCCCTCAAATTGTAAAATGATGACTAAAACAAACAATGTAAAATGATAGCTGTATGCCTAAGTAAGATATCAGGACTTCATGGCCCATAACAACAAAATTTTAAATATTAACATTTTACTCTATTCAGTTCTTTTAAAATAAAATCATTCTATTAATATAACACATATTGCCCTGGCTATTATGGCTCAGTTGGTTGAGCATCATCCTGTGCACCATGGAGGTTGTCAGTTCCATTCCTGGTCAAGGGCACATGGCCAGGTTGCAGGCTCAATCCTGGGTAGGGTTCTTGCAGGAGGCAGTCAATCGATGTTGTGCTCTCACATTGATGTTTTTCTCTCCCTCCCTTCCTTCCCATAAATCAATAAACTATTCTATAAAAAATATATATGACACATTATTGTGCATAGTAAATTGAGATTACAGATTATTGGTATCGTACAGTGATTGGCAAACTCATTAGTCAACAGAGCTAAATATTAACAGTACAATGACTGAAATTTCTTTTGAGAGTCAAATTTTTAAAACTTAAACTTCTAACGCCACTTCTTCAAAATAGACTTGCCCAGGCCATGGTATTTTGTGGAAGAGTTACACTCAAGGGGCCAAAGAGCCGCATGTGGCTCTGCAGCCACAGTTTACTGACCATGGGTATAGTAGAATCAATCATTAATAGAAATTACACTTTGAATCACTTACAAATTTGACCCTAACTTTGTACACTGTAATTGGGGCCCAAAAAGGAAAGAGTGCTATATGTTCTCCAAGAATTATATATGTATGTATATGACTTAGGCAGATGAATTCTGTACCCTGAACTCAAAAGAGAAGAGAATTCATCATACAGAGCACTGCAAAGATAAGTTCATGGGGAACTAGTTGTGGTGAGGTCTATAATTCAAAGGTGTATCTCAATCTCTATCTTAGTAATTTTCAAACATTTTTCACTGAGAACCTTGGTAAGAAATACATTTTACTCGGTGACTCAGAACACATGCATATATAACAAAAAGAAAACGTTTTAAGAAACAATATAGTTAAATGCACTCTGGTATTTTCTATTAATATCTATTAACTTTTTAAATGCCAAAATCATTTCAGTACTTTGAAAAATGCTGTACTATACTAAAAGCATTTTAAGACAGACGCAAGGAGTTGCAATAAAGATTATTTCTAGGCACAGTAATCTCTATTTTGGTCAATTATCAAAACACTAACCTCTAGGTGTTAATGATGTCTGCTTCTCAACTTCTGCTTGCTGCCTCAGATTAGTTGGAATATTATTATATATTCTCTTGTAATGATTGTACACGGCAACTGAAAGCACCTTCTTAGCAAATGACTGGCCAACAACATACTTGTCGAGGTAGTTATAAATCTGAAAAATAATTAGGTATGAATTACTTAATGTGAGCTATCATAAAAATACATACATTTAAAAGAAAGTTGCTGAAACCGGTTTGGCTCAGTGGATAGAGCATCAGCCTGCGGACTGAAGGGTCCCAGGTTCGATTCCAGTCAAGGGCACATGCCCAGGTTGCGGGCTCAATCCCCAGTAGGGGGCATGCAGGAGGCAGTTGATTGACGTTTCTAACTCTCTCCCTTCCTCTCTGTAAAAAATCAATAAAATATATATTCAAAAAATAAAAGAAAGTTATTCAGTGAGCATATATGCTTCCAGTTTTAAATTTGAACAAATATTCATAAAAAAATGCAAGGGCATGATACATTATGTAGCAATGATTCAAGATCCCAAACCCTACATGTACAAAAACACAATCTGTTATCTAGCCTAACAAGTATCACTGGCCTCTTGTAGTGCTATGCTAGTTTCTATCCCATAAACAATGCCACTGATCCTAATTTCAAAAGTTAATATTAAAGTCGCTTAGAATACCTACATATGCCACCAAGAGTCTAAAGATATTATCATTAATTTAAATCATTAAAAGTAATCCCTTCTACACCTTTCTCAATCATAGGAATAATATTCTTCACAAAGACAATGTGAAAAAGTATCCTTGCCTGGCTGCGGTGGCCCAGGGGTTGAGCCACTGACATATGAACCAGGTCAGGGCACGTGCCCGGGCTGTGAGCTCAATCCCCAATAGGAGGCAGCTGATCAATGATTCTCTCTCATCATTGATGTTTCTATTCCTCTTTCTCCCTTCCTTTTTGAAATCAATAAAAAATGTTTTAAAAATACATAAAAGTGTCCTTTTCAAAAATAGGTACTATATAATCAAAAACCATTAAAACACCAGTACCTATGTGTTTTAATACAAACATTTAGCTTTATTCTGACAGTAACTTTAAAGCTACCTATTTATCTACATGGTGATTATGCTTTATAAAAGCTTTATTCTTCAAAGAAACTAAAGCTCTATTCAACTCTTGGTACTGCTAACAGCTTGGGACGTGGGATAAATTCCTTCAGCTTTCAGTAAATAGAAATTAACTGTTAATATTAACTCTGAAAAAAAAGTTAAATTGCCCAATTGTTTTCTAGAACTTAGACTGGGATGTCTAAAGTCTATATAAATCAGTAGAGAATATAAAACTTAAAAAGCTATATTTTCTATTAAATCATTTATTTTTACATGGCAAATTCTTTAATTGTTGACCATATGCATTTTATTGTTTGTTTTTTTTTTAAATCCTCATTCTTCACAAATTACACTCATTAACTATTAAATCTGCCATAGCACGTTTAGATGAAGAGACAAATGCATCAGTATCAAAATAGAGTAGAAGAAAGCTAAACCAAGACAGAGGATGAGAAATAATGGAAGAGCACAACATCTGAAACATGGCCAGAACATAGGGCACACAGCCCAGGAGCAGGCCGCCTGTTCTCAGAAGGTGCACACCAAGTACCCGCCCAATGGAGCTGGTGGTACATTCTGTAGTGTTTCACCCAGCCAAATCACAATCTGCCTGAGACTCCTGGAAGGAGCCCATACACAAAAGCCACAGCTACAGAGGAGAGTGCCATTAAAAAAATTACTCGCTTCCCCTGTTAGCCTGAGGCTATTTTACCATAAAATAGACTAATTTAATGGGGGGAAGAGAATTGCAGGCTGGTATTATTTAGGTGGTCAAACTAACAAAAATAAATCGATAGTTGCTCTATTTGAAGGTAATCATTTTAGATTACCGTATTTGCCGGCGTATAAGACGACTTTTTGGCCCTGAAAAATATGCCTCCAAGTGGGGGGTAGTCTTATACGGCGAGTATATAACAAACTCTGTATTTTTAGTGGAAATTTTAGGGGGTCGTCTTATACGCCCAGTCGTCTTATACGCCGGCAAATACGTATTTTTCAGGGCCAAAAAATCGTCTTATACGCCAGCAAATACAGTAATTTAGTATTGACACTATTTCAATAATCAATAACTGATTGACACATTTCAATCATCTAACTACATTTCTTTGCTACTGAATAGAGTAATCATAATATGGGGGGAAAGCAAAGGACTCCATATCCAAATTCCAGGTATCAAATATCAAGAACAATTTAGCCAAATATAGTCCATATTAATAACTTAGAATATGTGTTTAGATACTAGTATTAGGATACAATATAAGCTGAGGAGAGGAAAGCAATGAAATGCTTTCAAGATCAAATGCTTGTAAGAGTTCATACCTTCTTGGGGGGAGGAGGTGGTTTCTGTTGGAATGCCAATTTTACAGCTTCTGCCGCTGATTCTGGTTCTTTAATTATGCTTTTCTTTGAGTCTGCTTCAGATAGCACAACAAAAAAATGATGACATTTTTCACACTTCACAAAACGGGTGGATGCTGTAAAAGAAGAGTCAGCAGAGAAAAAGAAAATTCAATTAGTATTTCACCTCAAAGATTCAATGAAAAATAAAACTATGTACTTGACAAAAAGTAGGCTTGTAGTTCACTCCACTAGCCACAAACAGATTGCCTAGGCTATTTGTTTGTGGCTAGTGGAGTCAACTATTTTGCGAGGCACCAGCTTACAACTGTTAGTGATGGTAAACAGGACAAGGATTGAAGGGCAGAGAAGCCTCTGGCTCAATTCAGGCTGTGTGACAAGAAAATCTGGCTTGAGAACATACAAACAAAACATTTCTCTAAAGAAATTAGGTCAAAGGAGAGGAGATTAAACACCAACAATCATCCTTTTTTGCTTACTGTTAAAGGGTTGCTTAAATTCCACTTGAATATTTGCAATACAATTTTACACTGAAACATGTTCAACATATACCCAAATTCAAAGATTCAATTTTATCAAAATGCTTATTTTTAAAATATATATATATTTTATTGATTTTTTACAGAGAGGAAGGGAGAGAGATAGTTAGAAACATCGATGAGAGAGAAACACTGAACAGCTACCTCCTGCACACCCCCTACCGGGAATGTGCCAGCAATCAAGGTACATGCCCTCGACTGGAATCAAACCTGGGACCTTTCAGTCCACAAGCCGACGCTCTATCCACTGAGCCAAACCGGTTTGGCGAAATGCTTATTTTAATAAAAAGCATTGCAATCCATATTGTACTCTTAAAACTAAGAGCAAAAATATAATTTTGGTAAGTATAAGGGGATAAACCTTTCTTAAATATATTTTTTTATTGATTTCAGAGAGGACGGGAGACGTAGAGAGCGATAGAAACATGATGAGAGAGAATCATCAATCAGCTGCCTCCTACATGCTCCCCAACTGGGATGGAGCCTGCAATCAGGCATGTGCCCATGACAGGAACTGAACCCAGGATTCTTCAGTCCACAGGCCAATGCTCTATCCACTGAGCCAAACCAGCTGGGGCCCCTTTATTTTTATTTATATATATGTAATATACATATATATATATTTCAATAAATTATATATATATAATTGATTTCAGAGAGGACGGGAGAGGTAGAGAGATAGAAACATAATGAGAATCATCAATCGGCTGCCTCCTGCATGCCGCCCACCGGGACGGAGCCCACAATGCCAGCATGTACCCTGAGTGGGAATCGAACCATGACCTCCTGGTTCATAAGTCGATGCTCAATCACTGAGCCACTCTAGCTAGGCTAAACCTCTTTTCTTTAAATTATTACTACGAGTATCTTATATTCCTTTATATGTAGAATACTGATCCCAGTAAACATGCTTATATAGTATGCCAACAACAGAGGGACTACCTTGGTAAAAACTTTTTTAAGAGATTTGTTTAAATGAAAGTTTCTCATGATTTTAAACAAATTTCAGGGTCCAACACAACATTTCCAAAACACTGCAGTAAAGTTTAATTTCTGCCCTATGAAATAGGTAAGTGCAGTAAGCCTTCAAAAAGTGTTATATACATAAAAATAAAAATCAACTAAAAGCTCTAACTTAAATAAAACAGGAGAGACTATTCATGTTTGACAAATTATTTTTTAAATGGGCTAAAGAATAGTACCTTAAGTCATTATAATTAACTTTCTTAGATATTATTCTTAATTTCAATTTCTAATGATTTTCTATATATTCATAATGGTATCTATAAAAACGGTATTTTATTTCAACAAAGACAAGCAAGAGTAATACCACTGTAAGAAAACAAACCTGTTAGATTAAATACATACAGCAAGGTCCATAAACTAAAAATTATTTTTACATTTTGGAAAAAATGACAACGAAAATTATATGAAATTCAAATGTCAGTGTCCAAACAAAGTTTTATTGGAGCACAGTGTCCTCATTCATTTAAATTGTCTGTGGTTGTTTTTGCACTATAACTATAAAGAATAGTTGCAATAGTAATCATATGGCCCACAAAGCCTAAAATATTTACTATTTGCTCACTCCTGTTATACATCATTTAAAAGGGAAGAACTACCCATAGAATGAGAGAAAATATTTGCAAATCACATATCTAAATAAGGGTCTAGTATTCAAAATAACTCAACAATACAGATAACCCAACTTAAAAATGAACACAGAGTTGGCCCTGTAGCTCAGGATTAGAGCACTGCTCTTGTAAAAATGAACATAGAATTTAAATAGTCTTTTCTCCAAAGAAGACACAGAAATGGCCAATAAATACATGAAAAGATGCCTAACATCTTTACTCACTAAGGAAATGTAAATAAAATCCCTATGATGGCTACAATAAAAAGGACAGCTAAGTGTTGAAAAGGATGTGGAATAATTGGAATCCTTATACATTGCTAGCTGGGTTGTAGGATGGTACAGTCTCTTTAAAAAACAGTTTGGCAGTTTCTTAAAAAGCTAAACATAGGCCCTGGCCAGGTAGCTCAGCTGGTAAGAGCATCAACCTGATATGCCAAGGTTATAGGTTTCATTCCCGGGCCAGGGCACATACGAGAAGAACCAACTGAGCAATAAATAAGTGGAACAACAAGTCGATGTCTCTCTCTCTCTCTCTCTCTCTCTCTCTCTCTCTCTCTCTCTCTCTCAACAAGTCGATCTCTCTCTCTCTCTCTCTCTCTCTCTCCCTCCCTCCCTCCACCAATAAATATATAAAAACTAAAAATATTTTTTAAAAAAAGCTAAACATAGTTACCATTTTCACCTAGCAATTCTGTTCCTCAGCAGATGCCCAAGTAAAAACAAACAGACAAAAAAATGTGTACACAAATGTTCATAGTGGCATTGCTTTTATTATTTTTTTTGTTAATCCTCACCTGAGGATAATTTTTCCACTGATTTTTTTTTAATAGAGTGGAAGGAGGTGGGGGAGATCAACCGGAGAACTTGTATGCATGCATATAAGCATAACCAATGGATGCAAAACTCTGGAGGGTGAGGGCATGTATGGGAGTGGGGTGGGGGGGTGGGGCAATGGTAAGATATGTACACTTATAATACCTTAATAAAAATGAAAAAAAATAAAAAGAGAGTGGAAGGGAGGGAGGGAGGGAGGGAGAGAGAGAGAGAGAGAGAGAGAGAGAGAGAGAGAGAGAGAGAGAGAAACAGGAAGAAAGAGAAAGGGAAGGGAGAGACAGAGAAAAACATCAATGAGAGAGAGACACCTCAATTGGTATGCACCCCAATGGGGTCAGGGATCAAACCTGCAAACTAAGTAAGTGCCCTTGACTGGGAATTGAACCCATGACCCTTAGGTGCATGGGTCTAATGCTCTAACCACTTAACCACACTGGCATGGGCACTGTAGCATTATTCATAATAGCTAACAAACAGAAGCAACTCAAATGTCCATCAATAGATGAGTGGACAAGGAAATACTACCATTCAACCATAAAAAGCAATGAAGGATTGATACATAATGCAACACAAATGAACCTTGAAAACATCTATAATAATCTATAATAATTAAAAAAAAGTAATATGCTAATTAGACCAGATGTCTTCCTGACGTCATTCCAGACGTCCTTCCTGATGAAGCCGGGCCGGAGAGAAGCCAGCCCGGGCCCTGGGTGCCTGAAGGCGGCCAGAGGGAAGCAGCCCAGGCCGGCAGCTGGGGGAAGGAAGGCCTCTTCTTGCATGAATTTTTTGTGCATCAGGCCTCTAGTACTAAATAAAAGCCAGACACAGCCCTGGCCAGGTGGTTCAGTCAGTTGGAGCATGGTTCTGGACACTAAAAGGTTGCGGGTTCGGTCCCCAGTCAGGGCATATGGAAGGCAAACAATCAGTGTTTCTCTCTCACATAGACGTTTCTCTCTCTTGCTCTCCCTTCCTCTCTAAAATCAATAAAAAACATCCTTGGGTAAGGATTAAAAAAACAAAAAACTAAAACCTCAAAAATTTTTAAAAAGGAAAGGACTAGACCTGTATGTATTAACATACATAGCTCTCAAAACATTGCTGAGTTGGACCAAAAAAAAAAAGCAACAAAAACATGAATATGATAACACTTATGCTTTTAAAAAGTTTTATCTTCAAATATATTATAAAATATATGTTTAACTTTATCTACAATGCTCTACTTTTTCATAAAGAGGGATATATACGTATATTCCTCAGGTAATCTACACTAATAAAAGAGGAAAAATGCTAATTGACCATACCTTTGCTACGCCCACAGCCAATCAGAATATGTAAATTAACCCAACAAGGATGGCGGTTAATTTGCATATACTGAGGGAGGGAGGAGTGAAGAATGAAGACAGCATAGAAGGAGAGAGAGGGAAAGTGGAAAGCAAAGGGGCTGCTGGAGGGAAAGCATGGGGTGGGGGTGGGGGGCCGAGGCAGAAGGGAAAGTGCGGGGGTGGGAGGATAGGGGGTGGGGGTGGGGGATTAAGCCGGAAGAGGGAAGAGGTGGCGGGAGGGAAGCCCGCCGGAAGCCCTGCTCTTGCAGGAATCTTCTGCAACAGGACTCTAGTTTAAAATAATTATATATGACAAAAAATGGACAATTACCTAAACTGGCCATTCATAAAAGAACTATAAGTGACAAAAAGTGCATAAAAATATGTTTATGGCCCTGGCCAGTGTAGTTCAGTTGGCTGAAAAATGGTCCATGCACTGAGAAGTCATTGGTTCCATTCCTGGTCCAGGCACGTGCCTGGGTTTCAAGCTCCATCCCCAATAGGGGGGCCTGCAGGAGGCAACCAAGGAAGTAATGTTTCTCTTTCTTCATCAATGTTTCCTCTCTCCATTCTTCTCTAAAATCAATTAAGATATTTAAAAAAGATGTTTATGAATAACTATATAAATATAGATTTAAATAAATAACCTAAGATCAAACAAAACTCTTGAGAACTAGGATGACCAAAATTTCCATAAGTAGACAGAAAATCCACTGCATTCAAAAGGGATGCATTCTGAAGAGATTTTTATTATGGATCAACAAAACCAAAGGAGGAGGGCCTACTCTCACTGCTGGGGCCTATTACTCCTCAGTGGTAAAGATCCAGAGAGCAGGGACAGTGTCATACTCATCTGTGAATTTCCTGAGCCCAGCAATGTCTGACTCAATAGACGTTTGAGTATGTATTCTTTTACTTTTCTCTTCCACACCCCGATCCCATTAGAAGTCCCAAAGAAAATAGACCACCTCAAAGCTGAGCTGATTAGTGTGTAGTGTTTTCCACACTTGGTCTCAGTTATATTTACAGATTCTAGGATCCTACCCAATACCTACAGAATGTTAATCTCTAGGGAAGGAGGGAATCTATGGTCAACAATCACCCTCAGTGTTCACTTTAAAAAAAGTTTTAATATTTGAAGTGTTCATTTAATCAAACAACAGTGACCTGGCAGGTTTTGAAAACACTGCATAATAGAAAATTAAAGTTAATCTTGAGAGGACCTAGTTTATTTAAAGATATATATGACATTACCATTATGAATTAAGCAATTCTCAGATTTTGAGAACTTTAGTATATCACACCAAATTTTGTTAACAGAAAATGTTATTTAATCAACAAGTGAATCTAAAAACCAAGGGAAGTAAAAATCATGATGAACAATATCAACTGGTGAATATAATAGAATCAGAGGTATGGAAGGGGAGTGGACTGATGATTCTCAGGGAAATGGGGAGGGGGGGGCGGGAAGAGACTGAACATAAACTGCACCTATGGATGAGGATAATGGGGGATGGGGAAAGGGCAGAGGGTGGGATGGAAACTTGGTGGAGGGGAGCAATGGAGGGGAGGCAAATGAGGAACATTTTTAATAATATGAACAATAAAGATTTATTTAAAAAAGAAAAGAAAATGTTATTTAGAAGTTATATCATCCAGTTCTACTACTTTCATTTTATACTGCAATTCAAATTACTATTCATTCAGATTGATTTTTCTCTTTGATCTCTTACTAGGTAAAAACTACAAACAGAATCTCTAACATTGCAGCTATAGAATGGAACTACTTTAAAGTCTTTCTAAAACTGTAAAAACATGCTACATGTAGTACTTTTTTGTATAGTAGCCAATTAATAGCACTGATAAATGTGAAACTAAAGTTATTTGAGTTAGAATACAGAGATTCCTCTCTAGATAATAATCAGAAACTGAAATTTCTACCACACCTTACCATCAACCTTTTCATAACTGGACTGTATATGAAGGCTGAATTACATTACCATTAACTCTAATCATATAGGAAATTAGTTATTTGATTCATTAAACAAACTATCTGTTGACTTCAGAGAGAATTATTGACATTAAGCAAAAGTAAGACTATTGATTTCTTCCTTCTTAGTTTCTGAATCATTAATGATTATCATAATTTTCTAGAATTGAGAGCATAGCTTCTCTGAAAAGTACTTACAGAAGGAAAATACCTTAATATTTGAATAACCCACTTGTTTTATGAGACAATCAATAGGTACATGAAGAACAGAATAATAAATACAGAATAAGCAAGCCTTGGTTCTTGTATAGCTTAATGGCTACAAAAACCGACCCTGCACCTTCTCATTCCCCCTCTGCCTTTCTCCCCACCCCCTCACCACTCCTGTTCTGCTCTGCCATGCTGTGCTCTGAAGAGATACCTGCCACCCCCCAGCAAGTGGCTTTGCTGGGCTTTTGGAGCATGCTACTGCCCGACCAAGGGATCTGCGTGGGTAGCAGGCTATGACCTGAACAGTGCCTGTGATTATACAGTTCCACCTATAGAGAAAACCCTTGCGAAAACAGACATTCAGACAACTCTTCCTTCTGGGTGCTATGAAAAAATAGCTCCATGTTCTGCCTTGGCTGCAAACATTTCATAGATGCAGGAGCTGGTGTCATAAATGAAAGTTACAGCAAATCTTAATGTACTGTTTAATTTTGGCAAAGAAAAGTTTGAAGTAAAAAAGGGTGACCAAATTACATAGCTCATTTGTGAATGGATTTTTTAATCCAGAAATAGAGGAAGTTTTAGATGACACTGAAGGGAGTTCAAGAGATTTTGATTACACTGGAAAGAATGAAAATTTATGCCAAGAAAAGAAAATTTAAAAAATGTACTTTTTTCTTAAAAATAAAGTTTTTGTTTAGTGTTTTACACTTCTGTCAACTTAATAGCTTTTAGCTTCCAAAATATTTGTTTTTCTTATACCAAAGAAAGGGTACCCTGTTAGGATCACAGAACTTATAATTTCTTGTGTTTTTCTACATTTGACTATTGTATAAATCTGCATTGTAACCACATACAAAGTTTCTTTTTCCAATCAAATGTACATCACAGATTCCCTCCCCCCAGAACTATATTATTTAATTCACTAAATGCGACCTCTTCAACAACTTATTTTTTTATTGCTTTGTAAGTTATAAAAATTTCTTTCATTCAAATTTTTGAAACTGAATTTAGAGAGAAGGAGGGAGGGAGAGAAGGAGGGAAAGAGGAGGGAAGAAGGGAGGGATGGAGGGAGGGAAGAAGGAAGTAGGGAGGGAGGGAGGGAGAGAGGGAGAGGGGAAGAGAGAGAGGGAGAGGGGGAGAGAGAGAGAGAGAGAGAGACATCATCAATTTGTTGTTCTGCTTATTTAATCATTCATTGGTTTATTCTTGTATGTACCCTGACCAGGGGTCAAACCCAAAACCTTGGTGTATCAGGATGATTCTCTAATTAACTAAGCTATATTATTTTATAGATATATTATACAAACAAATAAAACATAATAAAACAATTCATAAGATACAAATTTAAAATAAAGACTTAAGCAAAATAAGAAGCAAATAGTTTCCTTACATTCTCTCCTATACACAGTGTAAAATATTACTAGTCCTGGGAATTTTTAATATCTGGTGTACATAAGAGAGAATCATGTAAGTTCAGGAACAAAATAACCTCAGTTTATATAATTTATATATTTCTATGCAGTTAACAATTTATAAAAAAGATAGAGAAAAAGAACAACAGAAGTAATACTTACACACAAAGGTCTCTACATGTGTGCACAAGTCACCACATTTAGGGCAGCGTAGCTGGTTTCCACCTTTTCCAGAATTCCCAGAGCCTGATTTTTTACTGCTTCCCTCACTTACTGATTTCTAAAGTTTTTGGAGAAGGAAAAAGGAGCGTCAATTATTAATTTTGGACAACCATTTTATATGTACCGTATTTGCCGGCGTATAAGGCGATTTTTTGGCCCTGAAAAATACGTATTTGCCGGCGTATAAAACGACTGGGCGTATAAGACGACCCCCTAACATTTCCACTAAAAATACAGAGTTTGTTATACACTCGCCGTATAAGACTACCCCCCACTTGGAGGCATATTTTTCAGGGCCAAAAAGTCGTCTTATACGCCGGCAAATACAGTAAACAAATATAAACAATATAGATGATAATTAATCTTACAATTTCTAGAATGAAATCATTTGCATAATTTAATCTCTACTATTGCTGGCACATATAGATATGTGCTAGCATGTATTAAAAAAGTTTTCTTTCAATGACTCAGAACTAGGAAAAAAAAATTCTGTAAGTATAAAACTACATTTCAATGAAATTAAATTGGGTGTTATTACCATGACAAGTAGTGATTATTAACTTTCTTGAATCTAACTTTTTTTATTTCTAAAATAAAGATATCATCTACTTCAGAGTCACTGTCAGGATTAAGTGCAAATATGAAAGCATCAAGTATTTTGTCTGGCATTTATTATTAACTCAAGTGTCAAATTCACATAATAAAAAATTTGATAATTCACTGACCCAATACAATCACCAATCATCTACTTGCTAGCTACAGAGTAGCCCAGCATTGTCATAAAGATATCTAAGATTTTTAGTAGAGGATGAAGGGGGGTTTACACTGTTATGAGTTGCAAAAATTGTATGAAAGTAGAAATTGATGGCTATTCCTAATTCAACCCTACAGACTAACTACATAGGTTATTTAATGAAGCTTCTTTACAGCTTTTTTTTGGGGGGTGGAAGTGGGGGAGGCTGCAGGAGGTTGGCCGGCTGCAGAAGGTTGGTTGTGGGAGCGCACTGACCACCACGGAGCAGCTTCTGTGTTGAGCATCTGCCCCGTGATGGTCAGTATGTTGTCAGTGACTGGTCATTCAGTCAACCTGAGCAGTCAGAACGGTTGCTTAGGCTTTTATGTATAGAGGCCCGGTGCACAAAATTCATGTATGGGGGGGCATGTCCCTCAGCCCAGCTTGTACCCTCTATAATCTGGAACCCCTCAAGGGACGTCCAACTGCCCGTTTAGGCCCAATCCAGGTGGGCAGTCGGACATTCCTAACACAATCTAGGACTGCTGGCTTCCAACCACTCGCCTGCCTGATTGCCCCTAGCCCTTCTGCATCCCAGTCTGATCACCCCCTAACAACTCCCCTGCCAGCCTGCTCAACGCCTAACTGCTCCCCTGCCAGCCTGATTGCCTCTAACTGCCCTCCCTTGCAAGCCTGGTCACCCCCAACTGCCCTCCCCTGCAGGCCTCAACACCCCCAACTGCCTTCCCTTGCAGGCGTGGTCCCTCCCAACTGCCCTCTCCTGCTGGCCTGATTGCCTACAACTGCCCCCCCTCCTTGCCGGCCATCTTGTGGTAGCCATCTTTGATCACATAGAGTGGCCATATTGTGTGTTTGAGTGACAGTCAATTTTCATATTCTTCTTTAGGATAGGATTGCTTAAACAAGGGAACTCAAATATGTACATAGGTGCCAATACCTTATTTCCATCTCCAGAGCCATCTTTACTTATCCCATCTTTTGAGGCTAAGCATGCTGGTGTTTCTGTAAAGGTTCTAAAAGGAACTCTTCGTAGGATTTGAGTTTCAAAGGTCCCAAGCCTTCCTAAAACGGGTATATGAATGCGACCACAAGAAATACCTGAAAATATAAAAACTTTATTAGTCTACACATCAAATATTAACATTCTTTCAATAAAATACCCTGGAAACAAAAATGTGTTAAGCACAAGAGGTTGAAAAGTTATAGTTTCCACCGTCGTACAAACTGGTAAAGAAACTAGAGGCAAAGCCCTCTCAAACATAGGCCAGACCTGGGCCTTGGAGAGATTCCAGGTGAGTAAAAATGTTTTTTTTTTCTTCCCAAGCCCGTCTTTTGGAAGTGAAGAAAGATCACCAAGATCGTAACAATGAGTGACTCAAAGTTTGAGATAAATATTTCAACATCTGCCTTGCTAATAGGGGGAAAAGACCATTTATGTCCTATATTCTGTAAAAAAAATTTTTTTAATTTTATTATTTTACAGAGAGGAAGAGAGAGGGATAGAGAGTTAGAAATATCGATGAGAGAGAATCATCCATCATCTGCCTCTTGCACACCTCCTACTGGGGATGTGCCCGCAACCAAGGTACATGCCCTTGACTGGAATCAAACCCAGGACCTTTCAGTCTGCAAGCCAACGCTCTATCCACTGAACCAAATCTTTTTCAGCTATGTCCTATATTCTTATTCTTCTTATACTAGAGGCTCAGTGCACAACATTCGTGCACTGGGGGGTGGGGGAGGTCCCTCAGCCCAGCTTAATTAAATATTTCAATCCTACAGAAAAAAATATAATTCAGTAAATATTGTGTAACTGCCATTCTACTTTAAAGGATTTTTAACTTTTTGACATAAAGTTAAAATTCTTTAATAGAATGTAAGTTATTATTTAGCAAATGTTTCCTGTAAAGGACCAGGATAGTAAATATTTTCAGCTTTGTAAGCCACATAATCTCAGTCTACTTGCCTATAACAGGAAAGTAAATGTAAACAATGTGTATACAAATGGGTGTGGCCAGATTTGATCCACGGGGTCACTGTTTACTGACTTCTCATTTTTCTTACAGAAATACAAAATAAACCCAAAATAAATTATAGGCAACAGCAAAAGAACCATACTGCATACTGTGAGGCAGCATTTCCTACGCTGGTCTTTAAAAGTGTTCCTTACATGCCAAAACCGGTTTGGCTCAGTGGTAGAGCGTCGGTCTGCGGACTGAAAGGTCCCGGGTTCGATTCTGGTCAAGGGCATGTACCATGGTTGTGGGCACATCCCCGGTAGGGGGTGTGCAAGAGGCAGCTGGTCGATGTTCCTCTCTCATCGATGTTTCTAGCTCTCTATCTCTCTCCCTTCCTCTCTGTAAAATATCAATAAAATATATTTAAATAAATAAGTAAATAAATAAATAAATAAATAAATAAAAGTGTTCCTTATACAAGAAAACTGAATGGTCCTAGATTAAACAAAATGCTATATTTCAGTACTGTAGGGATATTCAGAACCTTGCATTAATGAATTGCCAAGAAGGAAGTTTCCCAGCAGTTTATCAAAGTGCTCTTAGGAAGTAATGAACTAAACAACAGAAAGGGTGTGTGTGTTAATGTTAATATTTAAATAAATTTAAGATATTGGGGGTTTCTGCCTCCCTCATTTTATTCCCTGCAAAATTCTCAACTCAAGCTTTAAATTTTTATTTCTACACCTGTTACGAGTTTTTAAGAGATCATGCACACATGTATTGTATCTAAAGCCAAAAACTGGTTTAAAATTATGTCCTTCAAACAAATTTTTAAAAAATTGCTTAGTTATATAACTAGTTTATTAATTCTAATTTTCCGGCAGTATACAATGTTAGAATAACTCATTTCTTTAACTATTTTTCACCATAGGCCAGCGATTTTCAACCAGTGCACCACAAGAATTTCTAAAATGTGCAATACCTGACTATCTAGCAGGGGCACTGACCTCTTTTCCCTTAGATTGTCAAATTAAAAAATGAAAACAGCCAATAACAACAGCAGTCCAGAGTGAATGCTTTATCTTGAACCATAAATATATAGGTCATATAATAGAGCGGTATCTTATCAGCCACGTCGCATAAGGTTGGGTCTGACTGGTTAATTGTTGGTACTAGAAAGCGTTATATACAAGTATAGGTACCTGATTTTTAAAAAGTCGCTTTGAGTCGAAACTGGTTTAGCTCAGTGGTAGAGCGTCGGTCTGCGGACTGAAAGGTCCTCCCGGGTTCGATTCTGGTCAAGGGCATGTACCTTGGTTGCGGGCACGTCCCCGATAGGGGGTGTGCAAGAGGCAGCTGGTGGATGTTTCTCTCTCATCGACGTCTCTAGCTCTCTATCTCTCTCCCTTCCTCTCTGTAAAAAATCAATAAAATATATTTTTAAAAAAGTCACTTTGAGCCTTGGCTGGGTAGCTCAGTTGGCAAACGAAAGCTCTTTGGCCCCTTGAGTGTGGTTCTTCCACAAAATACCACGGCCTAGGCAAGTCTATTTTGAAGGAGTGGCATTAGAAATTTAAGTTTAAAAAATTTGGCTCTCAAAAGAAATTTCAATCATTGTACTGTTGACATTTGGCTCTGTTGACTAAGGAGTTTGCCGACCACTGGGTTAGAACATCATTCTGATTCACCAAGGTTGCTGGTTCGATCCCCAGTCAGAGTACATATAAGAATCAACCAGTAAGTAAGTGGTACAATAAATTGATGTTTCTCTCTCCTTTCTTCCCTCTCTAAAATCAAATTATAAAAAACAACTTTAAGTCATTTTGGAGCAAAAAGGGTAGGCAAGTACTATTATTTTTTATAAATCAATCAAAAGTATACCTATTTTTTAAAAATTTTATTTTATTGATTTTTTACAGAGAGGAAGGGAGAGGGAGAGCCAGAAACATCGATGAATCACCTATCAGCTGCCTCCTGTACACCCCCCCACCGGGGACACGCCCACAACCAAGGCACATGCCCTTTACCAGAATTGAACCTGGGACCTTTCAGTCCGCAGGCCGACGCTCTATCCACTGAGCCAAACCAGTTTCGGCAAAAGTATACTTATATTTTTGTTGGATCAGAAAAAAAAAATGTTTTTTGGTATGCCCCCAAATTTTAGAAATTATTTATGTGTGCCCATGAGATGAAAAAGGTTAAAAACTACTGCCGTAGGCCATCATCTGTTCCACAAATGACAAAACTGAATGCATCAAACTTCTCAGGGAAGATACAAATAAGAGGAACCAAACGTTTTCATCTCTATATAAATACCAAAAAAGGTTTCAGGTTTGACATTCCAGTCCGTAATGTAGACTGTAAAATTTTGCTTAACACTATTAAACTTGAAAATTAATTTTAAAAATACAATTGGTGATTTTCTCTTAATGTTTTCAAAAGACATTTCAAATTTTTCAAGTGCAACATTTCCATTTTTTGCAGTGACAATTGCCATTATTCCCTCATAAGAATGAGATTTAAGCCAGAACCGGTTTGGCTCAGTGGATAGAGCGTCGGTCTGCAGACTGAAGGGTCCCAGGTTCAATTCCCGTCAAGGGCATGTACATTGGTTGCGGGCACATCCCCAGTAGGGGGTGTGCAAGAGGCAGCTGATCGATGTTTCTCTCTCATCGATGTTTCTGACTCTCTAGCCCTCTCTCTTCCTCTTTGTAAAAAATCAATAAAATACATTTAAAAAAAAAGGAATGAGATTTAAGGTAATTCATAAATTTTAAGCAAACCTATTTAATGTTTTTCCAAGGAAAGAATATGACCTAAACACTATGACAATATAAAAATCAAGTCTAGAAAAAATAATGGGGAGAAGAAATCAAGTAATGCAAAAAGTTAATGGGCACTGAAGCTGAGTGATAACGGGGTATTTGGCAGTTCATTGTCTATTTTGTGTGTGTATGAATCTGATCATAATAAATTAATGAAAGGTAGCAAAATAAAATTATAATCTATGTAACAAGTATAGCTTTTTAAATTGAGCCATTACAGTGTATTCACAAAGAAAACTACAATTATAACAAATTTATGTGAGGTATTTTATTTAGATGTTTAGACAAAACAACCCTGAATTATCACATACAGTGGGTATATTTTTTCCTATTTGCAATAAAATATATCTTTTAAAATAGTGTTTAACAATTGACAATATCTAATATTATTGGAAAATAAGCTGAAAGGAAATTATCTTTGGGAATTTAAGAAAAATAAAAACTATGAATATAATCATTTTAAAGTCTACTTGAATAGAAAGAAAAGTAAGTCCTCTTAAATAAATGCAACTATTCAATCACCATAGAAAACACTGTCTGAAAAACATGTTTGTGTCATTTGAACTTAGAAGTTCAAGAATTTCTTTGCTGGTCCTGATGGTATGGTAATGTAGCACTGTTTCAACTTTCTATAATCTATGGGCTACCAACAAGATGCCATAAATACTAAACCTGTGGCTCTCAAACTTGCACACACATCAGAATCACCTGGAGAGCTTGTTAAAACATTGTAGGGGACCTTCCCTGGTTCTGATTCAGAAGGTACGAGGTGGAACTTGCATTTCTATCAAGTGATGCTGCTGCTGGTCTGGAAACCACACCTTTAAACCACTGTACTCAACAATTTAAATAGCCAGTCCTTCACCAATCATATAAATCTTCACAGGAATCATTGCAGCTAACTAATCAGGAGTTCTTAACCCTTTTTGCACCATGAACCCATCTGGTAGTCATGTGAAGCCTACAGCAGGTCCCTTCTCAGAATAATGTTTTTAAAATAGAAAACACAATAAAGAAAACCAATTATACTGTAGTTATCAAAAGATCTAAAATATTCTTTACTAACAAAATTAAATAAGACCTAACAGCTCTTATAACTACCATGATTTCAAAGGTGTGAAAAGTATAAACTATATTTTTGAGATATATTTTGTAACGATATGGAAATATTTGTAATTTTGATTGGTGACCAATTCAGATACTGCAGCTACTGTAGATTTGTTGCCTATGTTCAGAATTGAAAGAAATGCTGTATTTAACATCAAGATTAGTGAAAATAAAGTTCATGGAACCTCTGAATTCTATCCCTAGACCCTTTTGGAAACCTGTAAACTCCAAATGAAAAAAATCTTAAAGCCAAAAAGGGAAGTATTTCTGTGAAGTGTATTTCAAAAGACTACTTGGCAGCAATGACAAAAGACAGTTAAAAAGTTAAACCATTTACAAACTTCTGTTATATAGATAAAGCTTTCTGAGCTTCAGAGCGAATGTTTTTTAAAAAGAAATATTAGAGTAAGGTAAACTTACTTTCAGGCTATTAAAAAGTAGGAGGGTTATTAAACTTTTAAATATTTGACTGCCTATATTCAATCTTGATTTAAGCGTTCTCCAAAAACATACAAATGATTCAGTTTAAAAGATAAAACCAATCTTTAATTTGTACTTTAGAAATATAGAACTAAAGAAAAATTTAAGCTATTTGCTGTGACAATATTTAAGTGCACGATTGATGAAATGGCAAATCAAGTTAAATGATCACTTACACACTTGACCTCTAATCTCTAACACAAATTGGGGAAAAATTCAAAACTCACAAACAAAATCAGCAATTTAGTACATGCTTATTGCTTTTATTAACTTCATATTTTCATTTTATGCCCAGGTTATTGTTTCATGAACTTTAAATACTTCTTAAAAAAAAATAACACTACTCCTATGATAGCTTTCCTCAAGTTTAAGAATGTTTAACAGGTTTTCACTAAGGCTAGTCAGCCGCTCTAAAGATGAACACGCCAAGAGAAATGTTGATTAAGAAATAAAGATAGTGTATAATTTATTCACTTTGCCTTAAACTGTACTGTATTTAACTACAGAGAATTAAAATTAGTCTAGGCATATTATGTAACAATCATGAAAATTATGGACATGTTTAAGCATCTTCATGATGTCTCTTCAAGGTGTTACAGACAAGGGCAGAAAGCAGCCAGAAATCACAATTCTGATTCTACAATTCTCACAGCCAAACTCAGACCAAATACTGCCACTCCGAATCTTTTAAATGGAATCAAGCATTTCTGAACACATATTTAGAAAACAAATTGACTTATACATGCAAAGAACATTTTTTAAAATATACACTAAAATTTAAAAATACATGTGACTTGGGTAGAAAAAAATATTTAAAATTTCTCTTTACTATAGGTTTCATATTCAAAGAAACTAATGAGGAAAAACACATTAAACTGGGTAAACATAGGCCATCAGGAAAAGAAAATAGATCCAGTATCTAGGATGACAAGTTAATTTTACAAATAATTTTTCAAACTACCATATAACATATTAAAAGGCTAACATACACCAATGGAAACAATGAATAGCACTATACTTCAGAGCTCTGAATGCCCCCTTTTATTCTTAATTCATTTTACAATTTTGTGTTAGACTAATTTGATCAAGTTCTTTTGTTTGCTTTTATTATGTTGCTGAAATTCTTAACTCTACTGTTGATAAGAATAAACTAGTTAAAGTCCAATTCTGATTTTTCTATCTTTGCCTTTATTTCTTTTTTCAGGAGTTCTGAATAAAAACAATCCTCCTGGTGTGTTTTTTAAATCCTTAAAGAAAATATCTCTATATTGTTATTGGCTTTTAGACTTTTCTACTATGAAAAACATTTTATGTAATTATGTCTTGGGAAAGTCTTAAATCAATGTGAAAAGTATTTTTGCTGTTTTTCGTGTAAAAATATCAAATTCTATAATGACCTTGAACATACATATACTTTATCCAGTCCTAGAAACAATATTATTTGTCTCCTCTACCAGATTTAAACTCTTATCTGGAGTACAAACTGGTGTACTTGTTCACCATTCTCTCTCTAGCGCCAACACAGCAGGCTCTCAACAAATATATGTCAAATAAATACATCTAAATCTCTGACACTTCGAAGCGATTGCAACTCAGATTCCTGGAACAGGGACGTGTGCTTGTTCGGGTTTAACAAGGTCTTGGGACTAAACTCACTCCTTTACATTTCTGTTATCCCTTTACAAATGCTTCTGCCCACATGCTCACTTAATCCCTCTGTGACATAAACTGTCAGAAGAAAAAATGTACATTTAGTGAACAATAAAAGTTTTATACTTAACCTAACATTTGGGAAAAGGGGGACTTTTCTTATTCATCCAGGGGGTCATAAGCTGTCAACCCGAAGGGAAACGGATTTGTCCAGAAGAAGTTAAGTGATTATAACAGGATCTAGCCTCACAGTCCGATAAGTCATAAATTCGGGGAAGATAAAAAATGGTTTCTTCCCCGGAGCCTCCAGGCTGGAGCGCCAGCCACTTTCTCGCGGCCCCAGAGAAACAGAAAGGAAGGTAAACAGCGCCACCCCGGAGGAACTATCTGGCACTGGCATGCTGTGGCAACAACTGCCGAGACCTCACTCGGCGCCCAAACGCTCTCCCCGCCGCTCCCTGCGCCCGGGAACTTTCCCAAACCTGCCGGCCCGCCGCGGCGGCCGCACAATGGCCATGACACGGCGGCCCGCGCGGCCCGCGGCCCGGACGTCGGCTCGCCGCCCGCGGGCCGCGCACCCCACGGGGCAGCCCCCACCGGAGCCCTCCCCGGAGCTCCCGACGGGCCCGAAGGGGACCCACCCGGTCGAGCTCCGCAGGAGGAACCGCGGCGCGCAGACCGCAGTTTCGGAGGAGCTTTGCGTGGGGTCTGGGGACGTTTTTGCCTTTCAGGGTTTCTGAGAAGTGGCCGCCCCGGCCTGGCCCTCAAGTCCCGGAGGAGCTCGCAGGGGAGCACAACAAGGCGGTTACCCCAAATTGGAGAGACAGCTGCTCCAGAGGCTGGCAGGGCCCCGCGCTCCGGGAAGGAGAGCGCCAGGCGAAGCAGCGCCGCGCAGCGCGCAGCACTCCGGCCCCGGGGTAGGTAGGCCTCCGGCTCTCCCCGGACCCCCACCGCCGGCCGGCGCCCTCCGGGCCCCGAGGCCCGGCTCAAGTACTACTCCGTTACCTCTCGGCGCGGAGGCAAGCGAGGAAGTGATGAGCCGCGCGGCGACCGCTCCGCAACTACAAGCGCCGCAGCCAGACATCTCCGCGGGGCCTAGGCCGGCCTTCTCCTCCTCCTCCGAGTCGCAGGGGCCCCGGCTCCTACTTGCAGGGCGCGCAGTCCAGGCCCCGGACCCTCCCGCCAACCCCTAGGCCCAGCGCAGACTTCAGCCGCCAGGCAGCCAGCCGGGCCGGTGCGTTCTCAGAGGCGCTCGGGCCGTGTACCCAATACTGTAGACACCTAACCCCGCTCCCTCCCTCCCCTCCGTCTTTCCCTCCCCACCCCCGCCCCCCCCACCCGCCTACCGGGCCCGGGGAGCGTGCGCGCGCCTGCGTCCTAGGTCTCAGGGAGGGGCGTTGGCACGCGCTACGTGCACGTACGTGAGTCACCGTCCTACGGCGAGGGGAAGGGGGCGGAGACCTCGGAGCCAATGGGCACGCGGCGACGGCGGCTGGCCCTAACGGCGGGAACTACAAGTCCCGAAAGGCAATTCTTCCGGAAGCCCCTTTAATCCTAGTTGTTGAAACATTTTTCCGAGATAAACACAGAGATGCAGGCCGGGAGTTGTAGTCCTAACCCGTCGCAGTCAAGTTCTGGTCATTTTCGACTGGTGGCGGGGGGAAGGTGAAAGTGAGACCGGGGGCTTAGCCAGCCCCAAGTGGAGTCTTTAAAGTCTTTAAAAACACCCGCTGGATGTCTCAGAAATCCCTTTAGTCGGGATTCCACATCTTGGCTCCTTATATTCCTCACTTGTAATATGGAAGTGGTGGGTGTTTGTGTGTGCGTGTGTTTCTTTTGTTGTTGTTGTTGTTGTTGTTGTTGTTGTTGTTGTTGTTGTTTTACCCAGCAACCGGGATGATGGCTCTCTTTGTTTTATAAGCCAGTGCTGATAACTTGCAGCTGTTGCTAGTCCCTGACTGCTTTACAGTCCTTTGATGGTTCCCTTAAACCTGATCACACGCTGGTAAACCGTCCCCTCATTAACCCTCTTTGAATCCTCTGTCAGCATGGCTGGTTCCTCTTTGGACAGCTAAAACAGATGGACCCTGGACAAGGTGGAGAATGGTGACAAATTAACCAGGCTCTTCCCATCTGAGTCGGCGCCAGACTATTTGTGTATTAAGATTTTGATTAACTTAGAAACCCAGAGAAATTGCCAAGTGATCTTGGATGCTTCTAGTTCTGAATTTGGGGGGGAGTTGGGCAAGCTAGAGTCAGGGACTAGGCCACACAAGTTAGTTAGCCCTCATCAATCTTGGATTAGAGAAATGTGGCTTCTGGTTCCATGGGTCTGGCCATGAGAAGGGACATTGGCCTTGGCCCAGGCCAAGCATGTCTTGTGTTTGTTCGCTCTAAGGGAGCTGACTTCTGGTATTCCCTTAGTTTTAAAGTGGCAGACACCAGAATCAGAACCCCCATTCTCTCCCCCGTCTTCCTCAGCAGCCTCCACTAATACAATTTTGAGGAAGGAAAGACTCTAAAGTTCTCTCAAAACAGTGTTTTCCAATTATGTTCTTAGAATCCCTCAGAAGCCTTAGCTCTATGGTGGGGGTGAGGAGACTAAGAGCACTTCCTCTGTCTCTTATTCCACCCCAAGATCAATCAAAACAGCTCTGCTTTTATCTGTTTATATATTTCATATACGGTATTAGGGTTTTGTTTGAAAATAGTGTTCTTTAGCTTTAAAGCAATGTTTCAAAACCACTGATGCTAGGACAAACCTTTCCTTTTAGCAATGACCTAAGCAGGTCACATGAACCCTAGCACTCAACTTAAATAATCATCTCACCCTACCTTCTATTTCTATTATATGCACATTTCTTTCTGTTGTAAGTGGCTGAAATGGCACCAGTTGTATGACCGATTGGGTCTGATCAAACCTGGGTTCAATAACCTTGGTACTTGGGTTCTGGCTAGGAAATAATTCAGAGTCCAGAATCCTCAAATGGCCAAGGAGATTGAGCTGGTCCTGATGTCAGCTGATTTTTTGTGGATCCTGCAACCAACCGAAGGAAGTACGTTCCCCTGACCAGAATTGAACCTGGGACCCTTGAGTCCGAGGGGTGACACTCCCAACCATTGAGCTAAACCGGCTAGGGCCAGCTGTGGCTGATTTTATTGCTTATTTGGGCCTGGAGCTGAAATACAACTGAGGTACAGATGTTCTCTCTAGGGACAAAAGCTCAGAGGGTCCAAACTACACAATGACCCAACCAGCAATATGCTAGGGGAGGGAAAGTCACCCTGGGGGCAAGGTCCCACCCTACAATTGTCCATTGCTAGGTACCTGGGGCTTTCCATCCTGGCGACCTTCTCTACCTGGCCCATCATTCTTACTCTGCTCATGTCTGTCTAACTGCCTACAACACTTCTTATTCTATAAATAATTATTTTTTTTATAAAGCAAGCTAAATAAAAGCTTAATGAAGTTAAGGCTCATCTGGAAGCACTCCACGAGCTTCCCCTTTCTCTGTCTATTCTAAGAGCTGGATTTCTCATTCATTCAGTCAATGACTCTTTATTAAGCACTGTTTATTACATGCGGGGCACTGAGGAAATAATATTGAACCACATACACACAAAAATGTTTCCCTCATGGAGCTTCTATTGTAGTGGGGAAATATAAGACAGTAAGTAAGACATATATTCAAATATATATATATATATATATATATATATATATATATATATTCCACTGGTATGATGACATAGAATATCCTTATATATGTGTAATATATTCTTATGTTACTCACAGGACAATTGAGCATGTCATTTATTTATAGACTTATGTTTTCTATTTTGCCTGTATCCCAACTGGACTATGAGCTCTTTGGAGGCAGGTATTTTATTATATACCTAGGCCAGAAAATCTGACATATAATCAGAGCAAACTATAATTGACAAAAAGGTGAGTGTTAATAGACACAATTTTATACAATGGTTAATCCAACTGACTGAGTGTCTCAGAAGAAATTCCCAGGAGATTCCAGATTAGCAGAGTGTAGACTTTGCCCTAGAAAATACAAAAACAAAGGAATCTGTACACAACTGTTTAACTTTTTCTCAGTAATGTGAGCAAGGGTCATGTGGCTCTGGCATTAGACTGGTGATGTTTCATCATGCAGGCAACATGATTTTGGTAGTTTCAATACATCACCCCAAATCTGTACTCTGTAGGTCAGAGTATACCTGGATTATTAGGATCATCACCCAACAAGCATGGATTGGGACACTAACTTTGTACTAGGCTCTTTGTTTGTGTAGGTCTTATAGTAGTGTTCACATTGGGGAACTTGTACTATGAAGATATAGTACCAAGACTTCCCATTTGGTGTTTGAGCACAGAGGGGTGTTAAGTTTTTTATTTTTGTTTTGTTTTATGTTTGTTAGAGGGGTGTTAAGTTTAAATAAAATAACATCTATATTGGAAAGGGTTCCAATGAAAAGGATCATTCTTTTTAGGATCCACATGACTATTTGACAAAGGAGCATGTTCCATTTTACAAGTGTACATTCCTTGACATGAAATTCACAGGTTGGGATGTAAGGAAGCATGGGACTTGGTTGGAAAGCCTGTGAGAAGGATTCTCTGAAAGGTTGGGGGCCTCTTAGGGGGACCTTTCTGAGGGCAGCAGCCCCTGCCTTGTCCAAGCTCCCAGGTGTTTTACTGGAATCTCTATGTTTAGTCTTCAAACTCGACCTTGTAGAAGCATGTGCTTTCTCAAGGATACTTACCCTGCTGATAGTATCTAATAATTTTAGTTCAAATTGTTGTTACAATAAAAGCCTAAGGAGGCAGGCAATTGAGGCTATTTGCTCCTAAAGCAAAACAGCCCCTTAGACTTCTCTTTCACAGAAACGTGTGTCAGAGTAATCATTCACCCATCATTCAGGGTCTGCCGGTCAGTCAGCCCAGGCACTGGGACAGTGTCCTTGCTCCAGGGTGTAGCCACACAGCCATGAGAGGGAGCAAAGCTTGGCGTCTGGGCAAAGGGCAGTGAGGTTCCAGAGGCACACTAGGACCCTTCTTTCTCACTTGGCACCTCCTGGATAACCTCTGGCCAGGTTCCCATCAAGCCATCCCCACAAGTTATGGATTTGGAAACAGAGCCATTTGATATTTTCTTTGTAATAAAATGGTTCCTCTATTAGAAGAGTGATAGCAATACCTGTGGCCACATCTTATCAACTCTTTGAAACAAAATACATCCACATCACACGTACTTTCAGCTCTGCTCTGACAGGTTAATAATGCTTTAAAAAGAAAGTCAAGCCGAAACCGGTTTGGCTCAGTGGTAGAGCGTCGGTCTGCGGACTGGGAGGTCCCGGGTTCGATTCCAGTCAGGGGCAATTACATTGGTTGCGGGCACATCCCCGGGTGTGTGTGTGTGTGTGTGTGTGTGTGTGTGTGTGTGTGCAGGAGGCGGCTGGTTGATGTTTCTCTCTCATCGACGTTTCTAGCTCTCTCTCTCCCTTCCTCTCTGTAAAATATCAATAAAATATATTTAAAAAAATAAATAAAAAGAAAGTCAAATGCAATTTTCCAGATCAAATAGTTTCCAGGATCTGACTCCCCTCCTTGAGTTATTTACCCAAAATTTACATAAAAGTCTTTTTTCCCCTTTTAATACTTGATTCTACCTCCCAAGATTGTGAACATTGTGAGTTACTAAGTGAAAAATATTTTACAGGTTAGAATCAGGGAGTCATCCAATTTAGCATTGGACTTTTCAGATGAGGTAATAGGCATGTGAGAAAGCAGGGATATGACCAAGGTGACATAATGAGTCAGAAATAGAGTTCAAGTCTTCTGATTTTAAAACTTTGTTTCTTAATCTTTTCCTTTTTAACCTAAAAATCCTTCTGATAAACATAAAAATCTTACCTCTCCATCAAAGATTTTGGTACAGCCTCTCGGGGAGCCATCATTCTGTTGGGAATCACTGTGTCCTCTGAATGAAGGCATTTCTTCTTTTTTTATGACAGAATACATCTTTCAGATAATCAGACATTGATGTTGTCAGGCACATAACAGGAACTCAACATTTACATTTTAAAAGATAAGGACTTTTAAAAAGGGCTATGTCGAAAGGTAGTATGAGATTCAAATAATACAACATTGTATAGAACTATATGAATACTTTCACTAATTTTAAAAAATGTTTTTATTGATTTTTAGAGAGGAAAAGAGATAGAGATATAGAAACATGGATCAACTGCCTCCTGCTGCCTCCTGCACACATACACTCCCACTAGGGACTGGCCAGAAAGCCAGCCTGTCAGGGGATGGAGCATGTCAAGATCTTGGTTCATGGACTGACAACCCAACCACTGCGCCACACTGGCCAGGCACTGTCACTCTAGTCTCATCTTGAGTCTCAGCAAGAGAGGTATTGTTATCTGCATTCCAATTTTGCAGCTGAGAAAAATCAAGACTTTCCCAAGGTCACAGCAGAACCTGGACTCACACCATTTTCATTACCTCCTATAATCTCCTCCAAAAGCTGGTAAGATTTTAAAGGTCTGTACAATTTCCACTTCCTACCCATAAATATCTCACATCAGAGACTAAAAAGCTGCCTTTCCATTAAGGCACTAACCTACCCCCTGATTGCCCCCCCCCCATTTTTCCTTAAGAATGACCTGGATTGCTCTGACCGGTTTGATTCAGGGGCTAGAGCATAGGCCGGCCGACTGAGGGATCCCAGGTTCAATTCTAGTCAAGGACACGTGCCTCAGTTATCAGTGTTTCTCCTCTACCCTTCCAATCTCTCTAAAAATCCATGGGAAAATATCCTCAGGTGAGGATTAATATACCTAGGCCCCTCCACAAAAGGTTTTGACAAAATAGTCTGGAGTGGGCACAAGAATCTTACTTTTTCTAGAATACTAAAATCAGGAGACACTAAGGTATAATTGTAAAAAATGTAAAAGGTGAATTTTCAGTTTGGTGGTAAAAGCCTATGCTTTAACTTCTAGAGGTCTCTCTCTTTTTTTTTTTTTTAATTGATATTTTACAGAGAGGAAGGGAGAGGGATGTGCCCGCAACCAATGTACATGTCCTTGACCGGAATCAAACCTGGGACCTTTCAGTCCGAAGACCAACGCTCTATCCACTGAGCCAAACCGGTTTCCGGCTAGAGGTCTCTTTTTTTTAGGCTCCCTCCAATTGCCACCACTTCCTCTGAGACTCAGTGTCCAGGCTTGATATTGTGGGGAGACCAATGGGATCTACTGCGGGATGCTCACCATCCTCCTAGGCCTATCCTTGTGGGCTGGTGGTGACTTCAGAGAGCAGAGGACCCTCCCCCGCCCCACCCCCTTATCCTCAATTAGAGGTGAGTCCTTCTCTCTAATGTTCAGGGAAATGGCCAGCAGATGGCACTAACTCACCACGGCTTTCCTCTTTGAATGGAGGTGGGGCATGGGGAGTATCCTCAAAGCTAATCCTTCGATACAGCGTACCCAATCTTGAAGACAGCGCTAGGAAATACTTGTTTCATTTTTTCCTAAAGGGTCCAGATGTCAATGGTAGCATCGGTGCGTGGATCCCAGCTGAGTCACTTACCAGCTGTGCGACTTCTGACAACTTACTTCATAAGCCTGTTTTTTCCAACTATAAATTGGGGTGTTGGCCTCCTAGGGTTAATGTGAGAAATAAATGATTCTTTGATCCACAGCCTACAGTCAGTGCTTCATAAATAATGTATATATTTTGTTGCTGTGCAATGTGTAATTTTTGGCTTTCCTTTTATGCCTGTTGTGTTCAAAAGGGGCCACATGCTAACCTGACAAGCTCAGGGAAGACCTGCATGGCGGTCTTGCAAAAACAGAGACCTAGAGTAACTACAAAGGATGTTCTGAAATTATACTTTAACTAAAAACAGATTATAGTGGGTAGTCATGTCCTAGGCCTTTTTTTTTCCTGACAAAGATCAACTTAGATCTTTACTGAACCCATTTGTCTTTTTGCATCTAAGATAACATAGCTGAAATGCCTGGATAACTTGTAACTTTTTTTCCCCCAGACCCTGTGGGGCACCCCTAATGTGCTGGGCACCAGGACAGATACCACAAATTCCTTCATTATCATGTTAATTGTTCCTGCACCCACCTAAGTATGTGTCTATTATTTTACTTTTTATCCAGTCCCAGGGGGTTCCCCTACCCCCTACTTTGCTTTCTCTCGCCTCTCTGTTCTCTCACCAATGGATTTCATGTAACCACCCTTTCCTTTGATTGCAATGTATAAATACAGATGTAACCCGCCATTCTCCAGAGCATTATCTCAATTCCTTGAGGTTCTGCTTCCCGCCATATGTTGACAGTTTGGCTCAAATAAACTCACAAAAATTCTTTACAGGTTTCATTGGTTAACGCTATAAAATTCCTGCTGTGATTCTTTTTTGTTTGTTTTGTTAACCCTCTCCTGAGGATATTTTTCCCATTGCTTTTCAGACAGAGTGAAGGGAAGGAGGGAGAAAAGAGAAAACATCCGTGTGAGAGGGACACATCAGCTGGTTGCCTCCCACACGCACCTCCACACGGGAAGCAAATCCAGGTACGTGCCCTTGACCAGAAATGGAACACTCAGACCTTCGGTGTGCAGGCAGACGCTCTAACCACTGAGTACACCATCCACGGCTTTAGTTGTAATTCTTAGCTAGCTTGTTGATGAACTCACCCCATTCATTATACCTTAGCGTTTTAAGGAGCTTGCTTGATCTAATTTTTTAAAAAAAATTGAAAAAGAGCCCCAGCTGGTGTGGCTCAGGTAGTTGGAGCATCATCCAGTATATCGAAAGTGGTAGGTTCAATTCCAGGTCAGGGCATATATTCAGGTTGTAGGTTTAATCCCTGGTCCAGATGAACACAGGAGGCAATCGATGTTTCTCTCTCTCATTGATGTCTCTCTCTCTCTCCACAACTCTCTCTAATATATATATACATATATACACATATATCTGCTGAGTTTTTAAACTGTACAATTTAAAGTGGTGAATTTTATAGTATATGAATTATATTCCAATTTTAAAAACCTGACAGTTCTACCAACAACAGACCTTCACTAAAATAATATCTAAAATATATTTTTCAGGAAGAAAAAAAGTAACCTTAAAAGCAAGGTCTGAGGTGATAAACATGTAAATAAATCTAAACAAACATGGTAATATTAAAATGTTTGTTTTGATGCACAAAAAATAACTAAAATATTGTTTAAAGGGTGCAGATGCAGTTCTTTAGAATAGTTTATTGATTTTTAGGGAGAGAGGAAAGGTCAAGAGAGCAACATGGATTGGCTGCTGCCACATGCCCCCTACTGGGGATCAAGCCTGAAACCTGGGCTTGTGCCCTGACCAGGAATAGAGCCAGCAACCTTTTGGTGCATGGGCTGAAGATACTATTTAACTTTGATTTTGTTAAAATCAGTTTATAAAAATTATTCAAGAGAAAACACTAAAAGGACAGAAAAAGTGTAAAACTCCCATATCAATATAAGGGGGAAAACTGAATAAGAAAAATATTGCCCAATCATAATGTTAACAGTAAAAGAGAAAAGGTAATTAAAAAAAAACAACAGGTAAGATGATAAAAACAAGTGCAAACACAACTAATTACCATATATATTTACTAGACTCCCTAGTTAAAAGACAGATTATTAGATTAGATAAACTAAAACTCAGCTATATGCTATTTACAAGAAACACATTTTAAAAAGACACAGAAGCACAGTGATTCCACTTCTGGGAATATATACAAAGAAACCCACAACACTTATTAGAAAGAATACATGCACTTCTATGTTCACTGCAGTGTTATTTACAATAGCCAAGATTAGGGAGCAACCCAAGTGCCCATCAGTAGATAAAACAGCAATGGTATATTTACACAATGGAGTATTATCTCACCAGAAAAAAAAGGGGCGGTGGGGGAGGAAATATTACCCTTTACAATTGCATGGATGGATCAGGAGGGTACTATGCTAAGTGAAATAAGCCAGTCAGAGAAAGACAAACACCATATGAACTCATTTATATGTGGAATCTTATGAACAAAATAAACTAACAACCACAAAAATAGGATACATAAGGTTAAAAGCAAAAACACTTTTAAAGATATACTGAGTAAATACCAATCAAAAGATAATTTGGAGATATATTATTATACAAAATAGGCTTTAAGATAAAAAGACTTTATGGGAACAAATAACATAGTTATACATATAACAGTAAATGTTCAACTCACAAGAAGGCATAAAAATTCAATACATTATAGGCAACCATTAAAATAACCTCCGGATATACAAAGCCGAATTGAGGATCACAGAGGGAAATGGACAAGTGCATCATCTAGTGGACAATTTCAACACACTCCCTATGTACTGAGCAGAACAATGAACAAGTTTGAGTTAATGGTCTTATGTAGAAACCTGCATTCAATGATTAGGGAATACACTTTTTTTTTTCTTTCAATCGCACATAGAAACTACAAAAACTGATCAAGTTCTAAGTCATGAAGCAAGACATCAGATTTCAGAGAACAGGTACCACCCAGATCTCATTCGATGTATTTAAAGTCCCTTGGTGTTTGGAAATGGAAAAACCCTAAACTTCCGGTAAGCCCACGATGATCTGTTCACTGTCACCTGAAGTATTCACCTTTTGCAGTGTCTCCCCAATTCATCAGGATTCCCTTTCTCTGAGAATTGTCCCATCTCCCCAGCAACCATGACTAATAGGACTGCCCCTAAGCAGCCCCTCACCCCACCCCCACTATAGCCACAGTTGGTTAGACCAGGGGTGGAGCCCCATTTCAAACTGAGCCAATCAGATTCTCTCTCCAAGGAATCTGGGCTTAGGACAGGACTCTTTGACTTGAGGAAGCGGCCATCTCTTCTATGAATCCAGACAAGCAGACATAGCTGATCTGCAAAGAGAAACTAAGGGTGCCTGCAAAAAGAAGAGACTGAAAAATAGGCTGACCAGAGAGAGGCCTAGAAAGAGAAGGGAGAAACAGTCAAGAGAGCCAATCTGAGAAGTAGAGCAAGACTGAGTTAGAGCCGAAACCGGTTTGGCTCTGTGAATAGAGTGCCCACAGACTGAAAGGTCCCAGGTTCGATTCCCGTCAAGGGCATGTACCTTGGTTGCAGGCACATCCCCAGTAGGGGGTGGTACAAGAGGCAGCTGATCGATGGTTCTCTCTCATCAATGTTTCTAACTCTCTATCCCTCTCTCTTCCTCTCTGTAAAAAACCAATAAAATATATATTAAAAAAAAAAAAAGACTGAGTTACAGACTGAGAGAGAGAGAAAAACCACTGAGTGGGAGGAAATAAGAGAATCAAAACCAGAGAGAGTGATGGCCTGGATTCAATGGCTTTGCAGTTCCTGGTTCTAGTCATTCCTGTTGTCTACCGGCACCCCAGCTACATGTAACTGAAAGCCTTCCAGTGTTCAGTCCCACCTCCATTCCTTGGCTCTGGCCAATCGTTGTGCTGGAAACCACCTCTCCCCGCACTGCCTCCAGCTTGGCTCGTCTACATTTTCTCAATCTTTCAAGACTCCGTTCTTGTCCTGATCTCGCACTGACATTCTGCTCTCTCAGCCTAGGTGCTAGAGCTCTCCAAACTCCAGAGGGCTTTCTGCCTGGGACACTCCCTTGGTGGGAGCAGAAGCAGCCTGATTGGCCCTGCGGTCTCTCGGCCTGTGCCCTTCCTCCCTGCCATCTGCTGTCCATCCCCATGCAGCTCCCACTCAGTAACTGGGTGACCAGCCAGTATACAGCAGGCTGAGGCCAACACCCCAGGGTTTTTCTGAAATGAACGTTTTGTCCATCCAGTGTGCAGTCTCCACGGGGGAAGGAAACACCCGGTGAATCATCAGCAGTTTGGTAAAGCGAAGGCATCCTGGGAACTGTGCTCTTCGCCTCGCTGAAAACCATGGGAAGGACTTTAGAGATGGGTTAGATTCTAAGCTAGTCTGACTCCTTCACTTAAAAAGAAAAAAAAGAAAAAGCTATTGAGATATAACTGACATATAACTAGATTGGTTTTTATTATTTTTATATTTTCCCTTCTACACCCTTTATCCCCTTACACCATTTTCTACCTCTCACATTATATGTGTGTTAGTGTACAACCAACTCCTTCATGTATAGAGAAGGACAACAAGGTCCAGGGAAATGGACCAAAGTCATGAGCGAGCAGGCAGTATATCCGTCTTTGGAAGAAAGATGCTTAGAAATTCGGTGCCATGAGCTCAACAGTGTTTCCTTTTCTGAAAGCGAGGCATTTGCCATTCCCTCCCAGCCTCCAAGCTGTTTCTGCTTGTGCTCCTTGCTGCTGACAGCCACAGCGTACGCTCCAGCTAGCATTTAGTCCTTAAATTAGATGTCACCTCCTCCCAGAAGCCCCCCGCTGACCACCACCTCAAAGTGGTAGTGCCACTATGTATGGTATATTTTATATACTCATCCAGTCCAGCCCACCTCTACACATGGCTTGGCACAGAGTAGGCAGATAATAAATGTTTGGTAAGTGAAGAAAGAAGTCAGGTGCCAGCTGCCACCTGCTGGAGTCCAGGTATTCGGGCCCTCAGTGAACAACAGAGAGGGAAGGTCATGGGGTGGGAGCCCTGCCAGCTCACTCTCCCAGCATCCCTCTCGGTGGACAGGTTGAGGCAGCACACACTGGCTCCTAAAGCAGGATGGCAAGGCGTCTGTGCTGCAGACAGTTAACACTGACCCTTCGGGAAGGTCAGGCAATGCCCCACCCCAAGCAGGCAGTGAGAGCTGCTCCCTGGGAAGCTAGTCTGGAAGTGAGTCCAGGAGCAATCCATCATAAGGCCACTGGGCCCAACCCTGCATGTGCTCACTCTCTCAGAGGTCATGGGGAAAGGGTGCTCCGCCAGAGAAATTTCTAATTGATTATGAACCAAACCCCTGGGAGCGGGGCAGAAACTGATCCAAGAGTACAAATCCAGCCCGGGCCGGAGGCGACCAAAGGAGCTGCACTGGGCCAGCCAGGGGATCAAGGAAATCTTTTTGTCCTGATTATATATAACGCTTCCCTCCCCCAATCCCCATGGCCTCTTTCCTGACAGGAGGGATTGGGAGAAGGGCAGTCAGTGCATCTTACTCAACCCCACACCCCTCTGCCCTGACTGGCCCTGTCTCTAACATCACTTTGGAACCATCCACCAGCCTCTGATTTACTATTTTAACCCAAACCTCTTTCCCCAAAACAAAGGCCTATTCAGTTGTTTTTACTCAAGGAACAGGGGCTGTCACACATAATAGAAATCTGGTGTTTGGAAAAGGTGGATGTCTTTATAACTGCTTGGAGGGGGCAGAAAGAAAAAGAAAGAAAGAAAGAAAGAAAGAAAGAAAGAAAGAAAGAAAGAAAGAAAGAAAGAAAAAAAAAAGAAAGAGTCCATCATTTCTGCGTGAGGCCAGCCAGCCCAGCTGAAGAAGGCAGCAGGCTGTGGGGGTTGCTGAAAGACCACTTGGCCAGCTTACCAGACCACGGGCCAAGCCATTGTATATGCTTCCCAGTATTGGAAAGAAAGGGGGGGGAAACCACATTGGGACATGTGTTTAGCTTTGCTCAGGAGTCCAGAACATGCTCACAACCCCAGGAATCTCTGGTCTTCTCTGTGAGTGGAAAATATGATCCACGAGAGCACACTTGACGGTGGAGTGTGTGTCTAGCTCCCCAGCCCTGCCACTCAGAGGGGGTGGTGGCTCAGGCCCCTTGTGATCACTCTCCAGAGACCCCTCGTCCCCTTGAGCAGCTGGGGTTAAAAGAAGGGACAACGTTCTCAAAATCAAGCACACAACGTACACGTACTGACATCTGCTCTGAGGTGCACTGGGCTTCTAGCAAGAACGAAAGCAAATGTAAAGGGACACATGTGAATGTAATTATCAACCCGGTGCAGTTGGATACGAGATGCACTTTCCAGACTCGGTGGAGAGCTAAGATTACCCTATATATTCAATAGCCTAACGTGAAATGTGCGCTAAGAGTTCCAGATCCAGTAAAGAAATAACTTATTTACATTTCAAGTAAAAATCTTAGAGTTTATTATTTTATTTTACCACCATTTATACGCATGAACAGTGATGAAGACCTTGCTGCTTACGTCCTTGGAGCAAGACCAGGAGATATACTTTATATTGGTTATTTCACCCTCAACTTCAGATTATCATTATCGTAAAGGTGGGCAAAACCATACAAGAAGAAAAGGAAGGGGACCTCTATGGATGGCACCGAATGAAAAGCAGTCAAAGCCACGTCTGCCAATGGCCAGTTTCTGGTGTTTCTTTTAAAGAACAGATCAAAGAGGCTTTATTTTGCCATTTTGGGGGCTACGCGCCAATCAGTATCATGGGACAAAGACAGTAAGTAAAGGCATGAAGAAAAATAAACAAGCAAACTGCACCAGAACAGATGTGCTTAAATTAACCAACTGACAGTTTGTGCTTCAGTCTCACAATGGCTGTCACGTGAGGTCGGGGGGAGAAGTACCACACGACTTAGTTGTTTACAGGCTGCCGAGCTACCCCACGAAACCTCAGAGAGGCCATCCCTCCAGGCCGGCGCTGGCCACCCCTGCTTGCCCGCTGCTGCCTCCGGAAGGGCACTCTTCCTCTGATAGTGCTAGGGGCAGGGGTCTGGCCTGGGATACTTTGGAGGTACTGGAAGGCACTCTGGCGACCCACCTGCCTCTCTATGCAGTTAAAGGTGAGGGCCACTCCCACGTTGCTCTTCATGATTCTGGAGGAGCCATCCGATGTGCCATCAAAGCACCGGCCCAGAGCGATCTCCTTGGCCACCCGAGGGTCCTGGTCAGTGACAGTGTAGATTCCATAGTTGTGGCCCAGTGGATCCAGGGGCGCCAGCATGGTGTACTCGCTGGTGTCATTGTTGACTGCCAGCGGTAGGTGGTTGACCAGGTACTCGTGCAGCATGGAGTTTACACTGGCTCGATGGCAGCTGCCTTGGGGAATGATCTTCACTAATGTGCGGTCCACGCGATCCTGGTCATAGAGCATCCCACCGCACTTGAACTCCAAACAAGCAGAGGAGACATTGGGCTGGTCCCTATCCCGTGTGCTTTTGACATCCCGGATTCCGTACAGCTTCCCCACAGTCTGTCGGTGGGTGCCCCCCATGTTGCGGGATCGCACATTCACCTCCACTGGCCCCACAATCTTCACCTTAATGTAGCAGGCCCTGAACTCCATTGGCTTGGGCCACCATGCCAGGTAGTCTTCAGTCCAGCTCATCGGATCGTCTTCATTGAAGGGGACAGTATTGTAGTCATACCGATCCCCCTCAATCCGGTAGAACCGGAAGTGGGCTGCACTGGGCGGTGCCTCCTCGCATGCCCGGAGATTCTCAAAGGCATAGATGGGTCCGTTGCTCTCCTCAGCTGAGCTGGGCCTTGGCTTGGCCATGCTGATCTGGAAAGCCGTCTTCTTAACCCGTGGGTCCTCGTGGTCTGTCCGACGGTACTTGAGCTTGTCGAGGTAGGGCTGAGGGACACCAATTGCATTTGGATTGAATTTAGGAGAAGATGCCACTGCTTCCAGTTCTTCCCCAGCCAAGCTTGCCAGGACATAGGCAGAGTAGGCGTCAGGGGACTGGTCATCACAGAAGGCAGGCAGGCAGGCCCCGTTGGGGCCCGTGATGACACTGTCAAAGCGGCCCCAGGCCCTGGGGTTGGATGAGAAGCCAGTCCTGGGCTCCAGGTTGATCACAGAGACCACAACCCCCTGGATCTGCTCACTGGGCAAGAACCTCTCACTCCTGTAGGCCCTCACCTTGATAAAGCACCTCCTGCTTTCGGGAACATCCAAGTTGAAAAGCCTCCTTTCTCGGATCTCCATGTTGCCCACCAGGAAGGTTCTCTCTTCCCTTTTGTTCCGCCTTTGGCTCTCATATTTGAAGTCACCCTCCTCTTCCCATAGCCCCGTGTCTGGGTTGAGTGACCACAGTTTCATCGTGGACACGTGCTCTGGCATCTTGACCTGGCTCGAGTCAAGGTGCACCTTCACCTTGCCCGCATTGAGAGACTCCGAGGTGGCCTCATCTCTGAAGTCCACAGAAAACATGCCGTATGTTCGAAGGGGGAAGGTGTCTCCGTCGTCGTTGATGAAGTTCAGGTCACTCTGGGTAGCCGTGGCTGTGGAAATATTGCGGGGATCTAGGAAGGTCACACTGGCCTTCACTCTTCCGGTGAAGGGCTCCCCGTTCTGCTTGTAGAAGCTCCTGGAAGGGATTTCCAACTCCGCCACGGGGTCCTCGCCATCCACCTCCCCCAGGGGGATAACGTTGGTCTCCGTGGCCTCCAAGGTGATGGGCTCTTTCCGCCGAAGCATCTTGATCTCGTGGAACACTGCACTCCCCTTCTTGTTGAAGGGCAGCACTTTGGTCGTGTTGACGAACTTCTGCAGCCTGTCCACAAACGTGAGCACCAGCCTCTCCGTGTCCTGGGGGATGTGGAGGGTGAACGTGCCCTTGTAGCCAGTCATGCTCACACGGTTGTCCCCCATGTACACGTGGCCAAAGCGCATGGGTTCCCCATTGTCGGCAGCGCTGACGCGGCCCCGCACAATACTCCGGGTCTCCGTACACCGCTGGCAGTTACACTCCTTGGCCACCTTGGTGGGCAGCGTGTACCCGCTGCACTGGATTTCCCTCTCCTCTGTTTTGGAGATGCCACAGCAGTTCTCCACAGCGTCCCGGCACCGGATCCCATTATCCTGCTGCCCTGCACAGGTCTTGACAGGGCAACGGCCCACGTCATAGTAGAAGGAGTTGGTGGCATTCTGGAAGCAGTCATGAGGCAGCCGGATAAGGTAGCTCTCAGGGGTTGGGTTGCACGGAGCCTCATCAGGGGCTGTGGAGGGAAACGGTGTGGCTATTAAATGTAAGTTCACATCCTACACACAAGACACCTTAGCCTCACCTCAGTACAGTGCTTTATCGTTTTCAAAGTACTTCCATATCCAAGATCCTGATTCTCACCAAACCTCTCTGAGAAAGATGAACAACTGTTGCTGCTAAGCCCGTTTTATAAATGGAGAAATAGAGTCGGTTGCTGAGACCACTATAGTAATGGCTCTCACTGGAGATGAGCCATTAAAATCTGTGAGGGGCCAAAACCAGTTTGTCTCAGTGGATAGAGCATCGGCCTGCAGACTTAAGGGTCCTGGGTTCAATTCCGGTCAAGGACATGTGCCTTGGTTGCGGGCACATCCCCGGTGGGGGGTGTGCAAGAGGTGGCTGATCAATGTTTCTCTCTCATCGATGTTTCTGACTTTCTATCCCTCTCCCTTCCTCTCTGTAAAAAATAAATAAAATATATTTTTTTAAAAAATATGTGAGGGTGTGTTGAGTTACCACCCAAATTGGGAGTGCTGTTGGCATGTAGTGGGTGGGGGCATTGCTGTTCTGTGACCGGCGAGCCTGGCACTTTTCTGCCAGGACTTTTTCTGTCTCCTGCATGACTTTCACGTATCCCAACAGATATTCATGTAGGTGGAAAACTTGTTTACAATGATCAGAGCCTAGCATTTATTTTAATGTAACTTAACCATACATTGAATTTTTCCGAAAATGCAGCTACCATAAAAAGCAAGGTAAGATTATACTTTGTTTAGCTTGGGAAAATACCAAGAATTGTTTCTTGCCCTAACTGGTTTGGCTCAGTGGATAGAGCATTGGCCTTCAGACTCAAGGGTCCCAAGTTCCATTCTGGTCAAGAGCATGTACCTTGGTTGTGGGCACATCCCCAGGAAGGGGTGTGCAGGAGGCAGCTGATTGATGTTTCTCTCTCATTGATGTTTCTAACTCTATCTCCCTCTCTGTAATAAATCAAATATATATATATATATATATATATATATATATATATATATAAATTTTTTAAAAAGAATTATTCCTTGTCTCAGAAAAAATCATGTACTTAGCGCCTTCCCCAAGGAATATGACCCATCACAATGAGACCCCTCATCCATGGGTATTTGCAGCTGCCACAGTCACAGCGACTGAACTCAGATGCAAGTGTCTGACCTCTTGGTTTGCTTTCTTGGGAAATTATGCCAAAGTCTTTACATATTGAAATATATATTATTTTGCATTAAAATCATTTTCTTTTTATTTCTCCTTTATGGTATAGTTTGGGATGTGTGCATATACTGTATACTTGGCAATTATATGTAGTTAATTTATCCATAAATTAACTTTCAGAATAGAAAATATTTGTAAATGTAAAGTGTTAAAAATTTAAAGTATTCAAAATAACTGTGACAAAGGGGGAGCATGGGTGTCATGGGTTGGGAACCACAGCTGACAGGGCTCCACTGTTGCCAAGATCCAACTGTCCTGTGTCTTGAGGTCTGTTGCTCAACTTTCTTGGAGTCTGTAAAATATTCCAGAACCCTTCCAATAAATTTTCTCTTCCTCTGCCTTTTGTTTGGTTTTGTTTAGGCCAATTACTAAGCTATCCTCCTTCTCTCTCACTTTCCAAGTACAGGTTCCTGACTGATTTTGACCTCAAGTCTTTCCCCTCAAGTGCACTTCTTTTTCTTTTTTTTAGAAAACATTTTTACTGATTTCAGAGAATAAGGGAGAGTGTGAGAGAGATAGAAACATCAATGATGAGAGAGAATCATTAATTGGCTGCCTCCTGCACGCCCCAAACTGGTGATTGAGCCTGCAATTCAGGCATGTGCCTTTGACTGGAATCAAACCTGAGACCCTTCAGTCCTCAGCCAATGCTCTATCCACTGACCCAAACCGGCTAGGGCACCAACTCACTCCTTAAAGCCAGCTCTAATCAGGTCACCCTTTCTTATAAAGCCTCTCAGCTTCCCACTTCTATACCTCTGCTCACACTGGCTCCTTAATATGGCTATTCGGTAAGACCAGGGCTTTATAACTTAGAATCACCTGGGGAAGCTTTTAAGTTGTGCATACCCAGGCCACATCCAAAGCCAATGAAATAAAACTCTCTGGAGGTGCCTGGCCAGCGAGGCTCAATGGTTGAGGGTCGACCTATGAACCAGGAGGTCATGGTTCGATTCCAGGCAGGGCACATACCCATGTTTCAAACTTGACCCCCCCGTTTGGGTGTGTAGGAGGCAGCCGATCAATGATTCTCTCTTGGAGAACCAAGATGGTGACCTGGGTAAGCACCTAAACTGCCGCCTCACACAACAATTTAAAAAATAACAACTAAAATCAGAACGGAATTCATAAAAAAACACAGGGAAGCTGGTGGAGTGGGAAATGTACAACTAGAAAGGAGAGAGGCTCACGGATCAGATTGGGAGCTGCAAAGCTTTGAGGTAGGGAGACACTTGTGCTCGCAGAGAGGAAGTGCAGCAGGGGAAAGGAATTCCCGATTGCACTGAACCCTTTCTGACTGCACTGAACCCAACTCCAGCTGAAACCCCGTAGACCCAGGCTCATACGGTGGAGTCTGGACTGTAGAGAAAGGCACTGGGAGACCGGGGGGGGGGGGGGGGGGGGGGAGCCTGGAGCCTCAGCAGGCAGGGTCTATGGTCGGGCACGAGTGAGTGCACGCAGAGAGGTCTGACCGTGGAGGTTGCTGTGGCCTCTTCGTAGTGGAAGGAGTTAGAAGCTTCAGACTACAGAGACCCAATCCAATTCCAGGTGATCCCCTGAGGCACCCAAGCTCTTGCATGGGGAAGCTGGGACAATCAGGCAGAAACTTAGGGGAGCCGCGGAAGGCAGAGGTCAGGCAGAAACTCAGGCGAGTGCACAAGGGCAGGGCTGATGGGAAGCCAAGACTGTTAGCTCAGCCCTAAGACTCCGCCCCATCCAAGCTGAGTACAGAGGCTTCTGCAATTTAAAAAAAAAATTAAAAAAAAAAATATATATATATATATATATATATATATATATGTATTTTTTATTTCTTTCAGAGAGGAATGGAGATATGGAAATATCGATGATTAGAGAAACATCGCCTCCGGTACTCTCCCCACCAGGCATGTGCCCTTGACCCTGGCATGTGCCCTTGACTGGAATCGAACCCAGGACCCTTCAGTCTGCAGGCCGACGCTCTATCCACTGAGCCAAACCAGCTAGGGCTGGGCTTCTGCAATTTTACAAGTCTGATCCTATAAGACTGTCTGCAATACAGAAGGTATCCCAGAGACAGCTGATACCCACATTTAATTGGCCTGAAGGTCAATTCCTCCCAGGGATACCAACAACAATAAAGACTTAGCTACAACAAGGCTGTGCACGCAGTCCACAAAGGGGAGCACCAAGTGTCTACCTCAGGTAACTGAGAGGCTGACCCACTGGGCCATATAGGACACCAAACATACAAAGCCATCCTACCAACTCTGAGAAGCAGTGAAAATGCCGAGACAAGGAAATAGATCTCAAATGAAAGAGATGGAAGATATAGAGTTCAAAACCACAGTTATAAGGTTATGCAAGAATATCCTAGAAAAGGCTGATAAATTTCACGAGACCCAACTAAAATTATACATAAACTGACTGAAATGGAAAATATTATGCAGAGATCCAACAGCAGAATGGAAGAACACAAGAATCAGGTCAAAGAGCCAAAAGTCACTCCGCTGGAGAAGCAAGAAGAAAAGAGAATCCAGAAGGTTGAATAGTGTAAGGAGCCTCTGGACAACTTCAAGTGCACCAACATCAGAATTATGGGGTCCCAGAAGAAGAGAGAGTGCAAAATACTGAAAACATATTTCAAGAAATAATATCAGAAAACTTCCCCCACCTGGTGAAAGAAATAGACTTACAAGTATAGGAAGCATACAGAACCCCAAACAAGAGGAACACATCAAGACACATCATAATTAAAATGCCAAGGGCAAAAGACAAAAAGAGGATCTTTCAAGCAGCAAGAGAAAAGCAGTTGGTTACCTCCCTTATAGGTAACCAACAACTATCAGTTGATTTCTCAACAGAAACTATCTAGGCCAGAAGGGAGTGGCAAGAAATATTCAAAGTGATGAATAGCAAGAACCTACAACCAAGATTACTGTATCCAGCAAAGTTATCATTCAGAATTGAAGGGCAGATAAAGAGCTTCATAGAAAAGGAAAAGTTAAAGGAGTTCATCAATACCAAACCAGTGTTATAAGAAATGCTGAAAGGTATTATTTAAGAAGAGGAAGAAGATTAAGTGAATTAAAAATCTGAGGAACAGAATCAACTGGTGAATATAATAGAATCAGGGGCAAAGAAAGGGAGGGGATTGATAATTATCAGGGGGGAAAGGGTGTGGGGGGGTGCAGAAAGAAACTGGATTAAAATCGTACACCTATACATGAGGACAATGGGGCGGGGGAAGGGCAGAGGGTGGGACGGGAACCGGGTGGAAGGAAGCTATGGGGGGTGGGGGGAGAGGGGAGGAGAAACAATTGTAATAATCTGAGCAATAAAGATTTATTTTAAAAAATAATAAAAAAACAAAGGATGAAGAAAAAAACGATTCTCTCTCATCGATGAGGTTTCTATCTCTCTCTTCCTCTACATTCCTCTCTGAAATCAATAAAAATATGTTTTGTTTTTTTAAAACTCTCGGGGGGGTGGGGTAAGTTTCAGGCAGCTGTGTTTTTGTTAACACCAACCAGGTGATCCCACTGGGCATCCAAATTAAGAACCACTATTTAAGGCCCAGTTAAATGCTGCTCTCCCAGGTAGCCACCCATGGTCACTCCTGCCTGGAAAGTCTCTATCTCTCATCTAGAGAGTCCATGGCCCATTATCTCCTGCTTTGACTGCATTTGCCTATCTCTACTCATCTCTCTCTCTTTAAAAAAATATATATATTTTATTGATTTTTTACAGAGAGGAAGGGAGAAAGATAGTTAGAAACATTGATCAGCTGCCTCCTGCACACCCCCCACTGGGGATATGCTCACAAAGTACATGCCCTTGACCGGAATCAAACCTGGGACCCTTCAGTCCGCAGGCTGACGCTTTATCCACTGAGCCAAACAGGTTTTGGCTTTACTAGTCTCTCCCTTTTTTTTGTTTTTTAATAAATCTTTATTGCTCAGATTATTACAATTGTTTCTCCTTTTTCTCCCCCAAAGCTCCCTACCACCCAGTTCCCTTCCCACCTCTGCCCTTGCCCCCTATCCCCCCAATTGTCTTCATCCATTGGTTATACAATTTCAATCCAGTCTCTCACTGCTTCCCCACCCCCTTATCCTCCTGATAATTATCAGTCCACTCCCCTTCTTTGCCCCTGATTCTACTATATTCACCACTTTATTCTTGTTCCTCAGATTTTTTTTCTTCTCTTTTCCTTTTTTCAATATATGAATTTCAAGTGGGACACATTCTCTCAATTGTTTTTGTAGGGAAATACAACAGAGTGTTCTGTAGCTAATGGCTTCAGACTGTCCAAATGTCTCAGGACCACAGGAATAGAATCCGCTCCTCCTCTGGTTCACACCGCTCCCTCCCTCTGGGTTCCACCGACCCCTTGGGCACATGGCTCCCCTGGGGCACACGGCTCACCAGGGGGCATAGCCCTCTTAGCATAATTAAAGTCACAAGACTGCTCCCTAGATCTTTCCTGGGTAGCCAATGGGTTGTGGGAGGTGCAACAAGTGCTGCCAAAACAAGTGAAACTGACAAGAACATTGTAAATTACCTTGTTTACCTCTGACTATAAAATAAAGCATCAGCTTACAGTCTTGATCTGTTCTGTGGTCTCAGTCACGCACAGAAGATCCACCCGTCCTAGACCCAGCTTATTCTCTTTGTCTTTTCTTCATCCTTCCCCGGCCCTCCCTCAGGCTCGCCGAACCCTTGGCTGTACTGGCGAGGTACACTTAATTACAGTTCCTGACCTCTCGTGGGGTTGCAGCTCTGAGAGGGTAGAATTGGGATCTGTGGCATCTTTGTGTCTCAGAGGACATAGCACTGTACACAGCACAGAAAAGCTAGGGTTTTTTGCTTCCCAGGCCTGCAGTAGAGGTTCTCCAGGGACCCTGCCAGGCTTACCTATGACAATCAGCTGGGCAACCTGGGACTTTGCAGCCCCCGCATCGCTCTGGGCCTTGCAGAAGTACTCCCCAGCCTGGTCCCGCTGGAGGTTCTTCAGTAACAGCTTGCCGTCATGCTTGTAGAGGGAGGGGTCCAGGAGAGTGTTGTTGTGATACCTGCAAGGGGTGGATAGGTGCAGCCTGAGGGGGCAGTGCCATAGCAGGCAGCCAGAGACAGATGGTGGATGGGTTCCTGCAGATGCCAATACCACCTTTGACATAACTCATCCAAGAGCACTGATTAGCCTGGGAGTCAAGGGACTTGATTGAGTCTCAGCCCCATCACTCGCTGGCTATGGATCCTTGGACAAATCATCTCATCTTCCTTAGCATCAGCTTCCTGATCAATAAAATGGGAGCAGTGATTCCTAGCTGACATTCCCAGAAACATTGGGTGGGTCAAACAAGAGAAGGGCTGTAAAATGTCTGTGAGGGTAAAGGACTCACAGCCACAGGAGACTCTGACCTCGTTTGCCTTTGTTGGGGAAGCAGGGCTGAGGAACCTTGTTCTATATCCGGAGGATATGCAAGTCAGGACCCAGAGACCAGAGCCGCTCTGTAAGGATCTCAGCATCAAGAAGACCACACAGGGCTTTCTGGTTGTCTGTGTGGCCTCAACCGTGCTGGTCCCCACTTATAAGTGCCAACTTCCGGTCCTAGCCAGTTTGATTCAGTGGATAGACTAGGGTTGGCCTGCGGACTGAAGGGTCCCAGGTTTGATTCCAGTCAAGGGTATGTACCTGGGTTGCAGGCTCTTCTCTGACCCCAGCCCTGGTCAGGGCTCATGCAGGAGGCAAACAATTGATATATTTCTCTCATATCGATATTTCTCTCTTTCTCTGTCCCTCTCTCTTCCACTCTCCCTAAAAATCAATGGAAAAATATCCTCAGGTGAGGATTAAAAAAAAAAAAAAAGTAAGTGCCAACTTCTGGGCTCTGAACCTGGGCCCTACTTCTAACTTTATTTTTTTTATTTTTTTTAAAATATATTTTATTGATATTTTACAGAGAGGAAGAGAGAGAGATAGAGAGCTAGAAACGTCGATGAGAGAGAAATATCGACCAGCTGCCTCTTGCACACTCCCCACGGGGGATGTGCCCGCAACCAATGTACATGCCCTTGACCGGAATCGAACCCGGGACCTTTCAGTCCGCAGACCGACGCTCTACCACTGAGCCAAACCGGTTTCGGCTCTAACTTTATTTTGTTGGTTAGTATTATCCTATCTAATAAAGAGGGAATATGCTAATTGACCCTCATGCCATCTCAAAGATGGCAGCACTCACAGCCAAAAGATGGTGGTGCCGAGTCCTCTCAGCCCCGCTGGATGGCAGGCCTGCCTCCAGAGTTCTCCAGTCCCTTCTGCCCCCCAGCCACCCAGTGTTACCTGAGGCAAAGGCAAGCCTCAGATATCAGCCGCCCAGCTGCCCTTGGCTGCCAGAGGCTCAGGTAACCAGGGCGAGCCGAGGCTTGCACTGCTGACAGTGGCAGCAGTAGAAGTGTGATGGGGCATCGCCTTCCCCTGTCGGATCACCTCCCACCCCTGAGTGCTCCCGGACTGTGAGAGGGGGCAGGCCGAGCTGAGGGACCCTCCTAGTGCATGAAAATTCACTGGGCCTCTAGTGATTAATAAGACCAGACCACCCAGCTGGTGTGGCTCAGTGGTTGAGTGTCAACCTATGAACCAGGAAGTCATGGTTCAATTCATGGTCAGGGTACATGCCCAGGATGAAGGCGCCATCTCCAGTGGGAGGCATGCAGGAAGCAGCTGATTGAGGATTCTCTCTCATCATTGATGTTTCTATCTCTCTCTTCCTCTCCCTTCCTATCTGAAATCAATAAAAAATATATTTAAAAAATAAAAATAAAAAAGACCAGACCGAATGCAAGAAAGATGTGGTTGCCCACAGAAGAATCGGGCAGGGCAGCTGGCAGAATACTCACCAGAAATACTGGTCTGGACTGGGCTTCCCCGTGGCCTTACAGCACAGGGCTACACTCTGCCCAGCTCTCCGTGCTTTTGTCTCCGGGTTCTTCACAATGTATGGGATCTCTGGGACAGAAGACGAGAGATGGTGCTTTGGGTTTTCCCTTGTGACAGGTTCTCCAGAGCCTTGCTTCCCCGGGTTCTTTGACAAGTGTTAAAACAGTATGGCTTGACACACACGCCACCACCCCACACCCCACCTGCCCCCCGTCTCTGAAAAGATCCTAATTCGGGTACTGATCGAGAATGGGGTCCACCTCTTCTACCTTAGGGCCTGCTTCCGTGGCCTCTCAAGCAGCATCTAGGGGAGGCAATGGAGAACCAAGGGGACCTTGCCGGCCACGATTCCCAAGCATGGCCATTGAAACAGAGTTGGTTGTTTTAAATAGAACAATATTTCTGTTGTGCTGCCTCCAGCAGAATTTCCCAGCCATTCTGTACCATGTCTGAATCCCCCAGCCTCTGTCTCTTGCTGACCTCCAAATCTCATACTGTATGGTAGTGACTATTTTAATAAGGTGGTCCAGGGAAGAACTCATTTCAGGGAGCAAGCCAGGCCAATATCTAAACAGAGTATACAGCAAGTGCAAAGGTCCTGAGGCGGGAGTGTGCCTGTGTGTGTGAGGAACAGATAGGAGGACGTGGTGGCTGCAGTAGAGTGACTCAGTGGGGGCAGACAGGAGGATAAGAGAAGAGAAGAGAAGAGAAGAGAAGAGAAGAGAAGAGAAGAGAAGAGAAGAGAAGAGAAGAGACGAGACGAGACGAGACGAGACGAGACGAGACGAGACGAGAAGAGAAGAGAAGAGAAGAGAAGAGAAGGGAAGAGAAGTAATTGGGGGGGGGGGAGGGGTGGAGCAGATGATGTTGGGCCTCGTAGGTCATGGTAAGGGTTTGGAGTTTTAGTCTGAACTGGGAAACCAGCTCTCTACACTGCAGTCCTTTATTTGAAAGTCCCACCCTACCCCAGAGAACGTAAGTACCTGCTCTCATGAACTCTGCATTGACGGTGGCTGACTTCAGGCTGGTCGTAGGCATCGTGAGCTTGATGGGAGCGAACTTGGTCTTTGTGATCTTCAGGACGCTCTTGCCATCTGGGCATAAGCCAGGGACTCGGAATCTCCCACTGCTGTCCGTCCGGGTCAGTGGCCTAAGTGTCTTGGTCATCAGGTAGACAGTGGCTCCTGAGGCTGGGGCGCCCCCAGGGAGGGAGACAGTCCCGTGCAGCACGAAGTCCTGGCACATGCAGGCATCACAGTCAGCATTCACCTGGCCCATGTGGCAGACCAGGTCACAGGCTGTGGGAGAAGGGGCCATGTCAGGAGGGCTTATGTGGATGCTGGCCCTCCTTTAGCCACATCTCAGCCGGTGGACTCACATATGCTTCCCCTCCCCCTTAGGCCTTTGTTACCCTTCCTTATGAGCCTACATGGCTCATTCCTACCTATCTTTCAAGACTTAGCTCAGGACTCCTTCCCTAGGAAGTCCTCTTTGATTCCCCTAAGCTATGATAACGGACCTCGGTGCTCCCACATTATCCCTTATAGCCCCCAACCAGAGCGCATAATAGTTAATACTTGATGACTGCATGAATAAATGAATGAATCCATCTCAATCTGGCCCTTTAACCTACTGAAGGCTGCTCCAGCCTCCACGCCATTCCCTGCCTAGTACCAGGAACAAGAGTGGTACCTGTACAGGCCTGGTCCATACAGAGCCGGCCCTCCTCACTGGCCTCACTGCACAGCGACACTGTCTCTGCCAAGCAGGTGCGTGTTCGGGTCTGGACCCCAGTGTGACCACAGGCAGCAGAGCACTTGCTCCAGGGAGACCACGAGCTCCAGGTACGGTCTGTGTCTCGGCGCAAGGATCCTGCAAAGCAGGATGGGCAGACAGTCTGACTTCCCTCCCAAGGGAACTCTTGCCAGGAAATTTGACCCCCCCCCCCTCTAATTTGCACACCGTATGGTCAGGGGGTAGCCCTGAGAGGGACATGTTGGCCAACCACTGGGAAGTGATATGGTGCCTCAGACTGTGCAGCGTTAGCATCACTGTCCCTGCCCACCAGTGTGGAAACAGCCACCAGGGCCTGGGACTGCGGTGATTCAGACATCAACCCCCCTTATGCCTACCCTCCTCGCCTCTGGTCTAAGGTCTGTGTGCCATAATGGGGCCTTCAGACCTTGCCCAACCTGAGCTCCCAACTCCAGATGATCACCACTGCCACCTGGGCCTTGTGAGTGCCGACGGAACCCCACGAGGTGAGGATACCCACCCACAGAGTGGGCAGCCGGCAGCTTGCTCTGTAATAGCCGGTGTGGGCGGGGAAGAAGTACAGAGCATAAACTTTTGGACTCTGCAAACGCAGACGTGGGTTCAAACCCCAGCTCTCCACTTACAGCTGTGTAAGCATGAGAAGTTACCTAACCTCTCTGAACATAGAGATTCCTCACGGCCCAGTTGTAAAGTCTGAATGATGTTGATAACCAGCACAGTATCTGGCACAAATGGAAACTACCATTTAATGAGTGTTACCTGGGTTAAGCCCTCTGTATTCATTATCTTACTTAATCCTCAAAAACAAAACAACTATGAAGGTTTACTAATATTACCCTGTTCTACATGTGAGGAACCTGAGGGCCAGGGACTAAGGAATGGAGTTCCCCGTCCAGGCTGGGACCAAGCAGCCCAGCTCCAGAGTCTGTGGTTTTCACCACCAAGGCACACGTCCCCAGAGAAGTGTCGTGAATGAAGAGCACCCAGAAACACAGAACTGGAAGATTATGGCTCTCACGACACTGGTTGGTTATTACTGGGGAATCAAAGCATGTGTATGTGTGACGGCCAGGGCTCCCATGGCCAGAGGCAGGTAAGGGTGGGGCCGCACAGGCTCACCTGGTGGGCAGAGGAAGCGCACGGTGTAGTTGGAGCAGTTCTGGCCGGGCCGCTGCTCCCGATTGAGGCACCAGAAGCCCTCGCGGGGACTGCCGTGGACCACCTGGCCGGTGCTGCCTGCGGATAGCCAGTCAGTGGTCCGGGCCTCCAGCCGCAGGGGCCGCGCGCACACGCGGTCCCCGTAGTAGAAGTGGATGGCATCCAGTCGCTCAAAGTCACCCTGCCCGCCTGGGTGGTCAACGTTGAACCATGTTGTCCACTCGCCGGGAGCTGAGAGAGAGAGCCAGGTTGGGGAGGAGCCAGGCCCTGGAGCCCCAGGTGAGCTCCAGTTCCTTTTTCTGTTCAGTTCCTGGGAGTCATCCCTCATATCCCTCATGCTCCCACCTAATGCCCTCTGTTGGTCTCAGGGCCCATTGATCTGTCTCTCCAGCATCTCTCCAACCTCCTGGCCTTCTGCATCCCTCCACTCCCGCCATGGACTCCATAAAGCCAATAGCAGCCCGGCTGTACCATGTCAGTAACTTTCTGCCTGGTCTCTCTACCTCAGCTTCTCTCTGACCCCATCCCCAACACAGCTGGCAGGTGAGCTTTCTTCGTGTGGGTGGACCCCACACTCCCAGCTTTAACTCAGTTGGCCAGGCACTTAGGGTGGAATGAGCTGGCTCCCCATCCTCATCTTCCCCGTTCTCTCCCCACCAGCCTATGCTCTGGCCCCAGCAAGCCCTCCAGCATTCCTGAAACATATCAGGTATATTCATGATTCTGGACTGTTCTATATCGCAGGTGCCTCAGCCTGGACAAAGACGTAGGCCGAATGCCTTATAAAAGTAGGTTTCTAGCCTGGCCAGTGTGGTTCAGCAGTTGAGCGTCAATCCATGAACCCGGATTCCTGGTCACAACACACACCCAGGTGGTGGGCTCAGTCCCCAGTAGGGGGTGTGTAGGAGGCAGCTGATCCATGATTCTCATCATTGATGTTTCTACCTCTCTCTCCCTCTCCCCTCCACTCTTTGAAATCAATAAAAACATATCTTTTTTATTTTATTTTTTAAAGCCATTTTGCTTTTTTAAAAAAATATATATTTTATTGATTTTTTACAGAGAGGAAGAGAGAGGGATAGAGAGTTAGAAACATCGATGAGAGAATCATTGATCAGCTGCCTCTTGCACACCCCCCATTGGGGATGTGCCCGCAACCAAGGCACATGACCTTGTTTGGAATCGAACCCGGGACCTTTCAGTCCAAAGGCCAACGCTCTATCCACTGAGCCAAACCGGTTTCGGCAATGTATCTTTTTTAAAAGTGGGCTTTCATACAACCCTGGAATCACGCCCAAGCTCAGTAAACACCCCCCTAGTGGCTCCTCCCAGTTCCAGCCACAACTCACTCTCCGGGGGGCTCGCAGGCTTGGCAAAGTTGCTGAGGGTCCTCTTCCCAGGCCGAACTCTTCTCACAGACTGGCTGAGCATCATCTGCCTCCCTGGGGGCCAGGAGGGGAAGGGAGAGGCCAGAACGATTAGTTATCAGGGCCCAGCGGGTCCCTCTTACTAGCCTCTCAAGAATGGTGGAAGGAGCATATCAGCACAGGACGTGTGTTCAAATCCCCACTCTGCCACTTCCTGGCTCTGCAACCCCATTAAGAGCTTTATTCCTCTAAATCTGTGTCCCCACAGAATAGGGCTATCCTAATAGTCACTGCATCACAAGGCCCTGGGGGCATATTCAGGGAGACAGCGAGTGGAAGGGGAGCTGGCATGCAGGGCAAGCTCAACAAGCCGTTATTTTCTTTTTGTTCTTGTTCTAGAAACAGATCTCTGGAGGATGGGGAGCAGCCAATGGGTGGGAGCTCCTCCGTTAGGGAGGACGCTCAATTAATATCTGCACAATGGAGATATTCATTCCCACTTCACAGGGTGGTCGGGTTGGCATGAGGAGTCTGTGAGGTAACACAGGTGAAGATCTCTAAAGTATACGAAGATGGAGAGCATGGGATCCAGAGACTCTGCCACTTCCCCCCTGTGTGACGTTGGGCCAGACACTTAACTCATCTGACCCCCGTCCCCTCATCATAAACTGAGGATAACAATAGTTCCTGCCTCAGAGGACTGTGGGGATTAGACAAACTCATTCATAAAATCCGCTTAGAACGATGCCTCGTACGCAGTGCCTGCTGAATAAGCATTAGCAACTCCTCTTAGCTCAATGCCTGGACAAGCGATGTCCATTTCCCTTCTCTGGGAAAAGCTGGCTTTGAGAGTCCATCCTCCCCCTACAGGACTTACTCGGCCTAGTTGGGGCAGGAGTTGTCAATGTTCTGGCCGCAGGACAGAGGGTTCTGCCTTAGGATGCGTACGAGATAGCTTCCAGCCCCACCCACCTGAGGCCGGGCTGGGGCTCCAGCATGGGAAAGAGAACGGAGAGCAGAGGGCTGCAAAAGCTTTGAAAGGCAATTAGCGTTCAAGTGAGGAGCCAAATCTGAATTCTTTAATTGGGGTGATAGGAGCTCCTTTAATCAGACGACTCTGGTTTCCCCTCAGAGGGTGGAATTTTAATCAGCCCCACAGCAGCAGCTGTCACGGGGGAAAAGAGCAAACAAGGCAGGCGGTGGCACACAGGGTTTGGCAAGACCCGGAGCCAGCCTTTGTTCCTGCATCTGTGGTCACAGAGCCTGCAGGGCATGCAGCTTTAAAGGAGAGGTTTAAGCACTTAAAAAAAAAAGTATATATTTTTTGCTTTACCTGAGTATGCGGGTAGAAATCAGGAGAGAAAGGGCAGATGGGAGGAGCATACAGGAGAGGACTAGGAGTCCTGACGCTTAGCTGCCTTGGAGAGTCTAATAAGCAAATCCTCTCTACCTATTCCTTCAAGAACTCAGTGTCACCAGAAGATGGGGTTAGAGGACAAGGAGAACAGAAGGGGTTCTCTAGTCCTGTGAAATTTGGGTCTAAATAACAGAGCTTTATAGGCCAAAAGAATTTTCATGAAACTAAAACCAGATCGATCCTCAAATCTACTTGTGAGAAAATGATCCCTTGCGATTTCCTTTTGCCTTGGCTGCCAGGAGGCTCAGAGCTAAATGTATCACTCAGGGGTGGTAGCCCTCCTGTCTTTTCTTCCTCCCTCTGAACGCCAGCTCATTCCCCTCACTTAAAATACTCTGTTCTGTGAGTTTTAATATTGGGAACTATCTCAAATCCTTTGGAGAAACAAAGCAGGGTATAAACTTTAAATACATCATCTATAAACCGGCCCCAGGCCTTAAGGCAGATGCACAGTTGAGTTCCAAACCAGACATGACGTCACTCTGTCACGTCGGGGATTTGGGAGACAGCAGATACTTAGCCTGTACCCAGCACAGAGGTGGTCTCCAGCACCAGGAAGAAGAAGAACAGCCAGGCCTTGGTCCCCACCATCTTTCCCCCGGGCTCTGTGGGGAGCATGACGGAAGTGGGGTGAAGGTGCTTCACAACGTCAGGTGGTCCCTGGAACGTGGCCCCCTGGGAAGTGTCTCAGATCCGGTGACCTGCAGAGAAACAAAGCTTGCCAGGTTCCATGTTTCTGAGTCACCTCTTAAGGCTCCAGCAGAATTATTTCTTGACCTGTCAAGGGTGGAAGAGGGCACGGAATGAAGTCGTGTGGGAGGTGACACCTGCCAAAGTTGCGAAGGCAGGCAGCTACGGGGGTGGGGGGAGGGTGCAGCGGCTCAGAACCTGGGCTCAGAGGAGGCAGACCTGGATTCACCCCCGGGGTCCAGGTGCCAGGGCCCCACATCGAGATGAGGCACAAGGGAGAGGAGGTTCCTTGCCAGTGAGGAGAGGCCTGGGCTCACTCCCAGCAACTTCTGGGTGACTCATTAATTACTTCCGAGACATGGGTGTGGGGGCATGTTTTTGTTACCCTTTCGGGGGGCCCTCATTCTTTCACAGAGAAGCTACAATACTGAGGCTGTGAAACCCCCAACCCCAACTATAGTGGCCTCTCACACGGCAAGCAAGCTGGAGGGCACAGATGCTTCAGACGTACCACCTCCATGAACACATCCCCAGATGTGCACGGGCCGCAGCTGGAACACATTTCTGGCCTGTTTGTTTGGGGTCTAGCTGGGAGTTACACAACCAGGCGCCCACTGAAGGAGAGCGGGAGGGCTGCACCGTTAGAGTCCAGGGCTCCCCAGTATCTGCCGGCTGTGGGTTAGGGGCTGCCGGAGTAGGAAGGGGAACACAGCCAGGCACTAAGGACAGGCGCCCGTGGGGCATGGTCCAGGCTCCTGTTGTCTCTCTCCCCTGAGTTCTATCTAGTCAACCCAGAATCTGGCCGGTTCTTAGAGATTAAAAAATGGTTCCCTGCAACCTCCCAAGTCCAGGGTATAGAGGGAAAGGAGAAGAATCCTCCTTTCTGGAAAAAAAAGATTCGAAAGTACTCTGTTGTCCCAGGGGAAGCACAGACCCATCCCACCCTGCAGACCATCTAGCGAGCCCCACCAGCAGCTGTTTCTCAGCCCAGGAACAGCGGCCCGGGCCTCCCCGAGGTCTCCGGCTCTTGTGTGTCTTACCCGGAGCTCCGGGCTCTGAGCGGGGAGCGGAGCGCTCCATGGGCCTGCCCGGCGTTCAGTCCGAGGCCGCTCCGGGACTGCCTGGGAGGCCGCGGTGGCCTGAGGCACCTTGTGGAAAAACCATTTCCCATCTGGCAGCCCACGGAAGTTTCCTCGGCACATGTCTGCTCGGTACGCTCCCCATCCCACGCGCCTCGGAACGCTCGGACCAAAGCAGACTGGCTGACCGCAGGAAAGAAGCAAGGGCGCCCAGAGCTGCAGAGATCCCGCCTGGGGTCATTTGAGGGCCCCTGACCTCAGATGGGGGAAGGAGAGGACGTCGGGCCAATGAGGGAAAAGAGAACTCTTCTAAAGCAGCAAGGGGGGGGGGTCTTGTGAGGGGAGCAGATGGGGCAGTCGGGGGAGGGCAGGAGTAGCTGAGCCGGGCAGGGGGTGCAGGGTTGGGGTGAGGAGAATGGGAGTGGAGCTCACCGGGTCCTGAGTGGGAGTCCTCAGCTGGGGGGTCCAGGTCTCTGTCTCTCCAGCGATCCAGCCTCGGGGCCTTATATAGCACAGCTGGTGGCTCAGCCCGTGGCAGTGCGCCACGGGAAGCGGCGAAACCAGATCTGAGCATAAGGAAGCTCAGCCTCTCTCTCCCCTCCCCACGTCCCAGGCAGCTCCCAGAGGCTGGGATTTCACTTCCAGATCCTTATGGGAAGATGCCGCGGGGCCTGGTGGTGGGCCAAGTGGACAGCGGCCTGGGGCTCCGCAGGCCAGAGCAGAGAGACGGGTGGGGAGCCGGGGTGGGCACTGAGACGCACTGGGAAGGGGCCAAGGGTAATTGTACATCTGGGCAGGGTTTCATAGCTCAGGGGGTGGTGTGCTCTTGCCTAAACTTTGCTTGCTGATCCCCCACACCCCCCCTGGCCGTGGCCCACTCATGCTGAGAAAGGACTGTGGGTTTTATCGCATAATAATCCAAACTCTCTCAGGCACAACAGGCCACCTGACCTTTCAGCGGGGGTTGGGGGTAGAGGGGAGGTTGGGGGGGGGTGCCCGGTTGGAGTTGGACAACTCCTCAGCTTCTCTGGCCTCTGAGGGTGCACACAGAGAACCTCAGCAAGGATAAGGGACAAAGGCATTGTGGGGCACAGGATGTCACCTGGTGAGGACAGCTCTTCTTTGACCCTACCTACTTCCATCTGGGTGCCCATCTGTGCCCATTGGACCCCAGAGCCCCTGCATGTGGATTCTCTGTGCTGGTCTGTGGGCATGCGTCTGACTCTAGTATAGACACCCACCAGCAGACGGACAGCCGGTCTCACCCATAGGTGGCGCAAGCAGCTGCCTATGCTTGGGGCTTCACCCACCTCCCCCTCGGCATGCGTTTGCCTGTTGTCTCAGACAATGGTTCTACAATTTGAACACTTGTCAGAATCCTCTGGAAATCTTCTGAAAACACAGACTGCTGTGCCCCATGCCCAGAGTTTCTGATTCAGTTTCTGACTCTGCATTTCTAAAAGCTCCCAAGTCCATAAAAAAGAAGGAATTCTTATCATTTGCAGCAACCTGCATGGAATTGGAGAACATCATGCTGAGTGAAATAAGCCAGTCAATGAAAGAGAAACACCACAGGACCTCACTCATTTATGGATAATAAAGAACATTATAAACTGATGAACAAAAAGATAGATACAGAGACAGTAAAGCAACAGACTGTCAAATTACAGTGGGGAGGTTAGGGAGATATGGGGGAGATAGGAGATCAACTGAAGGACATGTATGCATGCATATAAGCAAAACCAATGGACGAAAAACTCTGGGGAGGGAGGGCTGTATGGGAGTGGGAGGGGGCAATGGAAAAATATGTACACAAATAATACCTTAATAAAAAATAAAATATTAAAAATAAATAAATAAAAGCTCCCAAGTGCTATTGAAGCTGCTGGTTCATGAACCGCACAAGGATAGAATCCCCTGTGGCCTTGCCCCCATGCCAGCATCAGCTCTCTTTTCCCACCTACCGTCACTGAGCTCCTATTTGGGGCACACTCTAGGCTGAGCACTGAGAGGCCACAGGATCCTTTCATGTCCCCACGTGGGCCTGAGCTGTGAGATACACAGGGCTAGATTAGGGGAATCTGAGATCACCCCTAACCCCTGCTCCAAGGACTCCTTGGATAGAGAGGCTGCTGCTCTCCTGAGCCAGAGCCCCAGGACAGACAGACAGACAGACAGACAGACAAGCAGACAGACAGGGCTTGGGAGGCAGCCACAGGTCTGGACTGCCCGGGGCCTGACCTGGATGGGTCAGCCCAAGCCATGAGTGCCCCCCTGGGGCTTCTGCAGGCCAGGCTAGTCTGCAGCAGCTCCAAGCCTCTGCCTGGAACACGCTGACAACCCATCAATCACCCCACCCCTCTCCAGAGGATTGGGGCTGGGGGGCTTAGAGCCCAGTGTAGCCAGGCCAGGGTTCTCATGCCGCTGCGGGGAAAGGAGCTTGAGAACACTGGGAGTGGTCTGACCTGATGCTGGTGGCTCTGGAGGAAGAGGCTGTCTGAGTCCTCTCCCACGCTCCCATCATCGCCCCCTGTGGCCTGGGGAGGCTCTGCAGGCCTGGCTAGGGACAGGCCACTGATGATCCCTGAGGACTGGAGGACTTGACTAAAGCTCCGAGTGGTCCTCAAGGGCTGCCCACCCAGTGCCTGGGAGCCCAGAGACCTGGAATCCAGGGTAGTGGGAGAGATCTCCCTTCCTGTCCTGTCGCTGTTCCACCCTGTGTCTTCATAATTTTATTGCCCAGCTTCCTAATTTGAAAGATAGCCCTTCTTCCCCACCCGTGTGAATCCAGGTTCAGACACCATAAGGACTGTTCTCTTTCCATTTCTCAATTGCTTCCTCTGAGATTGCTTTATTCTCAAGGATAATATAGCAGTCTGTATTTTCTAAGAAGGTTGCAATGATAGATTCCATTGCAAAATAATTTATTTCAGAGAGGAAGGGAGAAGAAGAGAGAGATATATATATCAATGATGAGAGAGAATCATTGATCAGCTGCCTCCTGCATACCCCACACTGGGGATCGAGCCCACAACCCAGGCATGTGACCTGACTAGGAATCGAACTGTGACCTCTTAGTTCATAGGTCAGCGCTCAACCACTGAGCCACGCCAGGTGGGCTTTCTGCACGTCTTGTACAATATGACTGCGCTATTCCACCTATCAATAGGTAGAATCTATGTAGCATTTTAGATCTTGCTCCCTGACATATGTCATCAATTTGTCTCTATAAACTCTTTATATATATATATATATATATATATATATATATATATATATATTTTTTTTTTTTTTTTTTTTTTTCTCACAGAGAGGAAGGTAGAGGGACAGAGAGTTAGAAACATCAATGAGAGAGAAACATCGACCAGCTGCCTCTTGCACACACCCCACTGGGGATGTGCCCACAACCAATGTACATGCCCTTGACCAGATCGAACCAGGGATCTTTCAGTCCGCAGACCGACGCTCTATCCACTGAGCCAAACCGGTTTCGGCTCTATAAACTCTTAAAAACAAAATTTTAAAAGAGGCAGCATCTAATTTCCCTTGAATCTGAGCTGGCCTATAACTTGCTTGTACAGAAATGAGGTGGATCTCTAAGGTGAGGTCAGAAGAGGTCATGCAGCTTCCACTTGGCTCTCTGGGGAAAGCCAGCTGGCATGGAAGAAGTCTAGCTACCCGGAGACCACATGTGGGGAGGACTGCTGCAGGTGTGCTGGTGAGTGGCCTCCAGCTGGGCCCAGCCTTTCGGCCCTCAACATGTGAGTGTCACTATCTTGGACGCTCCAGACCAGACTAGCTCCTCTACCAGATAAGTGCCATTGAGTGTCCTCAATCGATGGTGCAGAAAGCAGAATTGCCCAGTCAAGCCCTACATGAAATCCTGACCTATAGAATTCATAGGATATAATAAAAGGTTTGTCATATAAGCCACTAAAATCTGTGGTAGTTTTTACAGAGCAGCAGTAACTGGAACAGAGGCTGTTTCCACGTAGTATTTCCAGAAGCTCTAAGCTCCCTCCCAGCACATCTGAAATCTCCAGTGGAAAGAGAGTCTCTTTCTCATTTGTTCCCGGCAATGTCTCTCATGGCTCATTCCTGACCTAGTCACCGTAACTCTGGGTTTGGGAAGCTCCGATTAGCTCAGTTCTGAAGCCGGGGTAGATAACCATACTGGGGTCACATGGACTGATTATTCCCAAAGGCAAATTGTGGTGCAGTCACCAGGAGTAGGAATATTGGATGCTGAGAAGTAAAAAAAATTACATATACCCACTAAAAATACAACCACAGCCCGGTTAGCATGGCTCAGTGACTGAACATCAGCCTACAAACCAAGAGGTCACAGTTCAATTACGCAGGTTGTGGGCTCGATCCCCAGTGTGGGGTGTGCAGGAGGCAGCCCATCAATGATTCTCTCTCATCATTGATGTTTCCATGTCTCTCTCCCTCTCCCTTCCTCTCTCTCTAAAAACCAATAGACGTTTTTTAAGAAGGGTGACCTCACTGTCCCTATGGTGTATTCACCACTGTCACAACCTTAGGTTCATTCACAGTGTCTCTACTTTTCACCACCCCCAGAGGCCTCAGTGTTTTCACCACTGACTATGGGATCCTCTCTGTCACTATGATGTTCACCAAGCTTGCCATGGTGTGCTCATAGTCACCATACTTTATAGCTTGCTCACACCCAGTGACCTGTTAGTTTTTATCACACAAGCCCAATGAATTCACATTCTATATGTGGACAACATAGTGTCCCTATAATGCCCCCTATATTTCTCAGAAACATCCTCATTCATAATTTTGTATAGGATTAAGGGTATACACTTACCAGGGTGTCATCTCAAGAGTGTTCACACTTTCCTCCCCTGACTAGTCACACTCATATGACATGTTTGCCCCATTTGTTCATCAAACTCATCCCCACGAATTTACCAGACTTGTTTCCCATATTTTGAGGCCTCTTTTCATGACTCCCCGGAGAGGCCCCAAGTGGTTCTGGGTGTGGTGTGGTTTCAAGATGATGGCAGCCCAGAACTCCTAGCATTGACGAGGGCAACCTTGCTCAGGGAATGGGGCAAGGCAGATGGCAAGTAGATGTCCTCTCTAGTTGTATGTTTCTGAACATGCGGCTGTTTTATGGGCTAAGAGTGTGAGGAGCCTCCCTCTTTCCAAGCAGAAAAAATATATATTTAAAATATATATATATATTTTATTGATATTTTACAGAGAGGAAGGGAGAGAGATAGAGAGCTAGAAACGTCAATGAGAGAGAAACATTGACCAGCTGCCTCTTGCACACCCCCTACCGGGGATGTGCCCGCAACCAAGGTACATGCCCTTGACAGGAATCGAACCCGGGACCTTTCAGTCCGCAGGCCGACGCTCTACCACTGAGCCAAACCGGTTTCGGCTCCAAGCAGAATCTTTCACCCACACAGAGCTTGAGCCATAAAGGATTTAGTATTCCAGATGGCTAGGGTGAGCAGGTAGGGAAGGAGAAATGGAGGTTAGAATGGTCTTGGTGAGCAGGCTTAGTCAGGCAAATGGACATAGGAAGACACATGTGTGGGCCACAGAGACTGTTCTTAGTGGATTGGCCTTTTGTTCCAGAAGCAAAGCCATGTTCAGAGTGTCTGGGTCCGGCATTCCTCCCCCCCCCCCCAACCCCCCCGGAGAACGTAACTGTGAGGACAGGATGTTGGGCAGTGACTAGGAAGGCAATGAAAGGGAAGAAAAATCTTGAATCTCACCTCACCCCAGTGAACAATTGAAGTATAGTTTTCATACTGTAAAAGTCACCCTATTGAGTGTACAGTCCTAAGATTTTGGACAAATTTCAGCAATCATATAACCACCATACAATCAAGATATAAAATATTTCCATCACCTCAGTAGTTCCCTTTGTAGTCAACCCTATTCCTCTATTCCTAGCTTCTGATAATCACTCATCTCTTTTCTTTCCCTGTAGTTTGCCTTTTTGAGAATGCCATATTAGTGGAATGCTTTCATAGGAGCCTTTTAATTCTGCCCTTTTCACTTAAAGTACTCATCCATGTTGTTGAATGTGTTCATGGCTCATTCATTTTTTAATTGCTGAGTGGTACTTCATTGGATGGCTATACCACAGTTGATCCATGCACCAGTTGAAGGACATGTGGGTTGCCTCCGGTTTGCTTTTTTAATATATTTTTATTGACTTCAGAGAGGAAGGGAGAGGGAGAAACAGAAACATCAATGATGAGAGAGAACATCCTGCATGCCCACCACTGGGAATCGAGCCCACAATCGGGGCATGTGCCCTGACTGGGAATCAAACCGTGACCTCCTGTTTCACAGGTCAACACTCAACCACCGAGCCACACTGGCCAAGCTTTCCTCCAGTTTTTAACAATTACAATTTAGCTATAAATATTTGTGTAAACATGTTCTTTATTTATTTTGGGTAGATAACTCATAATAGGGTTGCTGGGATATATGTTAACTGTATAAGAAACTGCCAAACTGTTTCCAGAGTGATTGTCCCATTTATATTCCTACCAGCAGTGTAAGAGAGTTCCAGTTGCTCAGCATTCTCATCAATATTTGACATTGTCAACAGTTTGCTTGATTGTTTGTTTTCAGCCCTTCTGACGGATGTGTCATGTGATCTCGGTGTGGTTTTATTTTGCATTTTTATAGTGACCAGTGATGCTGAGCATCTTTCTATATTCTTATTTGCCACGCAGCTCTCTTCTTTGGTGAAATGTCTGTTCAAATATTTTGCCTATTTTGTAAGCAAGTTGTTTTCTTATTATTAAGCTTTATATAGTCTGGATATAACTTTGTATAGTTTGGATACAAGTTCTTTATCAGATATATGTTTTGAAAATATTTCCCCCCAATTTGTAACTTGGTTCTCATTTTCTTAACAGTATCTTTTGAAGAGCAGTTTTTTATTTTGATGAGGTTCAATTTTATATTTAAAAAATTTCTTTTGTACTTTATGGGTTGTGCTTTTGTCTTGGATCTAAGAAATTTTTGCCTAGCTGAAACTGGTTTGGCTCAGTGGATAGAGCATCAGCTTGTAGACTGAGAGGTCCCGGGTTTGATTCCGGTCAAGGGCATGTACATTGGTTGTGGGGCACATCCCCAGTAGGGGGTGTGCAGGAGGCAGCTGGTCGATGTTCCTCTCTCATCGATGTTTCTAGCTCTCTGTCCCTCTCCCTTCCTCTCTGTAAAAAAATCAATAAAATATTTTTTTTTTAAAAAAAGAAAAAGAAATTTTTGCCTAATCCATGATTACAAAGATTTTTTCCAGGATATTTTTAGTTTTACCTTCAGGTCTATAATTCATCTTTAACTGGTTTTCTGCATATAGTACAAAATGTGGGTCAGCCTTCACTTTTTTGTATGTGGATGCCCAATTGTTCCAGCACTATTTGTTGAAAAAACTGTCCCTTTTCCATTGACCAGCCTCCCCCCCCCTTTTTTTTTTTAAACATTGTGGCTATCTGAGGCATTGACGCCATAAACCTAGAGTTTTCTCAGTGCACAAGTCAGTAGCATAGCAGGAATGAATGCCTCTTATCTGTTCCACAGGACTGCTTATGCCCAAATAAGACACAGACTTCTCAGTGAAACCTCTTTTAGCTTTTACTTGCAGCCCCTCTGCTCTCCCCAGGACTCAGACTTGAGTCCGCTGAGAACTGCAGCAGAAGATCGCTATGACCGTCAAGACAATCCTGGGTCCAGAGCTGCCCCTCCAGTGACTCTCCACACTCAGCTAATCAGCCTCCCTCAGACAGAGGGAGATGCCCCGGGAGCACATCAGCTGCCTCTGCCTTTCTGGCTGCTTTCGCTTGTTAACGTTGCTGTGGATTTCCTTTTTAGCCTGATCCTAACCAGGGAGGGATAAGGGCACCGTGTGAGGTGCAGGAGACTTCTGCCAAGAGCTGGCTTTCTGGGAAGCGTAGGAATTTGATTCGGGCTCAAACCCAGGTTGGGTCTCCTGATTTTCAGCCCTCTGATGTCTTCATCTTCTCACAGGGGCCTGCCATACAGGACAGTGGAGAGAATTGGTGGCTTTTCAGGATGCCAGGGAAATGAGGGGGCTCCTTAACTGGTTATGCAGGTCAGGGGACAAAAATGAAAACTCGGGCAATTCTGAGGAAAAAAAACAAGATTGCTATAAAGATAGCCACGTCAGGAGCTGGGCTGGGCGACTCTTGGACAGGCCCCTCCCTCACGGGAAGCCTGGTATTTCTCCGGTGGTATGGCCTACTTCTCTCTACCTGGCAGCTCCCTTTGCCTCTTGCTCCTGACAGAGCCATCCTAGCAGGAATCATCCTGATTGGCTCAGCTAGTTCCTACCCCTATCCCCATTGGGTGGAGCCTTTCCCCGTGAAGCCCTTCACCAGTCACCAGCCAGCCTATAGATGGACTGTTTAGGTCAGATGATCAGCGTAAGCCAATCAGTGGCCACTCTTGACCAATTACTATGATGGTACTGCTTCCCCAGCTAGGAAACTCTGTGTGTGTGTGTGTGTGTGTGTGTGTGTGTGTGTGTGTGTGGAATCTGGGGGTGTGGTGGTACCATGAGGGTTGCCAACATAATATGAGGGTTTATCCTCATACCTGAGCACGCGCGCACACACACACACAGCCTAAGCACTGTAGCCATCACTTATATCCTCCCTCTGAACTGCCCAGCCTCACCATTTCCCAGTTGGTTCCTGCCTGAGCTAAGAGCTCTATCTTCCCTCACTTGAGCTGCTGAAGGGTGAGGACTGTGTACCTGGCTCAACATCATACACTCATAGATCTCACAGATGGGAAATAAGCTTTTCTAAGGCCATTCACAGAGGGAGGGGCAGAGCCAAGGCAGAGCTCAGGTCTTCTGTTCCACATGTAGGCTCCTCTCTGCACCCCAGGAGACTCTCTGGCGTCTCACTGGGATGAAGATAGGGGATCGCAGTCCCACTTGTGGGTCTGGTAAGGCTTTTGGCTCCGCCCCGAGACACTGAGACATCTTCCCTTGAGGATGCAGGCCCAGACCTGACATCCGGGCAGCTCTGAGTCAGTTCTGTGGTGGAGCTCTTGCTCTGCTGGAGTGAGTCTCCAGGGAAGGCTCAGAGCAGACCCATCGACAGACAGCATGACCCAGGCTCCCAGATGCTGGATTTCCCGCTAGGGGCCCCATGATTCATGAAGTGGAGGGGCCAGTGGGTGGGCAGGCATGGCCCAGCTGCTCCCGAGTAATGAGGGAGTGTACGTGACGGGAACCCAGGGGGACAGCGCTCGCAGCTGCGGTGAGTCTGTGGGCATCGTTCCGTGCGTCGTGCGAGCAGCTGCGTGGAGTGTGCAGGCCTGATTGGGCGTGTTGTGACGTACTATGTCCACACTCAGCCCCGATCCCCAAGTGCGGTGTAACTTCAGGCAATTTCACTTGCCGGCTCTGGACCTCCATTCCTTCCTCAGCAAAACGAGAGGATGGGATGGACTCTAAAGCTCCTTCCTCTTCCACCGCTCCTTCCACCTTCCTCCAGGCTCGTGTCCGTTTTCCGCAGAGCAGTTTCCCCAGCTTCTGCAGCCCCCTCCCTGCAGATTCCCAGCCCACCGGGGGCCTTGCCTTCCACCCCCGTTCTTACGGAGGCCTCTCTCTTACAGAAACAGCTCTCTCTTGCCGTGTACACGTGCATGTGCTCCTGTGTATTTGTTTGTGACTACAAGTGTGTCTGCACCTTCGTGTGTCTGTGAGGAGCAGTAGGAAAGGGAGTGATGAGAAGGAGTCCATTTGCTTGTGTTTCTCTGTCTCTTTTTCCAAACGCACAGAGATACATTCCCAAGGGCATGTATCCACACACCAGCGTGGTGCACATCCTCACAAGTCCTGTGTGCACAGGACTCAGCCAGGTCCCCCCTCCTCCAGGAAGCCTTCCTTGTAGCCCTGGGCTGAACTAACTGTCCCTCTTCTGTCTCCTACAAGCCTTGTGTCCTGTGCGCTCCTTCGAAAGAGCATTTATTCTACTGATGTTGTCTGTTTTCCAGCCTGCCCTGTCACTACAGCGAAACCCCTAGAGGACAGGGACCGTGTGTCACTCTCTCAGCACCCCAGCACCCGGACCGTCCAGAACCCGTGTGCGGTCAGGGCTGGCCTAGCCTTGTGTTCTCCCAGGAAGACATTCCTTCCTCGATGGCCCCGCCCCCCTGGGCCCACCACCCCTATCCCCAGGATTAGGCCAAACTCAACCTAATACACCCACGGGGCTTTCTCCTTGGAGAGACACCACACCAAGACTTTCCTCTGACCCAGGAGGGCTTTGCTCTGACCCTGAAGATGGAGGCGGCCTAAGTACAGGGCGTGGGCCCCTGGTGAACCCTGCAGCCTGGGGGGTGGGAAGGCCACCACAGCGAGCCTTTCTCTTCTTCTCTGAACTTTCTGGCCCTGGCTCGAACCTTGCTGGCGCCCATGGGCTTTTAATATTTTCCATTCCTGGCTGTTATACAACATTTCACCTCAAATATGTATCCTCCCCCTCACCAAAGGTCACGCGTTTGCAGTGAGAGGAACCAGTTGCTGGGTGACTGGGGGTGACCCACCGTGTTCTGGGTTTGGAAGAGCCCCGCTCGGTGCTTCGGGGGGACAAAGGGGAGACAGAAATGTCTTCGTAGCCGGAGGAGACTAGCTCCCTGGCTGGCTCCATGTGAAGCCTGGACCCATGGCAAGCATGAGGCCGCCTGCTCATTCCATCTCGGACTCCAGTCCCGCAACTTCTGCTTATCCTCTGACGGTGGCCAAGTGGCTTTACCTCTGTGAGCCCCAATGTCCTGGCCTGTGTATGGGGGTAACGGCAGAGCCTGTCTTTCAAGGTCCTTGTGAGGTTCAAGCGCTGCACTTTTGGATCACCTGGGGAGCTTTGAAACTCACCCCACAGAATGGGGTGTGGAGCCTTTAACATATCCCTGAATAAATGGAGGTCAATGCATTGGTTAGTATGACCACTAATCCTTTTAAGTGAAGCATTTAGTCCATTTACATTGATTAAAATTCTGATACACACACATAACATGTACGTATTTATGTGTGTGTGTGTGTATGTATGTATGTATGTATTTCTACTCTATTATTTTATAATTTCCCCAAATTTCTCTAGATTTGTTTTTCTGTTGGTTTTTGCTTTCTCAATTATTTTTTCTTATTAGATTTTTCTTCTTTGCTAGTTTGCAAATGGTGCATTGTTTGCTATTTCTAGTGGTTACACTAGAAATTTTAATATACGTATTTTATTTGTCTAAGACTATATCTTTAATTTTTTTCTTAAATAAAACAAGGACCTTAGAGCTAATTCTAATCTCTCCTCTCCTAGCTTATATATTGTTTCCTTTATGTATTGGAATTTTACCTTGTATTTTTAAAGCCTACAATACATTGTTATTATTGATTATACAATATTAACTCATATATGTACCACTTTCTTGGCTTTACATTCCTTCTTATTTTTCATCTCTTCCATCTGGGGTCACTTTCTTTCTGCTAGTGGTGGCAAATACAGTTTTTGTTCATCTCATCATGACATTATTTTTTCTTATTCTTAAAATAACTTTTCACTGGTTTTAGAATTCTTGGTTGATAGTCATTTTCTTTTGGCACATTGAAGATATAATTCACTGACTTTCAGCTATTAAGAAATCGGCTATTTCAGTGTAATTGTTACTACTTTGAAAATAATCCGTCCTTAATATTTTTTATTTTTCAGTTAATCCTCAACTGAGGATATTTTTTCCATTGACTTTTAGAGATTGGAAGGGAAGAAGGGAAGGGTGGAGATGAAGGGGTTGGGAGAGAGAGAGAGAAACATTAATGTGAGAGAGACACATTGATTGATTGCCTCCCACATGTGCCCCTACTGAGGCCAAGGATGAAATCTACAAACCAGGTTCAGCAACTCTGGCAAGTGCCCTGCTCTTGACTGGGAATTGAACCCGCAACCCTTTGGTGTAAGGGACGATGCTCTAACCACCAACCAGGATCTGTCTTCATACCTTTGGTATCCTGCATTTTCACCATGATGTAGATTTCTAAACTTCTTTGGGGGAAATGTATTGAAATTCTTGAATGTATGGATTGATGGATTTCTGGATGAGTCTCAGCCACCAACTCAAATATTACTTCTGTCCTATGATTTCTTTCCTTCTGGACCCTCTATATATATATATATATATATATATATATATATATATATATATATATATATATATATTGTATTTGCCGGCGTATAAGACGACTTTTTGGCCCTGAAAAATATGCCTCCAAGTGGGGGGTAGTCTTATACGGCGAGTATATAACAAACTCTGTATTTTTAGTGGAAATGTTAGGGGGTCGTCTTATACACCGGCAAATACGTATTTTTCAGGGCCAAAAAAATCGTCTTATACGCCGGCAAATACGGTATATATATATATATATATATATATATATATATATATATATATATTGGCCATTTTGGCTCAGTAGATAGAGCTTCAGCCTGCGGACTGAAGGATACCAGTTTTGATTCCTGCCAAGGACACGCCTGGGTTGCAGGCTCAATCCTCAGTAACGAGCATGCAGGAGGTAGCCAATCAGTGATTCTCTCTTATCGTTGATGTTTCTATCTCTCCTTCTTCATTCCTCTCTGAAATCAATAAAGAAATATATATATTTTAAAGCCCCAATCTTATGTGGGAAAGGATTTATTAACTTTTCCACCTTAGAGGGGCCCTGAGTTTCTCTCAGTAGAGCGCTAGAACTGGCTCTTAGCAGCTCAGAAGAACCAAATATTCAGGAATTTTGCATGCCAATTCCTAATACAGTTAATACCTTAAAATTGGCCATGGTGGAATATTTACATCATGGAAATCAGCAAACACTAAAAACAGGGTGTTTTGCTTTGTTGGAGAGCCAATTATTAGCACACCACTGGTTTCTCTCAAATAATCCCACCCCACAGGACCATAAATTTTCAAGTTCATGTTTATTGGGTTAAGAAATAATAATAAAGTTTCAGATGAGCAAGATAAAAAAAGACATCTTCTATACAATACTGTGCTTGTAGTTAACAATATTGTACTGCACAGTTAACAATTTGTTAAGGGTACATCTCATGTTATATTTTTTTAGTAAATAAATAAAATAAAAATATGCTCAAGTCAAAATCAGTTTCATTGCTTCGCTTATCTCTCTGGATTCTTCAGTGGTTTGGCCTGAATATTCCTCACTTTGTTGCCAGCTCATCAGTGTATTTTTTGAAAGATTTCTTTTTTATCCAGAACTGTTTTCAGAAGGAAGCTTATTTATGGTACCTATTCCACCTTATTACCAGAAAACAAAATGTTCTCAGTTTCTTAACATAGAAATTGAGCAAGTTGGACTAGATAAGTAGTTCTTACCACTTTGGGGACACATATCTTTAAGAATCTGATAAAAATTAGATTTTGGAGGCCTTGGCCAGGTGGCTCAGTTGGCTGGAGCCTCATCCCAATGCGCTGGGGTTGTGGCACATGCAGGAGTCACCCAGTGACTGCGTGGGTGAAACAACAAATCAATGTTTCTTTTCCTCCCTCTCCCTAAAATCAACAAATAAAATTTTTTATTATTTTTATTTTTTAACGAGATACTTCATTATTATTATTTTGGGGTTTTTTAAAATACATTTTATTGATTTTTTTTTTACAGAGAGGAAGGGAGAGGAATAGAGTTAGAAACATCGATGAGAGAGAAACATCGATCAGCTGCCTCCTGCACACCCCCCGCTGGGTATGTGCCCACAACCAAGGTACATGCCCTTGACCGGAATCAAACCCGGGGCCCCTCTGTCCACAGGCCGATGCTCTATCCACTGAGCCAAACCAGTCATTATTATTATTATTATTATTATTATTACTACTATTAACACTCACCTGAGGATATTTTTCCATTGATTTTAGAGAGAGAGGGAAAGACAGAGAGAAATATCAATGTGAGAAAAACGCATCAATTGGTTGCCTCCTGCATGAGCCCTGACCAGGATCCGGGCCAGGGAGGAGCCTGCAACCGAGGTAGGTGACCTTGACCGGAATGGAATCCAGGACCCTTCGGTCTGCAGGCCAACATTCTATCCACTGAGCAAAACTGGCTAGGGCAACAAATAGAATTTTAAAGAACTTAAATCCTAGAGATCCTCTCTTCGAGAAAACACACAGAGAAAACTATGTTTTTGCTACCTGAAACATGTGAGAGTTTGAGAACCCCCAGTGACAGGAATGTTCTCTGAGGTCCGTGCCAGATCTAACTTTCGATGGCCTCGGCATGTTCCCCAAGTCTCTCTCCTCTGGAGTGGGTATGAGGAGTGAAGACCTTTCCGTTTCTGAACTGGGGTTTTCAGGATCTTTAGGACCCCTTGGGGAAGGAGAAACGGAGAGTTGCCAACTAAACCTTGCATCAGGCAATATTCCTTCCACCAGCACACTCCATGTTTATTCACTCGATAAGTATTTATTGGGTTCTTTTGTAGCTATCTACTGTTACATAACGTATCATACCAAGGCTTAGTGGCTTATATAATAATGACAAACTTATTTTTGTCTCTCTCAGTTGTAGGAGTGACTGGGCTCAGCTAGGTAATTCTTGCTCAAGGTCTCTCATATGGTTGCAGTCAGATGGCAGCTGAGGCTGGCAGCGTCTCAAAGCCTTCCTCGGTGCATGTCTGGCAGTTGAAGCTGGCTGTCGGCTAGGTTCTCAGTGGGGCTTTTGGCCGAGACACCTACATGTGGCCTCCCTATGTGGCCTGGGCATCCTCCCCGTGTGGCATCTGGGATCTTGAAAGGGAGCATCCCAAAGGAGAGAAGGCGAGGAGGAAAAAATTACCTTTTATGACTTAGCATCATCTCTGCCACATCCTGTTAACTACATGCAAGCCATTAGGCCAGCCCATGTTTAAAGGGAGCTCATATTAAACTCGCACGATGGAAGGACATGTTTTTACAGGCAAGCTTTAAAGCCGCCACACACTCTTTCTGATGCCAAGCACTGAACAAGGCACTTGGGACCGAGTGGTGAGTCATACAAACCCTACCCTTACGGTACTGATGGTCTAGTGGTGGAGATAAACACCATTAAAACACAATTACAAATATGTACCCAATTGTAAACTTTGATAGTGCTGTGAAAGATAAGGAAAGGGAGCCATACGAAATCATATTATACATTTTTATGACCTGACCAGGGACCTAAGGAAGAATTCTCTCTCTCTCTCTCTCTCTCTCTCTCTCTCTCTCTCTCTCTCAATCTCTCTCAAAAAATAAAAAAAAATAAAAAAAGAAAGAAAGAAAAGAAAGAAAAGAAAAGAAAAGAAAAGAAAGGAAAGGAAAAGAAAAGAAAAGAAAAGAAAAGAAAAGAAAAGAAAAGAAAAGGAAAAAGAAAAAGAAAAAGAAAGAAAAGAAAGACATCTGGGTTGAGAGCTAAAGCATTAGTGGATGCTAACTCTTCAAAGCAAGAGAGCCTTCCAGATAGAAGGGGCAGCAGACCATGGCCGGTAGGAGGAAGGTAGGAGGAAGGTAGGATGAAGGTAGCCAGCGTATCTGGGGGCACATAGCAGGTGAGTCAGGGCTGCAGAGACGGGCCAAGGCCAGTCCCCAGGCTTCGCAGGCCAGGTGAGGATATCATCTTTGGCTTAAAAGCTGTTGGAAGCTGTTGAAGGGTCACTCACTGGAGAGATATGAACAGATCTGCATTCCAAAGGTCACGTTGGCTGCTGGGTGGACGGCCCCTGCCAGGTGCTGAGTCAGGGCTGGGAGAGTCCTGTCTGCAGCACTTCCCCTCTCCACGAGACTCTCCCACACGCATGTTCAAGCCAGCAGCAGCCCATGTCCTTCACCTCCACATTAGGCTCCTGAAATTTATTTATTTTTTTAAACATACTTTTTGGATTTCAGAGAGGAAGAGAGAGGGAGAGATAGAAACACCAATGATAAGAGAGAATCATTGATCAGCTGCCTCCTGCACACCCCCTACCACCTGGGCATGTGCCCTTCACTGGAATCAAATAGGCTCCTGCAATTTATGTCCGGCCTTCTCAGTCCCTCTTCCCAGGTACGAGAAGTCCTGCCATCTTGCATTACTCAATTGGTCATTCCTTTAATCTATCAGTCAGTGTAGTGAGTTGAATTGTGCCCCTCCCCAAAATATATGTCTACATCCTAATCCCCAAAACATGTGAATGTGACCTTATTTGGGGTAGGAGGGTAGGTCTGTATGGATGTAATTAAGTTAAGGATTTCAAGATAAGGAGATCATTCTGGATTATCTGGGTTATGACAAATGCTCTTATAAGGGTGAGGCTGCCCTAGCTGGTTTTGCTCAGTGGATAGGGCATTGGCCTATAGACTGAAGGGGTTCAATGCCGGCCAAGGGCATATGCCTGGGTTCGGGGCTCCATCTCCAGTAGGGGGTGTGCAGGAGGCAGCCGATTAATGATTCTCTCTCATCATTGATGTTTCTATCTCCTCCTTCTCTCTTCCTCTCTGAAATCAATTTTTAAAATGTTTAAAAAAAATAAGGGTGAGGCAGAGGGAGATTTGACATGGACAGAAAAGGGAAAAGTAAGGCGATCATGGAGATGGAGATAAAAGTGACATGGCTACAAGCCAAGGAATGCCAACAGTTGCCAGAAGCTGGAAGTCAAGGAACAGTATTGTCCCCTAGAGTGCAGCTCTACTGACACCTTGATTTCAGCCCAGTGATCTGATTTTGAACTTCTGGCCTCCAGACTGTGAGAGAGTAAATTTCTGTCTGTTTTAGCCCCCCAATTTGTGGTAATTTGTTACAGCAGCCATAGGAAATGAATACAGTTGGGCACTTACTTAGCTGTTCCTTTCTGATGGGCTTCACTGGCTTCTTCAGCAGACCTCTAAGTGATGGAATACCCCAAGCTCAGTTCTCAGACCTCTTGTCTGTTCTCTCTCCCTTTGTGGTCTCACCCATTCATTTGGCTTTCAAATGTCATTTATCACCCTAGCTGGTTTTTCTCAGTGGATAAAAGCATCGGTCTGCAGACTGAAGGGTCCCAGGTTCGATTCTGGTCAAGGCACATGACCAGGTTGCAGGCTTGATTCCCAGTAGGGAGCATGCAAGATCAGCTGATCAATGATTCTCTTTCAACACTGACGTTTCTCTCTCTCTCCCTCTCCCTTCCTCTCTGAAATCAATAAAAATATTTTTAAGTACCACTTATTTGCTAATACCTTCCAAATTTTGTCTCCCTCCAGACTCTTCTCACAGAGCCTAGCCATCATCACAGGTAGATGGAAAGAAGACTTCGGTTCCACACCCCACCACCCACAAATCTTCCTGGCCAGGCACCCCCAGCCACTCCGAGCTCGTTGGAAATGTGATAGCCATCCTAGATTCCTCCATTTCCCTCATGCCTCAGATACAATTGCTTGTGAGTTATGAGTGTAGGTCTCAAATATTTCTTAAACCTCTCCATTCCAATTCTACTGTCACCACAGCCAGTCTCTCTCATCCAGATGACTGAGACATTCTCCTAATGACTCCCAGCTTCGCTCTTACCACAGTCCCTTCTCACGGCAGCTAGAGTTTAAAAAAGTAGGTCAGGTTTCAGTCTTTTGAACTATACTTTATTGAAGTGTAGTTGACACACTGAAGTGTACAATTGAATAAGTTTTGACATATGTATACACCTGTGAAATCATCAGTTCAAGAAAAATAAGGAACATATCTATCACCCCAAAACTCATGCTCCTGTGAAATCCAATCCTCCCTCCCAAACCTCTCATCCGGAGGCAACCACTGATCTGCTTTCTGTCACTATAGACTAGTTTGCATTTCCAGAATGTTATATAAATGAAGAATATAGTATGCACTCTTTTTTATGTGGCTTAATAATTTTGAGATTTATCCATGTTATTCACTCTATCAATAATTAATTTAATTGTATTGCTGAGAAATATTCTGTTGCATGGATGTACCATAATTTGTTTAACCTGCTGATGGACAATTGATTCCAGTTTATAGCTATTACTAGAGGCCCAGTGCACAAAATTTGTACACTGGGGGGGGGGTCCCCCTCAGCCCAGCCTGCCCCCTCTCACAAATTGGGAGCCCTCAGGGGATGTCCTACTGATGGCTTAGGCCCACTCCCCACGGGGAGCCACAGTCTGGCCTCCCTCTGTGGGAGGCAACTGGGCTGATCAGGGGAAGGCAGCAGCCCCATCACCCCGCTGCTGCAGCCACTGCCAGTCACCACAGCCACGAAGGTGTTTTCAACACAGACTCCAATCCCTTCACCATGAAAAAATGACAACTTTCTTTAGGCATTTTCAAAATATGTCTTACATAGGATATGACATTCCTTTCTTTCTTTCTTTCTTTCTTTCTTTCTTTCTTTCTTTCTTTCTTCCTTTCTTCCTTTCTTCCTTTCTTCCTTTCTTCCTTTCTTTCTTCCTCATCTGAGGATATGTTTCCATTGATTTTTAGAGAGTGTGGAAGAGAGAGGGAGAGACAGAGAGAAACATCAATATTAGAGGAACACTGATTGGTTTCCTCCTGCATGAGACCTGATTTGGGCCCTGGCCAAGGAGGAGCCTATCAGAATCGAACCCAGACCCTGTGGTCAGCAGGCTGAGGCTCTATCCACTGAGCCAAACTGGCTAGGGCAGGATATGACATTACTTAGCTCCACCAGCAGCGGACCTTTGATTTTTCCTCCAGGAGTGAGGTGGAAAAACCCTAGATCACCTTATTACCCAAGTTACCAAGAACACTGCGAGTGGCGGTGTACAGGGAGCTTAGCCAAAGAGCTGTCAGAAAAGGTGTTTATGCTTAAACTGGTTTGGCTCAGTGGATAGAGCATCAGCCTGCAAACTGAAGGATCCCAGGTTTGATTCCTATTAAGGGCATGTACCTTGGTTGGAGGCAGCTGATCAATGTTTCTCTCTCATCGATGTTTCTGACAATCTATCCCTCTCACCTTGTCTCTGTAAAAAATCGATAAAATATATTTTAAACAAAAAGAAAAGGTGTTTCCTCTGCAGCTCATGTGCAGAGGACCCCCTGTGTTGTGTTCACTAGGCTAGGGGCATGTCCCATGGCCGGGGGGGGGGGGGGCACACCCCCAAGGCTGGCAGCCAGCCCTGCCTTGTGGGTGCTGGGCTGGGAGGCATGTGAAGACCCCAGATGCTGCTTGGTGTTAGCACAAGAACAAGCAGCCGCCCCACCCCCAGCTGCTTGGTGCCTGCGCCCATAGGCCTAGAGTGGCTGGAGGTGTTCTGGGACCCTGGTCACTCAGGGCCTAAACACGGGCCTATAGGCTAGAAGTGACCTGGGTCCCAAGGATGTTCCTGCTCGGTGCCTGTGCATGCAAATTAACCCACAATCTTTGTCGGGTTAATTTGCATACTCACGCCTGATTGGCTGGTGAGCATAGTGGAGGTATAGTCAATTTACATGTTTCTCTTTTATTATATAGGATATTTATATCCTATAAGTCTTCATGAATAGGTGTTTTTGTGGACTTATGCTGTCATTTCTCTTGGATAAATACATAAGCAGAGGAATAAGTGGGTCATAATGTTTAACTTTTAAAGAAATTGCCAAACTGTTTTTCCAAAGTGTCTATGTTACTTAACATTCCCAACAGTAGTGTAGAAAGGTTATATTTGCCCACATTTACTATGGTCAGTCTTTTAATTTTAATTTTTCTAGTGGATGCATAGTGACATCTCACTGTGTTTTACTTTCCATTTCTCTAATAACCAAGAAGCATTTTTCTATCATGTGCTTATTTGTATATTTCCTTTGGAGAAGTATCTGTTCAAACTTTTTGCTCATTTTTATGCTATTTTTGTCTTCTTATTGAGCTGCATATACTTTAAAAATATATCCTCAATACAAAGTATTTGTTCTTTATACATTCTATGTACATAAATAGGTTTTAAAAATATATAATTTAGATACAACTCCTTTGTTGGATATATGTTTTGCAAATATTCTCTCCCACTAGTAATTGTCTTTTCATTTTCCTAATGATATTTTAGAGAATAGCTTTTACATTTAATGAAGTCTAGTTTATTAATGTTTTCTTTTATTGCTGGCACTTTTTGTGTCATATCTAAGAACTCTTTGCCCAGTCCAAAAAAATAAAGATGTTATCCTATGTTTTCTTCCATAAGTTTATAGTTTTTGCTCTTACATTTAGGTTTGTGATCCATTTTGAATTAATTTTTGTGTATAGTGTGAGATAAAGGCAGATGTTCATTTTTTTCCTCCACAAATATATCTAGTAGCTCCAGTGCCATATGTTGAAAAGCTTATCTTTTCTCCAAGGATGCCTTGGCACCTTCCTCAAAACTCAATTGGCAAGCCCGGTCAGTGTTGCTCAGTGGTTGAGCATCAAACTCTGAACCAGGAGGTCAGGATTCGATTTCTGGTCAGGGCATGTGCCCAGGTTGTGGACTCAGTCCCCAGTAGGAGGGCATGCGGGAGGCAGCTCAATGATTCTCTCTCATCATTGATGTTTCTATCTCTCTCTCCCCTCCCTTCCACTCTGAAATCAATAAAGATATATTTAAAGGAAGGAAAAATAAATTGGCAATACGTGTGCAGCTTTATTTTTGGACTGTCTTTTCTGTTTCATTGATCTATGTGCTTATGTTTACATCAATACCATACTGTCTTGATTACTGTAGCTTTATAATAAGTCCTGAAATCAAGTAGGAAAAGCTGTATAATTGTTTTGCTATTTAAGGTCCTTTGCATTTCCATATACATTTTAGAAACATCTGATTTCTTTTAAAAAAAAAAAGCCTGTTGAGATATTTATTGGAATTATTTTGAATCTATATATAAATGTGGGGAGAGTTGCCATTTTGAAAATATCACTTTTCTCCATTTATTTAGGTCTTCCTTCACTACTCTTAGTACTCTTTTATAGTTTTCAATGTATAACTCTTACAGAGCTTTTGTCAAATCTATCCCTAAGTGTTTCATATTAACGGCATTGCTTTTGTAATGCCAATTTCCAAATATCCATTGTTCATATACAATTGATTTTCATATACAGTTGACCCCTGAATAGCTCAGGTGTTGAGGAGGATGACCTCTGCCCCACCCAAGCAGTGGGAAATCTGCAACGTAAGATGGCCCTCTGCATTAAGGGATTCCCAATCCTGGATCCGACAAAACTACAGTTGACCTTGAATAACACTTACTACCGGTATTATATGCAGATAAATCCTTTCTTCCTTAATGTTAGGTAGAATCCAGAAGGCATTCTAGGCATGGGATTTTCTTTATAGGAAGATTTTTCATTAAAATTCAATTTCTTTAGTCATGATAGGGCTATTCAGGCTACCTGTTTCTTCTTAAATGTGTGTCATATTTTCCCCTAGAGCACTCGGGGTCTTCCTCTCACACCTCCTGGGGCTTACAAGGCACTGTCTGGTCTGCTCCTGCCCATCCCTCCAACCTCATCTGCCTGCCACCTTCCCCTCGTTCACTCTGTCCCAGTCCCATTGGTCTTCTGGTGATCCCAAGATTATGCCAAGCTCTTTCCCAACTCGGGGCCTTGGCATTGCTTTTGCTTCTATCTGGAAAGCGTTCCACAGGCTCTTTATATGTTGTTGTTTTCCCCCTCCTTCTCATCTGGCAGGTTTCAAATGATATGTCAGGGAGGTCTCTCCTGACCATTCCCTGACCATTATATCATTCATAATACATAACCACACTCATTTGTTTCCTTCACAACATATAATCCTGTTTACTTCCTTCATAATGTATAATCACACTCTGTGGTCATTTGGTTTGCTTATTGTCCACTCCTTAAGAGTTGGGATCTTGTCTGTCTTGTTCACTGCTATAACTTCTGCACCCAGTGTATGACCTGGCACAAATGAGGCATCCGATTACTTTTTTTTTTTTTTAATAAGTAGACTAAATTAGTGGGTTGACCTATTGATCAGTCAGCGGCATATGAAGAAGTCAGTGAGTCTTCTTTTTAAAAAAAAAAAATATTTTGTTGATTTTTTTACAGAGAGGAAGGGAGAGGGATAGAGAGTCAGAAACATCGATGAGAGAGAATCATCCATCAGCTGCCTCCTACACACCTCCCACTGGGGATGTGCCTGCAACCCAGGTACATGCCCTTGACCGGAATCGAACCTGGGACCTTTCAGTCCGAAGGCCGACGCTCTATCCACTGAGTCAAACCGGTTTCGGCAGTCAGTGAGTCTTCTGTGAGCCTGCCGGCCAGTCTGAGGTTTTTGCTCGGCCTGGAGTAGGTCAGGCAGGCATTGAACGGTCTGGTTGCTGTGTGGGGTGGGTCTGTATGACTGATAAGCCCCCTGTAAAGTCAGCCAAGGATTTGGGGAGACACAAAGACGTGAAAGGCGAAGGCCCACCACCAAGAAGCAGCTACTCTGCCTCCGGGCTTTCAAACCCCATAAAAGTCTCACCTGGTGACAGCAGTGCTCGGGAAGAGCCTGTGCAGGAGGCACAGAGAAGGCTTTGTGACTTCTTCCCCACCCACCTCTCAACTTCCCCTGACCTGGGTCCTCTGCTCATGGAAACTCCCCAACTGGTCCTGGCAGCCAGCCCCAGGAGACAGGCTGTGGTGCACGTTGCCCATGCTGCCCGCGCTGCCCCTGGGGCAGGACGCGGGCCCGCACCTCCAGGATCATTCTTTGCAAGAGGCCTCTGGTTGGGGAAGAGGTCTTGCGTGGGAGCTGGCAACTTCACAGTTAATCCCAAGCTTCCCCAGGAACACCCTTGGCTACGGGGTCACGGATGTGGCAGGAGTCCCATCACAGAGGAGTATATGTAGGAGGGTGTCAGAGCCACTGGTGTGGGAAACAGCTGTTCGCAATAACCAGGCAACAGCACCCAGGCCGCCGGCAACCACTGAGCCGCCGTCCGGCTCACTGACAGACTCCATGACCAGGAGGCCCTGCTTGGTGACATCACCTTCCTCGCGCAGTGCTGAGGGAAATGAGCTCAGGGAGGCCATCAGAGGCGGCCTGTTTACTTACAGGGACCCTGGCCGTCAGCAGTCCTTTGACCAGACATTCCCTGTCCTAGCCAGCATGAAGCAGAAATTTCCTTAAACACATTATTTTGGCCTTCATCCACTACTTGCTCCCTTGCTTTGAATTTTTTTTTTTTCAAGAGGAAAATTCCCAGTTCTGGCCCCAAATGGAACAGCCTAGAGATGATGTGTGTTGGAGGGGATGAGGGGGAAGAGATCACAATGACCCCCAAAAGGGCCTTTTGCAGTTTAAGTTGCTCCTACCTCCCCAGGAATCCCTGGAGCTGGGAGATCATCAGACCAATTCTGTCACCCATGTGGGGCGGGTGGGGGAGGTCAGCGGGATGGCCAGCATGACCCCAAGGCAGACCCTCTCCTGCCTCGCTCAGGGCATCAGCCACCCTGAGCTTGTACAGCATTTCCGAACTCAGCAACCCTGGCTAGGCCCCTAGGCCTCTCCCTCATGCCCTCTGGGTCACAGATATTTCAGGACAGCCCACGAGCTGCCAGTTTTCACAGGTTCTAGGGGATTCCCAAGATGGTCACCCCCGCCAGCCCTGACTGAAAGGCACTGCTATCTGCCCTCCTCCACTCTCTTCATGTTGTCCCTGCTGGAACTGGGCCATTCCATGGGCCTGGGGGGGGGGGGGGGGGGCATAAAGGTCTCCTCAGTCTCCCCGCTGCTCCAGGGTCCTAAGGCCCTCCTCTACGCCAGGAGTAGGGCGACGTCCTCCCAGGAAGACCAATTATGGGAGACAGGTGCCCTCTGTGCAGCTGGATCGGCCCTCCATTAGGGCTGGTCAGGCAGGCTCAGACATGTTGGGAAGCCTCAGCTGACCCAGCTCTGTTCTCTGGCCTGATCCTACTTAGCTCAGCATCCTGCGGCACCAGGGAGGGGCTCAGGGGCAGAAGCAGGTCAGAGGAGGGCACGGAACCTGCGTTTCACGTGCTTTACATGAGACTGAAAAAACGTCAAGGGTCCCCATTGAAGAATGGGGTGAAGAGAGAGGTTCACACAAGACACTGAAAAGAGGGCTGATTTTGTCACCTAACTATCCCCGCCCCCACAGCAAACAAGGCCGGAACTCCCTAAACATTGGTTCCAGTGATTTCAATTCAGCAACATGTCTGTTGAGCCCAGAGTTTGTAAGGTATGAGAGTTGGAAAGACCCTAGCTAAAGACAGAAACTAATACTTATTGAACATCTGTGAGCCTGGCATGGTGCTCAACACATTACATGTCTGATTTAATCCTCACATGTCTGAGGGGGATTAAGCAACTCTACAGGAGACAAGCTCACACATGGCAGAGCTGGGATCCTATAATTAGGCATCTCCCCCGCCCAATTTCACTGCTAGGAAGTAATTAACTCACAGAATCACACTCCTTGTAAACCATGCGAGGCATACAAGTTAAAGACATGGTAATCCAGCCGAAACTGGTTTGGCTCAGTGGATAGAGCGTCCGTCTGCGAACTGGAAGGTCCCACGTTCGATTCCGGTCAAGGCCGTGTACATTGGTTGCAGGCACATCCCCGGTAGGGGGCATGCAGGAGACAGCTGGTCGATGTTTCTCTCATCGATGTTTCTACCGTAGCTCTCAGCCCTCTCCCTTCCTCTCTGTAAAAAAAATCAATGAAAATATATTGGGGGAGGGAAGACATGGTAATCCAGCCCCTTCATTCTACAGATGAGGAAACTGAGGCCAGATCACAGAGTTGAGCACAGAACAGTTGCTCAGACTCAAATCAGTGCCTCTCCCACCACCCCAGCCAGTCTTCTGGTCCTAACTCCATCCGGGTGAAGGAAGGGAAGGGTGGGAGAAAAGCTGTGGACTCCACCTTCTAGAACAGCAGTCACCAACCTTTCAGATCTCACGGACCACCAGTGGTCCACAGAACCGCTGTTCTAGAAGGTAATTCAGACAGCGAACAAACAGAGAAACACACACATAGACACATATAGATGTCCACACAGGCAGGCATGCAGACAGGTGGGTACTCAGGCAAAAGAACACACACAGGTGCTTATAGGCGTGTGTTCTTCTGTTGTTCTCTTCTATTGAATGCGTGGTTTCTTTCCAGATGGCAAGCTCCATAAGGAACTAGGCAAAAGGGGCTCTGACCCTGGGCCCACCCTTGAGGCAGCCACGCTCCACCCTGCCCTCCTCCCGGATGACAAACCACGTACACGGGACCCCCTGCTTCCTACGTGGAACCGTTTGGGCAGACTTTGCCGACGAAATGGGCACCCTCATGCCTAAAAGATGGCCAGAGGGCAGTTAGTTGTGGAGTACATGCATGTAGTTTGGACACATGTGAGGAGTAACACATGTAATGCAAGGCCCCTCGAGATACGGGACAGAGCCAGGAAGCGGGGAGAGAGAGGCTGGGGCCACTCTCTCTGTGCTGCTGAGTTCCAGCACACAACTCGGAGGAGCTGAGGATTCAAAATCAAACCCAGCCTTCTGGGTTATTAGGATTATGTTCCTTAAGAGTTTGTTGCTTCGGCTTAATAACATTTAAATATTTAGACATGAAAATATAAGCCTTCGTTTGTACTCTTGCCCTGTGTCTTGCAAATGTTGGGAGCTGCCCTGGACACCCCTGTAGATCCCCACTGTGGGCCCAGTCACAGAGAGAGAGAGCACTGCTAGCCACTGAGCAGATCGCTTTGTGGATGAATTGATGAATGAGTAAATGAGTGCTTCTGCACAGATGTAAATAAGCATACATGTTTCCTGGGACTCACCAGCATATTATTAATAAATATACGCTCATGCTTCCAGAGACACACATGCCTAAACTTATGGCTAGAAAAATAAGCACATGTTTACACCAAAATAAACGAAAGCCGGTATGGTTCAATAGTTGAGCGTTGACCCATGAGCCAGGAGGTCACGGTTCAATTCCTGGTCAGAGCATTTGCCCAAGTTACAGGCTTGGTTCCCAGTGCGGGGAATGCAGGGGGAGGAGGCCAACTGATGATTCTCTTTTCATTATTGACATTTCTCTCTCTCTTCATATCCCTTCCTCTCTCTGAAATGAATAAAAAAATATATTTTTAAAAAAGTAACCTAAACGCTCACTTGCATACTCCCATTGTACTTATAAGCAGGAGTAGACACACTCATCTACGCAAAGACACAGAGACACACACTTTCCCCTTACACATGAGCTACGCAGACGTGGATACAAACATGTGCAGGCAAACACACGAGTACACACTTTCCCACCGAGGAACCCAGCTGCAATGAGAAATGCAGCCGCCTACACATACAGTCCACACTGACACACACCGCTAGACAGAGACAAAGCTGGAGCCCCGAGTCAGACAAGAGAGAGACACCTGTCCACAGAGACCCCTGGGGCCGCCCTGCGCTCCCACACTGTCTGCCTTCCCCACCGCCCACCCTGGCTGTCTGCTGCCAGAGGGACTCCTAGAGGAATTCCCTTTGCAGACTGGCTAAGGCTGCTCTCTCCTCCCCCGCAGTCCCAGGCCAGAGTCCCAGGGCAGAGAAGCAGATGGTGTGGTTTGTGGGGGTTAGGGGTGGGGGTGGGGGGGTGGTGAAGGGGGCTCCTGAGCCTTGCAAATGTTAGGAGCTGCCCTAAACACCTCTGATGTCCTTTGCATGCTCATCCCCAAGCTCTCTGTTCTCTGTCCCACCCGCCCCGTGGCCTGGCCAAGCCCGGACTGGGCACTGGCCTCTGGACGGTGTAGCACTCGGGCCCTGCTGCCCCAGCGCTGGCCCTGACAGGATGATTTAGGAGGAGCTGATGAACAGCGCTTTTCCAGAAGCCTTGCTTCCTCAGGAAATGGCCCGGCCTCAAGCCTGATGTCCAAAACAGGCGCAGGGTGAAAACACCTCGGCTCCTCTGCAAAAACACGGGCCGCCCTCTCGCTCAGAGCCCCGAACGTCGTGGCGGCACGCCATCCACAGCACCCCGCGGCAGTGGACAGCAATGGAAGGCCTGGGTCTGGCCCCGCTTTTGCTGCTGACTCAGGGTGTCCACCTCCATTAAATGAGCCATTTGGGTGTGATCGCTTCAGATCTGGCTGGAATGATTGATGTCGGAGCCTCCAATTCCCTAAGCAGCCCTTGGGCGAGGGGGAAGGGGCTTGACCCCGGACAGTGGCCCGGTGTGGGCCTCCCCGTAAGTCTCAGTCTTTGTTACGGAGCTTGTGTTGGGAGTGGCTTGAGGCTGAGCTGCCTGGCGCTGGGGAGAAATGGGGACTCGGGGAAAGGAATGTCCTATGCCGTCTGGAGACAGACAACGACCCCTCCTCTCCCTTCCTCCCATTCCCCACGTCCCCCAGGCCTCTGCTGGAGGTGGACACAGGCCCGCAGCCCCACCCAGGCGGGTGCGGCGATAGGAATGCTGCTCGTCACAGCTGGCTGGACAGGGGAGACTGTTTATTCTCTGATGTCGGGAACATCTCAGACAATCAGGGGGATTTGGCTGCTGGCAGATCCTAGATGTGAGGCTCAAAGAAGTCAATTTAATCAGAGCAGGCTGATGGTCTGAGCCAGCCGTGGGCAAACTACAGCCCCCGGGCCGGCCCGTTCGGCTGTTCTATCCGGCCCACGGAGCAGAAAGAGCGGAGGGTTCTCTTGCTCTCCCCTCCGCTTCTTCACCAGCAGCCCAAGATGAGAGTGCCAGCATGGTCAGGCTGCTTTTGTTCCGGCCCTCCGGTCCAGTTTAAGAACCCATTGTGGCCCTCGAGTCAAAAAGTTTGCCCACCCCTGGTGAGCTCTGAGCAGGCAGCGAAGGGGCGGGGTTGCCAGGGAGGGGCCGCCCCTCTCTGCCCCACACTCAGTGCCCTGTGTGCCTCTGAGCTCCTCTGCTGGGTCTGCCGTGATGGGGCTACAAAGGTAACTGGAGCCCTAGCAGATCTGGCGCAGCGGATAGAGCGTCAGCCTGCAGACTGAAGGGTCCCGGTTTTGATTCTAGTCAAGGCACATGCTCGGGTTGCAGGCTTGATCCCCAGTGTGGGGCGTGTAGGAGACAGCTGATCGATGATTCTCTCTCATCATTGATGTTTCCATCTCTCTCCCTTCCTCTCTGAAATTGATAGAAAATATATGTTAACATTTTTTTAAAGGTAATTGGAGCTGAACCCAGAGCTCCTGTTAACAGTGTGGGCACCAGGGAAGCCTTCCATGGTCTCCCTCCCAGCATCCCAGGTGCCCTCTGCCTATGGGACATAGCAGAGCTGCCACCCTTGGCCTGGGAAGGGGGCTCCTTTTTTTTTAAAATATATTTTATTGATATTTTACAGAGAGGAAGGGATAGAATAGAGAGCTAGAAACGTCAATGAGAGAGAAACATTGACCAGCTGCCTCTTGCACACCCCCCACTGGGGATGTGCCCGAAACCAATATACATGCCCTTGACCGGAATCGAACCCGGGACCTTTCAGTCCGCAGACTGACGCTCTACCACTGAGCCAAACCAGTTTCGGCAAGGGAGCTCCTTTTGCATCGCCTGGTATTGAGTTTGACTCCAGGGACCCCAGCCTTCCTTTCCTCCTCCCACCCCTCACAAGGTCAACAAGCCTCTTACCTTTGAATCTCCGGTGTTTCTGACTCTCCCCCCCCACCCCCCCACTCATGACTAAAACCTGTTCTTAGGGAAGGCTGCCATCAGTCTTGAAGAACCATGAAACCAATAGTGTAACCTCTCAGGACCATTTGCATTTTAAGACTGCGCCTTGTCAGGGACACAGAGGCTGTGTCCTGCCCACCCTCCCCGACTCCCAAAGGTACTTCTGGTGACAGGAAGCACATGCACTCCCTGCAGTCAGACAGCAGATGTTCACAGCCCTCTCTAAAACCTTCACCCCCCCACCCTGCCCTGCCAAGTCTAACTTCAACCCCGTTGCTGATGTTCAGTCATTGCCTTCGGTTACGGCGGGGAAGTTGTTTGCATCCTTCCGCCCATTTTACTCACCCAACACACTTTTCTTGGGTATCCACCATATCTTACATGCTCGGGTTTGCAAAGACAACCCTTGAGCAGCTTGCAGTGGGATTTTAATGCAAGAGGCGTCTCCAAGCAAAGCCTAGCCCACCAGCTGGCACACAGTAGGTACTCAATAAACGCTTGCTTCCCCTTCTCAGGGCCGCACGATATGGACACGGCGACAGAACTTCAAAAACGTTCTAAAAAGCCCTCGCCGGGTGGACAAGAGTGCCAGCAGGAGTGAGTGGTTTCTGTCTTTATTCGGAACGTGGTGATCTGTTTGGGATGTTCCTCACACCAGATCGCAGAGGCATGCGAAGGAGAGGGGCTTATTCTAACCAGATCAGGGCTGGGGGCAGCCCAGGACACTGTCTCCATGGTGCAGAGCCCCAGACAGTTCGGAAACAAACAGAAACCCATCCAGAGGAAAGAGACTGACAAAAGCAAAAACAAACAAAGGCCAAGAGATGGAAAACTCAGGAGGTGGGGCAGGGTGGAGATGAGCAGAGTGGGGAGGCGGGTGGGGGCTATGGAGGGGCCTGAGGGAGGGGTATGGTCCTGGGATTTGGTGTATGTGAGGAACCGAATCCAGGCCTGCACCTCCCACCCAAGAATCGCCATGGCAACTGGGAGGGTAAGTGCTGCCGATTCTAAGCCAACACAAACCTCCTGGGCTTAGCAGCAGGAATGGGCTCAGATGCCTGGGGCCATGTTCTACAGACAAATATCTGAGTTGGGCTCCTTAAATCACAAATTCCCCATCCACCCATGGTTTTATAGGCAAGCGGGGTTTAATAAAATGAATTAATAAGAAACAACAGCGAACCACAACCCTACTTCTGGTCTTTCTCACATACACGGACACTTATCCAAAAAGCCCACAGGACAAAACCGCTGCCCGTTGTGGTGGAAGCTGACAGCTCACAGGATTCTTGGCTCTTCCCAGAAGCAGGTGCCTCACCTGCGGAAGATTCACCTGCCACCCCGCCCGAAGCCGTCCTCCCCAACAGTGACTTAGTGACCGAGGGCCCATGGGGTTGTTTTCACAAGCCCAAGGCAGCTGGAGCCCCGATGTGAGGCGGTTCCAACGGAGCCACCATCTGGTCTTCTCTGCCATCGGCTGCCTGGGGAAGCTCTTGGCCCAGGAGGGCGTGGGGAGTCAGCAAGGACACTGCTTCTTCCTCCGCCATGAAAAAGTATCTGCAGCATGAGCCTCCTTAACTCCCAACTCCCCACTCCCCACACCCAAATGTGCCTTTCCTGGAGCTGGCCGGCCTGTAAGATCTGCCTTAGATATAGGGCCAGTGCCAAATAGAACTGAGTTCTTAGGGCTTGTCTCCTTCCTACCTCCCCATTCCTAAGGAGCCAGAGATCTGATACAATCCCTCATTATCTTACGTCCAGGGCTGGCTCATCCATTAGGTCTTGTAGGTACAATGCCTAAGACCGACAATACGAAAATAACTTAATTTCTTTTACAATCAGAAGAGGGGAGAGGGAGGATGAGCTTTTAAGTGGAAGAGAACATTTTAGAATATAATAGTAATATATTCCTTTTTATACCGATGCAATCATAACATATAATTTTAAGTATTTTTTATTGAGGTGAGGGCCCATGAAGGCAAAAGTTCCTAGAGCCTGTGAAAATCTGTGGCCCTGTTCTAGTCTTCCCTCCTGCGCACTCAAACCGTCTAAATTCCAGGGATTTCTTCCCCCACATCAAAAGCTATCTGCCCAATGGCCCCCTAGTAGTCTGAGAGCACAGAGGGCGGGACCATTCTTCACTCATTCTTGGTGTCTGTTTCATGTTAGATAAAATGCATTGCCCCCCCCCTTTATTTCTGGGGGGGCAGGGGAAGCTTCAGAAAAAAAGGGCTAGGTCTTAAATAAACATTATCTGAGAACCCCTGGAAACCATGCACAACATTTCACATTTGTGCTGTTGGACTTTGTCCAAATCCCTTCCAAGCATATCAAATTCTTCGCCCGCAGGCTGCATGTGGCCCAAAATGAATATTTTTGTGGCCCAGCCAATATAATGGTATGTAAGAAACGTTTTAATAAAAATTTTATAACTTAATTTTTTACAATATCCTGTTACACATAATCTACACTAATAAAAGAGAATTATGCAAACTGACCATCACTTTGCAACACCAACCAGCCAATCAGGAGTGAGTATGCAAATTAACCCAACAAAGATAGTGGCAGCCCCACCCCCCAGCCGCTCCAGGCCTCTGGATAGCACACATTGGGGAGCAGGCAGGGAGCAGCCTGGTGGGGCAGGATGCCTGCTAGGGGGGGAGGGAGAGGGTTTGCAGAGGGAGCTACAGGAAGAGTGCTCAGGCTGGAATAAAGATGGAGGCTCTGGCCAGAGCAAACACTCCAGCTGGAGCAAAGACAGGATGCAGTGGCCAGAGCGGAGGCCTGGATCCCAGGTACTGGAGGAAAACTGGTGTCGGCAGCCAGAGGAAGACCTATTGCACGAAGCCATGAGCCTCTAGTTATTAATAACTACAGCGTTCATTAATGACTGATTACTATAATTGTGTTGCATTCATTTCCCTGGCGCCTTACGTGCAGGCACACCATTTCTCCCCGCTAATACTAGCAGCAAATATGTTTCCAGTCGATTGCCACATCATTAGTCTTGTGCTGATTTGTTTGGTGTGCAGAACAGAAAATAGTTTGCTGATGGAGAACAAGAAAAACAGATTCGCGTTACGCTTATGAATTTGTGCAGTTATTCGGTGTCTGCTAAGTTCATGTTCAAAAAATATTAATTTTTATTAAAATGTTCTACTGTTTTATGTTAACGATTACTCATTTACTTCAGCCCTTTGTATTCAAGCATGTCTCTATCAAAATAAACCTACATTTCTATGAAAATTGAAGCTTTTGGGGGTTTTTTGGCCCACATAAACTTAAACCTTGTTTATTTGGCCCATGTTAGCCTTTGAGTTGGACATGCTTGACTTACACTGAATTCCCACCAAATTCACCAGTGAGCTCCAATTCAGTAAATCCAACAGATACTTCTCAGATAAAACCTTGACTACACAGCAGCATTTGACACTACTCCTCAAGCCTTCCTTGTTGGCTTCTATGAAACTGTTGCCTTGGTTTCCTCCTATTTCCCTGGATATTCCTGCTGTGTCCTTTGCGTGCTCATCCCCTCTCCTGGGCCATTAAAAATAAATAGTGATTGCCGAAACTGGTTTGGCTCAGTGGTAGAGCATCGGTCTGTGGACTGAAAGGTCCCGGGTTCGATTCCGGCAAGGGCATGTACCTTGGTTGCGGGCACATCCCCGGTAGGGGGTGTGCAAGAGGCAGCTGGTCGATGTTTCTCTCTCATTGACGTTTCTAGCTCTCTATTGCTCTCCCTTCCTCTCTGTAAAATATCAATAAAATACTTTAAAAAAATAAAAATAAAATAAATAGTGATGATGATGATAATAGCAGGTGAAACATACCAGGTTTTACTCTGTGCTGGGCACTACTGTAAATTATCAGGTTTTTTTAAATCCTCAAAATAACTCCAAATCCATTCTCCAACCACCCACCAGAGCGACTTTTCTCAAAACCACATCTGGTCTCCCACTTAAAAGCTCTGCCAAAAACCTTCCAATGGTGTCCCCTGCCCACAGCTTGTAAAGTCTTTCATGACCTGGCTCCTGCCCACCTCCCCGGCCCCATTTCTCACCACAGCCTCTTCTTATGACCCTCCTGCTTTTAGCTTCTCCATTAAGAACTTTAAGTTGCCGAAACCGGTTTGGCTCAGTGGCTAGAGCGTTGGCTTGCGGACTGAAGGGTCCTGGGTTCGATTCCGGTCAAGGGCATGTACCTTGGTTGCAGTCACATCCCCGGTGGGGTGTGTGCAAGAGGCAGCTGATCGATGTCTCTCTCTTATCGATGTTTCTAACTCTCTATCCCTCTCTTCTTCCGCTCTATAAAAAAATCAATAAAATATATACATTTTTTAAAAAACAACTCGTAAGTCTTTTTCTGGTGCTATTCCCGCTGCCTAAAACACTCTTCTTCCACTTCTTAGCCTAATATTGACAGCTCCTTCAGATCCCAGTTGAACATCCTCTTTTCTGGGAGCCAGGGGTGGGGTGAGGGGCTATGAGACCCACAGTCTGAAACCAGTCTGCCTAGTTCAATCCCAGCTCTGCCACTTCCTAGCCAAGTAACCTTGGGCAAACTATCTAAACTCTCTGGGACTTCAATTTTTTTATCAGTTGTGAGAATTAAAGAAATCACACATAAGGCACACTGCAGTGCTACACGTGTCACTTCCACACTCCCAGGCCAGGGTAAGACGTTTTGTCAAGTATTTCCCAAAGCTCCTTTTTGTAATACCACCATATAATGTCAACCTCTCTGCTGAGAGTGTCCGCCTGCCCATCTTGCCAGACTGTCAGCTCGATGAGGACAGGGACTTTTGGCCTTGGTCCTGCCCCATGTCTAGTGCCTGGCACACAGTAGGTGCTCATATTTAGTATATCAACACCTACCTACCAGATGATGTATCCGGATGATATAGGCTTTCCAGCAAGCAGCCACTTCAGAGAAGGGAGGAAAAAGGGGGTAAGATTTTGAGCAAAAGGGCATGCAAGGCAGACAAGGCTGAGGCTGAGAGCCGTCACAAAGGCGACCTGGTAATTAGGAAAATACCTTTATTCCTTTTGAAATGTTCCCAATATTCGATGTAAAAAACCATGATAGCGGCTTTTTCGCTTCACAAATTATAGAAAATTACTTCCCCCGTTCCTTACAGAAGCCTCTCCCCCCACCCCCACCCATCAGACAGGGCTCCGTTACGGCCGAAGCAGGCCGGGGGGAGGGGCAGAGAATGCGGCGAGTAGAACCGAGGCTCTCCGGGCGGCCAGAGGCTTTTCCTGCCCAGGCTGAGTCCCCAAGGCCTGCGACCCTCTGCGGGAGGCTCAGTCCACGCGCGTGCGAGTCTCGGAGGCCGAGGGTGGCAGCGGGCCTTCGGCGTGGCACGCGTGGCCGGCAGCCCACGGTCAAGGCCGCTTCGTGAGAACGGGAGAGGAGGCAGGCCTGCAGCTATAATTAGCAGTTGGTAATTTTTAGAAAAAGACACTCGAGTGGCTCCCTGTTAGGTTTGTGTTTTTTAATCAGATCTCTGACTCCTTCCTTTCTCATCCGTGGCCGGGCACGGGGTTACAGCTGCGGCCGAGGCGCTGTTTGTTGATCTGAGAAAACTGAAAATGTTTTGTACTTACAAAGGTGGATGGAATTCAAAAACCGGTCCCCACCGATTTTTTTTTATGAGAAACATGACTGTTCCTCTTGAGTGTCTCAAGTCAAAACAAGGCAACCGCCTGGTGATTTATCGTCCCCACTACGCATTTTCCGCCTTCCAGAAGGCATTAGAGAAAGGGCCAGCGTCCGCCAGGAGCGATTGTAAACATACCACTGACAGCTTGGACACTTTGTTTTCAAATGCAGCAGGCCTTTTTTTTCCCTTGGCCCTGATGGAAAAGCCAACTCCCCGGGGCTGCTTAAGGCAGAGGCAGACAGGAGGGCTCCCCAAAACCTAGGAGCGAGGGAGGGCCCAGTGGTCCCCACTGGCCGGAGTGTGGCTGGAGCATCATCAAAGGCAATCGAAACATTTATGGCATATGGAAATTGTCCCGTGGTCCCCAGCCGGCCCCCCAGGCGCGGCCCGGCTGGGTGTGGGGCACGGGAGGTACAAAACAAGGCACGTGGTTGAGGTGGTCCCCGCACCAGGCCCAGGGAGATTATCTCTTCGCACGGTTCCAGAAGTGTTGGAAGGTGGAGGAGTTGATGACGCTCACGACGAGCAGTAGCAGCAGGTACAGGAATATCATGACCGTAAACCAATGGCTGGAAAACCAGGACAGCTGGCTTGAAGCCCTGCTTAAAAGGGGAAAAAAGAGTGATGTTGGCAAAATGAGAAAAACATTCTTTTTTTTTAAAGTGTATGCAACAACTTCTGGCTCAAAGATGAAATGATGAATTTCAGCCTCTGAGTGAGCCATGAAATGAAGCTTCGTGCGTTCTCCTTTGCTCGAGAAAGCTGAGGCTGTTTGCCCTGGCACCGACACGCCTTTCCCCAGAACATGTTCTAAATGTACGAGGACAGCTATGCAGTGAGCTCATCCTGAGCGTCTCTTTTGTAGCTGCTCCTCTTCAACCTCCTGCGCCCCGGCGTTCCACAGGCAGGACTTTGGTGTCTCAGAGAACGACCTCGCTCAAGGTGGCTGCGCAGATGGCAGCAGGTGGCAGGTTATTTAGCAAAAGCCGTTTCACTCTTAGACACCTACGAGGTATCGGTCCTCGCTGGGGAAATCCTCTTTGGCCCGCTGGGAGATGATCTAAACTGTCCAAGGGTGCACTAAAGAAACATTCCAGGGAGAAGTGGGAAGGAATGGAATTTTCAAATACAGAGAGCCAGATGATTTTAAACCAAAGGATAATGTCCACCAGGCTCAGGAATGCTATACAAATTTCCCAAAGTTGAGGGGAAGACGGTTTTTTCCTGAAGCATGGAAACCACTGACATGTACAGCAGGGGTTGGAAGTATTACGTGATCCCCTTTCCTGTCTTACTTGCTCATCTGCTGCTCATCCCCGTGAAAAGCTGGACCCCAACAATACAGCAAGACCCCGGCCATGGAGAACCCTGTACACACCACCACCACCACCACCACCACCACCACCACCACCACATTGCTGAGATGGGATAAGGCGTCTACCATGGCTTTTAGAAGTCAGAAGGCCTCATCTGCCATTGGGTTCAACACTTTCACTTTAAAGATGAAGGTGGCCTGGCCCACATGGCTCAGTGGTTGAGCATCCAACTATGAACCAGTAGGTCACGGTAAGATTCCCAGTCAGGGCACCTGCCTGGGTTGCAGGCTCGATCCCCAGTAGGGGGCGTGCAGGAGGCAGCTGATCAATGATTCTCATCATTGATGCTTCAATCTCTCTCTCCTGACCCCTTCCTCTCTGAAATCAATAAAAATGTATTAAAAAAAAAAGATGAAGATGAAGTATTTTAGGTCCAAAAAGAAGACGATGGTTCAACAGCCACCATGGAAAGTGCCTGAGCTGGGCAGCATCCAATCCCAGCCAGTGTCCAGCCACCACCCTGCCTCTCAGCTTAATCTCATCAAAGGGTTTCAGAGTGAAACCAGGAGCTTAGGGCTGAGGGGCCCTATGGTTTGGGGCAGCCAATTTGGCTTCATTCAGTCCCTCATGTCACTTGTGTTTATGAAACTCTTTGTCTTCTTCTCTAGAATATACAGTCCTTAAAGGGCCAGGACATCTTTTTTATTCATCTCAGAGAGAAAGGCGGGGGGGGGGGGGGGGGGGAGAGAAGTGATGAGAGAGAATCATCGATCAGCTGCCTCCTGCATGCCCCCTCCACCCCAACTGGGGATCGAGGCCGCAACCCAGGCATGTGCCCTGACCGAGAATCGAACTGTGACCTTCTGGTTCATAGGTCAATGCTCAACCACTGGGCCATGCCAGACGGGCCAGGACCACATCTTATACAACCTTATCGTCACTCCTCACCACGTCTAGCACAGCGCTTCATATACTTTATACAGAGCTGAGGACGAAGGCTGCAGGGAGGAGGGTGCTGGTAACAAAGGACCCAGCGCTTTCACCGCAGCCTTAGCTGTCCTATTGAAGAGAGATTGAAGCATCGATGATGAGTTGTCCTCCGAGCACGGCAAGGGCCGGCCTTCTCACCTCTTGGCCTGCTTCTGGGAGTACACCAGCAGGTACTTCACTCGCAGGAGCTGGTTGTTGGTGACCACAAAGTACTTTGGAGGGATGTCTCCCCCTTCACTGTGCTTGATTCTTGCTCTCCTGCGATCTATCTCCTTGGAATCTGAATAAGGAAAGGAAAGCACCACTTTACTGCGGGTGGGGTAAGGGAAACAATAACAAAAGCAGCAAATTATGAATAAAATTGGGTCAAGCCTCCTGGTCTTTGGAATGGAGAAGCCTCAACAGGCTGAGGAATAGGTGTGTGTGTGTGTGTGTGTGTGTGTGCGCGCATGTGCGCGTGTGTATGTGACAATAAAAATAAAATTTTAAAAAACACACACAGGAGAATCAGCGGGTCAGTGTGGTTGAGCGTCAACCTATGAACCAGGAGGCCCTGGTTTGATTCCTGGTCAGGGCACATGCCTGGGTTGCAGGCTCCATCACCAGTGTGGAGCATTCAAGAGGCAGCCGGTCCATGATTCTCTCTCCTCATTGATGTTTCTCTCTCTCTCCCCCTCTCCCTTCCTCTCTGAAATCAATAAAAATACATTTTTAAAAACACACAGGAAAATCAACAGAGAGACAAATAGGATAAGGAGAGAAGGGAATAGGAAAATAAAAGAGACACGGAGTGGGGGAAACTTGGCTGAACTAGGAGAGCAGAGAAAAGCAGCAGATTGATGTTCAAAACAAACAAAAAAATAGTCTGGGACGAGGAACAGGACTTGATCTGAGACACGTCTCTTAGCAGGCATTTCGAATTAGCCGTTCTGGATCCGAGCTTCTTAGAACACATCTCCTGCTCTTTGTACCAAGGCTTGTTTAAACAAACAAACAGAAACAAAACTTTTAATACCACGAAAATCTTTAGCAATTTTTTTTAAAAAAGCCAAAGCTGTGTGACAGCAGACGCTGCAAGGTTTTGTTTTGATGTTCAATGTCACGGTTTGCAAACTTCCTAAGAATTATAAATGCAAATATCCATGCCGTCTGGTGTCTGAGGGTGGCGGCGGACCTGGGCCCGCTCCTCGGCTCCAGTTGTTTTACATTAAGAGGCCGGAAACCGTTCTCTCCATTTTCCTTTTCTCTTTGGAATCAACTGGCCAGTTCTGGAGGCCAGAATGACAGTCCTGTGACTTTTCTGCCTTTGCAGGCAAAACAGCGGGGGGTTATGGAAAGAGTTTTGCTTAAAATAAAATAGTAATAATCATACTAAAAAAACAAACAAAAAAACAGCAGGGGGTACCGGGCAGGCGACCTGAGGGGCGCATGTATTAGGGAGGTAGACTGAGGTGGACAGCGAGTCCTCTGCTTTCTGGAAGCCTGGGTTTCCTGTCCACGCCCTCAGTTGCCTCTCATATCCTCCACGGGCTCCAGCACCCACAAGAGCATCCTGGAGGGACGGGTCTACACACACGTATCTAGCTTCATTCTGGCAAACATTTACTGAACGCCAAGTACGAGCCAGACTCCCTACCCATACCAGGTGCCCAAGACTGACCAAGCCCCACTTCCCGCCCTCAGGAGCCCACGCTCTGGCCTCGCACGCTCACTTCCAGCTATCACACATCTCACTTCCTCCCCAAAGCTTCCTCAGCACTGGAACCCACCGATGGCCCCATCATCCTATCGGCCCGGCGGACCCCCTCACCGGGCACCGTCTGCCTACCCCCTGCTGGTGAGTGACATCTTTTCCACTGTGTGTTCAATACCATAAAGACACTGCTCACTGCTTGAAGGTAGGCTCCTGCCCTGCATTGCTCGGGCCTCGGCCCAGCCCTTAGCACGCAATGGGTACCCCACCCAACAGCTGGGCCAACAGCAAGAGCCAACGCACCCACCCTGAGGCCTGCAGCCTCGGTCCGGGCCAAGTGCTCACTCACCTTTCTTCTTGGTTTGGCACTTGACGTCTGGATGGTCTATGACCTCACACACAGCCACGCAGCTGAGGATGGGGCCCAGGAGGCTGCGCTGCCACCCGTAGCCATGGGGGCTGTAAAGGAGGGCCAGGCTCAAGTCGCTGGTGAGGTAGGTCCCTTCCCCGAACAAGGACGTCTAGAACGGCAGAGCCCACCAGGAAAGAAACAAGGCTGGGTGAGTATAAAATGGAGCAGCAAAGCAGCACAAGTCTTTCTTCAACAGAACTGTAAACCCAGAATTTTCAAGCCTCTTCCCCCCCAGTGAAAGGCATAAACTCAAATAATCCTATGACATCATTATGGGGTTAACACTAAACACATTCCTATCTAAAGACAGGTTATCTGTATATATACCTGACTAGCCTGGCAAACTGGTAGTTACTCTGGTCAAGGTTGAGTGAGAAAATTGTAAATATTAAAAGTCCAGCCCTGACTGGTTTGGCTCAGTGGACAAAGCGTTGGATTGCGGACTGAAGGGTCCCAGATTCGATTCCCGTCAAGGGCATGAACCTTATTTGCGGGCACATCCCCAGTAGGGGGTGTGCAGGAGGCAGCTGGTGGATGGTTCTCTCTCATTGATGTTTTTAACTCTATGGCCCTCTCCCTTCCTCTCTGTAAAAAAAAAAAAAAAAAGAAAGAAAAAAAAATCAATAAAATAAATAAATAAAGTGCAGCCTGTGGCTCAGTGGTTCAGTGTCAACCTATCAACCAGGAGGTCATGGTGCAATTCTGGTCAGTGTGGGCATGCAAGAGGCAGCCAATTGATGATTCTTTCTCATCACTGTTCTATCTCTCCCTCTCCCTTCCACTCTGAAAGCAATAAATATATATATTTTTTTAATTAACAGGTATTAAGAAAAAAAAGAGTCCAAACAGACCTGAGTTTAAATTCTGCCTATACATCCAACAAGCTGGCAAGTTATAAAAACTCTCTGCCTGGGAGGTGGGGAGAGGCCGGTGAGAGGTCAATGGGGGAAAAAGGAGACATATGCAATACTTTAAACAATAAAGAATTTAAAATAAACCAACAGCCCTAGATGGTTTGGCTCAATAGATAAGAGTGTCAGTCTGAGGACTGAAAGGTCCCAAGTTCGATTCCGGCCAAGGGCACATGCTTGGGTTGCAGGCTCGATCCCCAGTAGGGGGCATACAAGAGGCAGCCAATCAATGGTTCTCTCTCATCATTAATGTTTCTATCTCTCTATCCCTCTCCCTTCTTCTTTAAATATATATATATATATATATATATATATACATACACACACACACACACACACACACACACACACACACCGTATTTGCTGGCATATAAGACGATTTTTTGGCCCTGAAAAATATGCCTCCAAGTGGGGGGTAGTCTTATACGGCGAGTATATAACAAATTCTGTATTTTGAGTGGAAATGTTAGGGGGTCGTCTTATACACCCAGTCGTCTTATACGCCGGCAAATACGGTATTTTCAGGGCCAAAAAAATTGTCTTATATGCCGGCAAATACGGTATATATATATATATATATATATATATATATATATATAGAGAGAGAGAGAGAGAGAGAGAGAGAGAGAAACTTTTAAAAATAAATAAACAAACTCTCTGGGTCTCAGTTTCTACATTTATAAAATGGTGGTAACAGTGTCTCCTTCATAAGGTCATGGATGAGGATTCAATGAGATAATGTATATAAAGCATCGATCAGGACTCCTGGCACATGAGAGGGGTGGGCACTCCAGCACAGGATCTTAAGTGGTAGTATATATAGTAATTCCTGCTACATGAATGCATTAGCATAGTTACGCTGATGGGCTGACAGAAGCAAAATCATACTCGTGTGTACTAGGACGGGGGTTCGCACCTAAAGGGGGAAGTAATCTGAGTCACTACTTAGAAAAGAAATTAATCTCTCAGACCAGAAACTATAACTGAATGAAGAAGCCCATAGGAGGGTCGGGGTAAGTTGTACTCTTTGTGTTGGTGGTTGACCTAGAAAAGGTCCAAAAATCTAGAAGGCAGCTCCCTTGTGGTGGTGCTAACTTGGTGCCCTCCATGAGGAAGCATGCCAGGTGAGGATCTCAGGTTAAATACCTCCAGTCTAGCCTACAGAAGGCATAGCAAACAAATCCCTGCCCATGGCAGACATCAATAATCAACCGTGACGGCCAACATAAAAATATCACTGATGGTCCTCATTCACACTGGCTTAGAATCCTCAGCACAACATCCAGGTAGCTGCTACCCAGAGCAGCTGCCATTCTGGGGCCACAGCATCAGCACCACAAGACGATGAGTGTCCTCTAACAGCACGCCGAACATCCTCTGCTTGGGGACTGAGAAAAGTCTTGTTTGGTGGCACCAGATTTCCACAATGCTAAGCCAATTAAGTGATGCTTACGGGATGTGAAAGAAGCCTTTGCCCGGCCTTTGGAAAGCCCCTGGCTGGGCTAGGCAGGGTTCCCACGTCTTACAAGCCTACACAGATCTCTCCGAGGATACTGGATGTCCCCTGACCTGACCCCACCTCCCTTCTCCCCTATGCCTGTACACACACACCCTTCTGGGCTAGAGAACCTCGGGCGTGGCTGCGGTGAGCAGCAGAGTGGGACACTTGGGGTATCTCTACCACCATCAGAGCAATCTCACAGCTTCCACTGGCAGGCGCCTCACTGAAAACCCAGACGGAAGAGGTAAGAGCAGACACGTTAGCAACGGATTCCGATGGGATGCTGCTAAGCAGCAAAGTCCCCGGGGGCCTGAAGGGAAGGTCTGGTGTTCAGACTGGAGTCTGCAGGCAACGTCGGGCTGGCTCTGCCGTGGGGGGAGGCCGGGACGCCGGTAGCCTGGCCGCAACAACCAGCTGGAAGCCAGAGTAAACAAGCCCGTCATCTTCAACAAAGCCGGACTGCACTAGCTGCTGGGGCGCCTCTCCCAGCAGCCACGGCGCGGCCTGCGGCTGGGGAGCCAGCCCCTCAGACAAGGCAGGTGCTGCGTGACCGGAGGGAAGGCTGCAGCACAGCTACCACCCAAACTCCTGGAACAGCAGTGTCCTCGGTGCTCAGCACAGAAAGAGCCTTTGCACGCATCAACTGTTTCCATCCTCTCAGCACACCAGGAGGTGGGTGGCGGTGCCCTATGGCACAGAGGACACGGAGGCTCAGAGAGTTTAAGGCCATCTGCACAGGCTGCAGAGCCTGTGGTCTTTTCGGCTAAGGTGTTTTTTTTTTGGCTCCTGTCCGCACTCTCCCCCTACACTTCCCGGCGGAGCCCTTGCTGGTATGGCTCGGTGCGCTGACCATCATTCCGTGCACTGAAAGGTTGCCAGTTTCATGCCCAGTAGGGCACATGCCCGGGTTTCGGGCTCAATCCCCAACAGGAGGTAGCCAACCAATGCTGTGCTCTCACATTGACGTTTCTCTCTGTGAAAATCAATTTTAAAAAGCTTTTTTAAAAAATGTGCCCTCTGCGGAGAAGCAGCGATCAGACTGTCAAGCCTCAGAGGGAAGGTAGGGGAGGGTGGGGGTAAGCAGGAGAGTTCGGCCAAAGGAGGTGAGTGCATGCATATGGCCTAACCAGTGGTCATGGACAACAGGGGGGTGGGGGCATAGGTGGGGATTGAATTTGGGATGGGAATGGGGGGATGAGGACAATTATGTGATACCATAATCAATATAAATAAATAAATAAATAAATAAATAAATATGCCTCCTGTGAACTGGGAAGTCACGGTTTGATTCCTGGTCGGGGCACATGCCTGGGTAGTGGGCTCAATCCACAGTGTGGGTCATGCAAGAGGCAGCCAATCAATGGTTCTCTCTTATCATTGATGTTTCTATTTCTCTCGCCCTCTCCCTTCCTCTCTGAAATATATATATATATATATATATATATATATATATATATATATAATCTTTTTTAAATGTGCCAGTGGAGAAGGGGTTGTTGACACTGTTTTGACTCTTTTTAAAAAATATATATGTTATTGATTTTTTACAGAGAGGAAGGGAAAGGATATAGAGAGCTAGAAACATCGATGAGATAGAAACATCGACCAGCTGCCTCCTGCACACCCCCTACTGGGGATGTGCCCGCAACCAAGGCACATGCCCTTGACCGGAATCGAACCTGGGACCTTTCAGTCCGCAGGCCGACGCTCTATCCACTGAGCCAAACCGGTTTTGGCCGTTTTGACTCTTTAAGAAGAGAGGAAGCAAACTCAAGGAGGGAGGAAAAGGACTCTCCCTGGCACATCCCCGGTTTCTCCCAGGGCAGACGGTGTTGGAGTGACCCCTTGAGCAGTGTTTCTCAACCTTCAAAAGACAAAGCGATCCCCTGGGGAGCTTATTAAAGGGAACTTCCCACCAGGTGGCCTGGGGGAGGGGGGGGGCCCTGAGAGTCTACCTGCCAACAAGCCCCCAAGAGATGTGGCGCCACTGGCCCAGGAGCCATGCCGAGTGGTGAGGGCTGAGCACACACGGGGCCACCTGGCGAGCTTTAACAGCATGCTGTGGTCTGGGCCCGGCTCCCAGAGGCGCTTCTCAAGCTGCCATCAGTATGGGAAGCACCTGGAGGTCTTGTTCATATGAGGTTCTGATTCAGAAGGTCCAAGTGGGCCCAGGATTCTGCATTTCCACAGGTTCCCAGCTGCTGCTGGTCTGTGAACCACACTTTGGGTGGCAAGGACTTAGGGAACCTACCCCTTCCCACCCCCTGCCCGCTGACCCAGCAACCTCCGCACCCCACCGCACCCCAAATGTCAGCAGGGTTAGGCCCCACCTTGTTCAGGTGGCAGTGCAGGCCATTGTGGATGATGGAATGGAAGTTTTCCAGGCGGCTCCCATGGAAGGCGTAGATTAGGTCTCGTTCTCCTTTGGTCTCATAAAATTTGGCATTCGCTGGGTCGGAGTACTCGATTTCAAACAGGAAGTCCGGCACGGGGACGGGGGCGTGAGGGGCACCAGTCAGCTTCTGGATCTTTTCAAACTTAAAAAAACATGAAAGGAGTCGAAGTTTTATTCGGGAAGCTGGTCAATGCGCTGCCAAAATGGCCTCCTAAAGCCTCGGGCTTATCGTCTAGTGGACTCTGTTCCTGAGAACAACTGGTTTCGTGAGAATAAAGACATCAACTTACAAATGAGCTCGGAGCTCCCAGCTCAACACGGCCTTCCGCTGGTGACTTTCTCCTGCAATGGGCTGAGGAGCATGCACTGTTCCTTCTGACTAAAGATCGCTTGACTTGAATCACGTTCACACCTATTTCCTACATTCCATCTTTACAATAATCTCAGGAGGTAGAAAGGTGTGATAAATGGCAAAAAAAAAAAAAAAAAAAAAAAAAAAAAAAAAAAAAAAAACGGCCACATATTTTTCCTCCCACCCTCTGCCATGTGACTTTGCAGGTGGAATTCCACCAACATTCCCTCAAGAGGTGGACACTATCGCACTGCCCCTTGCATTTGGACTTGGCCATGCGACTTGCCCATGGGTCCTCGGTAAACATGTGGCAGACAGAGGCCTGCACAAGCCCTGCTGGCCTGTGGGAGGAAGAGCGCCCCACAGAGGAAGGCCCAGCCACAGCGGCCATGCCAGCTGAAGCCCCAGACATACGGGTGAGGCCGCCCTAGGTCACCCAGCCCCAGGTGGGCCAGCCCCACCCAGAAGGACCCCCCCGACCAACCCACAGAACCATGAGAAATAATCAGTGTTGTTTTAAGCCACTAGGTTTTTGGGGGGATGGCTTGTTATGAGGCCAAAAAAAAAAAAAAATCTAATTGATACAAAAGGGTGAACTATTTCCTAAGGGGCAATAATCCTCTTTAGGGCAGAAACCACATCATGTCAGTGATTTCCAAACAATAAGCCACAGTCTGTGGAGAAGGCGAAATTTTCTCTGGGTTGTGATTAAATAAGAAAAATTAGGGCAGTCCTGGTCCATAGCTCAGCTGGTTAGAGCATCATCATCCTGAGACACCAAGGTTGCAGATTCAATCCCCAGACAGGGCACATATAAGAATAAACCAGCCGTGGACAAACTACGGCCCCAGGGCCGGATGCGGCCCGTTCGGCTGTTCTATCCGGCCCGAGGAGCTGAAAGAGCAGAGGGTTCTCTTGCTCTCCCCTCCGCTCCTTCACCAGCAGCCCAAGATGAGAGTGCCAGCATGGTCAGGTTGCTTTTGTTCCGGCCCTCCGGTCCAGTTTAAGAACCCATTGTGGCCCTCGAGTCAAAAAGTTTGCCCACCCCTGGAATAAACCATTCACCAGGCATGGCTTAGTGGTCGAGTGTCGACCTATGAACTAGAAGGTCAGAGTTCAATTCCCGCTCAGGACACGTGCCCTTGTTGTGGGCTTGATCTCCATTGGGGGGCTGGGGGAGCAGAAGGCAGCTGATCAATGATTCTCTCTCATCGATGTTTCTACCTCTCTATCTCTCTCTCTTCCTCTCTGTGAAAAATCAATAAAATATATTTTTTAAAAGAATTAACCAATGAATGCATAAATAAGTGGAACAATAAATCAATGTTTCCCTCTCTCTCTCTCTCTTTTTCTCCCCCCCCCTCTCTCCATCCTCTTTTCAAAATCAATCAATAAAATTTTTAAAGAGAAAATTTAGGTCAATGGAATAGATATATATATTTTATACACACATACATTGCTGTAAGGTTGCCATGACCCTTTCTTTAGAAGAACTGTTCTCTATTCAAAGGTCAGGACCACCCTCCTTTTTTGTGTTAAAACACCCTTTTATAAAATGATGATACATGGTAGGCTAATGCCCTTGCTTGGGTCAATAAAAAGCTGACATAATCCTGGATGCCAACACTCCATATTTTGATGGAAGTTAACTGGTCCATAAAACAAAGTCAAGGAGCAATTATCTTATCTACTTTACCTGCAGTTTTATAACACATTCTGTTACAGCTCTCCTCTGAGGTACCTATTCATATTCTCAATTTACAAATGGAAAAAGGAAGACCCAATTATGGGTGGAAGTGGAATTTAGATTTTTAAAATTAATTTTTACAGAGAGAAGAAGGGAGAGGGAGAGAGAGAAACATTAATGATGAGAGAGAATCATCAATTGGCTGCCTCCTGCACACCCCCTTCTGGGGATTGAGCCCACAACCCAGGCATGTGCCCTCACCAGGAATCGAATCAGCGACCTCTTGGTGCATGGGTCAACACGCAACCACTGAGCCATCAGAATTACCCGGGCTGCTTGTGATACCCAACATTACAGAGCCCTTGGCATGTGCCCTTACACATTGTTCTAAGTATGACAATTCATTCAATTCTCACAGCCATTTCCCTGATGGAAGCATACTATTCGTGTTCCCATTTTATAGATGAGGAACCTGAGGTACTGAAATGCACCAAGAAACCTGCTCAAGGTCACACAGCTAGCGGGGAGGAAGAACACAGCTGTGCATTGCCACTGCCGACACCGAATCAGAATCTCTGGCGGCAAGGTGCAGGCGTCTGCATCTGCCAGAAGCTGCCTGGGTTACCTGGTGCGCAAGGAGGTCCCTGGGAACCTGTGATCCTATGGCTCCAAGTCTCACCTCTGACTTCCCTGCACTGTGGACTGTCAGGGCCTTTGAGGATAAAATCCAGCTCAGCAGGTCCCAGGCCCGTTTGTCTTTATCTTCAGAGGACTGGAGAAGCTCTTTCAGGTTCGGTAACTTGCTGGCATCTGCAAGCTGAAGAGAGGAAAACCTCCATTAGTAAAGATCCTCGGCAAAATGAGAACCAGGGGCCCTCTAGCGGTGAGACAGCAACCTGCACTTCTCTCAGGGCACGAGTTTCCCAAGAGGAGGGACACGCACGCACGGGTCTATGATCCCCTGTCCAAAGAATGTCCAACTCCAAGTGCTCCAAACACCGCAAGGTTTCGTAACTCTAACTCATTTGGTACAAAACCTGACCTGAACTGATGTGAGGATCGTTTAATCTCTACGTGTCCCACTTCGTGTTACATCTTGCTGTAGGAATATCAATTCTGATTATGAGAAGCCACCTCGCTGGAGGTGTTATCAAATAAATACATGACATATACGTGGGTGGGTAAAGGGTTAGCAAAGCATGAGAAAATGACCTGCAGTTAATTAGGAAATTATCAGCCTGTTCCCCTGGACACTGGATAAAAGAAATATGGCAACTACATACATAACCAGGCAAGGCTGCTTACGGTAAAAATCACCCAGAATAGTAAGCTGCACCTACACTGGGAGAAACTGAAAGGCAGGACCCATGGTTTGAGGTTTCCCTGAAAGTGGTGACGTTCTGTGAGGCAGCTATGTCCACGGCGTTCTTACCAGAGGCCAGTCTCTGTAATCATGGGGCTTCATTAGGCCAAAGCAGTTCCTACACCCACCCGGCATGAATCTCTTTTTACTCTTTAGCGGTCACCCTCAGGACAAAGACTAGATCCTGGAACTCTGGGTGGACTGCTCCAAGGACTTCCGTAGAAACAGAACCCCTGCTGTACGTGGCAACCCGTCTGAGGGCCTTCTGATTTAGGCTGGCGCCCGAGTGGCCCGCTGTAGATGCCAGTTTCATGGGTCATTACACCACGTTATTGCCTTTGCAAAACTGGGTAGAATCTGAATTCTGAAACACATTTGGTGCCAGGTGTTCTGTTAAGGCAGTGTTTCCCAAACTTCTCTCATGATGAGAATCACCTGGTGGAGTTGTTAAAATACAGATTCCTGAATCCCAACTAAGAAGTGCTAAACTAGAATTTTGGGGAACATATAGATAAAATTGTGCAGCTTAAGAGCACTAGTTAAGTATACAATTTTACCTATATGTCCCCAAAAATTCTAGTTTAGCAATTCTTAGTTGGGATTCAGGAATCTGTATTTTGACAACTCCACCAGGTGATTCTCGTCATGAGAGAAGTTTGGGAAACACTGTTAAGGGGCTGGGGATCTGGACTAACAGGTATAGGGACAAGGTAACTGTAGCTTTTGCTCAGGAATTACGACTACAAGCCAAATCTCCCCAAATGGTTGTTTAAAACATCACCGTACACGGGGCCATCTGTGAGCGTGCCTTGGGTTGCACCACCTCCAAACTTTGCTCACTCAGTCCTCTGGAATGCCCCTTCCCCTACTTCTACCGACCCAGACACCCCTTTCTCTATGCCCCTACAGCACTCATCCCCTCCTCTCTCTCTCCCCCCAGGATGGCCCGGATTCCTAGAGGCCAGGGGCAGTCACGTACTTTTCTAATCCTCCTCTTTCCTGAGCATGGGGAAAAAGCAGACAGATCTGGGTTTGAATCTCCGCTCCTTTTTTTTTTTTTTTTTTTTTTTTTTAAGAATAGTTTACGGATTTTTAGAGAGGAAGGGAGAAGAGAGATACATCACTGTGAGAATGTAACATCCATCGGCTGCTTCCTGCATGCCACCTCCTCACTCCCAGCCCCCGGCCCCAGGGTGTCCTTAAACAAAGCACTGGACCTGGCTGAGCCTCGTCTCCTCTCTAACATGGGAAGCCCACTATCTCCATATGAGGTTGATGGGCCTAGTGAATATATGTTCATTTCTTTTCTTTTCTTATTTATATTTCTCCCTGACACCACTTCCAAATACATTTTTACTGGGGATGTAGATGGTGCTTCATGAATACCAGTGTGTTTTTTCCATTTACAACCACTGATGATTTTTTTTTTCACTCTGTACTTGAAAATGAGAAACATTTCAGGGCTGCTTTATTCCCGTCTCTTCCAAAGATTCAATCAATAGCTTCAGACTTCTAATAAAACTATCTGTAGCCGAAACCGGTTTGGCTCAGTGGATAGAGCATCAGCCTGTGGACTGAAGGGTCCCAGGTTCGATTCTGGTCAAGGGCATGTACCTTGGTTGCGGGCACATCCCCAGTGGGGGGTGTGTAGGAGGCAGCTAATGGATGTTTCTCTCTCATCGATGTTTCTAACTCTCTATCCTTCTCCCTTCTTCTCTGTAAAAAGTCAATAATTTTTTTTTAACTATCTGTACATGTCTCATGAGCACTAGTTTTTTTAAAAGCACGTAGGCCCGAGCTGGTTTTGCTCAGTGGTTAGAGCATCGGCCTGCAGACTGAAGGGTCCTGGGTTCAATTCCAGTCAAGGCCATATGCCTGGATTGTGGCCTGATCCCCAGTATGGGGTGTGCAGGAGGCAGCCGATCAATGATTCTCATCATTGTCTCCCTCTCTCTTCCTCTCTGAAAACAATAAAAACATATCTTTTAAAAAAGCACATGGGTGTGTAAATGCTTCACGAGTGTTGGTGCTATTCAGTGGGGAGGAAGAAAGGTAAGTAATTGTGACTTGCACCTCCATTGTCATAACAAAGGTGCATACAAGCTACTAAGGAGACCTAGTGGGACTTGCGTTAGGTAGAGGCTGAGGGACAAGTGGGGGGGTCAGGTAAGGCTTTGGCAGAGGAGGTGCTGTGTGACCTGGGTGGCGCAGCATGAAGTCAGGGCAGTGGGTGGGGACGTGGTTACTTGTGAAGGCTCTCCTCCGAGGCAGGGCAGTCTGGGTCCAAATCTGGGTTCTCCTACGCCCTCTGAGCTGTGTGACCTGGGTGAGTGGTTTGATTTCCTGTGTATTAGCTTCCTCCAATACATAATTGGGATAATATCAGTGGCCACTTCCCGGGATCTCTGTGCAGGTTAATCAAGTTAAACAAGTATAGTGCGTAGAGCAGCTGTGGGCAAACTACGGCTCACTGGTCCAGTTTAAGAACCCATTGTGGGTTCAGCTGTTCTATCCGGTCCATGGAGCTGAAAGAGCAGAGGGTTCTCTTGCTCTCCCCTCCGCTCCTTCACCAGCAGCCCAAAATGAGAGTGCCAGCATGGTCAGGTTGCTTCTGTTTCCACCCTCCAGTCCAGTTTAAGAACCCATTGTGGCCCTTGAGTCAAAAAGTTTGCCCACCCCTGGCTTAGAGCAAAGGGAGGCATCAGGCTCTCTAATGTTGGTGGGACTGCCATGGTTGTCATAATTAACTGCAGGTGGTTGGTGTGGCTGGTGTGGCTGGGGCCTAGAGTGTGGGGGAGAAAGAGGAGAGAGGACCAGGAGTCGGAAGGTGAGGTCAGACGTCCAAGGCCTTGGACACCCGCCTTGAGGTCTCTGGGCTTCGTTCTATAGGCAACACAGAGCCACTAAGGGTACCTGACGCTGTGCTGCAAATGGTGCCGCCGCCTGCCCAGTCCACAGGACACCCCCCAGCACCCTGAGACCTCACCGTCCTGCTTTTCCACTCCCAGTCCGCACTTATCCCAAAGCCAGAGCTGAGTCTTCTCTCCCACAATCACTGTCCCCATCACGCCTGTTCTCAAATTCCACCTGTGGCCGAAACTGGTTTGGCTCAGTGGTGGAGCGTCGGTCTGCGGACTGAAGGGTCCCGGGTTCGATTCTGGTCAAGGGCATGTGCATTGGTTGTGGGCACATCCCCGGTGGGGGGTGTGCAGGAGGCAGCTGGTCAATGTTTCTCTCTCATCAACATTTCTAGCTCTCTATCTCTCTCCTTCCTCTCTGTAAAATATCAATAAAATATATTTTTTTAAAAATTCCACCTGTGAGCCGCAGCCCTTGCCGACAGTCCAGACCTGGGGGGGAGGGAGGGAGGGAGGGAAGAAGGGAAGGAGGGAGAGAGGGAGGGAGGGAGAGAGAGAGAGAGAGAGAGAGAGAGAGAGAGAGAGAGAGAGAGAAACACTCCCAGTGGAAAGAGCTTAGCAGAGAAGCAGTGACTTGAACCACGCCCTTGTCCCAAAATATGGCCCCAGGCTCAAATGCCCCAGAGCCAGAGGGGTGATGAAAATGAGTAAGGAGCCAAAACCGGTTTGGCTCAGTGGATAAAGCGTCAGCCTGCGGACTGAAGGGTCCCGGGTTCGATTCCGGTCAAGGGCATGTACCTTGGTTGTGGGCACATCCCCAGTAGGTCGATGACTCTCTCTCATCGATGTTTCCAACTCTCTATCCCTCTCTCTTCCTCTCTGTAAAAAAATCAATAAAATATACTTAAAAAAAAAAAAAGAAAATGAGAAAGGAGAGAGTCTGAGAAAGCGGTGCTGAACAGGGACCCCTGGCCTAGCACGGGGCCCAGCCACCAAACTCCCGTTCCAGCTGGTTTCTGCCCAAGCAGTGGCATCTCAAATATCTTTTCTTTTTTTTCTTTTTTAAATATATTTTATTGATTTTTTTAGAGATGAAGAGAGAGGGATAGAGAGTTAGAAACATCGATGAGAAAGAATCATCGATCAGCTGCCTCTTGCACACCCCCTACTGGGGATGTGCCTGCAACCAAGGTACATGCCCTTGACCGGAATCGAACCCGGGACCCTTCAGTCCGCAGGCCAACGCTCTATCCACTGAGCCAAACCAGTTTTGGCTATCTTTTCATTTTTAATAGAAATGAGCAAGCTGCATTTTTTTGACTTCCCAATTTCTGAAAGGTCAAAGAACAGCCTGTCCTCCCACAGAACCTGTCCGCAGCCTCTGCTCTGGGGAACAGGGAAGGATTCGGGGGAGGACGCGGCTCCGGGGACCTGCGCCAGGCCTGGGTGCTGGCCGTGCTGGGCAGTCCGAGGTTTAGGAGAGGAAGTCTCTCAAGAAACAGGTGGTTTGTGTGACAGAAGCCAAGGCAGGAACCAGCAGGGGAAAAGCAGAGGAGAGAGAGGACTGATGACCCTGGAAGGAGACAATTCAACCTCCTCGCTTTGAGTCAGGTGATAGTGTAACCCCATAGACACTTTGCAACCACCCAGATCACGTTCTCCTGGGAGGAGGCACAGAAGCTGCCGCGGGTGCTTCTTATCCTCGGGCGTAGAAGATAAGCGATGCAGGGCTGGAAGGGCTGGCAGCAGGAAAGAGAACGTCTGCAAAAAAACCCTGTGGTTCACCCAGACAAAGATCAACTTTGATCTTTACTGAGCCCGTTAGCCTACCAGCCTCTACAATGACGGAGCTGTGAGAAGTCTGAGTGACTTGTAGCTTCCTCCTAACCCTGGACCCCTGAGGGCACAACAAATGGCCCTGAGACATTCCCTTATTGTTATTGTTATCAAGTTAATTGTCAACTGTTAGTTGCGTTGGAATGTCCTGTACCCATCTCTGTAAAAGAAGCTCATGTCCATCATTTCACTTTTTCACTCAATCCCAGAGGTCCCTCCGCTCCTCCCCCCCTTCGCTCTGTCCCACCTCCCTAATCTATCACCAATGAGTTTCGTGTAACTCACCTATGTCCCTTTCCTTTGATTGCAATGTATAAATATAGATGGAACCCTGCATTCTCCCAAGCATTATCTCAATCCATTGAGGTTCTGCTTCCCGGCAATTGTCCACAGTTTGGCTCAAATAAACTCACAAAAATTCAACAACAACAACAAAAAATCCTGTGGTTCAGTTGGTTGAGCATTGTCCTGTGCCCCGAAAGGCTGCTGGTTTGATTCCTGGTCAGAACACAAACCTGGGTTGTGGGTTCAATCCCAGGTCAGAGCACATACAGAAGGCAACTGATGCCTCGCTCTTGCTCTCGTGTTCTCAGGTGAGGGTTAAAAAAAATTTTTTTTAAATCCTTGCGGAAACCAGTTTGGCTTAGTGGACAGAACGTCGGTCTGAGGACTGATGGGTTCCAGGTTCGATTCTGGCCAAGGGCATGTACATTGGTTACAGACACATCCCCCCCACCGGGGATGTGCAGGAGGCAGCTGGTCGATGTTTGTCTCTCACCGATGTTTCTAGCTCTCTAGCCCTCTCTCTTCCACTCTGTAAAAAATCAATAAAATATAAATTTTTAAAAATCCTTGTCTAGGAGGATGCCGGAGGCCATAATTACGAGATGTGGGTGGAGGTGCTGGAAGGAAATGAACCGAAGGTACAGCCAAGGTCACCAGCCTCAGGACCAAAGTGACACCTGTAACCGTGGGTGGGAGGGACGGACGGAGCTGACAGGCTGCCAAGATGAGGCTGGAAAGGCAGACTCTGCAGTTACACACGGTGCACCCGGCTTTACCCAAACCTAAGGTATGAAAATCCAGAGTCACTAAAACAGACTGGAGTGAGAGTCTACTTTATAGAATATATATATATATATATATATATATATATATATATATAGATAGATAGATTTTGTACAAAGAGGAACGAAGAGAGGGAGGGATAGAGAGTTAGAAACATCAATGGGAGAGAAACATCGATCAGCTGCCCCCTGCACACCTCCTACTGGGGATGTGCCCGCAACCAAGGTACATGCCCTTGACCGGAATCGAACCTGGGACCCTTCAGTCCGCAGGCCAATACTCTATGCACTGAGCCAAACCGGTTTGGGCTGTATCCATATCTTGCTATATCTGTATATTCTACTTGCCTCTTCAGAAATCATCTTTGAGAACAGGGAAATAAAAAGGTAATCTGAGAGAATGAGAACTTCAACTTGAAATACCAAGTATGAACCTACATTGATACTTATTGATTAGACTAAATCTAATTGTTATCATTTCCTCACTACCAGTAGCTGGGTGCTCATGAAAATGATCAATTAATAGGAAAATGTTTAAACTATACATTTTCTGCAAATATAAACAAACAAGTTCCAATGCCCAGGCTCCCCCTCAGATCAATTAAAAACAGAATCTCTAAGGGTGGGGCCCAGACAGAAGTATTTTTTAAAGCTTTCCGGTGTGAGTCAAGGTTGAGAGCCTTGTAAAGAATAATCTCCCTCAGTCAATGCCAATTCCATTTCTAACCTGGAAATAAGCATCAAAAGCCTTCATTAGCCGAAACTGGTTTGGCTCAGTGGTAGAGCGTCGGTCTGTGGACTGAAAGGTCCCAGGTTCGATTCCGGTCAAGGGCATGTGTGTTGGTTGCGGGCACATCCCCGGCAGGGGGTGTGCAAGAGGCAGCTGGTCGATGTTTCTCTCTCATCGACGATTCTAGTTCTCTATCTCTCTCCCTTCCTCTCTGTAAAATATCAATTAAAAAAATATATATATAAAGCCTTCATTAGAAAGTTCTGTTAGCCTTTGAGGCAGCAATTTCACCTTTCAGAATTTACCTCAAGAAAATTAAGAAGAAGGAAAAAGAAAATAATTAAGAGATATAAACAATGATTATGAGGAAGGATGTTTATCATAGTATCCTATATTAACAAAAACCCTAATATGCAAATTGACGAACGGCCGAACGACCGGTCATGATATGCACTGACCACCAGGAGGCAGACACTCAAGGCAGGAGCTGCCCCTGGTAGTCATTGTGCTCCCACAGGGGAGTGCCGCTCAGCCAGAAGCCCTGAGCCGGGCGCACGGCTGGCGAACGCAGCAGCTGTGGTGGAGCCTCTCCTGCCCCCACAGCAGGCGGACATCCCCTGAGGGCTCCTGGACTGCGAGGGGGTGCAGGCCGGGCTGAGGGACCCTCCTGAGTGCACGAATTTTGCGCACCAGGCCTCTAGTTATTTATAAAAGCAAATGTATACTATTGTGAAGGAACCAGAAGAACTCCTAACAGCTGGGGGTAAAAGCACAGAGGAAGATGAGGTTCCAGCTGTGTCGTAAAGGATGAGGGAGAGTTTGCTTGGACGAAGAGGGAGGTTATCCGGGGCGGCGGGGAGGAGCAGGCCTGCCCTGAGGTTAGGACAGAGAGGAGCTTACACACGTCTTCAACCCAGACACTGGGGAGTCAGCCGTTCTAGGGAGAGCAAGCCAGAGGCCAGAACCAGGAGAGCCAGGTCAGCCTCCCACCCCCACTCCCAATTGGTGGATGGGAGTAGGGCAGGCCGGATGCAAATGCTTCTCAGACTTGTTGAAACTGCAGGTCCTGCCGAAACTGGTTTGGCTCAGTGGATAGAGCGTCGGCCTGTGGACCGAAAGGTCCCAGGTTCGATTCCGGTCAAGAGCATGTACATTGGTTGCGGCCACATCCCCGGTGGTGGGTGTGCAGGAGGCAGCTGGTCGATGTTTCTCTCTCATCGATGTCTCTAGCTCTCTATCTCTCTCCCTTCCTCTCTGTGAAAAATCAATAAAATATATATTTTTTTAAAAAGAAAGAAAAAGAAACTGCAGGTCCTGCCCTGGCCAGGTAGCCCAGTGGGTTAGAGTGTCACCCCCTTATGCCAAGGTTATGATCTCCAGTCAGGGAGTCTAGAAGAAGCAACCAGGGAATGGATAAATAAGTGGAACAACAAAGCGGTGTTCCCCTCTCTCTCTCTCTTTCTAAAATCAATTAGAAAAATTGATTTTTTAAAATGCCAATTTAAAAAAATCATATGCTAACTGGGTAGGTCTGAGAGGGGAACCTGGCATTCTGCATCTCTAGCAAGCTCCCGGGTGATGCTGCTACTGATCCTCAACCCCACTTTCAAGTGGAAGGGCCCGGAATCAAAATGCAGGAGCTGCTCTGGGCAGTGTGGCTCAGTGGATAAAGCATCAGCCTGTGAACCAAAAGGTCCCGGGTTCGATTCTGGCCAAGGGCACGTACCTTAGTTGCAGGCTCCTCCCCAGCCCAGGTCCCGGTCAGGGCATGTACAGAAGGCAACCGATCGATGTGTTCCTCTCACATTGATGTTTCCCTCTGTCTTTCCCTCTTTCTTCCCCTCTCCCTAAAAATCAATGGAAAAATATCCTTGGGTGAGGATTAACAAAATATACATATATTGCCAAAACCGGTTTGGCTCAGTGGATAGAGCATCGGCCTGCGGAATGAAGGGTCCCGGGATCGAGTCTAGTCAAGGGCATGTACCTTGGTTGCGGGCACATCCCCAGTGGGGGGTGTGCAGGAGGCAGCTGATGGATGTTTCCTTCTCATCAATGTATCTAACTTTCTATCCCTCTCCCTTCCTCTCTGTAAAAAATCAATAATTTATATATGCTATTACCACCCACCCCCCAGAAAGGGTCTGCAAACTAATGGAGAACCAGGGCATGGAGTTCCTAGGGGGAAAAAACAAACATGAAGTCTGAGGTCAATGGTCAGGGCTACAGGACATCCCAAGAATGCTACAGGTTCTCTGACCAATAAGGGCTCAGCCAACCCTTGTTCAAGGAACAAGGGCAGAAACCCTCCACCTGGGTAACCGCACACACCCGATTAGACTCCTCCAACATCTGACAGCACCCCCCAGGCCAGCCACTGGGAACACAAAGACCTCCGGGTGTAAAATTGAAGTGTTGCCTCAGAATAAAAATAGCCTCAAAAACTAGGCACCTGAGAGATGATTTGGGGCTTTAGAGAAAATTCATTTAAAATGGTTAAATATGATAAACTGTTTCACATTACTTCCAAGTGCTTTTAGCTAAACAAATAAAAGTGATAGACTTTCTTTTTTTATACGGAGATGCTTTACTTTGTTGTTTTTAATCCTCACCCAATGATATTTTTCCATTGATTTTTTTTTTTTTTGAGAGAGAGAGAGAGAGTGGGAAGGAGGGGGAGAGACAGAAAGAAACATTGATGTCACTCACATCAATTGGTTGCCTCCCACACGTGCCCGGAACAGAGGGTCTGGGATGGAGCCTTGATCGGAGATATGTGCCCTGGACCAGAATAAAACCCTAGGGTGGGGGGAAGGGGAAGAGATCAACCAAAGGACTTGTGTGCATGCACATGGGCCTAGCCAATGGCCATGGACAACAGGGGGGTGAGGGCATGTGTAGGGAGGGGCTTGGGATGGGAATGGGGGGAGGAGGACAATTATGTGATACTATAATCAATTTTTAAAAAATTAAAAAAAAAAACACCTGGACGTTCAGTCCACAGGCTGATGTTCCATCTACTGAGCCAAACCACTACAGCAAAATACAAGATTTGTTAACAGCCCACACCTTCCCTCTTCAGGTAACCACAAAATGACCCAGAAGAAGGAATCCAGACCTCATTCCCGTTTCTTTCAAAGTCAATTACTGACTCAGATACAGGTCCCGATGCCAAATTCTCCGCATTTTCTTCTGTAACTCATGTAAACTGTGGCAAAAGGAAACCTGAAGTGTGTTTATCTAAGAACATGTGCATGCTCTCAGAGGTCAAACCAGGTCCTGCCTGGTGAGCTGCCTTCTCTTGGGTAACTGCTCCTTAGAGCCAGGCCTGCAGACAGCCAGGACTCTGTCTGGCCCGGACCAGTCTCCTCACAGTGCGCAATAGGGAATGCGGCAACCGAACGGGCTGGTAAGAATCTGCCTGTGCCTCTCCAGGGGCACAATGAGCCCCATGAGAGGGACAGTCTGTCCGTCCAGACGTGACTATGTGAGGCTATCCGAAGTCTCCTAAGGAATGACAGTTATGGTAGCACCGTGTGCCCTATTGGGAGGGAGGCGAGATAGTGTGAGCTCTATCAAGGGCACTTTTACTTGAATGATACCGTTTGAATTTTTTATAACAAGAATATATTACTTGCATAATTTATTTTATTTTTTTAAATATATTTTTATTGATTTTTTTACAGAGAGGAAGAGAGAGGGATAGAGAGTTAGAAACGTCAATGAGAGAGAATCATCAATCAGCTGTCTCTTGTACACCCCCTACTGGGGATGTGCCCGCAGCCAAGGTACATGCCCTTGACCGAATCGAACCCAGGACCTTTCAGTCCGCAGGCCAACGTTCTATCCGCTGAGCCAAACGGGTTTCGGCTACTTGCATAATTTAAACAAATGTAAAGCGTAAACAATTCCAAAGCTCCCTTTGCATTTATCCCATATTCATCCATCAAACCTAATTCTGTTCGCCAGTAAGCCCTTCCAGCAGGAAGAGAAGGTGCTGAGCATGCTAATCAACCTGGATGTTTTTGGTAGAAGTTAATGAAGTACATTGTGGGGCACCGTCTCAGTGGGTGTGGTCCCTCAGACTCCCATCTCTTCTCCTGAACAGATCCCTCTCTCAACCCTGCCACCACAAGGCTCTTTCAGAAACGCATCCTGGCCCAGCCGGTGTGGCTCAGTGGTTGAGTGTCGACCCAGGAACCAACAGGTCTTGGGTTCCATTCCTGGTCAGGGCATATGTCCATGTTTTGGGCTCAATCCCCAGGAGGGTTGTCCAGGACGCAGACAATTGATGAGTTTCCTCTCTCTCATGGATGTTTCTCTCTCTCTATCCCTCTCCTGTCCTCTCTCTAAAAATCAATAAAAATCACATAATTTAGAAAGAAAGAAAGAAATGCACCATGGGTCTCACCAATGCCTCCCCAACTAAAGATAAAATCTATACATCTTGCCAGGACATGCCAAGGCCTGCATGCACTGGCCTCACCTTTCCCTGCTCCCCACAACCACCACATGCGGTGAGCTCCTGGTTTTCCGCCTGTCCTGCCGCTCCTCCCAGAACAGACCTTTCCTCCCCTCCGCTCCTTGAAATCTTCCATGTCCCCTAGGGATGCAGCCTGGTCTCAGCTACTGCTCTTCGTTGGTGCTCCCTGACCCCAGCTCAGTGCCAAGGCCTGGGGCCCCTGCTCTGGGCGTCCTCTCGCATACACAGGCAATACCTCCTTTGATGCACTTCACAGACACTGCGTGTTTTTTACAAACTGAAGGCAAGACCCTCCACCAGCAAAAAGGTTACAACTCACTTTCTTACAGTGCCCTGGCACTGAACCTGCAAAATCTCCGAGGCGTGCCCGCATAGGGCTTACCCCACAGTACCGCTGACCTCACTGCTTCACCTGCATCCTAGGCACCTGGCCCACCGCAAGTGCTCCCTTAAAATCCATCAACAGCCGGAACCGGTTTGGCTCAGTGGATAGAGTGTCGGCCTGCGGACTGGAAGGTCCCAGATTCGATTCCGGTCAAGGGCTTGTACATTGGTTTGGGGCACATCGCTGGTAGGGGTTGTGCAGGAAGCAGCTGGTCGATGTTTCTCTCTCATCGATGTTTCTAGCTCTCTATCCCTCTCCCTTCCTCTCTGTAAAAAATCAATAAAATATATAGGAAAAAAATCTATCAACAAAATAAAGGTATGTCATCCCCAAGGCTCTGATATTACAAACTCACAACACTGAGCATCTCAATTTGCAGAACAAACTGTGGGGAAAGTTAGTTGACTTATCTTTCTCTGACCTCCCTGAGCCTGAAACACCTGTGTACGATAGCCTAGGCCTGACATGCCCTCAACACACCCCTAGCCTGGATTCCAATGGACCATGTGGGAGGCAGGAGACTGGGCCTTTGCCCTATTATCTCATGAAAGTGAAAGCAAAGAGGGAACCCAACCCTGACCACCTCATCAGACATAATTCTAGACACCTCCTTAAATCTGTTCATGTGGTTCGTGACATCAATTGATGTTCAAATGTTGAACTCATTTTGCATTCCTGGAATAAACCCAGCCTGTTAATGAGGAATTGTTCTTTTTAGACATTGCTGGATTCAGGAACCTAATATTTCATAGAGGATTTCTACATTTATACTCACGAGTGACACTGGCTTACAATGTTCTTTTCTTGTGTCATTCTTATCAGATGTAGGATCAAGGTTATACTAGCCTCTTTTACAATATTTGGAAGAATTTGTATGCAATTGGAATTACTTATTACCTCGGTGATTGGTAGAACTCACCGAGGAAACCTGCTAGGCCTGGAATTTTCTTTGAGTGAATTTACTAACTCAGTGTCTTCAATGATTACAGACTATTTCAATTTTCTATTTCTTGCAGAATCAATTTTGGCAAATTATATTTTTCCAGGCGATTCCAAGCATGTGAATTACAAAAATAACTGGTATCCAACGCACACGGACCCTGAAGTGAACTCTGCCAGAAATTAAGTACCTTGTGAATCATCAAAGAAACAACCGCTCACACGTGCACTGTATGTTACCACTTCTAAGAGCACACTGCCCATATATGACCTCATCTGAAGATCAAGATACGGGGGTGGCTTTGGTTACTTTGGGTGGCTGTGTATTTGCCAAGGGATGAGTAAACTTCTACTTGGCTGAGTCCGGCGATTCAGATCAGCACCCATTTGCTGGCCACACTGGGAGATCCTGCGGAGGCCCAACTGCTGAATTCCAGGAAGTCACTTGTCAGTAGCAAGAGGAAGCGGCCGCAAAATGCCTTGGGAGTGTCCACCACAGTAGGGCTCGGGGAGTGTTCTCAGCTCCTGGAAACCCTCCCCAAGGCCGGGCTGGAAATGAAGTCTAGGGGCTGTTTACTAACCTGGGTCCACAGGGCACGTGGCCTGGGAAACAGTGGTCAGCCCAGGGGGAGTGCGGGGGGCGGGGGGGGGGGAGGCGGGGGGACAGGGGGCAGCACACTCACCAGGGCCTCAAAGTCCTTGCAGTCGTGGCGGGCATAGGAGGCGGGGAAAGGCCGCAGCGCGGAGTCCCGCTTGTAGCTCTGCAGGGCCGAGGTGAACAGGCTGCACCGCAGGTCGGCCGCCAGCGTGTCGCGGGCCGCGGCGTCCCGGACGGCGGCCCAGCCGGCGGGCTGCATCCTGGGGGCGGCGCGGGGCCTGCGGGGAGCGGGGGAGGGACGCGCGCGGCTCCGGAGCAAAGGCTGAGCTGAGCCTGCTGCGGTCGGCGCGGGGCCGGGCCGGGGACAAAGGGCCCGAGGGGACTGGGGTGGCCAGGCCTGGGGAGGAGGAGCCGGGCGGGATGACAGCGGTGAGGGCGTGCGAACGCGTGTCCCCTGCGGGGGTCCCGGCCGGAGCGCCGCCGCCGCCGGGGAGACGGGCCGGTAGAGCGAGGGGGGCAGGTCGGGGCCGCGGGTCAGCGCGGCGGGGGCTGGGAAGGGCTGGGGATAATGGGGCCTCGGGGGTGGGGGAGGTCCCAGCCCCGGGGGAGGGTCTATGACATGGGATGAGCCCACAACGGCGGCGGAAACGCGCGGACCGTGCGCTCCGCGGGGGCGTGGGGCCGGGGCACACCCCGGGGTGCCGCGGGCAGGGACCCTCCCCGCGCGGCCCCGGCGGCGGCGGCGCCCGCGCCTTCCTGCCCCGCCTCCGGCCGAAGCCCCGCGCTCGCCCGGCTGCCCTCGGCGCCGCCTGCGTTCTGCCGGCAGTCCGGTCCGGTCCGGTCCGCCTGGTCCGCTCCCCGAGCCCAGCCCGCCGGAGGGGCCCGGCGCCCCGCGCGCTCGGCCTACCTCCCCTCCCGGCACCGCCGCGCTCCTCCCCGCCCAGCGCGGCCCGCCCGCCCCGCCCAGGTGCAGGGGCGCCCGCCCCCCGCGAGCCCCGCGTCCCCAGCCGCTGGGTGCGCGCCCCTGGCCCCCGGAGACACCCGCGCTGCTGCGTGCCATTCTCACTGAAGCCTGGATCGCAGCGGACCCAGGCGCCCTTTGGACCCGCCCTTGGACTTGCCTTTGTCCCAGCTCCGTGGGCTGTGTGACTAGTCGCACCTGGGGAACTGCTACTACCTACTGCCTCCCTCGTGAATTGTTTCCCCCCCAAAACTGGCCATGCAAAAGGAGCCATTCACCCCCCGGGGGAAAACGGGTGTCCGAGTGCTGCAGAGCTGGCCCAAGGTCCCGCAGCCGCACCAGGTGCATCTGGGACTCATACCCAGACCTGAAAACCAAATGACTCTCTCTCTCTCTCTCTCTCTCTCTCTCTCTCTCTCTCTCTCTGCCTTTCCGCTTCCAGAATTTTCGGCGTTGCTTAAGTTTCTGGCCTTCCAGACAAGGCGTGCCAAGTTCCTCCTTTGGAGCCCTCTCTGAAAGGGATCCTGGGAAGATTGACCCAGCTTGCAACCCTATTAGAGAGAGAGAGAGAGAGAGAGAGAGAGAGAGAGAACAACAAACAAACAGTGTGGCCTCAAGGTCACATGGAAATCTAATCACAGGCCATTGCCAACTCCTGGATCCAGAAGTCCCTCAATAACCTGCCCACATCCCACACCCCAGCATCTTTTGAGGGAGGAACGTCCCCTCCTTCAGCATCCAGGCTGAGCTGGGCCCTGGCCTCTGAGGAAAGCTGGTCTATGCTATTGCATTGTGTGAGTTTGGGAGGAAGAGCAACACTGGATCCCCAGACACCACAAAGCTTCCCAGGCCAGGCGGTGAGTGGTGGCTGCTCCAGGAGGGCTAGTCAGACCTCTGGTTGCTCTGAAGCTTGGACAGGTCCAGAGCTCTAAAAAGTGTCCTAATGAACCCAAAGAGCTGAAGGTCACGCCCAGAAAGGCAGAGCCTATAGCAGTGGGGCAGGAGGCCTGGGGACTGATACTGTTACAATAACATGGTTACTAAATAACAGGAAAGGAATAAAGAGGAATAAAAGGGAGTCTAGATAACGTAGGCATGCTATTTATACAGCTTTGCCAGAAAGCTACAGTTAACTGTTAGGTCTGAAAAGAAATAATCCATGTCCCTTCCCCTGGGAAACTGATCTCTAGATCATTTCCCTTTTCCTTAGACCACATTCCATTTGCTGAGACCAGTAACTTTCCCCTCCAGACTTGCCCAGGATCCTACCGTCTCAGAAAAGTCCCTGTTGAAAAAGCCAGCCAAGAGTCCTTTAAAATCTCTGACTCCCATAGCTGGGTGCTGATGCCATTTGGGGGCTCAGCCCACCTGATTTCCAGGTGACCTAAAAAGTTCATAATTTGTTACCCCTTTCAGCCTTCTGTGTACCTCCTTTGGTGACCCTAACATTAACATTTTCCAAGTCTGTTCCCAATAGATCGCTGGAGGAAGGGACAGGACCATAGAGGCAATGCCCAAGAAGGTCTGGGTGATGTGGGAAGGTGATTACTTTTCAGTCACACCTGGGAATGGGGCACTGGCCAAAGGAAATGTGTAGGCATGGCCACTGCAAGTGCCAGAAGATTTCATATTTACTAGTAAACTTTTGAACAAAGGAAATCTCTATCATTGCTCCCACCTGACTCCTGACTCCTGAATCCTGGCTGTTAGAAATAAGGCGAGCCCCCCAAGTCAGGGGTTATGGTAGAACACAAAGCACACTTGGGAGCCAGGCAGCAAGGCAAGCATCTTTACTTCTACGTAGAAAGGTGTGCACAGATGGTCTGGAAGCCCACACACACCAGAGCAGGCAGTCTGCTCAGGTTTATAATCCCTGATGCACCTGTCCCTTGCTCTTGATTGGAGCTCAGGCACACAGTCTTTCATGATTGGCTAATTCAAAGGGAGGGGTTGGCCTTTGCTGTTTCAAGATGGCGCCTCCAGGGGAGCTGCAAGCCATGTGGCCAACATGGTGGCTGCCAAGTCACACAGTCCAAAATGGCAGCTGTCTCAACTGTTGTTTGACAGAAAAGATGACTTGTTTATTCTCACATGGCCACCCAATGAACTGATGGATCTATTGTAGATGCGGTCAGACTAAACCTGGGTTTAGCAACCTTGGTACTTGGGTTCTGGCTAAGAAAGAATTCAGAGCCAAGATCCAAATTGTAAGAGAGCATTTACTTGGTAAGTTATACAGGTAGAAAAAGTAATTCCTAAAAGAAATGTGAGAGCAGCCTGGGAAGAGAAGCAAGATGGTGGACACCGGAAGAGGGTGTTTTGCAGCCAGCAGGACTCTCTGCTGCCCCAATTTTGTTAAGCTTCAGTAGTAAGGCTGCCCAAAGTCAGCCGGCCGGCCAGGGAGACAGCCCTGGTGCAGCCAGGAAGAGAAGGATTTCTTGAAGACCACGGAAGGGAGGAAGGTGCAGAGTGCCAATACCTCAGAAGCCCCCAAGAACTTGTCATCTCTTTGGTCCAGAGTGACCACCGAAGGCAGCCACCAACATTGAGGCCCAGGCCCATCCACAGACATTGAGGCCATTGGGGATGGGATGCTGTCCCAGGCTATGAAAGAGTTCGTTGAGGAATCCAAGAACTCTCTGGAAGAAAGAGAGAATGCGAGTATCAACCCCATGATCCAGAAAAGATGCACCCACAAGAAAGGGGCAGGCAGCGAGCCCTGGGCAGAGACAGTGCCCAAGGCAGCCGATGATGAGGCAGTCCCTGTAAAGGCCCACAGGCTGTCCATGTTGCGGGGCATGAGCTGGAAACCTGGCCGGGGCACTGGCCACACCATCAATTAAGTGGTGAAGCCCCGTGTAAACTCACTAAAGGGTTAGGGCTGGGCACCAACTTGGCTGAGGTCCAGACCCTGGCCCCCACTGACCCCCTCTTCCCCCCCACCTACCAAGCCCAGGTGAAAAGCAAGAGAAGCGTAAGGAAGAGCAAACCCAAGGACTGGTACCTGGAGGAGCTGTGGTGGTTCCTTCTGGCCCTGTCAGAAGACTCTATAGAAAGGTGGAAGGCCTGGACACTGACAATGCCTGGGCCATGATTCATTTGGCCATGGGAAGCCACGTGGTGACTGTCAGTGAATACTGCCTGTGGCCTGTCTCCCAGCAGGAATTTGACAAGCCCTTCTTGGATCCCAGCCAGGTGAGCAAAACTCCCTCATCAGGGCAACAAAGCAGAACGGCCTTGTTGCAGAAGGGCCTTCGGAACCAGTGGGGAGCTGAAGAGAGGAAGCTGAAACAGACGTAAGCTCCGGACTGCTCTTAACCCCACTTCCAACTGCACTGATCCCCAGTTGCGGGCTCGTTGGGGGAGAGACTAGACTGTTTGGTAGTGGGCAAAACTCTAGAGCACCTTTCTCTCAGAGGTTCTTGGAGCAAATACCAAAGGACACTGAGGTACACTGAGACTCAGGAACCTCAGAGTGGGGGGCTAACCAGAAGCCAAGGCTGTAGGCTCCACCCTGAAACTCCGCCCCATCCAAGCTGAACACAGAAGCTTTTGCAGGTTTCCAAGTCTAGTGGAATATGGCTGTCTCCTGGCATAGACACAGCTGATCCTCCCAACCTACCAACTCAGGGAAGCAGCGAAAATGCTGAGACGAGGAAACAGATCACAAACGAAAGAAATGGAGGACAAAAAGTGACTGGATATAGAGTTCAAAACCATGCTTATAAGGTTGTTCAAGAATCTCCTAGAAAAGGCTGATAAAATAAAAGAGACCTATGAAGATACGAAAAGGGATCAACTAGAAATAATAAAGGATCAACAAGAAATAATAAAGGATCAATAAGAAATGATAAAGGATCAACAAGAAATGATAAAGGATCAACTAGAAATAAAGAATATATTCTTTGAAATAAAAAATATTATACAGAGTCCTAAAAACAGACTGGAAGATTGCAAGAATCAAGTCAAAGATTTGGAACACAAAGAGCCAGAGGACACTCCTCTGCAGAAGCAAGAAGATAAGAAAATCCAGAAAGTTGAAGATAGTGTAAGAAACCTCTGGGACAACTTCAAGCGAACCAACATCAGAATTATGGGCATCCCAGAGATGACAGAGAGCAAGTACCAATGACATACTGGAAGAAATAGTGACAGAAAACTTGCCCCACCTGGTGAAAGAAATAGATTTACAAGTCCAGGAAGCTCACAGAACCCCAAATAAAAGGAATCCAAAGAGGACCACTCCAAGACACATCATAATTAAAATTCCAAGAGTAAAAGACAAAGAGAGAATATTAAAAGCAGCAAGAGAAAAGCAGTTAGTTACCTATAAAGGAGCACCCATATGACTGCCAGCTGATTTCTCAACAGAAACCATGCAGGCCAGACGGGAATGGCAAGAAATATTCAAGGTGATGAATGGCAAGAACCTACAGCCAAAAGTACTCTGTCCAGCAAAGCTATCACACAGAATCGAAGGCCAGGTAAAGAGCTTCACAAATAAATTTAAGCTAAAGGAGTTCATCACTGCCAAGCCAGAATTATATGAATTGCTAAAAGGGGTTTTTTGGGAAGAGGAAGAAAATAAAGATAAAAATTATGAACAACAAATACATAACTATCAACAAGTGAATCTAAAAACCAAGGGAAGTAAAAATCATGATGAACAATATTAACTGGTGAATATAATAGAATCAGAGGTATGGAAGGGGAGTGGACTGATGATTCTCGGGGAAATGGGGAGTGGGGCGGGGCGGGAAGAGACTGAACATAAACTGCACCTATGGATGAGGACAATGGGGGATGGGGAAAGGGCAGAGGATGGAATGGAAACTTGGTGGAGGGAAGCAATGGAGGGGAGGGGAGAATGAGGAACATTTGTAATAATATGAACAATAAAGATTTATTTTTTAAAAAATAATGTAAGAAGTCTCTGGGATAACTTCAAGTGTACCAACATCTGAATTATGGGGGTCCCAGAAGAAGAGAGAGAGCAAGATGCTAAAAACCTATTTGAAGAAATAATGACAGAAAACTTCCCCTATCTGGTGAAAGAATAGACTTACAAGTCCAAAAAGTGCAGAGAACCCCAAACACAAGGAATCCAAAGAAAACCACACCAAGACACATCATAATTAAAATGCCAAGAGCAAAAGACAAAGAGAGAATATTAAAAGTAGCAAGAGAAAAACAATTAATTACCTACATGGGAGTACCCATACCATTGTCAGCTAATTTCTCAACAGAAACTATGCAGGCCAGATGGGAGTGGCAAGAAATATTTAAAGTGTTGAATAGCAAGAACCTACAACCAAGATTACTCTACCCAGAAAAGCTATCATTCAGAATTGAAGGTCTGATAAAGAGCTTCACAGATAAGAAAAAGCTAAAGGAGTTCATTACCGCTAAACCAGTATTACGGTATATGAAATGTTGAAAGGTATTCTTCCCCTGAGTTTCCACCTTACAGCCCAGATTCCTTCCGTATGAGCCTGGGTTCCCAGGGTCTGGCCCGGAACTGGGGCTCAGCACAGTCTGGAGCTTTTGTCTCCTTCCCGCTAGGGCAGGGGTGGGCAAACTTTTTGACTCAAGGGCCACATTGGGTTCTTAAACTGGACCAGAGGGCCAGAACAAAAGCAACCTGACCATGCGGGCACTCTCATCTTGGGCTGCTGGTGAAGGAGCAGAGGGGAGAGCAAGAGAACCCTCCGCTCTTTCGGCTCCGAGGGCCGGATAGAACAGCCGAACGGGCTGGATCCAGCCCGTGGGCCGCAGTTTGCCTATGGCTGTGCTAGGGAAATCCAGCAGCACAGTCAGCAGTCTGTCCTCTGCACTCAATGTGTGCATCTCTGGGACTCTGCCTTTCGCCGCTCCCCTGAGTTTCCACCTTACAGCCCAGATTCCCTCCGTATGAGCCTGGATCCCCAGGGTCTGGTCTAGAACTGGGGTTCAGTGCAGTTGGAACTGGGGCTCAGCACAGTCTGGAGCTTTTATCTCCTTCCCACTAGGGAACACCAGCCAGGCATTCAGCCGCCCCTCCTCTCCGGCTGTGTCCTCTCCCCACATGCGCACCGTGTCTCTGTACCTTAGGCTTTTACATCTCCTCTGATTTTCCTTCTGGTTTTCTCTTTCCTTCTACTGTGTTTCCCCGAAAAATAAGACCTCCTTCTAAAATAAGACCTACTTCATGGAAACATAATACATCCCCTGAAAATAAGACCTAGCGCATCTTTGGGAGCAAAAATTAATATAAGACACTGTCTTATTTTCGGGGAAACAGGGTAGTTGTAGAATTTCCAGTCAGTTAACTTTCCTGTAGTTCTGGATAATGTCCATTTTGTATTTTAGTTGTAATTTTTTGAAATTGTTGTGTGAGGCTGCAGTTAGGCGTTTACCTATGATGCCATCTTGGTTTTCTCTATGAGCTATTATCTGTTGAAGTTGGTGCTCTGTTCTAGTTTATTTTCTTTCTTTTTTAATGATTTGTGTTTTATTTTATTTTTTTTAATTTTATTGATTTCAGAGAGGGCCATTGATCAGCTGCCTACTGCACGCTCCCTGATGGGGATCAAACTTGCAACTTGGGCATTGGTCCTGACCAGGAATGGAATCATGACTTCCCAGGTTCATGGACTAATGCTCATCCACCCAGCCACACCTGCCCATGCTCATCAGTTGATTCTTTTTTTTTTTTTTTTTAATGTATTGGTTTCAGAAAGAAAAGGAGAGAGAAATAGAAACATCAATGATGAGAGAGAATAATCCATTGGCTGCCACCTGCCTGCCCCCTATGGGGATCAAGCCCACAACCTAGACATGTGACCTTGACCAGAATCGGACCGGGACCCCTCAGTCCGTAGGCCTACACTCTTTCCACAAAGCCAAACAGGCTAGGGCCATTAGTTGGTTCTTAAATGTGCCCTGACAGCAGGATCGAACTAGCAACCTTAGCCTACTGGGACTACACTATAACCACCTGAGCTACCAGGCCAGGGCTAGAAAGACTTATAATGAGGGATTGGCTTATACAATTATGGAAGCTGAGAGGTCCCATGATCTGCTATCTTCAAGCTGGAGGCCCGGGAAGCTGGTGGCGTAGTTCCAGTCCACACCTAAAAACCTGACATCAAGGGGAGCCAGTAGTTTAAGTCTGGTTCCCCGGCCAAGGCTCAAGAACCAGGAATGACGAAGTCTTAGGACAGAAGATAAACGTCCCAGCTTACTCAGAGAAAGTAAATTTGCCCTATCTCCACCTTTCTGTTATGTCTGGGCCTTCTGAGGATTGGATGACGCCCACTGCATTGGTGAGGGTGAGCTTCACTCACTCTATGGGTTCAAATGCAAATCTCTTCCAGAAACACGCCCACAGACATGCCCAGAAATAATGTTTTACCAGCTGTCTGAGCACCACTGGGCCTGTCAGGTTGACACAAACAATTTAACCATCACAGACCCCTTCATCTCTGAGTTTCATCCTCATAGCCACCCCATGTGGGAAGCCACTCTGTGCTCTCTTTACCATTCACAGACCCAGATTGCCCTAGACTGCTCTTGTCCGGACTTGCAGGCCCAGTTTGCTGGTTTCTCCTCAGGCAATAAATCCTGCCCAGTATCTCCTTCTTGAATGTTTCTCTCCAAGCCAGAAAGCCGGACCAAAAGGATTCATGTAAACACTGGGAAATGGATGCTCAGAGTGGTGCAGGTCACAGGAGAGTGTGGGTCTGGATTGCCACCCTTGCTGCCTTTCCGCCCCAGGAATTCTTCACATTGCTTTAAGATTTTGCACTCAGATGTCTCAAGATGTGCCTTTGGGTCCTCTGTAATGGGATGGGGATGGGGGTGAGGAGTGAGGAAATACTCTGACCTAACTTCAGAAAAGACTAGAGTCCATCTCCTCTTCCCCTTGAGAGAAAACCCAACAGCCCAGTCCCTTGGTCAGGTGGAAAACCTAGTCCAGGACATTACTGAGATTCCCTTGCTCTGCACTGTCCAATATGGTAGCCACTGGCCATGTTCCCTGTTTACATTTAATTATTTAAAATTAAGTAAAATTAAAAATTTAGTTCCTCAGATGCGCATTTCAAGTGTCCAGTTGTCCCATGAGAGTGGTGGCTGCCATTTTGGTTGGCACAGAACTATCATTTCCATCTCTGCTACCCTAGACCCAGAAGCTCCCAACACCCCCACCCAAGGCAGGAACCACTGAGCCACCTCACTCCACAGGGAGGCCAGGCTTGGCCTGGCCATAAAGGAGAGGTGGCTGGTGAGTGTCTAACTTTGGGAGATCTATGAAGACTCCTTTCCTGCCTCCCTTTCACTGACGGCCCTTCTCCCACTTCACAAAACAAAGGGCCTTTTGTCACCCATCCTAAACCTTTCACATGTACAATGCTAGAGGATCTAAAAATGCTCAGGGTTCTCAATAAATGTCAATATAAAATCTGCAGCCATTTTGAGGAAGTGAATGAGTCTAGAGAACAAATTCTTTTGTAATTTAAAAGATTTCCAAATCTTTTCTTTCAACAGAATTTAAGGAGGACGTAATCCAGTTGTCATTGATGAAATTCCATTTATTGATTTATAGGAAAAAGGTTTTTCAGGTTAGCTATAAAAATAGGGAGGGAGGAGCCCTAATCAGTTTGGCTCGGTGGAAAGAGCATCAGCCTGTGGACTGAAGGGTCCCAGGTTTGATTCCAGTCAAGGGCACCTGACCGGGTTGTGGGCTTGATTCCCAATAGGGGCGTGCAGGAGGCAGCTACTCAATAATTCTCTCTCATTGATGTTTCTATCTCTCCCTCTCCCTTCCTCTCTGAAATCAATAAAAATATATATATTTTAAATGGGGAGGGACGGGGAGGGACAATAGCATTGGGACTAAACCTAGCTTCCTCCAGCATAAGTAATATGTATTCATCTAATTAAAAAATGCAGTGCCAATAAAATGACATGCTTAAGTTTAACAATTATCAAAATGTGAAATGTATTTATATTACTAGAGCATGTACTACAAATAATTGTAAAGATAAGTCAGTCCAGAAGAAAAACATTAAAAAACATAGAAATTTAAGTTCATAGAATGTGGGGCAAGTTTAAAAACTCAACTAATGTACTTATTTTGTCATAAAAAATATGATTGAGTGCCCTGGCCAGTATGGCTCAGTTGGTTGGGTGTCATGCCATGCCAGTTAGATTCAGGTCAGGGCACATGCCTAGGTTTTTGACTCAATCTCTGGAAGGGGGCTGCAGAAGGCAGCTGATTGATGTTTCACTCTCACTTTGATCTCTCTCTCTTTCTCTCCCTTCCCCCCCAATCTAAAAATAAAATGTTTTAAAATATAATTGAATAGTCAATAAAACATTTGAAGGTATAAAAATATATTTGTATTCAATTCTTGGATAAATAAAAATGGCAAAACAAGTTCAAGAACAAAAAACAATTATGTAAAAATTAAAATTAAAAAGTTATGGTGGGCCGAAACCGGTTTGGCTCAGTGGATAGAGCATCAGCCTGCGGACTGAAAGGTTCCAGGTTCGATTCCGGTCAAGAGCATGTACCTTGGTTACGGGCACATCCCCAGTGGGAGGTGTGCAGGAGGCGGCTGATCGATGATTCTCTCTCGTTGATGTTTCTAACTCTCTATCCCTCACTCTTCCTCTCTGTAAAAAATCAATAAAAAGCCGAAACCGGTTTGGCTCAGTGGTAGAGCGTCGGTCTGCAGACTGAAGGGTCCCGGGTTCGATTCCGGTCAAGGGCATGTACCTTGGTTGCGGGCGCATCCCTGGTAGGGGGTGTGCAGGAGGCAGCTGGTTGATGTTTCTCTCTCATCGACGTTTCTAGCTCTCTATCTCTCTCCCTTCCTCTCTGTGAAATATCAATAAAATATATTATTAAAAAAATCAATAAAATATATATTTTTAAAAGTTATGGTGGGAAGTATCAGCTTTCTTGGATATTTATCTACCATTGTTTACAATTAAAAGCGATATAATCATCTTAGAATATCAATATTTTCAATGCACAAAATATTAATCCTTTGCATCTACTTAAATATATGATATCAGTGCCTTAGCCCTTGGCCAACTCCTATGAGGTGTAGCTATTATCACAGTGCCGGAACTTAGTTCCTCCACGGGTCTCTGACTTTCCATTACATTGTGAAATGCAGCAAGCATATGATAGAGTATCAAAACAAATTCTTTTTTTAAATATATATTTTATTGATTAAAAAAAACATATTTTATTGATTTTTTTTTACAGAGAGGGATAGAGAGAAACATCGATGAGAGAGAATCATCAATCAGCTGCCTCTTGCACATCCCTGCTGGGGATGTGCCCGCAACCAAGGTACATGCTCTTGACCGGAATCGAACCTGGGACCTTTCAGTCCGCAGGCCAACGCTCTATCCACTGAGCCAAACCGGTTTCAGCCAAAACAAATTCTTGTGTGGTTGAACCTCACAAACATTATGCTAAGCAAAAGAGGCCAGTTACAAAAGGTCTGCTTTAATTTAAATTGGCCAACTAACTGCTGATGGATTTGTTGCATCTCTGCTGATGTGTACAATGTAGTTAAGCCTACAAGAGCGGCATCAATACTGAACAGGTACTGTACAGACTTTTTTCCCTTCTCATTATTCCCTAAACAATCAGTATAACAATTTTTAAAATATATTTTTATTGATTTCAGAGCAGAATAGAAAGGGAGAGAGAGGGAGAGAGAGAATCATTAATTGGCTGCCACCTGCATGCTCCCTACTGAGATAGAGCCTGTAACCCAGGCATATGTCCTTAATGGGAATCCTTCAGTCCACAGGCCGATGCTCTATCCACTGAGCCAAACTGGCTAGGGCAGTATAGCATTTACATTGTGTTAGGTGTTATAAGTAATCTAGATTTGATTCAAGGTATATAGGAAGATGGTATATGTTACATGTAAAACCATGCTATTTTATTTAAGGGACTTGAGCATCTGTAGTCTTTGCTATGGATGGGGACCTGACACCAATTTTCTGGGCCTACAGACAAATAACTGTATATGATATCTCCAGAATAGACACTTTAGAGATAGAAAGTAGATTAGTGGTTGCCAGCATCTGGGGTGTGTGTGGAGAGTAACTTCCTAATGAGCTCTGAGGTCCTTTTTGAGGTGACAAAAATGTTCTAAAATTAGATTGTGGTAATAATTACAAAACTCTATGAATATACTAAAACCCCTACACTTTAAATGGGTAATTTATATGACAAGTGAATCAGACTACATAAAGATGTTTTCTAAATGTACAGTATTAGAAAATTTTAAATTAATTCTATATCAAATATGTTCGATTTGTTAGCAAAAGAATCAACAAAATGAAAACAAATGTGCCAGTTCAGAGAAGGTGTCAAATTTGGAAAGTGGCCCTGGCCAGTGTGGTTCAAGGGGTTGTGCGTGGTCCTGTGCATCAAAAGGCTGCCAGTTCATTCCGAGTCAGGGCACCTACCCAGGTTGTGTGTTACCCAAGACGGGGTGTGTACCAGAGGCAAACGATCGATGTTTCTCTCTCCCTCTCTCCATTTCCCTATAAAATAAAATAAAATAAAATAAAATAAAATAAAATAAAATAAAAGCGTTTAAAAAAATATATTTTCATGGATTTCAGAGCTGAAGAGAGACATAGAAACATCAATGATGAGAAAGATTGTTTGGCTGTCTTCTGCAGGCCCCCTATTGGCGATCTAGCCTGCAACCCGGCCATGTGCTCTTGACAGGAATCGAACCTGGGACCCTTCGCAACCTGCCAGGACTAAAGACTTTTTTTTTTTTAATGTTGGGAAGCAGAATGCTTGCACGAGTAGGTAGAAAGAAAAAAAGAGCTGCCGTTTCCTTTTCCAGGCTTGCTCGGTTACCACGATGGATCTGAATGAATGGATCGTTAGGGAGGAGCGCCTGTAGGCTGGTGGGGTCTGGCGGCTGAGCGCCCCGAGGAGAGAACAACTTATTTGAAAACACGGGCTAAGAAGCTGGGAGGGAGGTTTCATCCGCAGCAGGGGCGTCACCACGGTGGGTAAGAACACCTGAAAGCGAACTTGCAAGCTCCAATCATAAACAGGACACTTCGGAATTTTTCTCAAAGAGCAAAAATGCAAAATATTCAAGAATGTATTCCCTGAAAGGACCTATAGATACTTCCAAAAATAGGGATTTTTAAAAAGGCAGGGGAGAGAGAGAGATAAAAGAATGTATTCCCCGGAAGTGCACAATTAAAAGACAACAAACTCAACACCCGAGCGCCCACTGTGCAGCTTAAGAAAAAGGAAACTGACAAATTAAAGCCCCCTCTGTTCCGTTTCCCGCACACCTCTAACTCCCCATCGAAGAGAAAAACTACCTTCCTGAACTTTATGTCAGTAAATTATTTGCTAATATTTTCATGTTCATTTTAACAGCAAAGTCTTTATTTAACAGAAGTCAAACTCAGATACAAAAACCCAGAAAACAGATAAAGCAGGTCTGATCCAGACGGCGTTCAGAACCCAGTCAGCCAAGCCTCCGCTTCGCCCCCTAGTGGCGACGCGAGGCACACCAAGTAAGTACTAAGAATCCACGCACCTTATTTACCTACCCACAATGCATTGCACAAAGACTAAGTTTAAAACGGGAAATTTTTTAATTTCCCTGAGTCTATATTTCAAAAAATTAGAATGATTTTTACACAGCAACTTCAAGTCTTCATAAGACACTCACTCTCACCGGACTGTAGACCCTGCCCTCTGCGACTCCCAGCTCCCTCAGTCTCCCAGTCTCTGAGTCTCAGGGTGCCTTTCTCTATAGTCCAAACTCCACTCATATGAACCTGGGTCCACAGGGTCTCGGCCGAGGTTGGGGTTCAGTGCAGTCGGAAAGGGTTCAGTGCAATCGGGGACTTCCTTTCCCCTCCCACCAGCCAGGCACTGAGCCACACTTCCTCTCTGTGCTCATCTCCCTACCTTAGTGCTTTGCGGCTTCCAATCTGATCAGTGAGCCTCTCTCCTTCTTTCTGGTTGTAGATTTCCCACTCTTGTCAGATTTCCTGAGTTTTTGAATGAAGTGCATTCTGATTTTAGTTGTTGTTTAGAAATTGTTGTGTGAGGCGGCAGCTTAGGTGCTTACCTAGGCTGCCATCTTGGTTCTCCCACCCAGTTTAAAATTTTATTGGCACATTGGCACACAGTTGTTCTTAATCATTTAGGTCTCTGCTGTATCTGTAATTATGTCCCCTTTTTTCATTCCCTGATATTATTTTTTACTTCTCTTTTTTTATATTATAAATCTTATCCGAAGTTGTCAATTTTATTAGTTTTCTTCCTCAAGGAACCAATTTTGGAATTTGATAATCCTCTCTAGCATATTTTTTCACCGCTAATTTATTATATCTTCAATATACTCTGTTTCCTTTCTTTGTAATTGTTAATGTAAAAACATCCAAACCTATAAAGAATTTTCCTGAGTTTATTTAAACCAAACTGTCAACAATTGCTGGGAAGCAATATATCAAGGGATTGGTATAATGCTCCAGAGAATGGCAGTTTCTCATCTTTTTTTTTTTCTTTTTCTTTTTCTTTTTCTTTTTTTTTTTTTTTACAGAGAGGAAGGGAGAGAGATAGAGAGCTTGAAACATCAATGAGAGAGAAACATTAATTAGCTGCCTCTTGCACACCTCCTACTGGGGATATGCCCACAACCAAGGTACATGCCCTTGACTGGAATTGAACCTGGGACCCTTGAGTCCACAGGCTGACACTCTATCCACTGAGCCAAACTAGTGAGGGCTTCTCATCTAATTTTATACATTGTAATCAAAGGAGAGGATATAGGTGAGTCACATGAAATCCATTGGTCCATTGACTAGAGAGGTGAGAGAAAGCAAAGCAGGGGAAACCCCGGGGATTGGATAAAAAGTAAAATGATGTGGGTGCAGAATAGTTAACAGTCAACAATTAACATGACAACAATAACAATGAAGAAATTTGTGGTATTTGTCGTGGTGCCCAGGCACATTAGGTTGTGCCCCAAGTGGTCTAGAAAAAGGGAAGTTACAAGTTACCCAGACATTTTGAGAATACGTTATCATTGATGCAAAAAGACAGGTGGCCTCAGTTAAGGTAAAGGTTGGCTTTGTCAGAGAAGTACTGGCCTAGAACGTGACTACCCACCATAACTGCTTGTAGTTAAAGTTTAATTTCAGGCCATCCTTTGTGGTTGCTTTGAGTTTGAAAGACTGCCATGCAGGCCTTCTCTGAGGTTAGCATGTGGCCCCTTTTGTCCACATAGGTTTTTTCTATTGCTTTAAGAGAAATTTCTGTGGCACTCAACGAGCTGGTTTTAAAATTCATTTGGAAAGGGAAAATGTAGATCATCCCTTTCTAAACCCTCATCAGGGAGATATTTTAAGTCACCATACCCAGCTTCTGATATTCTGCTGGATGCTATCCCTCTCCTGCATCTCAGTCTTGTCTTCTCTGTAGCTCTTGGCCAGAGCCATGGAAAGGGTTGTAGTTGCCTTAGCCCAGTGGTAGGCAAACTGCGTCTCACGAGCCACATGCGGCTCTTTGACACCTTGAGTTTTTAGCAAAGGCCAGCTTAGGAGTACCCTAATTAAGTCTTCCAAAATACTAACACAGAGGCTTCCTGTAGAGCTCCTTCCTATGTCTTCAATTACAGGTGTGACCTGCTCCAGAAGATGGAGGCAAATAAGGCAAGAATCAGCTCGTTCTCTCTCTCTCTCTCTCTCTCTCTCTCTCTCTCTCTCTCTCTCCTCTCTCCTCTCTCCTCTCTCCTCTCTCCTCTCTCTCTCTCTCTCAACACACACACACACACACACACACACACACACACACACACACACACCATCTGTTTCAAACCCTGGGAGCTTCAGGTAACTTGTGCTTTCTACACGCAAGGCCCACTGTCCAGCCGGCTCCTGCAGCCAGAACTGTGGATGCTGCTCTGGCCACACCATGTCACCTGCAAATACCATTCAAGGATGTTACCAAGGACAGGAACCTCCACTTAAGGGATGACACCTCACTTTGGGTGTCTTCAGTTGGGGGGTGGTGGTGAAGGGATCCCTCCCTCCTTCTCAGCCTGCTGCGGAGCCCACGAGGTAGCCCCAGGCAATCGCTGTGGTTCTTCAGGGCCTAAATCAGCAGTTAGGGTTGGGAGCGTCACCTCGCAGCCCAGAACCTCAACCCTCAGGCCCCCCTGGGTCCCACACCAGCCAAGTGCCAGCTGCCTCTCCTTTCAGAGCTACCCCTCAAACGATCCTTTCCTGTCCAGCCTTTCCAAGGGCAGCCCCAGGGTGGCCTCCAGAATGAACACACAGGAATTCTAATTACACCCCCTTTCCAATACATTGGTTGCTGTGGAGGGGAGCCCCTTTCCCGACATAGAAATGCCTCTTCATTTATTCAAAGAGGTATCACAGAGGACTCTCCGACTCTTTTTTTTTATACCTCCTGAGGTATCACAGAAGACTCTCTGACCCTTTTTGTTTTGATGAAGAAACCAAAAACCACTCAAGTTCAATCTCTCCCAGCTCCTGTTTGTTACACTCTCAGCCTTCAATTCATTCATTTCAAAGACATCCCCAAGACTTTCATCAAACACAGCTTGCTGACACCGCAGCAAAGCAGGCTGCCCAAGAACAGGCAGCACCGACACGGATCATGTTGGCCCCCAACTTACCTGAACCTCCAAAATACACTCCTCAGGAGGAGGAATGGGCCCAGAAAGGAGGGGGCAAGAGAACAGTGGTGGATACTCCCAGATCATACGGTCTATGTCCTGGAACAGTTAGCCCCTACGGTGGTTCTCCAGCAGCATGAACTCACTCATTTAGGAAAGCTTTGTTTGGCAGGTTCTACCTAATTGCCCATCTTCCCTCCTCATGTACCGCAGTCTCTCAGCGTTGCCTCCCCCGTGCGCAGAGCAATGCCAGACAGGGTCCTGTGGGACCGATAGGAGTTCAGCGCTGGGGCAAACTCCCTTTGAGGACTTAGAAGCAGTTTTTACAGAAGTAGGGCCTAGCAGAGGAAGTAAATACCTGCTAGTCTTTGTTTGCACCTTTTCAGGTTGGGTCGAGGCATATCCCACTCGCAGAGTCACTAAGGCATTGCTAAAGGATATAATTCCACGGTATGGAATGTCTCTGACCATAGAGTCTGATAACGGCCCAGCCTTTGTAGCAGAAACAGTACAACAGGTAACTAAGGCTTTGGAAATTAAATGGAACCTACATTCAGCCTGCAGGCCTCAGAGTTCAGGGAAAGTAGAGTGCATGAACCAGACTCTAAAGCAGGCTATGGCTAAGCCAGGCGTGGGCAAACTACGGCCCGCGGGCCGGATCCAGCCCGTTCGGCTGTTCTATCCGGCCCGCACGGAGCCGAAAGAGCGGGCCGTACCCTTTTATGTAATGATGTTTACTTTGAATTTATATTAGTTCACACAAACACTCCATCCATGCTTTTGTTCCGGCCCTCCGGTCCAGTTTAAGAGCCCATTGTGGCCTTTGAGTCAAAAAGTTTGCCCACCTCTGGCGCTAAGCTATGCCAAGAGACAACCTTACCCCGGACAGATATCTTGCCTCTTGTACTCTTGCGGGTACGCTGTGCCCCAAGGGCCAAGGTAGGTTTCTCTCCCTTTGAAATTCTACATGGTAGACCTCCTCCCTTAATTCAGCCAAAGGGAGATTTGGGGGAAATAGGGAACTTAGAATTCCAGAAGCAACTACATGGAAAAATTGACTTCGAAGTCCACAGGTGGGTTACTGACCAAACTACTCATCTCTCTAGGAACAGTTGTACCTCCTTATAAACCTGGAGACCAGGTTTGGGTAAAAGGCTGGAAAAAGGAGCCCCCTTAGATAACCACTAAGTGCATATAGGGCTGGCTCTTTAATAAAAAGGGAAGTTCTGCTTGTAGCTTGGCTTAGAATTTGAATTCATTTTCTCTAAGCCCACCTCGGTGAATAAAGTGTGACTCCAAACTCTCAGAGCATTGCTTGATTTATTCCGGTTCTCTGGAACAAGAAGGGTGTATGAATAGCCAGCAGGCAGATGGTAGTTGCTGACTCGGTATTGGCTTTCTCAGGGGAGAATTCCTATATTGAAAGCAATATCTCTGGCATTGACCACAAAAACTGGCACCTCCTGGGGTCAAGAAATGTTTCTTGAAAGCATGAATAGATGGCTGACTAGATGAGGGAGATGAAGAAATAAGACATAAGGGAGGAGGGGGGAAGTGGGGTGGGGGGAGGAAGTGGTGGTGGTGGGGGTAGGAAATGAATAAACAGGTGAATGGGGACAGGCGTGGGGGAGCTTTTCCATTGTCATCAAATTAAAAAGGGCTTGCACTTGTAGGCAGTGAGCAGATGGGCCGGGTAAGGAGGGTCACTAGAATGGAAAGCCCCAGGTGATTAGCAATGGACAATCAATTGTAAGGGAGGGAGCCCAGCCCTCAGGGGGACTTTCCCTCACCTAGCATTTCTGCTGGCGAAATGGTTTGGACCCCCTGGCCTTTCCTCCCTAGAGATAACATCTAGACTTCAAATTGTATTTCAGCTCCAGGCCCAGATAAGCAACAAAACCTGCACCCACCGACCAGACCGCGTGGAATAATGACCACCTGCATGAAATGAAGACCCCAGCCAACCAATCAGTAGAGACCACAGTCCGGAAAAGCTACCGAGTATTCCTATTGAGATTTTGGCCAGGGCCCTCCCATTAAATCTCCACAGGTACACCCTTTAGGAAGGAGTGAGTACCCAGGGGTTTTCCCTCCTGGGATCCCTCTCCCCTGCCCTGGCCCGGGCAGTGAACCATTTCCTCCCTCCCTCACTCCCAAGCTCTAGAGGCCCTTCCTTGACCTCTACAATTTGTTTCCTAAGCCCATTTCTTCTCCGTGCATTTATCATTCTGTTTATTTTATTATTTGAAACGGTTTTTATTTTCCACTAACTGCTGGCAAACGCTAGCGGTGTGTCGAGCAGCCTCCCTTCTGGTCTACCCACTGCATGCCCTGCTCCTGTCCCAGGGCTGCACCGCGGGTGCAGGACGGAACAGCGACCTCCCCGCTTTGAAAAGGAAGGCTCTGCCGAAACCGGTTTGGCTCAGTGGATAGAGCATCGGTCTGCGGACTGAAAGGCCCCAGGTTCGATTCCAGCCAAGGGCATGTGCATTGGTTGCAGGCACATCCCCAGTAGGGGTGTGCAAGAGGCAGCTGATCAATGTTTCTAGCTCTCTACCCTTCTCTCTTCCTCTCTGTAAAAAATCAATAAAATATATATGTGGTAGCGACTGGTGGCCTCTAGCTTCTCCCGCTCCCGGGCTGCTCCGCGCCCCCAAACAGGAATGCCTCGTCCAGGTCCTCCAGCTTCTGTGGCTCTCGCCTGGCCAGGTACTCCCTCCGGGATTGCTTCCCCAGCTCCGGGACCAGGGCTTTGAGGTCGTGCCCAGCCATCTTGAGGCTTCCGAGCCTCTTTTCTGTGATAAATCTTCTCTAAACTCAATGTGGAAATAATGTATATACGATATATTTTATTTTTTTAGAAGAGTTTTACATTTACATAAACATTGTTACGGTAGCACAGAGTTCCTGTATACCCCACGCCCTGCATGCTTCAGAGAAGCAACTGTCTCGTGTTTATGCAGCAAAAAAACGGTCCTTGAGGCTAAGAATGAGGCGCTGAGGGCCCACAGTTGTGACCGGGCAGGGACCGGGTTGGATGGAGCCGGTCGGCCTCGGGCCAGCCTGCAAGCAAGACGTCACAGCCGGAGCCCAGGTGGCTTTGAGAGTCTTGTTAATTATTAAGGCTGGAGACAGTGAAACTTGGGAGGGCCTAGCATGGAAGAAGCATACGAACAGTAACATGATAATGATAGGGGCAACTGGCTGATAGAGACTGGTGGGTGAAATAAGAGTGCTGTTTAAATTCTAACCTTTTTATTCTTTCTTTCTTTCTGGCTCCTGCATCTGATTAAAACACGGGGTACTTACCTCAGCTTCCAGGTGGAGATCTGGAGGCTAAGGCAATTTTCCCTTGCCTGGGACCAGGACCACGGGAGATTGATTCTCACCGACTCAGTAGCTTCAGGGATAGAAACTGTGGATAACCTCTAGAGACTAACCGCTGAGCTCTGATTCTGTGTTATCAGCTATCGCAAGGTAGGGCCACATTCCAATGTCCAGCAGGATGTGACTGGGAACCAACCCTGCAGGCTGTCCCCAGTCTTTAGAATTTAGTCTTTAAGATTTAGAAACAAAGGAAAATTCTTGTGGTGTAGGCCTTTAAAAAGACTGGCCTACACCTGGAACGGGGCAGTCGTATGGAGCCCACCTGCGTGTGTTGCTCTTGCGGCTGCCCTGGCCAGTTCAATAAATATTTGCCTGCTTTTTAAAATTAATCATCAGCCTCCGGTGGTCTTATTTTGAACCCAGGGTTTGACCCCACAGCAGTGGGGTTCTTTGGCTCTCTGGCAGCTTATGGGAAAGAAGTGAGCCAGGCGGGGCTGCTGTCAGCACATTGGAAAGCGAGAGCCAAGGGGGTCTGGGGACAGGTTCAGGGCTTTGGTCCAGGATGAGCTGCCACTGCCCATTGCTCCCCTGGTTGCAAGTCTTGTGGGGACCCTTAGAGTCAAGGAGATTCAGGCCAGTGGGGAAGGAAGAGGGGAAGAGAAAGGCATGGGCATGCTCCTGGGAAGGAGAGAGGTGTTAACGACAAAAAAACACACAAACAAACAAAAAAAAACACAACCATTGAAACCTGTAAAGAATTTTGTGAATTTATTTGAGCCAAACTGTCAACATATGCCGGCAAGTAGAACCTCAACGGATTGAGATAATGCTCCAGAGAATGCAGGGTTCCATGTATATTTATACATTGCAATCAAAGGAAAGGGACATAGGTGAGTTACATGAAATTCATTGGTGATAGATTAGGGAGGTGGGACAGAGCAAAGCGGGAGGTGGGGGGGAACATCTGGGATAGGGTGAAAGGTGAAATGATGGACATGAGCTTCTTTTACAGAGATGGATACAGGATACTTTACCGTAATTAACAGTTGACAATTAACTCGATAACAATAACAATGAGGGAATGTCTTGAGGCCATTCATTGTGCCCCTATGGGGTCCTGGTAAAAAAGAAGATACAAATTACCCAGACATCTAACAGATATGTTATCTTAGAGGCAAAAAGGCAAATGGGCTCAGTAAAGAAGCTCTAAGTTGATCTTTTGTCAGGTAAAATATTGGTCTAGACACGACTACCCACTATAACCTGTTTGTAGTTAGATATTTAATTTTCAAACCATCTTTTGTGGTTATTTTAGGTCTCTTGAGTTTGCAAGACTGCCACACAGGCCTTCCCTGAGCTTGTCAGGTTAGCCTGTGGCTCTTTTTGTTCACAGAGGGTTTTATTTATTTAAAAAAAAAAAAAAAACACCCAAAAACTTTTAATCCTCACCCGAAGCTATTTTTCCAGTGATTTTTAGAGAGAGTTGAAGAGAGAGGGAAAGACAGAGAAATTTTGCTTTGAGAGAAACCTATAGATTGGTTGCTTCCCGCAGGGGCCTCAACCAGGGCCCTGGCCTGGGAGGAGCCTGCAACTCTGGTAGGTGACCTTGACCAGAATTGAGCCTGGGACCCTTAAGTCCACAGGCTGACACTATCCACTGAGCCAAACTGGCTAGGGCTACTTAATTTTTTTTTTTTTTATCATTTATTGATTTTAGAGAGAAATGTCGATTCTTTATGCATCCTTTGCTTGCTTCTTATAGGTGTCCTGACAATGGATGGAACCTGCAACTTTGGCAAATCTGGAAGACACTGTAGGGCCAGGGCTGCCTGGAGGGTTTTAAAGGCTGGGAGTTAGGGGTGGTCTTAGGGAAAGATGTTGGACTATTCATCAGCTTCTGCAGGTGCATCCTTTCAAAGTCATGGTCTCATTGCCAGTGGGAGTGGTGTTTTTGCAGTGTGATGAGGAAAAAAAACATTTCCAGGGACCCACAAGAGAGGATGAGGTTTGGTGACAAAATTAATTTGGGAAGTAAAATTCAAGCAGTTCCTCAGTGTCCCATCTCTGTCCATCTCACCATGGAAAAGCAGGGCCCCAAGTGTGCAGAGATCCCGTGGAGGCCAGGCAGCCACCAGCCACGCAGCCACCAGCCACGCAGCCACTAAGGGTCTGGAGAGAGAAAGAGCAGGTCGGGAGGAAGAGAGTTTATTCACGGGCCATTAAGTATTCTCAGGATTGGGAGGAACCAGAAGTTTATTCAAAATAACTCCTATTCAGTTTCTGGGTCTATATTGGCTTCCCCTCCCCTCCCCACCCCCTCCAAGATCCAGAAATGATCTTTTCCCCAGGTTAGACTGACAGGCTTCCGTGGCCCAGCCCTGCCTCCCCTGCGCCATTTTTACCGTACTGCACGTGTCCTCATTTCCCTGCCTCCCCTCTCCCCATCCGGGAGCAGAGGTGTTGGGAAGCGTGAGACTTGGCTGGAGCGTTTGTAAGGAGGACACTTTGAGAAAAGGGAAGTGTGAGGAAGGCCGCCTGCCCTGGTTATTGGAATTCCGACTTAGGGGAGACTGAGGGGGTGTCAAAGGTGGTGCCTCTAATTATTCCTTGACCTTTCCAAACAAGTCTGCGTATGCAGACCACGCGTGTGCACCCTGATTGTATCTAAAGATAAAAATTCCAATAAAAGCCTAGGCTGCCTGGCTCCTTCAGCAAGGAGGTCTCTTAGCCCTCTCTCTCACAGTGAAACTGTCAGAGCACCCTGTTCACCCATTGCGCCCTGGCACAGAGCGGGGAGGGAGGGTCCTTAATCCCCTTGGGGGTATAAGACTGGGATTCCCTGGGGTGATAAACTGTAGCTGCTGCTTCTTCTTTTTTTTTAAAAAAAAATATATATTTTATTGATTCTTCACAGAGAGGAAGGGAGAGGGAAAGATAGCTAGAAACATCGATGAGAGAGAACCATCGACCAGCTGCCTCTTGCACACCCCCTACCGGGGATGTGTTCACAACCAAGGTACATGCCCTTGACCGGAATCGAACCTGGGACCCTTCAGTCCACAGACCGATGCTCTATCCGCTGAGCCAAACCGGTTTCGGCAAACTGTAGCTTCTTTTTCTTTCTTTTCTTTCTTTCTTTTTAAAAAAATATATTTTATTGATTTTTTACAGAGAGGAAGGGAGATGGATAGAGAGCTAGAAACATCGATGATGAGAGAAACATCAATCAGCTGCCTCCTGCACACCCCCTACTGGGGATGTGCCCGCAACCAATGTACATGCCCTTGACCGGAATCGAACCTGGGACCTCTCAGTCCGCAGACCGACGCTCTATCCACTGAGCCAAACCGGTTTCGGCAAACTGTAGCTTCTTGATGGAAGTCCCCCGTGGCTTTATTGCTCCCCTGCCAGATGGTTAATACCGGGCCTTCCCCATCAATAATTAGCTAGCTATGGGAATGGCCTCTCCTGATTGGTGGCTCCAGGGTGGGGTCACTAATCGTTGCAGCTGGTGCTGGCATGGACCACTTGGGTTTTGCTGTTTTTTTTGGCCTGGGGCTGAAATACAACTGAGGCCTAGGTGGCACCTAGGATCCTGCAACCCAAATACTTGCCCTTGACCTGGAATCAAACCACGGCTTTGCAAGAAGCTGACCAGCAGACCCTGAGCCACAGAAGAACGGATTACTCCAACACAACGTGTGCGGTGAAATGAGAGGACTAAGGGACCGCCTTGATCGCCTGCCTCTTTAGGCTTTTATGGTAAGAGCAGTTTGAGGTAAAGTGTATCTTTTAGATACAATCCATAGGGTAAGGAATATTGGGAGGACACAGGTGTCTGCAATGCCCTTGAAGCAAGGGCACCCAAAGATTAAGCCAGTGTTTCCCCAACTTCTCTCATGATGAGAATCACCTGGTGGAGTTGTTAAACTACAGATTCCTGAATCCCAACTAAGAAGTGTAAGCTAGAATTTTTGGGAACATATAGGTAAAATTGTATACTTAACTAGTGCTCTAAGCTTAGGGGTTCAGGAATCTGTATTTTAACTCCACCAGGTGATTCTCATCATGAGAGAAGTTGGGGAAACACTGGATTAAGCAGAGGATTCCAGTAAACACCGGGGGTCTGCTTGTGCACAGGCTTGTTTGGAAAGGTCCGGGGACAATTGGGGCCACAGCCTTGGGCACTCCCCTAAGTGGGAATTCTGATAAACGGGGCAGGCGGCCTTCACACACTTCCCTTTTCCCAGAAGGCCCTCCTTACAAACTTCCCAACCCAGTCTCCTGTGCTCCCCAACAGGCTTGGTCGGCGATGTGACCGGGAAGAAAGGCTGCCCTGGGGGGTGAGGTCCAGCACCAGTGTTGACCATTGCTGGGCTGGAGGCTTACCGCCCTGGTGACCTCCTGTGGCTGGCTGTCAGCTGCTGGGTCTGTTCGTTCAGCTCTATGAGTCAGTTTCCCCATTCCACCGGCCAGTCACCCTCACCCAAGAATATTGCCCCCACCCCACCCCCATTGATTCTCAGAGAGAGTGGAAGGGAGGGAAGGAGGGGGAGAGAATCGTTGATGTGAGAGAGACACACTGATAGGGTTGCCTCCCTCACATGCCCCAGCTGTGCTCTGCCTATGCCCCAACCATGCCCAGGTGAGGATCCTGCAACCCCAATACTTGCCTGGACCAGAAATCAAACCTGAGGCTGCTTAGTGGCAGTGTTTCCCAAACTTCTCCCATGATGAGAATCACCTGGTGGAGCTGTTAAAAGATTCCTGAATCCCAACTAAGAAGTGCTAAACTAGAATTTTGGGGGAACATAGAGGTAAAATTGTATACTTCACTAGTGCTCTAAGCTTAGAGAAGAACCAAATTCATCCAGAGGGGAGAGGGATTTGGGCAAGAATGAGGGAAAACCCAGAAGAGGGTGGAATTGGGGGAAGAGCGCTGGAAGTGAGGGAGGAGCCAGCAGTCCGCAGGGGGAAGGACGGCAGAGCAGGCTCGGGCCTCTTTGGTGAACGATCTCCACGGCCACCCTTCCTCCTTCCAGGCCGTCAGCGAGGACTTACTCAGCTTTTCAGTTTGGTTTTGCATTTTCTTTCAAAGGTAAGCCTAAGCTCGATCACAAGGCAGCCTGGTTTTCTGTGGGTTACAGCTTTCTTTTGGCAAATATTTATGGAGAACCTTCTGTAGTGGGCGCTGGGCTGGGCCCTGAACCTCGGGGGCTGGAAGAGCTCCACAGCAGCCCCTAGATTGAGGCAAGCCATGCAGCAAGGCAGAAACTAAGGGCTATGGGCGCAGAGGGGGAAATACAGGACATTGGTTCTGCCTGAGAGTCACACGGTCATGGAGGCAGAGGTGGTGTTGCCCGGGACACAGACATAGTGAGAAGACACGGGAAGTGTGTCTCGGGCTGTGTGGGATGGTTTTCCTCCAAGGTTCTGTGAGGTTGGAGGAGCCCCAGAGAGCCTGCTCCTCCAGGGGCTCATGCTAATGGCACCCCCACGCAGAACCACTCACGTTCCCTCCCTCCGCACTGAGAGCCTCCAGGGGGCCAGAGAACGAGCACTGGCTTGTGATCCCTTCCTGAGTCCCTCCCTCATCAAAAACAGCTGGCCTCCAGGTGCCCTAAAATGTAAACCGCTGCCCTGGTCAGCGCTGCTCAGTGGTTAGAGCATAGGCCTATGCACCTGGAGGGTCACAGGTTTGATTCCCAATCAAGGGCGAGTACCTGGGTTGCAGGTTCAATCCTCGGCCCCAGTGAGGGTACGGCCCAGGCAGGGTGCATGCAGGAGGCAACCAATAGATGTGTCTCTCACACATCAATGTTGCTTTTTCTCTCCCCTTCCCCCACCACTTTCACCCCTCTCTTCCACTCTCTAAAAATCCATGGAAAAAATATCCTCGAGGAGATTAACAACAACGAACGCAAATGTAAACTGTTTATAGCAAAAATGCTATCCGCTCTCTGGTCAGGAAGAAACATGAGACAAATCCACACTGCAGGTCACTCTGCAGGACAACTGGCCTTGTCCGTTTAGAAATGTCGGTGGCAGGACAAACAGGGGAGGCTGAGCTTGGAGTAAAGAGCCAAGACAACTAAGAGAGTGGGATGAGTCTTGGCTGGATCCTGGGCTGGGAAAACAAAGCTGAGGAGAACATTGTTGGAATGGTTGAGGACATTGGATTATGGACAGTCCTATCCAATAAAGACAGAATATGTAAATTGGCCATCACTCCACAACAAAATGGCAGCGCCCACAGCCAATAAGAAGGGAATATACAAACTGACGAGACAAAGAGGGTGGTGGCTGGGCACCATTGCCATGGCAGGGGTGGAGGGAGCTACAGAACCGTGGCAGGGCCGAAACCGGTTTGGCTCAGTGGATAGAGTGTTGGTCTGTGGACTGAAAGGTTCCAGGTTCAATTCCGGTCAAGGGCATGTACCTTGGTTGCGGGCATATCCCTGGTAGAGGGTGTGCAGGAGGCAGCTGGTCGATGTTTCTCTCTCATCGACATTTCTAGCTCTCTATTCCTCTCCCTTTCAATCTGTGGAAAATCAATAAAATATATTTTTTTAAAAAGAAAGGGAGAAAGGAAGGAAGGAAGGAAGGGAGGGAGGGAGGAAGGAAGGAAGGAAGGAAGGAAGGAAGGAAGGAAGGAAGGAAGGAAGGAAGGAATGGTGGCAGGGCTGGAGCTAAGGCAGAAGGTGGCCCGGGTCCCAGGTCCCAGGTGCTGGAGGAAAGCCGGTGCCAGCAGCCAGGGGAAGGAAGGCCTATTCTTGCAAGAATCTTCCTGCATCAGGCCTCTAGTATATTGATAACAGTTTTGAATCTTTTTTTTTTTTTTATGATGGAAATAAAGCCTTTACGATGTTGTTTCCCTGGGGTGAGAGGAGGCAGGGAAGAGGATCCATTGTGTAACAGAACAGAAGCTTAGGTTCCAGTCCTGGCTCCCGCCCTGCCTGGGTCCCTGGAACCGTTCTGGGTCTGCTCAGAGCTGTTGTGTCGCCCGGGAAGATGGGGTTACAACAGGTTGCCCGGCGTGCTGTGGAGGGCTGGCGGAGCACCCTCAGAAGCAGCTGCGGCCTCACTCCAGCCAGCAAGGAGCTTGACAAACTGCTGTGCTAGAAGCACCGGAGAGTCAGTCCCTTTGGGGGCCTGCTTCCCAGGAGGGAAACAAACCTGGGGGCATTGCATTCCTTTCTTCCCTCCACTCCCCACTTCCCGCTTCCATTTCCCAGCCAGCCCCAGAATAGGTGCTCCCAGCAAGATTCCTCAGCTGCAGGGTGCAGCCTGGAAGCATGGCTTAGATCCCCTTTGTTGCTTTCCAGCAAATTAAAATTTATCTCTCAGGGAGGAAATGAGGGGTCGGTGGTTTTTTTTTCCCCTTCTTTTGCTTCTTCTTCTTAATGGGCCCTGATGAAGGAAATGAATTCCGAGAAGGGATCAGAAATACGATCTACTGCTAGTCTGTTGGGGAAGGTCTGGGGGCTCCCTGAGCCCTCAAAGGGGGCAGCTGGGCACAGTGGGTTTTATTATATAATTAACCTTGACCCTTCTGGGTTCAAAGAGAGAGAGAGAGAGAGAGTTGGAAATAAATCAATAGTCTGGTCTGGTCACTTCAAAGGCTTCAGAACCCGCTGGAAAATTCCATGTTGGTTCAGTGTGTAAATTGGAATAGGGTGTTCAATTCTTTTTGAAAGGTGGGTAGGGGGTGAGTCTCAAATTGAAATTAATTGTGTATCCGCTTCCTTTAATCAAGCAATCAGAAGTCTTTCTTGTGTGTCTTGTGGGGGTGGGCGGGCGGGCAGGCGGGCCCAGGAGGAAACAAGGTGTGGCATCTCTGTGGCCACAGGGCCTGGCTCTAGGACAAGAGGCATCTCTCAGAGCCTAGCAGGCACCTCCCCTCCCCGGCAGTGTCCAACCCTTTGTTCGAGCACATCACATCTGGAATTCTTAGAATCATCAAACTATCACCATCATAACAAAGCACTTACTGAGTTCTCCCCATGGCGCGGGTGCCAGGGATTTTCCAGTTATTTTCTCACGTGAGCCTCATAACAACCCAATTAGATAAGTACGGTCATTGTCTCTGTTACAGACGAGGAAACTGAGCTTCAGAGAGACTACAGAGCCAGTCCACAGACACTGTGAGGTTTCCAAAGCCGGTCCAATGCCACAGCTCAAGGAATTGAACCAGCAATCTCTTGGTGCATGGGTGGACACTCAACCACTGAGCAACACTGGCTGGACGAGGTGTTATTATTATTTTTAAAGAAGGTGGCTTCTTCTTCTTTTTTAAAATCTTGTTTATTGATTTCTGAGAGGAAGAGAGAGGGAAAGATAAAAACATCAATGATGAGAGAGAATCATCAATTGGCTGCCTCCTGCCACACTGCAACCGAGGCATGTGCCCTGACCAGGAATTGAACCCTGACCTCCTGGGTTGATGTTCAGTCACTGAGCAATGCTGGCCCAGGTATCCAAAGTTTTAGAGAAGGAAATGGCACCAGAGGTTAAGGGTTGTCCACTGGGTCACAGCTGGACAGTGGTTGCATGGAGATTGCATACCCAAGCTGGTACTTTTTTTAAAATTTAAATTTATTGATTTGAGAGAGAGAGAGAGAGATTTGTTGTTCCACTTATTTATTCATTAATTGGTTGATTCTTGTATGTCCCCTGACTGGCTACTGAACCCGAAACCTTGGCTTTTGGGGACGACATTCCAACCAATTGAGCTACTGGGCATGGGGCCAGGCCAGTGGTCTGAATCCCTGAGTGAGCTCCTATGGCTCTCGAAGGGACCTTGGATGCCAGGCTGTCACCACAGGAGGTAGTAACAGAGGTGCTGTCAGTCTCATTGGGGCACTAAGGACTCCAAAGTGGCTCTTTCCCTCTTCTGAGGAAGCTCCATTTGACCCTCTTGCTAGGCTCCCTTTCTGCCTGGTAAGCAAGCCACCTAAGGCCTTCCTTCCTCAGGTACATTAATTGCGCGAAAAGCATATGCTCTGCAAATCTAGCAACTATGCATGGATGTATTTACTGAGCATCTACTGAGTGCCAGCCCATGCAGCCAGGGATAGCCTCCTGGCCTCTCAGGGATGTCCCCACCATGCATGCCACACCTCCAAGCCTTTGCTTGTGCTGTGTCTTCAGCCTTGGATGCCCTTTCTCCCTTCTCCACCCCTCTGTGGAGCCTTCCGAAATTCCAGACTTCAGTGATTCACGGTTTCTTCTGTTTCTGCAGCTTGTTGCTGGTACCAATGCAAATAACTATATAGATAGACTGCAGTTATTTTCCCCAGGCCTACACTGTCAGCTGGCTAGGTCTGTCTCTTGTGTGGGGCAGAGCACGTGTTAACGGGCTAGCTTCAATCAGATATGGGTGATCAAGCCTTAGTCCCCATAGGTGTAATCTTCAATAATTCCACAGGGTGGCAGCAAACCCCTCCAGACGCTGTCCTCCCAGGAGCACAGCTTCCAGGCTCCCAAAGCTCTAGAGAGGCCCTTCAAGCCTATTTTCTACTTTATCTTGTCCCCACCCTCCACGTGGGTGACTCGGCTCTGCCCACCCAGTTTCTCTACCTGTAACAATGGGTTGTCTGAACAGGTAAACTGCACATTTCACTTTTTATGCATTTATAGCTTTTATCCAGATGTAATTTATATATCACACAATTCATGTATTTCATTGTGCAACTCAATGGTTTTTCGTCTATTCACATAGCTGTGCAAACATTTTTATATTTTACTTTTTTATTTTTTTGTCTTGTTAATTCTCTCACCCAAGGATTTTTTTTTCCATCAAAAAATGTTTTTATTGATTTTACAGAGAGAGAGGGAGGGAGAGATAGAAGCATTGATGAGAGAGGGACATTGATTGGCTGTCTCCTGCACTCCCTACACTGGGGATCAAGCCTGCAATTGGACACGTGCCCTGACCAGGAATTGAACTGGGCACCTGTTGGTTCATGAGTCGATGCTCAACCACTGAGCCACACTGCTTGAGCCCTGCCTACAGCTCACTGTTGCTGCAGGATAATTTGCACTTTCATGATATGTTTCCTTCGCCTCAATAGAGGAAAGACTTTAAGAACTGTAAAGAGAATTTAACTTCACCAGGAAATACCATGACTATAGTCATAGAATCATTATTAATAGAATCATTCTTACATATTTTCCCTTTACTGCATTTATGTAAATTTTAAATGTCTCCATATGTCCTTTATTTTTTAAATCTTAAGTCTTCTAGATGTTTCACATTTTCATGAGCTGAATTTCATAAAAGTATTCTGTATTATGTCTCCTTATTTTGTCACAAGAAAGTGCTGTATTTTCACTTAGCTCATCACCCAAGGATTTTTTCCCTTTGTTTTGTTTTGTTTTGTTTTGTTTGTTTATTTGTTTGTTTTAGAGAGAGTGGAAAGGAGGGGAAGAGACAAAAACATTGATGTGAGAGAGATACATCAATTGGTTGCCTCCTGCTGCAACCTGAATGTGCCCTTGACCAGAATCAAACCTGGGACCCTTCAGTCCGTGGGCCAATGCTCTATCCACTGAGCCAAACTGGCTAGGATCCACTGCCACAATTTTAGAATATTTTAATCACTCCCAACTGAAACTTTGTACCCATTAGCGGTCACTCCTCATTCCCCCCAGCTATAGGCAACCACTAATCTCCTCTGATGTTCTAGATCAGTGTTTCCCAAACTTTTTACATATGTGTACCTCTTCTATAATTTTCGTAACGCTGAGTACCCCTCGTCAAAAAAAGGATGTATTTTAATAACAATATATATATATATGTACATACACAAAATAATAAAAAATAAAATTATTCATAATAAAATATAAATAAAAGTTATATTATAAATAACATTTATTTGCACATCGGATCATCTCACGCCTCACAAGACTGTCTTGACTTGACTCATGAGAACGTAGAATTAGGCGCAGCTAAGCACGGTGCAGTGCATATCCCCACCGAACTCCAGTGCAATGCGTACCTCCACCAAACTCTTCCCGTACCCCTGGGGGTCCGTGTACCACACTTTGGGACTGGCTTCTTTCACTTAGTTTTCAAAGTTCATCCATTTACTATTAAAAAAATGTCTTGTTTTATGGATATACCACATTTCATTTTTTTCATCAGCTGATGGACATGTAAGTTGTTTGTGCATTTTATCCAGTAGGGATAATGTAGTGAATAATATCGGTGTAAACATGTTTTTAGTGAGTTCCAGGTTATGCTGAGTGGGCTAACTTGGGTATCTGGGCCCACTAGGGGGGTGAACTCGCAGTCGCCAAGGCTGGCAGGCGATGGCTTTTTCTCACGATGGTCTGTGGGTGCCACGGTGGGCGGTGACGAGAATGCCAATGGCTCAGCTGACCTGGGAGGAGCACAGACAGAGCGTTGCCTCTAGGCGTCTGGCTGGAAGTCCCAGGGAGTCACGGACACTCAGGAAGAGAAGAGGAAGGAGAAGGCCAAGACCCAGTACCTGAAGACAAAGCAGCTCATGCAGCTACGGAAACAGGCCTACAGGAAACCGAGAGACACAGAGATCCTCACGGCTCAGGGACTCCTGGTCTGAACCCATAAAAATGGACTGTTAATTACTAAGAAACATGTTTTCATTTTTCTTGAATATACACCCAGGAATGGAACTGCTGGGTCAGGTAGTGACTATATGTCCAGCCTTTTGAAGAGCAGACAGTTTATCACAGCCCTTGACCAGAATCAAACCTGGGATCCTTCAGCCTGCAGGCTGACACTCTATCCACTGGGCCAAACTGGCTAGGGCTCATTGCATTTTCTTGATCATTTAAGCACAAAATTTTAAATTTTGGTGCTATTCAATGTATATCTATTCATTTTTTTCATTCCCACCAGCAGTGTATAAGGATCTGATTTCTCCACAGCTTTGTCTGACTTTTTGATTCTAGCCATCGTAGAGGGAGTGAGCTGATAATCCCACTGTGGTTTTACTTTTCCTTTCTTCATGTGCTTATTGGCCGTTTGTGTATATTCTTTTAAATATATATATTTTTTACAGAGAGAAAGGGAGAGGGATATAGAGTTAGAAACTGATGAGAGAGAAACAATGATCACTGGGGATGTGCCCGAAACCAAAGTACATGCCCTCGACCAGAATCGAACCTGGGACCCTTCAGTCCGCAGGCCGATGCTCCAGCCAAATCGGTCAGGGCTTGTGTATATTCTTTAAGAGAAATGTCTATTCAGATCCACTGCCCATTTTTAAATTGGGTTACTTGTATTTTTATTATTGAGTTGTTATTATCATCAAATTATAAGGGTTCTTTATATTTTCTAGACAAAAGTTCCTTCTCCAGAACCCGAACCCTGAACTGGAACTCTTTCTACGCGGGCCGGGAAAGAGATTCTTATACACCCCGGCAGGCGGCTTCTGGAAATGCCCGGCCAGCGGCTTTCCAGCGTTCTCTCGGGAGCAGAGCCCTGTCTGTAAATGAAATCTCACGTCGAGCCCAGCGTGTAAGGCAGACGGAAGTGGACCTGCTCCGGATGAGGGCGGCAGGAAGGGTAGCAGTCCCCGGAGAAGTTCCCCCCCAGCCCTGGCCACAGCCCGGCCGCCCAGCTTGCAAACCCCGGTCCTGGTGTGCTCCTCTCGAAAGGTCCTCTGGGCAGGGGACCCGCCCTGCAGACCTGCACAGCCTCCCAGCAGCGAGCCCCGGCTTCCCATTGGGCCGCAGAGGGGACGCGAACAGGCGAGGCCGTGGCATCACCACACAGCCTCTCGGGAAGCGCGAGGCCTGCTGAGACCCCGGTCTCCTGGCCTGGCCGCAGCCTCGGCAGCTCCGACACCTGGCGCCGGAGCCTGGACGGAGGAGCGGACAGCGAGGGCTGGAGAGGCCTGGCCAGGGCTCTGACTGGGCCCGGGAAAGAGTCCCGCGTCAGAGCCCCCGTTTCCTTAACTCTGAGTTTCCAGAGCCCTTCCTGTGGATGGGGCATGACTGGCACAGAGAGCCCTGCCCAGCACCCGCCTCAGGCCTGGGGCTGCCTTGTGGGGCCGAGGGGGGCCTGGAGCAGTGGGGAGGATGCAGACCCTGCTGTAACTGGCCTATCCCTTCTGTGAAGCTGAGATGATAACTAGAATATCTACCTCCCAGGGAGGTGCTGAGGACCCCGGAAGTCCCCTGCCCCCCTGCACGGTGCCTGTGCGTGGTACAGGGCAGTCTGCTGTCATCAGCCCGGCTCCGACCCTGTGGGCGCCGGGCCTGGCCCTCTCGCCCACTCCCCCGGGACCCGACCCAGCCATCAGCACGCTCGAGGTCTACTTTGGCAACAGGACTTTTATTCAGTCAAAATTCGCAGAGTGTGACAGAAGTCAGGCCCCGTCAGGCCGGGTGGCCCCCACCCTCGTCCTCCCCTCGACCCACCCTTCCCTCGGGGGAGGGGGCTACTGGGTGAAGGGGTGCGGGGAAGCCACTGCGGGGACCCAGGGGCCTCTCTGGGGGCGTGGAGACGCCCTCGGCACGGGCCCGGCATTTGGGAGAAGGGGTGGGCCGCCCCTGAGTCCACACGGACACGGACACGACTCCCGTCTTGTAGGAAAACACCCCCCGGTCTACCTGCTTCCGCCTATTAGAGTTCAGGGCTCGGGGCCCTCGAGGGCGGGGGGTCAGGGACTTTACAGTCTAACCTCACACTTAAGGGAATACACTTATCTTTACTTCCTTTAAAAAAAAGCTTCTTTCTGCTATTTAAAAAAATGTTTCTGAGTGTAATAAAAAATAGGTATTTGTCTCCTTGGTTTTCTTTTTCCTTCTTTAACTAAGTGTTTCAAAGAACAACACAACAGGAAAGAGAAACAAGCAGTCACAACGTAAAAACCCTTGAACACACCTTGTATAAAAATAGCTTCCGGCCACATTTGCGGACAGTGGTCTTTCCACTGCCCAGGGAGGGGGGTCAAGCTGGCTGTGTCCCATGGGACAGAGGACCCCTCCCCACGCACACGCACACCCCATCACGCACATGCACACCATCTCACACACACACACCCCATCACGCACATGTACACACCATCACGCACACACCTCATCACGCACACACACACCATCACACACATACACACGCACCATCACGCACACAGTACATTCCAGGCCAGCCTCCTCCAGGGCTCTGTCTGGGCGGGACAGGAGGCAGCTGCAGAGTGACGTCCACCCTCCCGAGGCCCAGGAGAGAGAGAGGGTGATGGGGATCCCAGTCCAGGATGAGCTGGCTGAGAGGGTCAAAGTGGGAGTGGATGGAGCAGATGAGGCGGGACAGCACCGGCTGCGTGCTGGGAGGTGGCTTAGTTTGGAAAGACAATTTACATTTCAAGGAACAACATTTCCTCTCTTTTTTGGCTTTTCCCCCCATCATTTTCTTTGACCAATTCCATCTTCATTTCTGTAGGCCCCGGGACGCCTACCCTTGGTGACTTAGCCTCTGGCCTCCTCTGGGGGAGGAGCCAGGGCTGTGGCAGGGGGAGGGGCCAGAGCTGTGGCAGGGGGAGGGGCCAGGGCTGTGGCAGGGGGAGGGGCCAGGGCTGTGGCAGGGGGAGGAGCCAGAGCTGTGGGCGGGGGAGGAGCCAGAGCTGTGGCAGAGGGAGGAGCCAGGGCTGTGGGCAGGGGGAGCCAGAGCTGTGGGCAGGGGGAGGAGCCAGGGCTGTGGCAGGGGGAGGGGCCAGGGCTGTGGGCAGGGGGAGGAGCCAGAGCTGTGGCAGGGGGAGGAGCCAGGGCTGTGGCAGGGGGAGGGGCCAGGGCTGTGGGCAGGGGGAGGAGCCAGGGCTGTGGGCAGGGGGAGGAGCCAGGGCTGTGGCAGGGGGAGGAGCCAGGAAGGAGGGTCCAGTGACAACACAGGCCCAAGAGCCAGGGAGCCTTGAGGTAGACGGTTTCTTTCACACCTGGTAATGGGGAAGCGCCTTTTTTTCTTTTCTTTTTTAACTCTAAACTACAGTGTGGGGAGGAGAGGGGGCGCCCACAAAGGGGCTTGAGGTAGGAGTGCACTGGGGCTCTGTGGGGAAGAGGGGCTGAGGCCACAGCCACGCCCCCAAGGACATTCATTCCGGCTGAGGTAGGTGCTGAGAACCAAAACAGCAAAAGTCCATCCTGAGAAAATAAGGTGGGTGGAGGGTGGCGGTGCCGGGCCGTCACAGCAGGGCATATTTTTGGAGTCTGATTCACCTTCCTCTCTCCTCTCTCTTTTTTTCTTCTTTTAAAGGAAAACCGTTCATTCCAAGTCATACAGGTCCCAGGCAGAGGTGAGGGGGCACCAGCCCAAGGGAGGAGCTCCTGCAGAGCCCCCTCCAGGTCCTTGGGGGGCTCCCTGCCGAGGCTTCTGTCGGAAACGCTGGGAAGCCCCATCCGAATCCCACACGACTGGAGAAACCTCGCCTTTGACCTGAGAATGGGGGAGGGAGGTGCCCCCTCCAGAGCCGTCTAGACACTGGCTACTGTCCCGAGAGAGCCGGCTGGGGGGCTGGTGCCGAGGAAGGCCGGGCAGCGCGTCCTTCACCGAGGAGGCCGGAGCCTGCGTCCTGAGGCGGGGGCGCGGCTGTGAGGCCGGCGCAGGGAGCCTTGGCCGACGATGACGTCCTCTCCTCCCGAAGGCCGGAGCCCTGAGGTGGCAGCCTGGAGCGCCGGGTCTCCTCACACAGGGCGGGGGCCGCGGCGTCCTGCTGGGGAGAGGGCCAGTCACACGGGCATCCACACGGGCCCTCCGGCCAGAGGCGCGGGCTCTGGATCCACTCCCTCTTAGGGCGCAGGGCTCCAGGCCTCCCGCTGACTCGGGCACAGAGGCGCACCGGTTATATTTTGTATCATGAGAAGACCTGGAGCGTGGTGAAGGCGGAAGGAACGGGGAAGGCAGGGCGGGAGGTGGGGGGACACTCACCGTGGGGCCAGGGCCGCGGTCTGGCCGGCCCCCTGCCCCCGCCGGGGGGAACAGCTGCTCCAGTTCCTTCACGTCCGCACGCTTCTCGCCCCGGCCCAGTGGGTCCCGATCTCCCAGTCTGGCCCCATTCAGGGCCAGGACACCAGGGTCCCTCTGGCTCCGGGGGCCCTGAGGAGGCGACAGCTGGTTTTCTACATCCTTACACAAGAGGACCCTAAGGGGTGAGCCAAGAGTTAGGGAGAAGGACGTGGGGAGGGGGAGGGGGACGGGGGACAAAAGGATAGAGACAGCAAGCCCACACTTGCCTCTCCCCCTGCAGCCCCTCCTCCTCCCCCCCACCCCAGGCCAGCCCAGCCCCCTCTTCCTGCCCCGGTACCACCTGCCCCGTTGGCCGAACAGGAGGAAGAAGACACAGAAGATGATGCAGGTGACCCCGATGTGGATGCCGACGACGATGCCGGTGGTGGACATCTGGCCGGAGGCCTCCTCCTTCCGGCAGTCGCACGGCGGGCTCAGCGCTGCGGGGAGGGGCAGGTTGGGGGCTGAGGCTCCTCTGGTCTGAAGCAGGCCCGGACCCCCAACCTCTGGGGGCTCCGTATCCAGGAGCCACGCCCACGCCAAGCCCATGGGTGCTGTGTCTCTGCCTCTGGGACTCCAGCTCTTCTTACCAGTGACTGAGCGCCATGTGCCAGATACTGAGAATACCACTGGGCACCTCCACACAACCCTACCATCCTCACAGGTATTCTTATCCCTCTATTTTTAAAAAATATATATTTTATTGGTTTTTTACAGAAAGGAAGAGAGAGGGATAGAGAGAAACATCGATGAGAGAGAAGCATCGATCAGTTGCCTCTTGCACACCCCACACTGGGGATGTGCCCACAACCAAGGCACATGCCCTTGACCGGAATCGAACCTGGGACCTTCCAGCCCGCAGGCCGAAGCTCTATCCACTGAGCTGAACCAGTTTCAGCTCTTATCCCTCTTTTATAGAGGAGAAAACGGGGGCTCAAAGAGGTTCAGTAACTTACCCAAGGTCACACAGCCAAGCTTTGAGCTCACACCTAAGCCTATATTCTCAAGGTCTGCATGCAACCCTTCTACCCTCTTACTTGTCCCGGGTCCCTGCTCCCCTCTGCCCACCGCCCCCTGCTTCCATTCCTGAGTGCCAGCCTTCAGCCTCACACCCCAAACACGGCCCTCACCTGTCCTCTCAGACGCTCCCCTCAAAGACACGAAGCGCACCGTGGCGTTGCCGTCCCCGTGCTGGTTGTAGGCCAGCAGCTTCACCTCGTACACCGCCGTGGGGTCTGGGGGGAAGGCAGGGAAGGCTGCTGAGAGGCCAGCCAGCCACCGGTGGGGGGCTCTACCCCAGCAGGGAACAGAGGTGACTCCTGCGCCCCACGGCCTGGCCCCAGGCACTGCCCCCCCCCCCCCCCCCCAGCCAGACTCCCCAAGGCCAGGCTGTGTCCGCCTCACCGAGCTGGCTGAGGTTGTAGGAGGAGACCGTTCCGGGCAGCAGGACGGGGCCGGTGAAGGCGGCCTTGCTTGCTGGGCGGTAAAACAGCTTGAAGCCGCCCCGGTGCAGGGCCAGCCGCGGCCACGGCTCCCACAGCAGCTGCAGGGCCGAGCTGCCCAGCACGCGCACCGACAGGCGGGGTGGGGCGGGGGCTGCGGGCGGAGAGGGAGGCCAAGACGTGAGGACGTTCTCCAGGCCTCCAAGAGCCTGACAGTTCTCTGGCTTCTGGCTCCAGCTTGTGCAAGGAGTATCTTTACACCCCTTCCTCCACACAGAACCAGCCCCCCCTCGCCCGCAGACCCAGGCACCCCGTGCAGCGCACAACGGGAACAGGTGTGCACAGACGGGTTCTGCTCTAACCCCCCGGGGGGCCTGCAGTCTGTGCACCACGACCAGGCCTCACCTTCGCCCAGGGTGCTGGCCAGGGCGGGGGCCGAGGCGGAGCTGGCCCCCCGGGGGGTGTAGGCCTTGATGTAGAAGCTGTAGGCGGTGGAGGGCTCCAGGTCGCTCACCAGGTGCTGAGAGGTGCCTTTGCTGACCGCTTCCTGATACTCCAGCTCCGGGGGGTCTGCGGACGGCAGGGCCGGAGAGGGTAAGGGCACGAAGGCGCCCTCCTGGCACTGGTGCAGCGGGGAGAGAGGAGGGAAGGTGCCGGATAGGGACACGCAGAGGGAAGGGATCAGGAGCGGTGGCCGCGAGGCCAGGGCTGCAGAGCCGGCCGGGCCCACGCGGCCCCACGCACCCGCAGCCTTCCGGATGTGCAGGACGTAGCCGATGATGTCCTTGGTGTTGACCAGCGGCTCGTCCCAGGACACTCGGACCGCCGTGGAGGACACGGAGGCCGCGCGCACGTTGGCGGGGGGCCCGGGCAGCCCGTCGGCCCACAGCACGGTCAGCCTGGCGCTGGCCTGTGAGGAGCCGGCGCTGTTCTCGGCCACGCACTGGTAGATGGCCTCGTCCTCGGGGCCGATGCCGGAAATGGTGAGGGTGCTGCGGGGAGGGACAGCCTCAGGGCCCCGTCCTCCGCCCAGAGCCCCCCCACCCCCTGCAGGAGGCCAATCTCCCCAAGAGACTGAGCTCCTCCAGAGAACCATCGGCTCCGCTCGGCCTGGGCTGAGGTCGCCCGGTAGGTGAGCAGAAGAGACTGACACCCCTCTCGGCTCCGTCCCCGGGGGAGGCGCCCAGTCTGCGCGCCCCGCCCCCCCAGCATGCACCGCGCGCCCACGTGCCTGTTGTTGTTCCGGAGCCGCACGTGGCCCCCGGGCCCCAGCACCTGCCCGTTCTTCAGCCACGTGACGTGAGGGGGCGGCTCCCCCTGGGCCTGGCAGGTGAACATGGCCGTGGTCCCCGCCGGCCTGGAGATGGACTGGGGGTGCTGGACAAACTCTGCCGGGGCTGCGGGGCGCACAGAGGGGCCGAGAGCAGTGAGGGGACGGGACAGGTCTGGAAGGCCTCCAGGTGGGGGCCCAGGCTCCCGGGGGTGGGCGGTGGCAGGTCCCACCTCCGCCCACCGGAGGCAGACCCCCCCCTCACCTCCCCACCCCCTCCAGAGGGCTCCGTTTTAACGACTATTTAAAAAACTGACATTTGTATCCGAAAGCAATCAAGCTGAGCTCCCTGTTCAGGAAATTGTTAAATAAATAAATGCGCTAATAGGTTTGGCTGCACCTCGAAGGCGAAGGCGGCGGTAATGACGGGGAGATGGATGAGCCCTCCTCCGTGCCAGCCCCCCCTCGCCCCGACATTCAATTCCCCCTCCTCCAATCGCGGGCCTCACGCCTCCATTAACACCCGAGAAATGAAATGCTCCGTCACTTCCACTCGGACAGATTGGCGGCACAGGCAGCGCTACACCAACAGGGACGCACGTCCCTCGGACCCCTCGCTGCCACCCCTTCCCCGGCTCTCCAGGCGGGCGCCGCACAGGCAGCCCCTGCGGAGGAGGCCCAGCCCAGGCCGGGGACAGCTGACCCCAGGGGAGGGAGGAGGAGGGACAAGAGGCCCCGAGCCCTCCCTGCGGAGTGGAAGCGGGCCCTGAGTGTGTGTGTGTGTGTGTGTGTGTGTGTGTGTGTGTGTGTGTGGCGGAGGCGGGGGCGCGCGTGTGAAAACGACACCCACGCCGGGAGCGCTCGGGCAGGTGTGAGCGTGGAAGTGCCGCACGTGTGAATGAAAACAGCATGTGGTGTGAGGGACACGTGTGAGCGACACGGGGCGGGGGGTGGGGAGTGGGGAGAGGGGAGACCAGCTGAGATTATAAAATAGGAATGACGGGGGGAGCTTGCTGGCACCTGGAAGGGACACACAGGGGCCCATGAAGAAGCATGTCCTCCCATTCCCAACACAGGCGTTCCCGGGGGCCTGGCGAGGGGCAGGGAGAGGGTTAGAGCCGGTGCAGGTGAGGGGCAGACCCTGGGTGTCCAGGGGGCTGGGCTTGGGCCAGGGACATTGATGGGGCGAGGAGCAGGGCGGGAGGAGGGGCTGGGTGGTGGGGAGGGAGGTAGGTACCTTGCACCACCAGCCGGCCCTGCGCTGTCCTCCTCACCCGGGTGCCAGGCCTGTTGGCCGCGCAGACGTAGACACCCGAGTGCTGCACGGTCACGTCTGAGATGATGAGGTTCCCCGTGCCCAGAACCTGGATGCCCTCCACCCCAATGGGCCGGCCATCTGGGGGGGAGGAGGTTGGAGGGGAGGAGGGTCAGGGAGGTGGGTGTGGAAGAGGGGGAAGTGCAGGGGCATCCCAGGCTGTGCAGGTTCACAACCCTCCAGGCCCTCCCCTTCCCCCCCCAGCCCCCCGTCTTTGACAAGGCACCTTCCCTCCTGAGCATCTCATGCAGCTTTTGGGGGACTTTGAATCCTGGGGAGGCGGAGGGAGCCTCTCCGCTTTTCATGTAGGAAAGCAAGGGTTTGAACGAACTGGACCTTTCCCTGCCTGGTTTCTCTCTCTCTCTCTCTCTCTCTCTCTCTCTCTCTCTCTCTCTCTCTCTCTAAATATTTATTTTTATTGGCATCCGAGAGGAAGGGAGAGGGAGAGAGAAAATCATCCATGATGAGAGAGCACCATCGATCGGCTGCCTCCTGCACGCTAACCCCACACTGGAGATGGAGCCCGCAATCTGGCCACGAGCCCTGACCGGCAATCGAACCATGACCTCTTGGCTCATGGGTCGATGCTCAACCCCTGAGCCACGCCGGCCGGGCCTGGTTTGTCTCTCTTGACAAAAAAGTTCCAAGGCCGAAGATCCGTTCTGCCCCTGGACCGTCCCGATGCCCACTCGTGTGAAGGCCCTGGGAAGTCCTATAGCAGAAGGACCTGGTCAGCTCTGGCTCCCAGACCTGTCCGACCGCCGGGCTGTTCCCTCCCTCCCTCCCTCCGCGGACCCCGCGCTGGGAAAGGGTGGGCCAGATGGCCGGTGCGGTGCCTACGGGCTCCTCCTCATGGTGAGGCCACTCTGTCTAGTCTCTCCCAGGGACCAGGCCCTCCCCCCACCCGGGATCAGATTAGCACAGTCAGAATGCAAGGAGACAGCTCCCCATTCAGCCCCTGAAGTGGTGAAATCTACTCCATTATCCCGCCTGCTGCCCCCTCCTTCCCCGATCACTCAGCCGCCACAATGGGGTGCAGTCTCCCGGTGAATGCCCACCCCACCCTGGCCCTCCAGACCCTCCTTCCCCCGTGACCTTTCTGCGCAGACAATGTGGGCCCATCTGCACCCTTTCATTTCTCTCCTTCAGCTGCCTGGGGATTTAGGCTAGGGACTTAGGGGGCCAGGCTGGGAGATTGGGGAGGGGGGGCAGAGTTTGTGTGTGTGTGTGTGTGTGTGTGTGTGTGTGTGTGTGTGACAACTGGCTGAGATTGTGAGGGGTGTGGGAGTGCATAGCTGGGGTGTATGGTCAGGGTGCGGAGGGCAGAGGGGAGCAGGAGGGAAAGAGACCAGGGTGCGGGAGCAGGAGGAGGGACCGGCGGGGGACTGGCCGAGGTAACCCGGGGAGCTAAGCCGTCCGAGCGGGGGGAGGGAGAATGCAGCGGCCGGCGGACCTCCCTGGTACTGCCAAGAGGGAGCTGGCCCCCTCCCGGGGCCGCGCAGAGACCGGACCCCCATGGAGAACAAACAGGATTCAGAGTCCCCCAAAAGCTGGGTGATGAGCCCGGCCCCCCCAGGGGGTGGGACGGGGAGGGAGAGGCCGGGGCTTTGGATGAGGCTCACCCAGGCGGCTCCAGGACACAATGGGGCGCGGGTTGCCCGTGGCGACACACTCCAGCACCGCCGTCTGGTGCACGGTCAGGGTGAGGTTCTCAGGCCCCACGAGGATCGTAGGCTCCTTGTAGGCCCCGGAGCCCGAGCCTGGGAGGGAGAGGGCGCGTTGCTTCACTTCCGCTGGGACCCTTCCTACCTCCCCGCCCCACCCACGGCCGGGGCCCTGGGGACAGACACGTTCCAGCCCGGAATCAGTCCCGTGGGCAGAGAGGCGAGGCCAGGGGCCCCAGGATGCTGCTCACGCCCATCTCTCTGCTCCTAGGGGCCCCCGGCAAAGGGAGTGCTCCCCAGACAGGCAGAGCCGGCCTCCCCAGGGAAAGCTGCATCGGGGAGCAGCCGTAGATCCCTTCCGGACTCTCACCACGGGAGCTCGGAACGTGGGGCTTAGAAGGCACCCCGCGTCTCCGGGAGCCAGCGGAAGGGGGGCTGACGTGAGAGTGAGGAGAAGTGAGGAGGCTGGATGAGAGAGCCAGACAGGGCAAAGGGCCCTCACCCGACACGGTGAGCCTGGCCCCGTGGCTGACCCGGACGCTGGCAACGTTGGAGGCCACGCAGTGGAAGACGCCCCCGTCCTCAGCCCGGAGCCCCGTGATCTGCAGGACGCCCTTGGGCAGCAGCGTGTACCTGTTGGGGAGGGGACACGGCTGACCCCCCGCACCGCCCCCCGCACCGCGGGCCACGGGGACCCTGAGCCTCACAGACACGGCCCAGCGCCCCCCGGTCCTGCCCCGAGGTCACCGCCGCCATCACAGACACACACAGGCCGATGCACCTGCAATCCCAGCCTCAGCAACCATTGCTCACGTTCCTCATGGATGGGCCCTGGAGCCACGGGGACACGCAGTCTGAACCCGCCCCGGGAGCAGGTGGGCAGGCCTGGGCCCGTGTCCGCCCTCCCTCCAGCACGCCCCACGCGTGGCTCACCTCTCGTTGTCCGTGTCAATGGGGACTCTGTTCTTCGCCCACGTGATCAGGGGTTTGGGAAGCCCGTGGATCTGGCACTGGAAGCGGGCCACGCCGCCCTCCTCGCCGGCCACGGCCTGGGGGTGCACGTGGAAGTCCGACATGGCTGGCGAGAGAAGGGGAGCCGTGTGGTGGGGAGGCGCGTTGCTGAGGCGCAGAGGGAAGGTGGGGGGCGGGCCCAGGCCTGCGTCCTGGAACCCTGGGCCCACCCCACCCAGGGGCAGGGGTGTTCCTGGAAGTGGCAGGCACAGGGCACCCGCAACTTGGGGTCACATCAGCCCTTACCCTGCCCCCACTGTGGGGGACACCTTCCCCGAGGGGCCGCACAGCCCCGGCTGGCGCACTTAGAGAAAGGTCTAGACCAGCCGTGGGCAAACTAGGCCCGTTTGGCCGTTCTCTTGCTCTCCCCTCCGCTCCTTCCCCAGCAGCCCAAGATGAGAGTGCCAGCATGGTCAGGTTGCTTTTGTTCCGGCCCTCCGGTCCAGTTTAAGAACCCATGGTGGCCCTCGAGTCAAAAAGTTTGCCCACCCCCTGGTCTAGACAGATTATCGATGACAGACCTCTAAGCAGGAAACCTTGGGCTGCTGGCCTCAGCGCCCTGCTCCCGTCCTCCCCTTGCCCTCGGATTATATGCCCCCCACCCCCTTAGCAAGGTCTGAATGCCGCGCTGCTGCATGTCTTACAGAATGGGAAAGGGGAAACGGAGGCCCAGGCAGCACGGCCACCTGTCAGTCATTAAACCCTGGTGACAGGCACCAGCGGTATTCCTCGCCCCTCCTCACCGCCCCGTCCCCGTTCTTCTGTAGCTTCTAGATGTACCCCAAGGGGGTGGCATATCCGTCCAAGGTGACAAGCCTCTCAGAAGACTGTCAGACCTACCAATCTGCATTTCAATGCGTCATAAATATTCAGGGACCCCTTCCCCACCTTCTGAGAATCTGAACCAACTGCTTGAACCCTGGTCTGCAGTGGCTGGTGTGGCGGCGGGGGCTGCGGCGTACCCCCACCCCGCTTTCGGCTGGTTAAGTGTTCCCACCCCACCCTCCATTCCCGTCGGTCCCCAAACTTCTCCCTATAAAGCCCAGAAAAGGGGCCCCTCCCTCCCTCCCGCCCGCCCTCTCTCTCTCCCTCTCACGCTCCCAGCTCCGGCACCAGGGCTGTGATTTCATTAAAATCCACTTTGCTTCAAGTGCGGGAAGGCAGCTCACCATCTGTCCAGGCCGGCAGCACCGCCCCTCGGGCACTCCATCAGCTGGGACAGCCTCCCCTCCCAGGAGGACCCTCCCCCCGCGGCAGCAGGGTGCTGGGCTGGTCCTGGCTCCCTGGTGCGGGTGGGCACGCCCTGCCTCGGGCCCCCTCGGCGGCCACGGGCCTGCTCCGGCCTCCGAGGCAGCCCAGAGAGGCGCAGCCTTTGTGCCCTCCTCCCCGAGCCTCTGGGGGCCGATTCTTTTGTGGCGTGCGCTCCGTCTCATTTGCATGCGGTTCATTAAATATAAACATGCATACAAATCCCCTGCCCTGCCTCCTCCTTTCTCAGGGCCCCCGGGGCCCACGGCGGATGGGTGTGAGCGCCTCCTCCCCGCACATGTGCAGACAGACCCACGTTTGCCGGGGATGGGGTGGGGGGGGATGTGGCTGCCGCGCCGCGTACGTGGTCCGAGTGTCCACGGCTGGACATGAACGGCGGCTTGCAGCCCTCGGCTCCTGCGGCCAGTGTGTGTGATTCTGGTAATCAATCACGCGTGTCCCCTCGAAGGTAGAGCCCACACGAACAGCACCTTGGGGCCCTCCGAGCAGGCGGCGGGGGCAAGGGCCCCAGCTGGCGTCCCCATCAGGCTTGTGAGAGAATTCCCTAGGGAGCGCCCAGAGGTCAGCCTGCCCTGTCTGTCTCAGGCCAAAGGCTGTGCGTGGCCAAGGCCTGCAGGTCAGCCCGGGGCTGGGGGTGGGGTGGGGTGGGGTGGGGTGGGGTGGGGTGGGGTGGGGTGCGGAGGGGCAAGGCACTGCGGGGGCCCTCTGCTGCCTCCAGGCTTCCCTGCCCCTCAACCTCCATCGCGGGGAGCATGGCCCGGGGAGCGGAGAGGGCACCCAGGCTCCTGGGTGTGGGGTCTTGCCCCCTGGGCCCTGCTCCTTCAGGAGCTGGAGCTGCCTGCCCCTCCTCACTCCAGCTGGAGAGGCGCTCCCAGGCCCCCAGGGTCCAGGGGCGGAGACTAATGGCTCCGCTGACTACAGATGCCTCCTCATTAAGGAATTGAATCCTTTTGTGTTTCTAGCCCCCCCCCCCCCCCCCCCTCGATTCTGGGCTCCCTGGAGGTGCCTGGAGCCAGGAACTGGCCTGAGGGGCGATACAAGGGCCAGGGCTGCTTCTTTATGGGGGCGCTGGGGTGGAGAAAGTCTAGCCTCTGCCTTCGAGCCCCTCCTTCTCCCCCAAACGGAGCGATGGCAGGAGATGGGCTGACGGATGCCGGAGAGAAATGCCGGAGGAGGGCGGAGCGGACACAGGGCAGCTGGGAGGGGCGGAGCCTGAGCAGGGCTCCCGGGGCCTCCTTGGGTGCAGCTGTGCCCCTTCCCCCCTCAGAGCCCCACCTTCCCCTCCCACAGGCCGCAGCACCTTGCTGTGCCTCTCTATCCACTTCACTCAATTGCAGTTCTGCCAAACATTTCACTTGAAGGGTAGCGTTCCTCGAAAAATGCTTCAGCTCAGTGGATAGAGCATCGGCCTGTAGACTGGAGGAGGGTCCTGGGTTCAATTCCAGGCAGAGGGCATGTACCTCGGTGGCAGGGTCAACCTGGCCCTGGTCGGGACATGTGTGGGAGGCAACCAATTGATGTCTCTCTCTCTCTCTCTCTCACATGGATGTTTCTCTCTCCCTTTCTCTCCTCTCTCTTCTACTCTCTCCAAGAAATCCATGGAAGAATATCTTCAGGTGAGGATTAACAACAGTCAAGTCAATCCCTTCATTTCACAAAGGGGAAACTGAGGCCCAGACCCAGCTGGTGGCTCTACCGAACCAGAATCAGAAGCGCCAGGCCCTGGGCCTTTAGTCCGCCAGCTAGCTTTTCACTCTCCAAGAGCAGGTAACCTCAGAGTGGACGGCAGGTTGGACCAGCCTCTTCTCACTGGCTGGGAGTTGGCACCATGATGCAAGGTGCAGGGAGGATGAAGAGCCCCGGAGATGGTCCCTCCGTCCCTTCCCCTGGAGCCCAGTGGCTGCACAGATCTGTCCAGGGGAGGTGGGTGCACTAGAGGGCGTGGGCCTCTCTATCCCCTTCCTCATCCCCTGCCCAGTCCTCTGACCAGCCCTGCGTGTCCCTTGCATGCCCAGGGGGTCGCAGTGAGCGCGAGGCAGGCCTCCTCGGAGTGCCGGTCCTCTCCTCGGCCAGTGAAGAGGTGAACGTCCTCTGGAGGGCCCTGCCAGCGCTGACTCCTGCCGCCTTCCTAAACAGCCTCGTAGCCCTGGTCAGCGTGGCTCCGTTGGTTGGGCATCATCCTGTGCACTGAAAGGTGGCCGGTTCAATTCCCCGTCAGGGCACCTGTCAGGGCTTTGGACTAGATCCCTGGTAGGGGGCATGTCGGAGGCAGCTGATCGATCCTGCACTCTCACGTTAATGTGTCTCTTTCTCTCTCCCTCTTCCTTCCTGCCTCTCTAAATATCAATATTAAAAATACCTTAACGTAAACAAACAAACAAACAAACAGTCCTTGGTTCATACTCTTGGAATCTTCTACTCCTAATTCAGAGGCAGCAGCATTTTCATCTTTTTAATATATATATATATATATATATATATATATATATATATATATATTATTGTTTTTTTTACAGATAGGAAGGGAGAGGGATAGAGAGCTAGAAACACCCCCTACTGGGGATGTGCCCGCGACCAAGATACATGCCCTTGCCCGGAATCGAACCTGGGACCTTTCAGTCCGCAGACCGATGCTCTATCCATTGAGCCAAACCAGTTTTGGCAGCATTTTCATCTTTAGGAAGTAAGGGGAGAAAGTTTCTTGGGGCTAGTTAGGCCTTCTCCAGTCTCTCGGAGTGGGATATGTTTGGTCTACAAACCCCACCCCACTCCCACCCCCGGCTTGTAGCAGCAGGACCTGTGTGTGTGTGTATGTGTGTGTGTGTGTGTGTGTGTGTGTGTGTGGAAGGGGAGTGGGGGGCGGGTGCCTTGTGTCTCTCAGGGGAGAGAGGGTCCTTGGGCAAGCATGAGTATGAGAGGCTAAGGCTCAGGCCTCTGAGCACCCTGAGCGCTGAACAAGTCTCCCTGGAGGCCACTGTGCGGTGAGTAACGGTACACACAGGTTACAGACGCTGTTCGTGGCCGGCATTGGTGGTATTGTGTTTGTGGCCGGTGGTGCTGTGGCTTGTGGCTGTTGACGTGGTCCACTCCTGCTGACATCTCAGTCAGGGAGGCACAGTCTTCGGCCCCTGGCTAAGCTGGGTGATAAGAGGAAGCAGTGGGCGGGGCTGGGAGGCCCTTCCAGTGTGAGGGCCAGAGAGAGCCATGAGGTAAACAAAGGCCTGGCTGGGGCAGTTGTGGAGAAAGGAAGAAGAAACACCTTTGCCCCCATGCAACCTGGGAAGGAATCCCCTAGCCCAGGAGTGGGCAAACTTTTTGACTCGAGGGCCACAACGGGTTCTTAAACTGGACCGGAGGGCCGAAACAAAAGCAACCTGACCATGCTGGCACTCTCATCTTGGGCTGCTGGTGAAGGAGCGGAGGGGAGAGCAAGAGAACCCTCCGCTCTTTCTGCTCCGAGGACCGGACAGAACAGCCGAACGGGCGGGATCCGGCCCAAGGGCCGTAGTTTGCCCACGGCTGCCCTAGCCCCTCTCTACCCTGACCTTGGGTACAGCCAGGCCACTGGGAAAGCAAGGGCAGAGAGTGAGCCCAGCAATCCACCAAGCTGGAGAGAGCAGAAACAGGCAGGAAACGGCTCCGGGACACCTCTATAAATCACCCCAAGGGGAGGGGTCTCCCGAGAGCCAGATCCAGAGCAGCTCAGGGAGGGAGCGGAGGCCTGCCTCCTGGCCCAGGACCTCTGGAGGGGTCAGGCCTGGATCTGATTAGACAGGCTCCAGGGGGGTGCTAGGGGGCAGCGAGGGGTCGAGGCCGAGTGCTGGGAAGGAAGCGGGCAGCTCCCCCAAGTCCAACTTCCCACCCTTTGGCTACAGCCAGGCTCTCATCCGGTGTGTGATGACAACAAGATCAATGGGCATGCTGGGATGGAGACTTCAAAACAGCCTTTACAAAAACCGATGCCACTGGGGGTCTGAGGCACAGACTGCTCCACTCAGACGGCCTTTCGAGAGAAGCAATCGAACTACAGACTCTTCTAAGGCCCCTGCGGCCAGTGCCCTCCCGGTGTGTGTCCCTGCCGGCAGCCTCCTGGATGCCGGGCCCCGCTCAGGCAGCTTGGGTGACGGCCACATTTCTCCCGATGCTAGGGACATGCCCGAATCCCAGGCGTTTCCCCCCCAAATCCCCACTGCCCCCAACTTTCCCCTCTAGAGCCACTTTTCTAATAGAGTAGCCAGCTATTAAGCACGGGAAATGGGGCCCGCCCAAACTGAGATGGCCGTAAGTGTAAAATACACCCTGGATTTCAAAGACTTAGTATAAATAAAATGACTCTAAGCATTAGGGAAAAGCAACTCAAAACCATAATGAGAAGCCACCTCACTCTCATTAGGATGGCTATTAACAAAAAACAACCCCACCCCCCCCAAAAAAAAACAAAAAACACAACACACATACACATACACACATACACACACACACACACACACACACACACACAGAGCAACAACAGGAGATAAGTGTTGGCAAGCATGTAAAAAAATTGGAACCCTTGTGTACTGTTGGTGGAAATATAAAATGGGATAGCCAGTATGGAAATCAGTATGGTGGTTCCTAAAAAAAAAAATAATAATAATTTTCATAAAATCACCACGTGACCCTGCAATTCCACTTCTGCTATGAACATGGGTGTAAAAATATCTCTGAGACCCATGTTCATAGCAGAATTATTCATGATAGCTAATACATGGAAGCAACCCAAGTGGCCATCGAATAAATTAATGGATGGATAAACAAAATGTGGTAGATGCATACAATGGAATATTGTTCAGCCTTAAGAAGGAAGGAAATTCTGACATATGCTTACAACATGAATGAACTTTGACTCCATTTTGCTAAGTGAAGTAAGCCAGCCCCCCAAAGACAAAGACTGAATGATTCTGCTTATATGAGGCACCTGGAGTAGCCAAATTCATAGAAACAGAAAGTATAATGATGGCTGCCAGGCTGGGAAGAGGGGAAAAGGGAGTTATTGTTTAACTGTTCTAGAGTGGATGGCGGTGATGGTTCTCACAATAATGTGAATGTATTTAATGCCACTGAACTGTTTACTTAAAACTGGTTAAGATACTAAATTTGACATTTTGTGTATTTTATCAGAATAAAAAATTGGGAAAAATAAAAATTTTAATAGATAATAATCAACAACTTAAAATGTTGATTAGAAGTTGAAAGAAAATTATATTTTTAAAAAATATGTATTGATTTCTTTTAGAGAGAGAAGGGAGAGGGATAGAGAGATAGAAACATCGAAGAGAGAGAAACATCAAAGATTGGCTGTCTCCTGCATGCCCCCTACTGGGGATCAAACCTGTAACCTGGGCATGTGCTCTGATAAGGAATCGAACTAGTGACTTCTTGGTTCATGGGTTGACGCTTAACCATTGAGCAACACTGGCCAGGCAAAAGTTGAGATGCTATTTAAAATTTTAAAGGTAGTCCAAAAGTGGCCATGGTCAGTGAGCCTCGGTTGACTGAGCATCTTCCGATGCACCAAGAAGTCCAGGTTTGATTCCTGGTCAAGGCACACACACACAATAAAAGAGAGAGAAAAAGACAGCCCAAAAGTATAAAAATCCTATTAATAGTTAAAAATAATGATAACATTTTGAATATATTAAGTAAAATAAAATTTACTATTAAAATTAACTTGCCTTAGCCGGTTTGCTCAGGGATTAGCGCATCGACCTACAGACTCAAGGGTCGTGGGTTCCATTCTGGTCAAGTGCATGTATATACCTCGGGGCATGTGCGGGAGGCAACCAATCAATGTGTCTCTCTCACATGTCTCTCTTTCTCTTCCCCCTCCTCCACTCTCTCTAAAAATCAATGGAAAAAATAACCTTGGGTGAGGATAAACAACAACAAAAACATTTAACTTCATCATGTTTTGTTTTGTTTTTAATATATTTTTATTGATTTCAGAGAGGAAAGGAGAGGGAGAGAGAGATAGAAACATCAATGATGAGAGAGAATCATTGATCGGCTGCCTCCTGTACGCCCCCTTCTGGGAATCAAGCTCATAACCCAGGCATGTGCCCTGGACTAGAATTGAACCAGGGACCCTTCAATCTGCAGGCTGATGCTCTATCCGCTGAGCCAAACTGCCACCAGGGCCATCGTGTGTTTTTTTAAAACCTTTGTAACTGTGACTACTAGAAAAGTTTAGCTTACCTATGGTGGCTCATATTACATTTCCACTAACCAGGACTGTTCTAGAAGACACAAACAATTTTGTCCTCTGAGAAACAGCTTCTGAGGTAAAACACCCTTAAATCCTTCAGCCACTTGTGCTGTGAAATGATGTCCAGGTGCCTTCAGCCAAGGGAAGCACCGGACACTCGCCAAGCTCTGCGTGGGCAAGGCCCCTTTCAATGAACGTGGCATCGGGAGGTGGCCAGAGTCCTTGGGGGTGTGCTCACATGAGCTTACATCACCAAAGGACTTCGAGCAGATTTCAGCCACTAGCCACATGTGACCATGTAAGCTAAAATTTAAAAAAAAAATTAAAATTCTGTTTCTCTGACTCACTAGCCACCTTTCAAGCAATAGCCGTAAGTGGCTACTAGCTACATTATGGACCTTGAGAGCTTGTTTGGAGGTTCTAGCAGGGGAGCGCAGCTACTCGTAAACCTTTGACTGAAGACCGGTCCTCTTCTCTTGGGGGAAAGTCGTCCTCTTCCACCGAGCCCGCAGCTTTGGGAAGGACACACATGGATCGGTGAGGGAGGCGGGGGACACCCGCCTAGCCAGCCAGATCAGCCGAATCAACCCTGGCGATCAATGGGGTGACAAATGTCGCAGCCAGATCGCCCTCACATTCTACTAGCTACCTTATGGAACAGCACCAAGAGCATCTTTCCATCATCACAGAAAAGCGGACTGGACAGCGCCGGTCCAGACCCCAGCCCAGGCCTCAGACCCCCGGCTGCCTTCTCTCTTGCTGTCCTTCCAGAGAGCCCCCCTTCCCTCTCCGTCATCACCCTAGCCTGGCCCTGCCCTACAGCTCCCTCCACACACTCGGACAAGGCCCGCGTCTGGTCAGCATCCCAGGGCTGTCGCACGGCGGGCGTGGCACAAGCATTCACAGGGCAAGACTTTGGCTCCTAGTGGGGAAATACCCTCTGAGAGCTTTCTGATGCAGTGTGACAGTGCAGGGGTTAATGAACGGTACAGGCTCTGGAATTACACAGTACTGGGTCCAAAACCCAACAGTGCCACCATCAGCTGTGTGATCGTGGGCAAGTTAACCTCTCAGAACATCTATGCTCTCACTTGTAGAGATGATAACAGCTCATGTTGCCAGGGCTGCAGCACTGGGGAGAGTCAGTGAGCTATATTTGCAATGTGCTTAGCATAGTCCCTGGAAAAGAGTACTAAGTACTTGCTGGCTATTATTGAGGGAAAACAGTAGGACCTTGAGTTAAATGGGGACCAAGGGGGTTCGGAGAGGGTACGACTGGGGGTTGAGGGTAAGGGCATAGCAGCCGTCTTCCCTCCTAAAGGCTACGGAAGGCTCGCAGAGTGAGTGCGGGGACTCCAGCCCCCTGGAGCTGGGAGCAAAGTCAGAACGTGCAAGATGGGAATGGTGCGGGGGTCAGTGGGAGGCAGGGGGGGGTGGCGGCCGGGTACAAAGCAGAGCCTGGCTTCTTCTATCTCACTCCTGCCTGAGGGCTCTGCAGAGGCCCCAATAGGCCGAGCTGTCAGTTGGAAGAGGCCATTGGGTAATTGAGGCCTTGATTTCTCTAGTAAAATGTTTATGAAGCCCATAAACTCATGCCTTTATTGGCCGGGCTCATTCCGGGGGAGGGATGTGGCTCTCCGAGGTGTAGTTAAAGCACCTGCTGAACGCGGGCGCCCGATGGCTCCTCTGGCCTCCGCCCAGACCCACCCGGCAGAGCCGCTGGCAGGGCGAGGCTGGGCGGAGTGGCCCCTCGAGGGCAGGGAGGCCAGCCAAGGCCCACCTCCCGTGCTCTTTCCGCTCCGTGCAGCATCTGTAAATGCCCTGTGTCTAAGAGTGTATGGGAAGGAGGGAGATGAGGGCCGAGAAGCCCGAGTCCTGGGGAGGCTGGCAACTTGCCCACAGCCCCTAGTGGGGGCATTGGTCTTGTTCTTAGGGTTCCCTAGCCCAGGATCACTCTCCCCAATACTGTCCCCGTGTCCCCCTCACCTGGGTCCTCACCTTGCCCTGAGTCTGGGTCTGTAAGGAAAGAACACCCACCCTCATTGGCGGTAGTCGTGTGGGAGAGGGAAAGAATGAACTCAGAAGACCTGTATTTCTTCCCTGGGGAGCCTGGAAGTTGAATTAAGGCTCCGAATCCAGAGTTTGTTTTGAGGAGGAAGGGTGTGTGGGGGGAAAGGGTGCTGTGTGTGTGTGTGTGTGTGTGTGTGTGTGTGTGTGTTGGGGGGGGGGGGAGCGGGGTCTGGCACTGACAAACAGCCCGGAGGACTTGGAAGGCTCAGCGCCCTGCTCAGCTCCAGCAGGGGTGATGGATTGATCTGGGCCTTCGCCTGGTGACCTTGCTCTGGGAAGCCTCTGGACCCCTTTGTCTGTACCCTCAGCCTCCTCAAGCCCCTCACCCCCTGCCCTGGGCCCCTGAACCCCAGCCCCTCCCTGCCAACTTCCCACTCTACCACCAGCTCACCAGTCCCCCCGGCCCCAATTCCAACACAAAAGGCAACTTTGTCTTTCAAGTCGACAGCCATAAATCCACGTCTGTCCCCTCCCTCCCAGCAGCCGCCCCTGACAAATGGGGGCCAGGCGGGGAGAGGTGGGAGGCCGCGGGGGGCTGGCCCCGGCTTGGGAAAGTCCCTGCATCCAGCTGCTGGCCCACGGCGAGCTCCGGGCCTTTATGGCCCCATCTTTGATTCCAACGGGCTGTAAGGCCCAATGCACGGCTGCAGGGGTGGCAGTTTGGGGCTCTCCGCAGCCCCTGGGTCTGGCTTTTACAACCCCAGGAAAATAAAACCTCTCAAAGCCCTACTTTTAATTACTTAGCCCACAATTCGGAGGCTCCAGTTCTTCCTCCAGATCAAGCCATGAGCTCCTCCCTCTGCCTTCACTGGAGTGTGTGGGGTGTGTGGGGTGTGTGGGGTGTGTGGGGAGTATGGGGGGTGTGGGGTGTGCCTGGGGGAGTATGTGCACAGGCTTGGGAACCTCTCTGGAGGACAGGCTGGACGTGCCAGTGGGTGGGTGAGCCCCACTGCTTTCCGGGGCGGCCTCGGACACACTCTGGGAGGGGGAAAGGGAGAGCAGCACACCGGCCCCATGTGACTGCCTACCTACCCCACTGGTAGGTTTGCAAAAGCAGCCCCCGTTTCAAATATTTGTTTTTATCCCATGTACTAGACAAGGAGTCACAGGATGTGCCCTGGCTTTTGGTGTGGGGAATACAGTCATCTGTCCAATTGACACCGCACACTCGCGGGGCTGACTCCAAGCATTCATCGACAGATACTGACCGACTGCTGACGTGTGGCGCCCCAGGAGCAAAGTCCCACCATCCCACAAGCCCTGTCCTTAGATGTTCCCACCCAAGCTCCTGAGAAATGTCAGAGAGTGAAAGCAGCAAGGTCACAAGGTCTGAGAGCCCGTCACAGTAATATGGCCCCCAAAACCAGGGACCTGCAGAAACCACTGATGGTTAAAGATGAGGTATTACTAAGTATGGTTCTGAAAAGTAGGGATTATAGCCTGTGGAGGCTCAGAGAGGTTAAGTAACTTGCCCAAGGACAAACAGCTGGCTCATGGTGTTAAGGAGTCAGAGTGCTCTACCACCAGCATTCCCCCTCCTGCACCACAGCTGCCCTGGGGACTGGGAGAGACACATTCAAACACGGTTCAAACATCCCAGATGATACCTAAGGACACTCACACTGAAAAACACAGAGGCACACAACATCCCAGGCCCTTATAAGCACCACGCCTGCTCACATTCGGGCACACAGCAGGTTTCACTTTAATTGAACTCCCCCCGAGTTTGAGGTAGGTTTCATAGAGTGTAACTAATGCAGATAAGCACCATGATAAGGTGGTGTTATCAACTCACTGAGTGAGCCACACATGTTTCCTAAGTTCTGTGAACACAGGTGAATAAACATCCAAGACCATCATCCCAGGGTAGCTCATCCCCAAGCACTTCCAACTTGGCAATCCAGGAAGTCCGAGCTGCAGGACTACCCCCGTCACCTGCTGGGGCCTTGTGAAACAGAGGAGCAACGTATTTCCTGGTTTTGGTGGGGGAGTTAAGGATTGTGAAATGCCAGCGGCTTCTGAGGGGTGAGATGGGAGAGGAGGAGGTGGAAATGTTAAAGGAGGGGAGATAACCAGGGAGACTAATTTAGTCCTTTTAATAAGTGGATGTGATTTATTTTTACTTTTATTTTTTAATATATTTTATTGATTTCTTGCAGAGAGGAAGAGAGAGGGATAGAGAGCCAGAAACACTGATGAGAGAGAAACTTTGATCAGCTGCCTCCTACACATCCCCCACTGGGGATATGCCCGCAACCAAGGTACATGCCCTTGACCGGAATCAAACCCGGGACCTTTCAGTCCGCAGGCCAATGCTATAAACATCCATCACCATATACATAGTTACTGAGTTGTTTTTTTCTTACAATGAGAATTTTAAAGATCTATTCTCTTAGCAAATTTCAGAAGTGCATTACAGGTTGCAGGCTCAATCCCCAGTAGGGGGCGTGCAGGAGGCAGCCGATTCTCTCTCATTGATGTTTCTAGCTCTCTCTCTTTCTCTCTCTTTCTCTCTTTCTCTCTCTCCCTCCCTTCCTCTCTAAAATCAATAAAAATACATGTTGTTGTTTTCTTAAGTGCATTATAGCTCTCACTGGGTAGCTGAGCTGATTGCATTGTTATCAGCACACATACCTAGGCTTCGGGTTTGATCCCCAGAGTATGTATGGAGGCAACCAATCAATGTTTCTCACATCAATATTTTATTTTCTCTTTCTCCCTTCCTCTCTCTCTCTCTCTCAAAAAAAAATTAATTAATAAAAACATAGCTTCGGGTGAGGATTTTTTAAAAATTGCATTACAGTATTTTTTCCAAAAATTTTATACGTATTTTTATTGATCTCAGAGAGGAAGGGAGAGGGAGATAGAAACATAAATGATGAGAGAGAATCACTGATCAGCTGCCCTCTGCATGCCCTACACTGGGGATTGAGCCCACAATCCAAACATGTGCCCCTGACCAGAATTGAACCCGGGACCCTTCAGTCCGCAGGCTGATGCTTTATCCACTGAGCCAAACCGGCTAGGGTGCACGACAGTATTAGTAACTATAGTTGCCTTACTGTGCATTACATCCCCAGGACGCTGTGAGCTTTTTGTTTTTAGATTCCACGTATACGTGAACAGAATTTGTCTTTGTCTCATTTAACTGGCATAATACGCTCAAGGTCATTCATGTTGTTGCAAATCTGTATGTGTGATTTCGACAGAGCCAAAGCCCCTCTCGAGGCCTCTGTTTCCTCCTCTGTCAGATGGGGGTGTTTAGTTGGAGAAGTTATAAAGTCTCCTCCAGTTGCATCCTTTGAGACACATCTGCTTCTAAGCGCTGGCCCAGGGCGCAGGGTCGGGGCTGGGAGTTGACTTAGGAATCACTCTCTGCCTTCGACTTGAAAATGTCCAGGCCCCGCACAGCCCCTCTCCACAGCCTGCATGTCTCCGCACATGTCAGGGTCACCAATCTTCCTTATGTAAACCTGCCCAGGCCCACAACATCCTTAACTTCCGTCGTTCTGGTTGGGACACCGGATCTCCCTCACCTCCCGGAAGGGCATCTGGTTAGGGGGCCCAGGCTGGAGCTATTAAGTAAATTGCTTTCACATGACCACGAGGTCTATGCAACAAAAACAGATACTTCCCCCGAATTTCCAGAGCCGTATATTAGGATTTGCAGGGGCTAATATAGTAGGGGTTAGTTAGTGGAGACACAACCTGGGATCATGCCTGGCTGTCAGACTCTTATATGACCTTTCCATTCTAATCTTGGTTTTCTCAGCTGTAAAATGGGAGTGGGGCAGAACAGACAAAATAATGTTTGAGTTCCATACCAATATTCTGGCCCTGGCCAGATGGCTCAAATGGTTAGAGCATCCTCCCGATAGGCCAAGGTTGCACGTTCGATCCCTGGTCAGGTCACGTACAAGAATCAACCAATGAATGCACAAATAAGTGGAACAACAAATTAATGCTTCTCTCTCTCTAAAATCAATCAATAATTTTTTTTAAAAAAAAGGCTCTAAGATAACACTGGGTAAAATGGTCCCTTTCCATCCACGAAAGGACCCTTTCTTGTTCTCGAACTTTGATCTGATGCTGTACTTGTATCTCATGGCTCTACAGAATCTCTGGTGGCTCAACACCAAACCACAACAGATTAAGGCCTGAAGGTCTTCTACCCCAACAACACTCCAGAATAAGCCCTGTCTGTTCAGGGGAAGACGGAGGCCTACATTCCATTCGAGGATCATGGAGTCTCAAGGAGTCACTGCCCCATCCTCTCCTCCTCTCCCACAGCAGCTAACTCCGTCACCAAATCCCAGTCTACCCTCCCTTTTCCATCCCACTGCCCTGGCTTAGACTCATGTCACTCTGTCTCAGTAACAGCTTCCACCTTCCAGCCTTCCCACCTCCCGTCCTCTTCCCAACCTTCTTCCTCCATCCTGAATCCATCGTGATCTTCCTGAACATCCAATAGGATCACTCTCTGGTGGTTCTTCATGCCTTGAATCAAGGTACATTCCTTTGAATGGCATTCAAGGTCTTTGTTACTAAGTTCTGTTTCATCTTCCCAGCCTCAAATGCCAGCTAATTCTGTCTTTTAATATATATATATATATATATATATATATATATATATATATATGTGTGTGTGTGTGTGTGTGTGTGTGTGTTTTGATTGATTTTCAGAGAGAGAGAGGAAAAGCGAGGGAGAGAGAAACATCGCCAGCACGGACCCCAACCAGGGATAAACTCAAAACTTGGGCACGTGCCCTGACCAGGAATGGAACCAGCCACCCTTTGGTGCATGGGGGACACTCAACCAACGAAGCCATAAGGGCCAGGGCCAGCTAATTGTCTTCATGTCATCTGTACTCTGACCAGGTGAGACAAGTTTGCCTTCCTTGGACATACCATAGATGTCCATGCTTATATTTCTTTTGCTGTCCCCTCTGCCTGGAGCTCTTCTGCTTCTTCCTCTGCGAGCACCTTCATCCTCCACATCCTCCAAAGGCGGCAGAATTAATTCCTGCCTCAAATATGTCGTCTTGTGCGTCTTCCCCAGCCCTCACCAGACTGTCTTAGAGTCCGTTGTCCATACCTCAATCCTCCCACTAGTCTATGAGTCCCATAGGGGCAGAGGAGTCAAATTTATCTTTCTACCCTCCAGTACCTAGAACAAATAAATAATAAGGTACATAATAAGTCCTCATAAACCGTTTCCTGAGTGCTGACCTTAATGGGTCACATGGTTGGGGAGTGGGGGGGGGGCGGGGGGGCATTCTCCATCATCTTCGCTTCCACTCCACCCTGCCACAATTCAATGTCTGCCCTTGGGTAAGCTTCTTCGCCCCCTCGGTCTCAACTCCTTCAGTAATGAGCTGGACTAGGCTCCCCCACCAGCAAACGTGGCTGCATGAGGATAACCTCGGGGCTGGGTGGGCAGCGGTGCAGAAGCCGGGTCTCCACGGCCAGAGGGTCAGATCCCTCGCTCTGGCGCGGTGCTCAGGCATCTATATTCCTATTAAAGCTTAGGAAGGTGTTTCCTAAGTCCAGCCAGGATTGGGGAGCCCTGGTCCGGCAGGTTCTTAAGATGCCCCATCTTGCCCAGGGCTCCAGCACCAGACGAGGGAGTCAGCCCGGCGGGGAGGCCCCTGGTCCGGGCGGCCCGCCTCCGGTGCCAGGAGGCGCGGGGCGGGCAGCGGGTGGGCAGCGGGCGGGCGGGCGGGCGGGGCGCCTGCGGGAGCGCAGCCCCGCGGGGGGTGGGGGGCCCCAGCTCCGGCATTCGGGTGGCGGCGGGGTCAGGCCCCGGGCCCCGAGGCCCTGAGAGCGGCTCGCTCGGCGGCGGCGGCAGTAAGTGGGACCATCTGCTGCACTCCTCCGGGGTCAGCGCTCGGTGTCACGCTCCCACCCCCGCTCCGCCCCCTCCGCGCCCTCTGACTCCGGGGCGCCAAAGGGAAAAGCACCCGAGGCCCCGGGGGGGGTGGGAGCGGGAGCGGGACGGGGGGCGGCGGCGGCGGCGGCCGGGGGAGCGGGGGCCGGGCAGTCCCGGGAGCGCGGCGGGCCGGGCCGGGCCGGGAGAACCGGCGGCGGGTCCCCTGCGCGGGCCCGGGATCGGGCCGCGGGGCGGCGCCCGGGGAGGCGGCGCCGGTTCCCACACCCGCCGGCCGCGGCCCTTTGAAGCGGCCGCAGCTGCCGGCCGGCGCGCTAATCCGGCCGCGGCGGGCCCGCCCCCCGCGCGGCGGCGCGGTCCGCGCTGAATGGCGCGGGCTAATTACCTCGCTCGCGCCGCCGCGGGTGAATGAGAGAACCCGGCATTGTGCGCGGCGGACGGAGAGAATAAGACAGCCATTGTCCTCGCACGCCAAACGAGGGTTTGATGTCGCTGGGGCGAGCGAGGCACCATTTCCCGCCACCCCCCTTCCCCCCTCCCACCCCCCCCCCGGTGGGGCAAATTCCCCAGCTGGGCCCGGCCGGGCCCCCCCCCCCCGGGGAAACTGAGGACGCAGCTCCCGGGGAAGGTGGGAGCCGGGCGGGAGGACCCACCACTGTCGGGAGCCCCTCTGCACCTCCACCTCCACCGCCGGGCTCCTCACCAAACTTCCTCCGCCTGCAGGCTCTTAGGGGCACCTCCTGTGGCCGCCCCGTCCTGTCGCGGACTCAGAAAAACAGACGCAGGCATGGCCCTGCATTCAAGAGACTAATTAGATTTCGTCCTGAACCCGCGAAACAGTCGGTAGAGTTGGGAATTTATAAAAAAAATACTCCAGTGCCCAACTGCGTGCCAGCCACCAAACGGAAAGGGCTGGGGGATCGCAGAGAATGGCTGGGCGAGATCTGAGAGGAGGAGGCAGGAGAGAAAGCCTGGGGGAGGGGGGAGGGCAGGGGAAGGAAGGTGGGGAGTTGTGGGGAGCCTGGGCCGAGGGGAGGACTGGAGTGCTCACGAAGGAGGAGAGCAATGGCCGGAAAGGGGGATCCAAGTTACGGAGGGACTGCAAAGCCAAGCAGGGATGTGGATGTGAGGGAGCTGTCTGATCTGAGGAAGGGCCCCATGAGTGTGGCGGCGGGCTGAGAGGTAAGACGGGAGTTCCAACCACATGTCCAAGGAAACGGACTCATCATCAGAAAGGGGACTAGTCTGAGGCATGTCACCCTTTTTCCCCATGTAAGGATTTGAAATATCCCAGGCATGTGACCTGAGCAGGAATCCAATGATGACCTCCTGGTTCACAGGTTGGAAGCCCATAAGTAACTTTAAAAATAATGCTCTGTGGGTGAGTATTCTGATAGGAAGATAATGAGTATAATAAGGAGAATCTGTTCTTTTCTCCCCTTATCCATTTCCACAGCAATCTGCACTCACAGAATGTTTCTTTATCACAGTTATGACTTTTCAAGATAACAGGAGGGTAAGCACGTACATGCAGGCCTAGTCTCCCGAACAGGATGCCCGAGACGCTGGAGGGCAGCGATGCTTCCCAGCGCGGAACCTGGCCGTTAGATCTCTGGGGGCGGAGGCCGGGGGTCTGGCACCCTGGGACATTCTCCAGCTTGCCTGGGAAGGTGTGCCACTCTGAGGTGGCTGAGCACTAGTAGCCACCTGTCCTGGGGTAGCAAGACTGAATTCTGACCTCACCAGGCCAAGTCCTTCCCACTCAGCCCCAAGCTGTGGCACCTTCAACTCCAGTCTAATCCCCCCTCCCCCAGGGGGCCAGCGGTGGGACCTTGGGGGAAGGCCATTTCAAGGGAAATAGGGGTGCCTTTTAAGACCAAAAGAGAATGGGGAAGGAGTCAGTTAGATGCATACATGCCACTCTAGGCTCCAGACATAGGGACTCAGAGAATGGTTTAGGCGAAACCATCCCAGTAGTCCCATGGGGAGTGACATCTGAGTCAGCTTTAACAGCCCTCCCTCACCCCGCCCCTCATCCTAGGCTGTTTAGCTTCAAAGTGTGATAGACCCAAAGCAGGCAGGAAGTGTTCCTACCCTCCCATTTAACATACCCACGGTTCCTCATTCTCCCACCCTCTCCCTGTATGGACTTTTGGGCACTGACGATGGATTTTGGGGCACTGAGGACATGGAGAAACCAGCGCACCTCCCTTCAAGGAGTTTGCAAACCAGTGAGAGGGACAAGCTATATACTCTCTGTCTCAGAACAGACTGAGTCTTCTGATCCCCTGTGCCCCCCAAAAGCAAAGCTGGGCACACCACCCAATGCATCTTTCTTGAGTTGACATAATAAAAGCCATGTCACTTTATTTCAGGAAAGCCTTGATCCTATCAATATCACCGTTAACAGCTTGCTTGTGATTATTTTGATTTTTGTCACAGTTTGATGAGAAAATGACTGATTTGAGAAGGAAAATCAGAAACACAGGAGGGCAGAAATATCAAAGAGGCTCCATCTTGAGACTTTCTATGTGATATTATTGGTAATCTGACATAATAGAAGGGAGAATAGTCTAATCCAATCTGCAAATGGGCTAAATTAGACAGGGCTTCCTGGAAGTACTAAAGGTTCGGAATACAATGTAAAGATGCCTACAAAAGTTGGGGTGGATGAAGGGCCTTGTTACCGAGAGAGGGTAGAGGGTCACATTCCATGTAAGCCAGGATGTGAGAGGCAAACCAAAATAACCCCTAAGGGGGTGAAGACAGCAGAAAAAGACCCCAGAGTTGTTTAGCACAAGCCAAATGCTGGGCTTCAGTCCTCTGAGGTCCTGGCTCTGAAGTCAGAGCCCACATCTCACTTGGCCAATCAGCATGCTGGTTAGAGCATCTGGACCTTTCTGTCCCAGCTCTTCCCAACACGCTGATTGTACAAGGCCCTCCCTCTGGACCTCAGCTTCCACAGCAGGGATATGAGAAACATGGGCAGGGGGCTGAGGGCGAGGAGAGAGGAGGCTCCCCAAAACCTAAAAAGCTTTACCCCCTCCTCAGTCCTGTGGGCCCCTGGGTGAGAGCACCCCCAAGCACTGTCGCAGAGACAAGCACCCATCCTGGGTTCAAGCCTGCTGTTCCATAATGGCTCCGGCACCCTCTCTGCTTCTGGGCCAGCTCTGTTGGAAGGTCTGCCCACAAACTTTTGTCTAGCTGAAGCCCCTTGTCAGAAACCCGTGGCCTACAACACACCCCAAGCCAGCAATGAGAAAGGGGGCTGGCATCTGGACTCCCCTGCTTCATCTCACCCCTGGCACCAGTTCCAGGCTCCCGGTTGGTGGGGGCGGGTTCCCGGGGGGTTACCAGGTGAAAAAGTCTCTTCCACCCCGGCCTGGAGATACAGATACGAAGCCCAGGGCTCCGGGAAGCAAGGGCACAGCGCCCTCACAGACAGATGCACTCGCACACGTCCGCACCGCACTCGCCCTGGCCCCGCAGACCCCGGAGCGCGGTTCCGTGACGGCCCGCGACTGCGCGGCGCAGGGTTAATTGAATGCACATTGCTCCTGCCGGCGGGAGGCGGCCGCTTTGTGCTGGGGCCGGGGTCGTTTTCAGGGCCCTGCTTTCCCCTCACCACCCCCCCTCCGGCCACTCTCTCTCTCTCTCTCTGCGGCGCTCGCCCCGGGCGGAGAGGAGTCCCTGGGCGGGGGGACGGGCTTCGCAGGCGCCCGGCTCCGGGAGCGCACGCCGGACCTGAGAGCGCGACGCGAAACTCCCCGGGGACGCGCCCCTGGGACCCGCCGGCGGCTTTGGGCGCGCGCTCAGGGGGAGCGAGGGGGGCAGCCACCCAGGGGGGGCAGGGAGCGAGGGTGAGAATGACGAGAGCGTTTTCTGCAAAACTTTGATCTTGACATTTTAAAAAGGAGGAGGCCCGGCTCAGCGAGAGGAGAGGGATGGAGGGAGATGGAGGAGAGAGCTGGAGCGAGCCTGGAGAGAGGCGGGGGGGGGGGGGGGGGGGGGGGAGGCGGGAGGAACCGGGCTCAAGAGGAAAACCAGACAGTGTCTCAGAATTTTAGAAGTGGGAGGGGACTGGAGGCATCTTTTAACCTGGTCCTCTTCGCACCACCTCCGCCTAGGAGGGAGCTAGTCACTGAGGGATGGGTTGAACATTGACACGTCAAAAGCATCTTCTTGCTGAACTGGGAGCCACGGGAGGGCAGAGAGGTGAGCACGATGGTGCCTAAGTCAAGTCTAAGCGCCGCTCCTGACCCTCAACCAATAATGGTGAGACCGGAGGAGGCGTCCCCTCCCAGCCGGGCACCTCCAGGCCTGGGTCCTCTCTCGCTTCTCTGCTTGCTGGAACACAAACTAAGGGTGCCCCTTACTCATCCGCTTCCCTTCCAAAGACAGGCTGGATAGCACTCTCACCCATTTCTCACAAAGGCAAACTGAGGCCCAGCCCTTTCAGGGAAGAAGGAAGCTTGAACCCTGAACCAGCCCTCAGGGCAAGTCTCAGCGCATCTCAGCCCAGCTTCCAGTTCCTTGGGGGTGTCTGTAGCCCCCTCCCCCCCCCCCCCATGATCCGGGCAAGAACACTGGGGTTTCATTACAGGGAGGATTTGAGGATAAATTCTAGGCTGACCTTGATTTCTCCCAGCAAAGGTGCCCGGAGTATTTGCAGGGGACAATTCCAGGTGGGAGGGGGCTAGTTAGGGAGGGGGACAGGGCGGGGTGCCCACGACAGGCAGGGCCACAGGCTGGGCTCCAGGAATCACTAGCCCCCTACACCAAGGGCCTGCAGGTTGGGGTTGGAAGTTGGAACCAGGACCCTCACCGGGAGTCAGGCTGTGGAGAGGAGAGCGAGAGAGCGCCGAGTACCCAGGGCCGCCGCGGGCTCCCCAGAGGGGCTCCTGTGGTGCTCCCCAGAAGTGAGGGCCCCTTTCCTGGTTCTCACCTCAGGCCTGGCCTGCTCACCCACACAGGTCCCCACTCCTCTTGCCAATAAGGGCCCCAGCGCCACGCGTGGGGCTGCCCCTCCCTGCTGCGCTGCTCAGGTCACTGTGCAGCCTTTGTCCAACCCGCTGCTCCGTGGGGCCCAGAGGGCAGGGGACCCTCAGCTTGGGTTGGGGGCAGAAGCTCTCAGCCACCACGGCAGGTCGGGACTGTGGCCGGAGTGGGGTGGGGTCGTGGGGGCGCGTGACTCCCGGAGGCCTTCCGCCACCTCGCCCCAGTGAAGGGATAGCACAAGGACAATCAGCAGCCTCGCTCTTCCCGCTTGATTATGGCTTTTCCCACCTCCCCCACCTCCCACAGGACCCCTGGGGAGAAGGATCCTCCTCAACCCATCCCAGTTCCTCTCCTGTGATTTGTTCTGAATTTTCAAACAAAGAGTAATTATGACAGATGTGGCGCAATCAGCATCATTATTCAGGGAAACAAGAAAGGGAAAGGGAGCCGAGGAGCCCCAGGGGGAGGGTAGCTTGTCTTCCCTCTGTGGGGAGAAGCAGCCCCCACCTCCACCCTCAGCAGCCCCAGCACCCCCCGAATCTCCCTCCCTGGCAGCCAGCTCTGCCCCGCCAGCCCTTCCGACCTCGCAGCCAGGGTGAGACCCTCTGTGCAGAGCAGAGCACCCCAGCCTCGCCGGCCCTTCAGACTCCCCAGGGGCCTCCAGCAGAGCCTGGGGGGGTGGTGGGGGCAGGAGGAGGACTCTAGCCCTTCCTGGCCCACCCACAAGCGGCTCCCACTCTGGCCAGGCGTCGTAAGCTGCCCTCTACTCCCAAGACTCCCCAACCCCCGCCCTGCTCAGGCCCAGGTACCTGCCTCTATGTCTGAGGTATTAATACTGATTATGTTCTCAGGGGACTCTAAGCCCCCTGGAAGGATTCAGGCCATTGCATTTGGGGTCAGGCAGACCTGGGTTTAAATCCCAGCTTACCTACCTACTGTGTACCTTTGGGCAAGGTAACGAAGCATTCTGGGCTTCTGTTTACCCATCTGTAAAAGAGGACTAGTAGTAAGCCATTAGTGGAATTGTCATGGGAATTAAGTAAATTAATGCACGAAGGGCTTAAGGCAGCGCAGCTCCATAACACCAGGACTGCCTCTGCAACTACTAGCTACTTCCCCGCCAGAACCACGCAGCTCAGCCCCCCGCGGGCTTGGGAAACTCTTGGGCCCTCTGTGAGGCACGGTGGATGTCAGGAGACCCCACCCACGGTTTGCTGGTTAGCATTCCCTCCCACCCAGAACCACAACCACCAGCAAAGCCTGGGCACATCAGGACCCCATACAAAGAGAAACAAGCCCACCAGTCTGCCCTGGGAAGATACAAAAAGATCCCCTCTTTTTCTTTTCTTTCTTTTTTTTTTTAATATATTTTATTGATTTTTTACAGAGAGGAAGAGAGAGGGATAGAGAGTTAGAAACATCAATGAGAGAGAAACATCGATCAGCTGCCTCTTGCACATCCCCTACTGGGGACGTGCCTGCAACCAAGGTTACAGGCCATGACCGGAATCGAACCTGGGACCTTTCAGTCCGCAGACCTATGCTCTATCCACTGAGCCAAACCGGTTTCGGCAATCCCCTCTTTTTCAACCAGAGAGGAGTGAGACACTGGGGCAGGCTCGGGGCCTCCGTTTTCGAGTCTGTAAAGTGAGAAGATAGGACAGAAGACCTACACAGTTTCTCCCGCAATTCTAGGTGCCTGGAATCTGACCTGAAGGCGGGAAGACCTCAAAGATCCTACAGGGGCTAGGCATTTAGGATGCTTTGGCTGCAGCCTGCAGCTCAGTGACAGGACTAGAACGTGGTCCTCTTTCCTGGTGGTCTGCCCCCGCCTCTCCATTTAGGTGGTCTGGTCTCCATCTGCCCACCCCGAGTCCCTGGGGCCTCCGGCTTGTCCCCCCTCACATTCCAATGGCCTTGGGGGCAGCAGCCAGACCAGAAAGTCCAGTTCCTGCCCATTATCACTGTTCACATCTGCACTGCAACCCAACACCAGCATTCCAGAGAGCTGCCCCCACCGCCCGCTGTGGTCAGTGTCCGGGCTCAGAGACAGGCCCCAGGCAGGGCCAGGCTCTCAGGTTCCTCCCAGGGAAGGTCGGCCCCTGGGGAGGCTTCGACTGGCTGGGGAGGCCAGGGACCCCTTCCTTTGAGGCCCTCTTTGACCCTGACCCCCACAGTCTGTCTTCTTCCTATCTCTTTGTTTTGTGCTGAGGTCTGAGCTCACCTACTTTGCTCCTGAAATAGGAAGATCTCCCTCCGAGCAGGCCAGAGGATGGTGGGGCACAGAAATCACCCCGAATGGAGAAAGAGGCAGGAGGAAGGACGGGGGCAATAGAAAGCAAGGAGCTAGAGGAGGGGAGACAGCAGGTAGGACAAGGCAGGAGAAACTAGGGATGAGGGATGATAAAGACAAAGACCTTAACCATGGCCTCACAGGAAGGCAGAGAGGAGGAGCAGTGTATATAATAGGAGTATCAAACAGCAGAGAGACCAAGATCCAGAGGAGAGCTGGAGTGGGGTGAGTGGGAGGGAGAAGCTGGGATGTGATGTGAGCCCTTTGCATCAAATCCCCCCAACCCCCCCGCCCCACCGCCCGCCTGAATCAGGTGGCTGCTGGCCTGTGTTAAGCCCACACTCCCCAATCCCTTCATTTCCCTGCGATCTGGCCAGGCGCCCCTCCTGCTTGCCTCTCTTCCTGCATTTGTTCCACCTCGGGCCTTTCCACCAGTTCTGCCCACCCTAGCTCTCTAGCCCGGCCACAAAGCTCCAGGGAAAAGGGGGTTCCCACAAGAAGGCTGGACCCCCCAGTCTTGGGCCCCATGCACGTCCTTTAGGCATGCACCTGTATCCTCCAGTGCCCACACAGGTACACATGGCAATACACAGGCATGCACGCACACACATACACATACATAAGGTCTCTACATTTCTTGTTGCGTCAAGGTTATGGCCAGAGAATCTTAGGGGGGCAGAGGTTAATTACACAAGGCAGACATTTTTGGAATCACTCGGTCCAGTTTAAACAAAGACAGCAGTGAGCTGTTTGGTTTTCCATCCTGGGTGCCCTTCTGTTCCATCCTACTTTTATTGAAGGCTGCGCACAACAGCCTGCAAGCTGCTGTGAAAAGTCTCTCTTCACACACACACACACACACACACACACTCACACGCACGCCTGCAGGGACTCTGCAGAGGAGAGAGAAAGGCAATACAAGAAGGCCAGGAGTGAGAAAGTCCTTTCTCCCTGGGGGTGGGGAGGGGACAAGGGGTTAAGGGGGGCTGGGGGGCTGGGGGCCTGTTTCATTTGCAGGCTGCAAATGCCTCTCCTATTCACCGGCCCGCGTTCCCAGCCAAGGCGCCTGGCCAGGGACAATGCCGGGGACAGGAACACAGAAGATTTGCACATTGTGTTCAAGGGGCCAGCTGGCTGCCTTGGACAGTGGAGCCAAGGTGTGGGAACCAGAAGCATTCGACTTCCACACTCAAGGCCTGCGGGTGCAAGTGGGGGGAGCCCTCCCCCAATGGGCGAGGGGATAACAGGCCTCGTCCAGCCAGGGAATAAAGTCCAAGGTGGGAGACCCCAAGATCCCACAATGTGGTCTCTGATTCACACCCCATCTGGCGAGGAAGAGAGAGTCTCAGCGCCTCTGGAGATACACACGCAGCAGCAGCCACCCCAGGATCGTGCATGCCCCGCGTGTGTTATATCCCCCTGCCGATCCTCCCTGTCCACAAGCTTCTGTTCCTTTGAGCTATGCTATCAATTACGAGGCAGGGGGAGAGAGAGAGAGAGAGAGAGAGAGAGAGAGAGAGAGAGAGAGAGAGAGAGAGAGAGAGAAAGCAAGAGAGAAGCAGAGAGAGAAACAGGAGAGACAGAGCCTTGCACCCAGAAGCCACATGTTCTATAATTTTTACGAGGCTCCGCGGGCAGGAGGTGTGGGAAATACAAAAGAAAGAGAAGCCCTGTAGGACCTTAAAGTCTCGCTGAGGAGACAGATGGAATCTCCAGCCACAAAACAGTTACTTAACAATGCACGCAGCCATCCCTGAGCCTGAATGCCACAGACCACAAATACTGCTGCCTTCGCAGGGGGCAGAAGACATCGCTGCAAGCTAAATGGTCTTCAGGGAATGACGTGGTGGGGAACAGCAGGGGCAAACAGACTGGGAAAAGGCCCAAAGAAGACGGATGTGTCCCGAGGGTTGGCCGGCTGACGAGGAAGCCTTACTACCTCAGGGCAGGGATGAACCTCGGTCCAACCACCCGACTTTACAACGAGAAACACGAAGCCCAGAGATGGTGACTGGCTTGCCCAGAGCCGCACAGGACACCTGGTGTGCAGCTTCTCAGGAGTGTCAGGAGGCGTTGCTGGTCTGTGGAAGGCTGACTAGCAGGTAAAAGGGCCTGCACCTTACCCACTTGCACCTCCTTCTGTGCCGCGGCACACATAGGGGTAAGCTGCCTGGCATGAGAGCAGATCTAGGCACCGTGGCACCAGTGACACCTCAGGGCCTGATCCCTGTTCTGGTGGGTAGGCAGACATGCGTGTGAGGGCCAGTGGGGGAGACTTCCTCTGCGGAGCTGCTCTTCCCAGAAGAGAGAAGAGCCCGGCTTCCACATACCAGGTCTGAGCATATGATCTCCCGGAGACAGAGGCCGGAGGCGTTATGGCTGCTTCTCCCACTGCCCTGGACAGAAGGCCCCTACATCCAATGAGCCCCTCTACACAAGCTCTACTCCCCGACAGCTCCAGCCCATAGTTTCCCTGACACCCCCACCCCCCACCCAGACCTGGTTACACACACCTATGCCCAGACTCTGCCCGCAGATCCACACAACCAAGGACCTTGCTGCTGAAAGAGGGTTTCAGAGAAGTTGCTTTAAATGCCCTCCCTCAGACAGGTTGAGCACGATGTGGACTTTAGAAGCGGGTAACTGAGGGCCTGAGAAACAGTGATTCGCTGAAGTAGAGACAGAAGGGATTAGAACTGGACTCTCTCCCCTCTCACCACCCCCCACTGACTCTTTCTAGGGATCTGGACTCACCGGGGGCCTTGCTGACAGCTTAGAACATCGCATTGCTCACCTCTAACACCTCCCCAGGATAATAAGGATCTTTAAGGAACACTTTCTATGTGCCCTGTGCCTGCTAAGTTCTTAACACGTATTATCCTAGGTCATCCTCACAAGATTTCTCCTTGGTAAGTATTACTTCCCCATGCTAAAGAAGAGGAAACCGAGACTCAGAGAGGTTAAGAGACTTGCCCAAGTCCATCTAGCCAGCGTCTTGTGGCCTGTATAGCCCAGCGGCTTAACCACAGTTGGGCCTGCCCATCAGGATGGCTCAGGCTAGGAGGGAGGCAATCCTGGCGTTTGAGAACCCAGCCAGCACCTCATCCTAAACTAGAGGTCAATACCCAGCACTACCAACAACAATAATAATGAGCATTTCCCAGATTCCAGGCCTGTGCCGGGTGCTTTACACCCATCACCTCATTCAATCCCCCAACAGTCCCGGTAGCTGACGGGGTTATGCCCATTTTTTAAAGATGAGGGCACAGAGGTCAAGAGGGTTAAGTAACTTGTGCTAAGGACACATGACCAAGGAGTGTCAGAGCCAGGGTTCAAACCCCCCCCCCTCCCTTGGTCTGGCCCTGAAGCCCATGTACTTCTGACTTCACCGTGCTGCCTATAGACCCCACACCAGTGATTATGACACGGGTGTGGGTTCTCCTCCAGCACCTGGGGTCCAGTAGTATCAGCATCACCTGGGCTTCTGTTACACATGTAGAACCCCCCTTAGCCTAGTCCCGTGGTCGGCAAACTGTGGCTCACGAACCATATTCGGCTCTTTGGCCCCTTAAGTGTGGCTCTTCCACAAGATACCACGGCCTGGGCGAGTCTATTTTGAAGAAGTGGCATTAGGAGAAGTTTAAGTTTAAAAAATTCGGCTCTCAAAAGAAATTTCAAACGTTGTACTGTTGATATTCGGCTCTGTTGACTAATGAGTTTGCCGACCACGAGCCTAGACCTACTGATTCAAAATCTGAATTGTAGCCCGGCTGGTTTGGCTCAGTGGATAAAGCATCAGCCTGTGGACTGAAGGGTCCCTGGTTCGATTCCAGTCAAGGGCCCATGCCTGGGTTGCAGGCTTGATCCCCATTGGGGGACGTGCTAGAGGCAGCCAATCAATGATTCTCTCTCATCACTGATGTTTCTATCTCTCTTTCCCTCTCTCTTCCTCTCTGAAATCAATAAAGTTATAGTTTTTTAAAAAAATCTTTATTGTATCAAGATCTCCAGGTAATTCACAGGCACGATACAGTTTGGGGAAGTCCTGCTCTAGGTCACATAGCTCTCCACTCCAGTTCCCCCAGGGGCCTGACACCAAAACTGAGGCCAGGAAGGGCAGGGCAGGAACTGGGGGCGTCTGCCTGAGGGGAGCAGGGGAGCTGGGAGAGGATCCCCCAGTTATCACCCCTCCGGTAGGTAGCCATCCTTCTTCCAGTCATCCAGGCACACAGGACTCAACAGGTATGAGTCAATGCACATGTTCCCCTGGGTCAGGTGACCCATGTGCCCTCGCTGGAACCCCTCCAGAGGGATGGCAGAGGGCCTCGCAGGGTCTCACAGCCCAGCTTCAGCCGATGCCCAAAGGCTTGGGAGAATCCCCAGGCCCCCGCAGGAAGGGGATAAAAAAGAACAAGTCACACTGGGGCTCCAACAATTCCACTCCCTGGTAGATCTCCCTGGAGTGCTCCCTGCCTGAATCCCAGGGAAGGAGGAAGCAGAGGCGGGGAGCAGGCCTGGGCAGCTTGCTGTTGTTAGCCATGTCAGTGAAGCAGCCTTTACACGGGGACCTTCTACGTGCCGGGCAAAGTGTGGGGTGTGCTGTCCCCACAACCACCTCTCAGGGCCGGGCGGACGTGTTACAGGCGAGGAAACTGGGCCACGGAGCGGCTCACCTGCCCGGCGTTTCCCTCTGAACAAGTGTCTCCATTTTCAACCCCCAAACAGTAAGCGCACGGAACAGCAGGGCGGAGAAAACTAGAATGCTAGAAGCTTGACCCTCATGCTAGGACCCTGACCCATCCCATCCTCACAGGGAGATACTTGGAACGGAGGCCCCCGAGGAATCAGCCTGTCGTTCAGCCCGCTCTGGTCAGGCCAACGTTCAAAGCGGCGTCTGAGCCCCCTGGGGTGGGAGGGGGGTATTCCCAGGGGTCAGCCCGGGTGTCTCAGCGCACCTGCCCAAGTTGACCTAGATCCCCATCTTCCTCCCTGGGTTAGTCCTCTGGGCGGGCTGTGTGTCTGTAAGGGGTGCTCAGCGGTCCCCTCCCCATCAGTCCCTGTGGAGTAGACGGAAGTGGGGCCTCAGAGGTCTCCTCACACCTTTCCAGCACAGCACCCTCCCAGGTCACACCCCCCTGCAGCGCCTGCAGGCACATGGGCAGGGAGTTCTTCCCCAAGGAGGAAACCTAGGCAACTAAGCAGCTCTGCGGGTTTCTAGGGACATCAGCCTGTGAAGTGGGAAAAGGAGATCCGGCCACTGCTTGCTTGATATCCAAGCGTTCCCCCATGGGACCCCCCCACACACACACCTTGTTGTGGGGAGAAGCCATATCAGACTGCCAGTGTTTGGGGGCAGCACCCCCAGGCTTTCCCCGGACCCCAAAGGCTTAACAAAGGTGTCCTCACCCACCACTGCTTCCCCCAGCCAGAGCCCACAGTGCAGCTTCTTATACTGTTAGGCATTTAAGGAAACCAAACATCTTGAAAGTATTACCATTTATAGAAAAACACATTTACAATTAACTATATAGAAACACCTGGGGATTTATCTCCCAGACGCAGGGGTCACCAATCCCCTGGCATTGATGCAGGTGAGGGAGTGCGGCCTGAAAAGTCTCGTTTCTCCACCCGAAAGCCTCCTCCAGTCCCTGCCCTCTGCCCGTGCTCCTCTTCCTCACACCCAGCCATCTGCTCAGAGGGTGCAGCCTTCCCCTGCGCTGCCAGGAGGGCCAGGGCACGAGGGCCGCTGAGCCAGAAGGGATTCAGCCTCGAGGTCCAGGGCTGCCTCCCAGAGAGCTCCATATGGGGGCCCGGGCCAGCCGTCCTGAGAACAAAGGGGCGTCTTACACTCGACCAGAGGGCTCCTGCCTCAGAGCCATTCATCACTCACCAGCCGCTCAGGGCAACTGTGCAAATGCCCTCAGAGCCAGGAAGAAACCTGTCAGTGATCGGACAGGAAGGAGGCGGCGTGCCATAGGAGTTAAGCGGGAGGGTGGAGGGTTCAGACTGCCTACCGGGGCTGGGCAAACTACGGCCCCGCAGGCCGGATCCGGTGAGTAAAACTACTGAATTAAAAACAAAAACAAAAAGACCGTACCCTTTTATGGAATGATGTTTACTTTGGATTTATATTTGTTCACACAAACACTCCACCCATGCTTTTGTTCCGGCCCTCCGGTCCAGTTTAAGAACCCATTTTGGCCCCCCCGAGTCAAAAAGTTTGCCCACCCCTGCCTAGACCAGTGGTCGGCAAACTCATCAGTCAGCAGAGCCAAATATCAACAGTACAACGATTGAGATGTCTTTTGAGAGCAGAAAACCGACTTCTGCGCAGGGGCCACGAAGTTTCAATCGCACTGTACGTGCGCGCCCGCACGTGGTATTTTGTGGGAGAGCCACACTCAAGGGGCCAAAGAGCCGCATGCGGCTCTCGAGCCGCAGTTTGCCTACCACTGGCCTAGGCTGCAGTCCTGGCTTCTCTGCTTACCAGGATGGCCCTGAATCCCCCTAAGTGTCAGTTTTCTCAGCTGTGAAAGGAGGATGATACCTACCAATCTTCCCGGCCTTTGTGATGGCTGAATGAGGTAATTCATGCAAAGCACTTAGGGTGCCCCTGGTGCGGCAGGTACTTAATAAGTATCAGCTAGAATTACTGTCAGCCAGTTAAAGCAGCCTCTCCAAGGGAGCCCTCCCCCCACGGAGTACAGAGCTGTGAGGTGGAGAACACATACACCTGCCGAAACTTCTGTCGTTTCTCAAGATAAACTTCTGTCGTTCCGACCATGGCTCCCCCACCGATAGCCTGCCCTCTCCCCAGGATACAGAGATAATTTTGGCTTAGGCAACATGCTCCCACCAGTGTTCACAGACTGCGTGTAACAACCACAGAACTGTGCAGAGCAGGGCAGTAACACACAGCCACCCTCCCATCACACCATCAGCCCAGCCAAAGCCCCATTCTAGCGCTAAAGCACCTTGCTTGGCATTTTCTCTCCCATGCAAAAAAAAGCACAGCAGGTAGCAATTCACCACAATGTACGCTTTAAAGTATCTTAGGGTTTTATTGTCAAGTATACCCCAATCAAACTGAAATTTTAAAAAGGCACATCAGCATGAAGGAGAGTGGGAGACGTGTTAATGCCATTATTGCAATAACTCCAAAATCATGTTACCGTATTTCTTGTAAAGCAAATTGTTGACAAGCTTCAGAATGTCATTACTGGCATAGTGAGATTTATCCCACCCAAAAGGTTGAAAGTCAGCACATAATAAAAAATTCCACCGTAGCCAGTTTTGCTCTGTGGTTAGAGCGTAGGCCCTTGGACTGAAGGGTCTTGGGTTTCAAGATTCCAGTCAAGGGCACATCCCAATCAATGTGTCTCTCTCACATCGATGTTTCTCTCTCTCTGACTCTCCCCCTCCCTTCCACTCTCTCTAACAATCAATGGGAAAACATATCCTTGGGTAAGGATTAACAAAAGTTCCATGTAGCCAAAATTTCCCTCCAAAAATCTCTTAAACCATCCAAAAGTATGACAACTGTTTATCTTGAAACACAAGACTCATGCTCACTGGATCAGGAAGCTCACAAAATATAGGCATATAGAAACTAAGACACACAAAGTTGGATCAAGTACTCACTCCCTCTCCCTCTCCATCTCCCCACTACACTGTTTGGCTATATTATTGCCAAATCACAATCTAATCAATTAAATGAGTATATGATGTAATTCCACCACCATAAATTACCGCTATGCGCCTCTCAACAGACACATGCTGAGAAATTAGCCCTCTGGAAGGCTAAGATGGAACTGCTCCTCCGGGTCCCCATGCCCTTGACCCCCAATTTGGGGGGAAAAGTAAAAGGTGCCCACTTACTTGCTGCCTGGATGCGAGCCTTCCGGCTAACCACCAGCCCAAAGCGGTTCTGAGCCACACACTCATAGTCGCCCTCATCTGAAGGGCTGTCTCCTTGATCCAGCCGGAAGTGCCGGATCATCAGGGACCCATTGGCCAGCGTGGTGGAGTGAGGACTCTCCGGCAGCTCCACCCCATTCTTCCTCCAGGTGATCCGCACTGGAGGGGTCCCTTCCACCCTGCAGCCCAGCACCACAGGCTGCCCAGGGACTGCAACAGCGTCGCTTGGCTCCACCGCAAATGCCAGTTCGGCAGAGTGGTCAAGACCTGCATGGGGCAGGGGAGGGGAGAGGAAAAGAAGACATCAGTGTGGAGTGAGCAGACAGAGAGAACTCTGCACACATGAGTTCTAAGTTCTCTGGATCTGTGCATTTCATCCCCATCTTTCTTAATGTTAAAAGGAATCTCTGTTAATAGGTAGGACTTCGTGCATTACGAAGTGTCATCTCTTGCTGTAATTTAATCCACACAATCTCAGAAAGGTAGATCTTATTCATTCTATTTCCTCTTGTACAAGGAAGCTGAAGCCAGAGATATTAAGCGACTTGTCCAGGGTCTCGCAGTTACTAGCTGCAAATTTATTAACTGCAAGATTGGTTCCAACACAGCCGCTGCCACTTCCGTGGTCAGCATGTGTAAGCACGAAGCTCCACAGGCTTTCACAGAGTGTGGCCGCAGGTAAAGCATTCAGCCAGACTTTCACAGAGTGTGGCTGCAGGTAAAGTATTCAGCCAGGCTTTCACAGAGTGTGGCCGCAGGTAAAGTATTCAGCCTGTCTTGGCTTCCCGTTCTTCATCTGTTTAAATCAGGAACAACAGCAATTCAACAAGGTAACCGAATACGATTGGAAGACTTAAAGGTACTATGGAAAGTTAAAAGTTCTAGACACAGCCCTCGCCAGTTTGGCTCAGTGAATAGTGTCGGCCTTCGGACCAAAGGGTGCCAGGTTCGATTCCGGTCAAGGGCACATGCCCGGGTAGGGGACTTGGTCCAAGGTGCAGGAGACAGCCAATCAGTGACTCCCTTTCATAACTGATGTTTCTATTTCTCCCCTCCTCTCTGAAATAAATAAAAATATATATATATATTTTTAAAGAAAAACACAAGCCGAGACAGGTTTGGCTCGGTGGATAGACGTTGGCCTGCGGACTGAAAGGTCCCAGGTTCGATTCCGGTCAAGGGCATGTGCCTTGGTTGTGGGCACATCCCCAGTAAGGGGTGGTGCAAGAGGCAGCTGATCGATGATTCTCTCTCATCGATGTTTCTAACTCTCTATCCCTCTCTGTAAAAAATCAATAAAATATATTTTAAAAAATAAAATAACCCACAAATTTCTAGACACTTATAAAGTGAGATAGAAATAAGCCAGTGCTTCTTTTTGCTGGCAAAACCATCCGAGGTCTGATGGACGCCTGGCAGGGAGCAGGATGTGTGGGCCCTAGAATGCACTGGGTATCGTTTTTTGTTGTTGGTTTGGTTTGGGTTGCTGTGTTTTTGTCATAAGGAGAGAAGAGGAGCACCGAACGTCAAGTCAGATTTCCCAAAATCCTGGAAGAGAAGGTTCCTAGAACCTTTAATCCCAGCAACCGATCCACTCCTGCAGAGAAGGGGAGAGCTGGAAGACAGGGGAAGGAGTATAGAGGAAGAGCAGGACGGGGAAATCAGGAAAAGCTTTCAAGGAAAGACAGGCGCTCCAATCCCAGGCACGACGCCAAGTCGCCAACTTCTCCCACAAGCAACTCACCAGGCCAGTTACAACTTCCCTCCGGGAGATACGGACCCACCTATGCTGAAAGGGCAGCCACAGACCCCTCCTCACATCTCCAGAAAGCCAGCGATCCCAGACAGAGCTGCCCCTCCCCAACAGACCAGCGTCCGCCGGCTGGGGAGATGGGGGAGTGGGTGGAGAAAAAGGAGGGGTGGGGGAGAGGCTGGGGGTATGGACGGTCCCCCCAACCTCAGGGGTATGTGATGTCTGGAGACGTTTGAGGATCACACCTCTTCAAACCGCTACCCAGGACCTGCAGTCCCCAGCCCAACCCCGGCGTAGCAGCGGGGGATAAAGTTTCTCCCGGAGGCGCACGCGAGAGCCTCCCTCCCGGAGCTGAGGGGAGAGAGAGCTCGCCCAGATGCCCGGAGGGATGGCTGCTGAGAACTTGGGGCAGGAGGGGAAAGGACTAGATTTGCACCCATTACAGCCACTGGGAGATCCGGGTGGTGGACGGACTCCGGGCCTCAGCAGAGCCGGAGCCCGGGGCCCGGAGCCCGGAGCTCGGGGCCGGGGCGGCTGGGCGTGCGCACACGCCGGGGAGGCGGGCACGTGGGCACCCCGCGCTGGCCCGCTCGCTCCGGGCTCCGGGCCGGCTTCCCTCCGCTTCCCCCGCTCGCCGGGGGCCTCTCCAGCCTCCCATCCCCACGCGCGGCCGCCGGGAACCTTCCTCCCTCTGCCCTCCGTCCCCCCCGCGCACCCCGCGTCCCGGTCCCGGTCCCACCTCCAAACCCAGGACGCGCCTTTCTGCCGGGGCAGCCCGCCGGTCCCAGCCTCCGCCCACCCCCAGCCCCCAGCCCCCGGCTCTGCCCCCCCGGGCTCCGGGCACCCCAGCTCGCCCTCTCGGAGGCACTCAGTCCCGCGGGTCCCCCGGGCTGGCTTCCCCAGCTCCCCAACTCCAGTCCGCCCGCCTAGCTCACGTCCTGCGTCTCACGCCTTACATCCTCGGTCCGGGTTCGGGTGCTGCCCGGAGTCCCGGAGCCGCTGCGGACTCAGCCGGGGCTCGGTCCTCAGCACCCCCGGCCGCCCCGGCAGCCCGGCCTCGGCGCCCTCTCCCCCCGGCTCCTCCGCCCCGTCCAGCGCGGCTGGCTCCCCGGCCCCGGCGAGCCGCTCCCGCCCGAGTCCCCCCGCAGGTCCGCCCCGGTGGCCCGCTCGCTCCCTCCCGCCCCTTCCCGGGGCTCGGCGGCCGCCCACTCACCCCGGCCGGGCGCGGGCAGCAGCGGCAGCAGCAGCGGCAGCAGCGGCAGCAGGAGCCGGGGCGGCCGGCGCGGGGGCGCGGCCATGGGGCTCTCGGTCCGGTCGACTCCGCGGCGCGCGGCTCCGGGGCCTCTCGCGGCTCACAGCGTCCCGCGGGGCCGGCGCCGGGGCCGGGGCCGGAGCGCCGGCCGGGGCCGAGCCCGGGCGGCGCGGGGCGGGGGCCGCATGCCCGCCTAGGGGCGCCGGGGGCGCCGGGGGAGCGCCGCTTGCGCCATCTTGCACCCGCCGCGGCGATCTGTCAGCCTCGCCCGAGGTGCGCGCTCCTCCGCGCTCGCCGCGCCGAGCCCGCCCCGCCCTCCTCCCTCCCTCCCTCCGCCCGCCGCCGACGGCCTCCCCCCCACCCCCCTTCCCCGCCCTCCGGTCCCCTCCCCCGGCCCCTCTCCCCGGAGGCCCGGTCTGGGGAACAAAAGAGCCGGCGAGCGCCGTGAGCGGCCGGACATTCCGGGCGGCCGGGCGGACGCGCCCCCGGAGCTTTGAACTGCGGCCGGAGCGGCCGGCGCCGTCCCGCCCCGCAGCCCCCATCCCGCCCCGTGGGCCTGCCCCGGCTTGGGGGGGAGGACTGGGAAATTGGGGGCCCGGCGGACTGTGGCGTGGGTCCGGGCTGCGGAGAAACGCGCGAAGAGGCGGGATCTGCTCTGACCATCGCTTTCATCGGCGCCCTCCTCCGCCGTGTCCAAGTCTATATTTTTTCGAGAGAATCCCCTCAGAACGGCATAAAGTTGTCAAAGATTCCGTTTTCCCCGCGTTTCTGGGACTTCCACCCACAGGCGGGGACGCTGAGCTGCAGGATTGGCCTCTCTAGACTGAAGCGGGAACGGGAGGGCCCGGCTCGGGTGGACGGAGATGGGAGGGGTGGGGAGCCCCCTCCAGGTGGGGGAGAGTGGCCCCAACAGGACAATGAGGACCCTCAAGTGCCCCGGCAGCCCGGCTCCCCGCCGCGGTTCCGCCGAGCGGTGTAGCCCAGCCGAGCCCAGCAGTCACTCTCTGGGCTCGCCTGAAAAATAAAGATAATCATCTCTCTCCTGCTCACCCCTAGAGACCTGTAAGCCACACAGGTCCTGGCAGATGACCTGGGAACTGGAAAAGCAAACCACAGGTTAAAATCCCCGGGAACATTTCCAAAGCCCAAAGAAGACGCATCAGAGAACAAACAAGGAGACAACATAGGTCCCGTGGGAAAATAGCCCTCAGAGATCTTGCATCTTCACCACTCACTATGACCTGATCTGTTGAGACCAGCATGATGGGCTAGTCCAGTGGTCGGCAAACTGTGGCTAGCGAGCCACATGCGGCAGCTCTTTGGCTCCTTGAGTGTGGCTTCTCCACAAAATACTACTACTGCCTGGGCGAGTCTATTTTGAAGAAGTGGTGTTAGAAGAAGTTTGTTTTAAAAAAATTGGCTCTCAAAAGAAATTCCAGTCATTGTATTGTTGATATTTGGCTCTGTTGACTAATGAGTTTGCAGACCACTGGACTAGTCCAGCTGAAATTACTGAGCACCGCCCGGCTGGTGTGACTGGGTGGCTGAGTATCTATCGGCCATGAACCAGGAGGTTGCCGCTCGGAGTGCAGGCCCAGATTTCAGGCTCACTCCCCAGTAAGAGGCATTACAGAAGGCAGCCTCTCATTAATGTTTCTATTTATCCCCCACCCTCTCTAAAATCAATTTAAAAAAACATATAAAATTATTGAGCACCTACTTAGTTCTAGGAGCAGGAGATTTAAAGGGAGTAGTCTCTGTCTCACTCAGCTGTTTGCTCCTGGCATTGGACTGGGATGGCAGAGGAATAACCAAGTCTCTCTTTTGGTACCAGCTCTGGGATCTTGGGATCAAGAATGTTAGCCACTGCGGAAACCGGTTTGGCTCAGTGGTAGAGCGTCGGTCTGCGGACTGAAAGGTCCCAGGTTCGATTCCGGTCCAGGGCATGTACATTGGTTGCGGGCACATCCCTGGGGGGGGGGGGGGTGCAAGAGGCAGCTGGTAGATGTTTCTCTCTCATCGACGTTTCTGGCTCTATCTCTCTCCCTTCCTCTCTGTAAAATATCAATAAAATATATATTTTTTTAAAAAAAGAATGTTAGCCACCTAAAAAACCTTGGTGCAGATGAGTAAAGAAGTATTGGCCGCCGAAACCGGTTTGGCTCAATGGATAGAGCTTAGGCCTGCGGACTGAAAGGTCCCAGGTTGGATTCCAGTCAAGGGCATGTATCTTGGTTGTGGGCACATCCCCAGTAGGGGGTGTGCAAGAGGCAGCTCATCGATGTTTCTAGCTTTCTATCCCTCTCCCTTCCTCTCTGTAAAATATCAATAAAATTATATATATATATATATATATATATATATATATATATATATATATTTTTTTTTTTTTAAAGTGTTGGCCTCCAGAAACCTGACAAGCTTATTGATGATGGGGTGTGTGCAGCCCAGGTACTCCTAACTCTGAGAGGCCAGCACTTGAGGCATGTGAACAGTGGGAGGCAGTGGAGAAATTCAGGGTCAGGGGACAGCAGCACACCAAAGCCCCAACTGATTTTAGTAAGGAAGAGCAGGAATGACGGACTTCTATTGGCCACAGGAAAGGGAGGGAAAGGGGGAGGGGGCCACCTTGGGCCCAAAGTCCTGGCACTCCCTCCCGCAGGGCTTTGAATTCTCAACAACCCTTCTTGGCTTGTCCTGAACTCAGAGAGGTCAAATTGGGTGTCCTGAGCTGCTGTCATTTTAAATTCATCTTGACAAGTGTTTAATTCTTCTTTATCACAACCCTGGTGTAGGAGTGATATGCAAATAATGGCTATTCTGCCACATGTAAAACGTGCAGTATCTCTCCATATGATCTGTCAATTAACGTGGGTCTGGCCCACCGGCCACTTTGGGGGTGGTCCTGGGCAGGGTAGCCTCTGGCTTTTGGTTCCCTCCATGGGAAAAGCACGCACGTGGCCCTGGGCAGGTAGCTCAGTAGCAGGTTGGAGTGTCGTCCTAATATACCAAGGTTTCAGGTTTAATCCCCGGCCAGGACACATGCAAAAATCAACCAATAAAAGCATAAATAAGTGGAACAACAAATTGATGTTTCTATCTCTCTCTTTCTCTCAAATCAATAAATAAAAATTAAAAGAACGAGCCCTAATCGGTTTGGCTGAGAGGATGGAGCATCGGCCTGCGGACTGAAGGGTTCCGGGGTCAATTCAGTCAAGGGCATGTACCTTGGTTTCGGGCACATCCCCATTGGAGGGTGTACAGGAGGCAGCTGATCGATGCCCCATTCTCTCTCATTGATGTTTCTAACTATCTCCCTCCCTTCCCCTCTATAAAAAAAAATCAATAAAACATATTTTTAAAAAATTAAAAGAAAGGCATGCATGTTTCAGGCTCTGTGAAGATCTTAGCAGAGAAGCTGCCAACCATGATCCTGAGATGAGTGTGGGTGTGAGGGAGAAGTTTTGTGTGTGTGACTGTGTGCCCGTATTGGAGTTAATGGACACAAAGGTATTTGTGAAGATCAGTGTGCACGTGTGAGGCTCTGAGCTTGCCTACTTGTGTGAGTGTGCAGCCGTGAGCCATTCTGGAGACCAGAGTTAATCAAAGAACAACTGTGGAGCCCCAAATCTCTGGAGTTGTTTGTTCGCTCTTCTCTTCCACCCAAGAAAGTTAAAAAAAAAAAAAAGTGTCCAGAAGGACAGAAAGACCAAGATCCCCAGAGAGCCTAAAAGAATGCCATCAATGAACCTATCTTTCCCAAGTTTAAGTCTTTTTCCCAAGTGCCTGCTGAGGGAGGAAGATGGTTCAGTTCTTTCTCATGACCACCTGCTCTCTGCCCTCAAAAACCAACCCTTCCCATCTGGTAAGAAATGCATTCTCTCTGCAGAAAGGCTGAGGAAATTCTAGACACTGGTTCCAACAGAGGACCCCACATTTTTGGAAAATAGTTTATTAATTCATTATAAGGACAGATACATGATCTTGGCTTAACACTAAAAAAAAAAAAAAAAGTCCTATTTGTAAAGAGGAAAAAAAATGCTGGAAAAAATAATTAAATAACATAGCATAAACTAAATACAAACAAATAAATGAGCAGGTATGATTACACTTGTCATGCATCAAAAAAAAAAAAGAGGAGGTTTTAAAATGAGACTCGAAAACGTAAGGCATCAATGGTAGGTGACAAAGGGATTAATACCCTGTAAAAGGCCAATAGACTCTTTTCTAATAAAAACACTACTACAAAGACACAAACCTAACACTTCCAAATTACCCAGAGTCCAAAATCATATATAATACTAGTGAGTAATGGCCACTTTCTTATCAACTGTGAGTTATAGGCAGATACCAGATTTATTACTTATTTGCTTTTGAGAAACAATTTTCCACCCAACCTAATGGGTTATAAATTGTCTCATTTGCAGCTATTTAATTTAAACCAGAACCTCAGTGCCTGTTAAACAAGAACATGAAAAATGACTATGTAGTGTAATGCTAAGAGCCTACTGTTAAAACAGCCATTTAATTCAGGGCGTTTTTTTTTTTTTTTCCTTTAGAAAAAAAAAAATCAAACCAGCAAAATAAAATGAGGCTTTTGACCTTCAGAGCAATGATGAAACATATAGAGTGGTGTTGGCCACAGCAACGCTGAATGCTACAGAAATAGTACAAGTGACACTTCTGTCCTTAACAAGATACAAAACCAACATTAATAATCTTTAGTGTTATCATAGGCTGTTTGAAGGAGGGGGAAGGGAAGGAAATGTAGGTGCGATGTCAAACGTGAGTGACACTCGAGTGTAATAAACACAGATGCTGAAAGGGTCTGAGGAAGCTGCAACTCTGCTGAGAGACATTTTACCATTAAAATAAAAAGGGGGGTGGGTGGAGGGGTGGGTGGAGATAGACTGGTTATTTCTAATTTAGCCAGAAGCCACAGTTAACCCTTGGTGTGCCAATCAGTTAAAAAAAAAAAAAAAGATGCACTTAGGGAGAAAAGACCCTACATTTCACACTCTTAGGAGAGGCTGAGGTGCAAAAATCAAATAAATTGCATTGTTTTCTCTACCCAGGAAACAGAAGTCAAGCTTGCCCTTTGTGTGGCAGGTCAAGAGAAAATGACTTCAGGATTGAATTCAAAACAAAACAAAATGAGCCAATTGCCCTTGTCCTGTGCAAAGACCCCCTCCCTGCCTGCACCCGGAGGAATGAGATTTCTCTCACTCCTTCCCCATCAGCTCATGTTCAAGGTGCTCAGTCAGAGTGGGGTGCTGCGGGGCTGCAGAGCCCCCAATTCCCACTCCCCTCCTCCTCTAGCTTTAGCTGGGAAGGAATGTCCCCAACCCCCCTCCATCCAGCAAGCCTGCCCCCTGCCTAGAAGGGAGGGAGGAAATTTATCCTGAGCCTCTGGGTTGCCTTTCTGTCTCCCCATCTCCAAGGTCCCCTTGGATCCATCACTTTCAAGGGGGCCCCTCCCATCGCAATCCCAAGGAAAGAAGATACAGGGGAAGCTGCTGCTCCAAATCTGCCCGGGGAGGGCAGCCTGCCTGGGGCGGGGCAGACGGAGGAGGCACAGCAAGAGGAGGGGGCAGGCGGGTACCCCGGGAAAGCGAAGGGGCAGGAGTCACGCTATGGCCTCGAAGCAAACATGAGGTAGTCATGTTGTTAAGGGAAAGAAGGAAGGCGGGAGACCACATGACACAGCCTGTGAGAGGCGTGAGAGACAGGCAGAAAGAGGAGAGAGGAAGGGAAAGCCCAGCAGGGGGGGAGCGAAGGGCACTGGAACTGGGAGAGCAAGATGGCTGGGGAGAGGCCGCGGGAGTAGCGAAAGGGAAGGAAGGAGGGGAGAGCGAGAGAAAGCAGGTGTTCAAAATCAGGCACTTCCCAGATCACAAAATTAAACGCGGAGTTGCTCTGAGGGGCCAGTCGCCCTCTCAGCGTGGGCAATGGGAGGCAGCAATGGGACCAAAACATCAGGCATTCGGGGCCTCCTCGCGCTCAGCCCGGCCAGACGGGAAAATGGGCCGGGGCCGTCTTGTCAGACAGGGCACTGGAAACACTCTCAGAGTGTGTAATAAAAGGCTGGGGGACGGAGGCGGGGGACCCTCAGGGCTGGGCGCGGACCGTGCTGGGGCACAGTCCTGACCTGGAGGGCCAGTGAGGCTGTAGTGACCTCTGCCTGGACCACAGTTTCCCAGCTCACCCACCAGCACACACATGTGCCTCACATGCAGCCACGCCTCACACGTCTCTCACCTACCACGCGTGTCACAGGGTATTTGGGGGGGAGGGGAGTGAATAAGCCACTTCTTCCTCTCCCTCTAGCCAGAGCACCCCGGGAGGCTCCACATGGCTGGATGATGCTCAGGATCCGCGGGTGCACAGGTGTCATGTCCCAGGATCCATGACAGCCTGTCCCAAACTGCACCTCCGGGGGAGCTAGGCAGAGGAGGAGACGGAGGCCCGGGACGGGCCGGGGCTGGCTCCTAGCAGGCAGGGGGCCTGGGGCTGGCAGCCGCCCCCGGGGGGCCCCTCCGGAGCCTCCCTGGGCTGGAGGTCCAGGTAGGGGCACGAGGGGGCCTCGGGCAGGCAGGTGAGTCTGTCTGGCCCAGGGGTCGCCGGGTCACAGCCTCCCAGCTCCCTGTCCAGCCAGTCCCCCGCTTGCCCTACGTCCACAGCCCCCGAGGCGAGGTCAGGAGCCTCCGGAGGCAGGGAGTCCTCAGGTTCCGGGTCCCGGGGGTGGAGGTCGGGGCTCCCTTGGGAGGCGCTGAAGTCCGAGTGAACAATGACGTCAGCCTCCACCTGGTTCCTGCAGGCTGGGGGTGGCTTCTTCCGCCCGTTGCCCTGGTCGGAGCAGAGGACACAAAGGCAGGGGACCCTCACCGAGAGTGGCCGTGGGGAGAGTGACCAACATATTGGGGGTGAGGAGAGACCGACACCCCACGCTCCCCAGCGACCCAGAGTATATATATATCCCATGGGAGTTGGTAAAGGAATCATGCTGACGACCCTACAAGAAATGGCGGCCTATGGGAAGGAGGGGGGGGAAACGGAATACTGCCGCTCACCCTTGCCCAGGAGTTCAGAATAGAGGGAAGGGCTGAAGGCACTCAGGCCCACGGTAACCCCGCTGAGGCCTGCTTAGGTCTATGCAGAGGAGGGACTGTCCCCAACTCAGGGGAAACACACCCTCCTGCAAAGTAGCGGCCTCTACCCACTCACCTGTGGAGCCTCCAGGGACTTCTATCCCCGGGGGCATTACCCTCAGGGGTCTCCAGGGAGCTCACTACTTCCTCTTCACCAGCATGGGGGCCCCTCTCTCCTTTCCCCCCCTTCCTCCCCCGGGGAACTGACCTTTATGGCGTCATACACCAGAGCCTGCAGAAACAGCGTCTGTCCGGTCCCGGCGGGGGGCAGCAGGGCCCGGGTCAGATAAGGCACAGGGCCGGCCTGGGGCAGCTCGCAGCCTGCCCAGGAGCCTGCCCAGCTCGGGCCCCCTGGCTGAGCCCAGGAGATCTGCGTGGGGAGAGAAGCCGGGGCACAGGCTGGGCGAGGGAAGGGGATGGAGCCCCGCCGTGGTCTCTGACTCCCATCTTCTCCCTCACCAAGGCTGCGGGGAGGAGCCCAGAATAGAGGAGAGTCTGGAGCAGGGGTTGGCAAACTTTTTGACTCGAGGGCCACCGTGGGTTCTTAAACTGGCCCGGAGGGCCGGAACAAAAGCAACCTGACCATGCTGGCACTCTCATCTTGGGCTGCTGGTGAAGGAGCGGAGGGGAGAGCAAGAGAACCCTCCGCTCTTTCGGCTCCGCGGGCCGGATAGAACAGCCGAACGGGCCGGATCCGGCCTGCGGGGCCGTAGTTTGCCCACGGCTGGTCTGGAGGGAGCTAAGGAAGAATAAGTCCTCCTGCAGAGAAGCCCACTGCCTCCTTCAGCAGAGTCAGGGAAGAAGTGAGGAAGGACTTGAGCAGGCTGGTCAGAGAAGGAGGGATGAGCCCCCGCTGCCAGCGAGGCTGGAGCCTGCCCCCACCCCACTCTCTCCCCGCCCCCCTCCGCCGTGGCCCGCCTTATCCAGGTCCCAGTTCCACTTGGCTGCAGCCAAGCTGACCCCCTCTTTTCCCCTTATTGGAGAGGCTGGCTCTCAGAGGTTTCCCCAGCTCCTAGGATGAGGGGTCTGGGGGTTCTGGAAACCCTGAGTCTCCTGCACACAGCCCATCGGGGGCCCTCCCCTCCTTCCATGAGAGCAGGCTGACCTCTTCTGCCGGGCCCCATGGAGGGGGAGACAGGGCCTCTTCCCCCGCAGGGGGCCCAGGGGAAGGGGTGGGGTACAGGGTCTCCCACAGGGTTACCCGTTGTGCTCTTGCGCCCCCTGGTGACCTACTTGGGAGTGCGCCCCAGTGTGGGACTGACCTGCCTCGGCTCCAGGCTCACCTTCCTCTTGGAGTGGCCCCGGCCTTCGGAAGCTCCGCCACCCATAAGGCTGTGCACCTCCGCCCTGTCCTCGATGTCTGAGGGTGCCGGGGCCCAGTCCTGGGGACGGGGGTGCACAAGGGACTCCAGTTCATGGGTAGTTGGGGGGTTGGGGGGTCCAAGGTGGGCTCGGGAGTACAGCGCGGGGTTCCCGGCGGCGGCCGTGGAGGACAGGCCCGGGAGGGCTTCCCTGGAAGGGAAGGCGGGCACAGTGGTCAGAGTGAGAGGTGGGGGTAAGGGGGTGGGGGAACTAGTCCAGCTTCTGTCCCTGGGCGGGTTCCTGTCCGTCTCTAGGACTTGGTTTCCGGTCTGTGCAGTGAGCCGTTAACTGTTCGTTCAAAGCAGCTGTGACGCTGCACATGGGACCCTTCCCCCCGTGGCTCCAGGCGCCTGGAGATCTGGACTCCCTCCTTCCAGGATGCGGGCAGCTGCCGAGGAAATGGGAGACGGGCAGCTCTGCCCCATGCATGCCCTTGCTGAGGGGGGGGGTCCCCTAAAGCCATCCCCCACTCTCGTGAGAACAGTGCCCCTAACGTTGCAGAGACCCAACTTTAACGGGGATTCTGGGGGTGCCTAGGGGCAAGTCATGGCCGCTGTCCCTGCTCTTTCAGCTCTGCCGCCCCTTCTGGAGCCCTCTGCCCTCCACGCCAGGCTGGCCCCTCCGCCCACCTGTGGGGGCCACGGCGCAGGCCCGCACACAGGCAGGCCAGCAGGCAGAGGAGGCCCAGGCACACACCCACGATGATGCCGGTCACGGAGTGCACGTCCAAGGAGTCTGGTTGGGGAAAGAGGGGGGACAGGACAGGTCACAGGTCACGGCCGGGGAAGGCCCCGGTTCCCAGGTCTGGACTTCTATCAGTGGTTTCCTCGGGGACCACCGGCTTGAACAACATCTCCTTTTGCAAGGACAGGAGCGGCCCACGGCCTCACAGAGACCACAGCGACCTCTCCCTCCCACTGTCCTCCCCACTGGCCATCTCAAAGCTGTGGTCCCTCCCCATCCACCTGCCTGCCTGGCCCCTAGGGCTGGTTTGGGGGGGGGGGCGGGGGGCAGTAAGTGCAGTGGCACAGCCCATGCGTAGAAGGGCTCTGTGCTTGTTTTGTTGTTTTTTTAATATATGTTATTGATATTTTACAGAGAGGAAGAGAGAGGGATAGAGAGTTAGAAACATTGATGAGAGAGAATCATCGATCAGCTGCCTCTTGCACACCCCCTACTAGGGATGTGCCCACAACCAAGGCACATGCCCTTGACCAGAATCGAACCCGGGACCTTTCAGTCCGCAGGCTGACGCTCTATCCACTGAGCCAAACCGGTTTTGGCTGTGCTTGGTTTAACGCTGTGCTGTCACCATCTTGAAATTCTTCCTACTTTTAAAATAAATTAAAACACCCTCATTTCATTTCACATCGGGCCTGCCAATCACATAACCAGTCCTGCTTTCCCCCAACCCCCCCCCCCCCCCGGAGCTCATCACCTCTCCCAGCCAGCCCTCTAATCCCAGCAGTCTCCCCAACTCTGACCTCTCACCGAACCCCCACTGGACTAGACCACACCCGTTTCCCCTTCCCCTCTGTCCTCTCTGCACCAAGCTAGGAGGGCAGCTGCTTGGAGGCAGGGCCTTGGAAGAGATGGCGTTAGGGTTAGGGGTCAGCTCCGGGGGTCCCTGGGGACCTCGGCTGCCCCGGGACGGGCCCACCCGCCCCCCACCCCTGCCCTCTTACCTGCGAGCTTCTCCTGGAGGGTGATCACATCCTGCAGGCCGGAGAAGGGCCCGGGCCCCACCTCTGTGCGGGCCCCCATCTTGAAGAAGTACCTAGTGTCGCTCTCAAGGCCGCGAACCTCGGCGCTGAAGATGTTTCCTGGGAGGCGGGGAGGCGGGGAGAGCGGGCTCTGGGTGGAGTGGGGTGGATGCGGGGACAGGCTGGAAGCTGGACTGCGGCCAAAGCCGGCTCCTCCCACCCAGGCAGCGGCTTCCGCCGGCCCTTTTAGAACGCCTGGGCCCGGTGGCACTCTCAGGACTTACTAGTCCAGCCTCTGGGGAGGCTGGGAAGGGGAGGCGGGGGGTGGGGGGTGGGGAAGCCCTTGCTCCGACACCCCTGGGCGGGAGCCTCACCCTCCGTGGTGAGCAGGGTCCACTGGTGCTCGGGCTGCGTGTGGTTGCTGCTGTACAGGATCAGGTACTCCACGATCTCCCCGTTGGGCTCGGTGGGGGGGCACCAGTGCAGCAGCACGGTGGAGGGCGTCAGGGAGCTCAGGCGCAGGTCCGAGGGGGGCGTCGAGGGTCCTGGGGTGCAGAGGGGGAGAAGGGTAGAGGCCGGATCACGGGGGGCCCCAGCCCCGGGGCAGTGGTGAGACAGGGCGGGCGGCGTGAGGTCACGGCCTCTCTCCTTCCTCCGTCACTGGGACAAGCCACAGACCACAGAGCAGCGTGAGCTCTGGTCTCCAACGGGGCAGTTTCTGGAAAACCTTTGGGGAGGGCGCTTCCACGTCAGGCTGGCTCCTGACAGAGAGGACAGAGGTTCGGGAGTTCAGGTCTTCAAGGCCCGGCAGGCAGAGGGTGGGATGGCGGCCCAGGATGCTAAGGTGCAACAGGGCCACCTCTTTGGCCCTGGGTGACTCTCCCCTTCCCAGGCTCCCGTGGTGCCGGGTGAAGGAGGAGAAACCATCCCCCTCGGTAGCTTTGGTCACTTGTGCTGGGGATCCGAAGCCATAAAGTCAGCTTCGAGGAACACTGGGCCGGGCCGGTGTGGCCCAGTGGTTGAGCATCGACCCATGCACCAGGTCACTGTACTGTCAGGGCCCATGCCCGGGTTTCAGGCCCGATCCCCAGTAGGGGGCAGCAGGGGGCATGCAGGACAGCCCAATGGATCACGTTGATGTTTCTCTCCCATAAATGTTTCTCTGTCCTTCTACCTTCCTCTCTCTCTGAGATAAATAAATCTTATCTTAAAAAAAAAAGAAAAGAAAAAGAAAACATTGGGTCTCCCTAAATTCTGAATGAAATTTAAGACCATAATAGCTGAGGTTATAGGAGGGTGAGAAACAATTTGCAAGCAGTTTTTTAAAAAGGAAATTCATGAGACCAGAGGGCCTTCACACTCCACCCCACACTCATCTTCCTATTTCAGGTCCGGGACAAAGGTCTCTCTCTGTAGATGGGAAGGTGAACAGTCTTAGGGCCAACAGAACAGAAGAGCTTCCCGCTGTGGGAACAGAAGTCCTTTTGTCTTCCAATGGCATTTCCAGAGAGTTCAAGAGTCACAGACTTGCAGAGTAAATGGTCCCACCTTTCTCTCTATTTCTCTCTTTTTAAAATATGTTTTTATTGATTTCAGAAAGGAGGAGAGAGTTAGAAACATCAATGATGACAGAGAATCACTGATCGGCTGCCTCCTGCATGCCCCCCACTGGGGATCAAGCCTGCAACCGGGCATGTACCCCTACCGGGAATCGAAGGGCAACCTCCTGGTTCATAGGTCGATGCTCAAGCCCTGAGCCACGCCAGCCAGGCCCACCCTGTGTTTTTACAAATGAGGACTCAGAGGCCCTGGCGGGGAAGGAACCTGCCCAACGCTCCCTGTGAGTCGGAGCCAGGGTGGGACCCATATGCAGAACCCAGGACACCTGCCTCCCCCCTTTCCCTGGCCCCTCTTTACCAGCTCAGTGGGTCTGGCACAGACTCTTAAAAGAAGCCACCCCTCTAAAGCCTGTGCTATCACTTTTATGGGGAAATGGGTAAGGCCAGCACAGGACGGGCCTGTGTGAATGCCAGCAAAGGACACATCCAGGAATCGTTCGGAAAAGGGGCCTTCTGGGCAAGGAGTTGGCTAGACGGCGGCTTGGCGGCGACAGGGCTGAGGGCCACTCACGGTCTGGCAGGGTGGAGCGCTCCACCACGGAGCCGAAGGGCCCGTCCATGTCCACGCCGTGGGACTGCACCGCAAACTCGTATTTGGTGAACGGCTTCAGCCCGCCAATGAGGATGTCTTCTCCAGAGCTGCCAAGGCAAGCATGTGACTGGTGATCTCGGGCACGCCCTCCAAATCCGCCCCCCGCCCAGGGGGTCAGGCTCCATGTCCAATGTCCAAGCCCGGCCCCTCCTCAGGACACCTTCCTGGAGTAACCCGAGCCCTCCTTCACCCAACGAACCATCTGGGATGCATCTTTCCATGGGGGTCATTTTACTTTAGCTGCAAACGTGCGCGTCTATTGCTTTCTAGGCAGTTCCCTTTGCCAAACCAGCGGCTCCTGAGAGCAGGGCTCGGTCCCCCCATCTGACTGGGGGCCCCCTCGGGACAGCGGCCGGGCTGTCTCTTCCTCATCCTATTGGGAGCCCCCTGCGATGGAAGAACTAGGTCTGTCTGCGTCCTGTTCCCAGAGTTCAGGACAAGGCTCTGTTGTGAAGGGATGGGATCGCACGGACTCTCCTTTCCCCTCACCCGGTCACCAGACCCCCAGTGTTCCCTCAGGGCACCAGGTGGGGCCTAAAGGCTCTGAGCCCCCTGGGCCCTCCTCCTCCTCCTCACCTGCTGCCTTCCTCCCCCTTCACAGGCTTCCTCCCCTTCCCACCTGGTGTAGTAGGTGACCAGGGAGGCGTTCCTGAGCCCCCAGGGGCTGAAGCGCACAGTGTAGTTGACGATCTTGACGGTGGTGAAGTCTGGCTTCTTCCACCGAAGCCAAATGGACGTGGAGCTGTTGGATTCCGCATGGACATGAGCGGGGGGTAAGGGTGGCCCCCTCTGGATGGGCAGGTCTGGAAGGTGAAAAGCAGAGTGTGGGGAAAGGAGGAAGAACAGTGAATCCTAAAAATGCATGGTGCTTCGCAGTCCCAGTTTAAAGTCATTTCCTTCTACCCTTCCTCCTTTGAGCCTGTGAATTGGGTAGCATCACTCCCACTTCACAGAGGAGGAAACTGAGGCTCCTGAGAATTTAAGTGTTTTGTGTGGGGTTTTTTGGCCAAGGCTAGCTATATATATACACCTCAAACTGTGAAAGAGAGAGGCAGCAAATCAAGGCAATTAAGAGCACGTATTCTAGCCGAAACCGGTTTGGCTCAGTGGATAGAGCGTCAGTCTGCGGACTGAAAGGTCCCAGGTTCGATTCCGGTCAAGGGCATGTACCTTGGTTTCGGGCACATCCCCAGTAGGGGGTGTGCAAGAGGCAGCTGATGGATGATTCTCTCTCATCGATGTTTCTAGCTCTAGCTCTCTATCCCTCTCTCTTCCTCTCTGTAAAATATCAACAATATATATATATATTTTAAAAAGCACATATTCTAGAGCCAGGTTACCCTGGTTCGAATTCCAGCTTGCCACTTACTAGCTGTCACCTTTGGGGAAGTTACTTATGTAAACTCTCCAGGTCTCCATTCACGATTCTGTCAGTGGAGCGGAGAACAGTACCTACCTCATATTACTGGTATGAGGATTGGTTAGCTAATATTTGTAAAGCATACAGAAAAGTGTTTTCTGTTTTATTTTGGGGATATAATACGCATAACATTCAGTTTAAAAATGTACAACACAGCGTTTTTTAGCACATTCATAAGGTTGTGCGGCCACCCACACTATCCAGTTCCATAAAACTGTTATCACCCGGAAGGAAATCTTGTTTTTACCCACGACTCCCCATTTCCCCTTCCCTCCAGCCCCTGGAACCACCCATCCACTTTACATCTCCACGGACTTGCCTACTCTGGAGCTTCTTCCTGACAGAGGCTGTCTGGGTCTCAGCGAGGACCCCTGGGCCTGGGGTTTGGGGGTGGGCGAGGCCCTCAGACAGCCTGACCCCCACGGCTGGCCCAGGGGAGAGGGGAAGGACGTTGCCCACAGACCCCTCTCACCTGGCGTGGGAGCCTTCTCCGTCTTGCCCTTCCACACTGCCGCGTAGCCGTCCTCGTGTTTGTTGAACGCCACAAGCTTGACCTCGTACAGCCGGCCAGGGACTGAGGAAGGTCACGGGGTCACGCACTAGCTAGAGGAACCTGTGGGGGTCTCTCCTCCCCAGAAAGGATGCCATCTCTAACTCCTGCACTCAGCTGATGCAGTACCCCACTGTCTGGCTCCCCCCCTCCGCCCCCCTTACCCCCAATCCTCCTCACCTAGCTGGGTCAGTTCATACTGCTTCACTTTCTTCTTGAGCCGGACGGGCCCCACATCCCAGGCCGGGTCTCCGCGGCTCCCCGGGGGGCTCTCCCCGTCAGCCTCCTCCTCGGCCCCCACCTCCCGCCAGTAGAGTTTGTAGCCGGAGATCTGGGCCGGGTGAGGAGGCGGCTGCCAGGACACGACCAGGGACTCCATCCTCGCCCGGACCTTCAGCTCTGCAGGGGCAAAAGGGACTGGGGAGCAGGATGAGGAGGGGGAGGAGGAAGCGGATGGGGGATACGGAGAAGGAGGTCAGGGGTGGGAGAGGGGGAAGAGGCAGGAGGAAGAGGCATCGAGTGAGAGCCTTGCCAGCCTCCTCCCGGTGATCGCCACCCAGCCACCACTCCAAGTGTCCGGCCAGGGCTTGCCTAGAGGCGAACTCTCTCCCACGAGCCCAGAGTGCTGAGCATGGAGGGGTGGCTCCCGGGTGAGTGCTCAGAGGTCAGCGAGGAGCACCTCTGAGGCAGGCGGGCAGGATCTCTACGTTTTCTGAAGGAATGAATGCATGGATCCTGGCAATGCAAGAGGGTCCCAGGGGTTGCTGAGGAGGGGTGGAGCCCCGGCGTGGGGACCCTACTTGAAGCCTAAATGTGGGGGACTTTCAACACATCACTCTACGCCTGGGCCTTTCAACAAAACCAGCCGTTGTAATTACAGAAGCAGCTGCTATGTCACAGCTACTGTGTACTAAATATTTTGTTTGCAGTACATTCATTATCCATCCCCACTCAGCTTGCAAGTAGACGAAGCCTTAGTGAATGGTTTGTAGGAGGTCACACAGCAGAAGAAGGGGCCTGGAGGCCAGACGTGCCTGCAAAGCCAGCCCTTCGCCTGCACACCCACCCACCCCCCGACCCATCAAACAGGGGAGCCATGGCGGGGCTCCGATGGAGGGTGGTGGGGTTTGGGTTCCAAGGTCACACCCACACCCACACAGTACGCACACCTCCCGGGCCCGTACCGTGGCTCTGGTTGTGCATGCTGGGCGTCCTGTGCTGCATCCACGGGGAGGGCGCCCCGTAGCCGGCCCCCGTGCCAGCCGAGATCCGCACTCGGTACACCTTGTTGGGCAGAAGTGAGTGCAGCGTGAGCTGGGTCTCATTGCCTGGCACCTCGCTGGAGGAAATCTGATCTGCCGGGACAGAAAAGGCTGGCTGCCGGGAGGGCACCTGAAGACAAGGACCCCAAACTCCCCCACCCACTCTGCCACCTGCGTCTGGTTCCCCAGTGCCCATCAGAGCACAGGGGCGCTCTCAGCACCGGCCCCTCAGGGCCTGGACGGACCCCATGGCTCCAGGGCTGACTCCTGGGCCTCCCGCCCCAGCTGACACTGCCATCACCCCCAGCTCTGAGTCAGGAGAATCACGGCATGTGGTCCCCACTTCCCCTATAAGCAGTCAATAGCACCCCGCAACCCCAGCACACGCACAGGGCACAAGCACAGGGGTTGGCTGTGAGAGCTACCGGGCACCCCCTGCCTTTTAGAACCCTGACAACCACCCCAAGCCCTGCCTCACCCTTCCCCCCCCCCTTCACCTTCACCCTGCTCTCCCGCTACTTGCCTTCTCCTACCATTTTACTCCTTTCAAACTCCTGCCCTAGATTACCAATCTCTGCCCTAACACACCCTCCCCAATGCTCCATTCCCCCACCCCCTTATCCCTCATCTGCTCTTTGGTGAGCTGGAAGGGTCCCCAGGGACCGCCTAGGCCAGTGGTAGGCAAACCGCGGCTTGCGAGCCACATGTGGCTCTTTGGCCCCTTGAGTGTGGCTCTCCCACAAAATACCACGTGCGGGCCGCGCACGTACAATGCGATTGAAACTTCGTGGCCCATGCGCAGAAGTCGGTTTTCAGCCTGGGTGAGTCTATTTTGAAGAAGTGGCATTAGAACCACTCAAGAGGCTAAAGAGCCACATGTGGCTCGAGAGCCGCGGTTTGCCGACCACTGGCCTAGGCCGCCTGCCCCGTTTCAAAGATAAGGAAACGGAGCCAGGGATTCAGCAAGACGACACACGGCGGCTTTGGAGGTCGTGGGGCCAGAACGCAGGCCTCCCTCTGCCTCAAGCTGGCCTTCTTTTCATTCCTGCCCCCTCGACCCCCAGCCCACACTCCCCTTTTCTGGGCTCCCCTTGCCCGGCTCCCCGGGGCTGCCCGACTTCCTCAGACTCCAGGCCACTCTGCTCAGGTCCTCAGAGGCTCTGCCCATCTTTCACAGACACACACCTCGCAGCCAGGGGACCCCGTGCCCTCCCTCTACTCACCTTCCTTCCCCAGGCTGTGCTCGATCTTGTACTTCACCACCTGCCCGTGGCTCAGGCTGGGGGGCAGGGGCAGCCACGCCACCCTGATGTCCGCGGGGCCGGGGCTGGACAGGGAGAGCTGGGGCGCCGCACTGGGGACTGAGACAGAAGGACACCAGCGTGAGCTCCGCTCCGCCAGCGGGAAGGCCAGGCCCAGGCGCGGCCGGAGACTTGCCCAGGTCACACACACAGCAAGTCAGGAGGAGGCCCGGGACCGGGATCTGAGGGAGGAAAGGGAGCCCCGAGCTGGAGAGGAGGGGACGTCCTTCCCCTAAAGGGGCACAACCTTTCATAGTCGGTGGGTCAGAGTCACTGGTCCCTGCCTGACTAGATGGCATGTGGGGGTGGGGGTGGGGAGGTCAAGGGCCACATGATATAGGGAATCACAAGCTGAGACCTCAAGTCCCAGTTGTCCTACTGACCCTGGGCAAGTCACTCTCATTTTCTGGGCCTCCGTTTCCCCAACTGTACATTGGGAAATAGAACCCCTGCCCACCCTTCTAGGGTACAAGAGATGACGCAAGGCAGGTGAGGGGCTTGGCACTCACTGGCGAAGAGAAGCCACGCTCCCACCCCCGGGAGTTCTCTGGACCCCAAGGTGCGCATTGCGGGTACAGAGGCCCTACCATCATCGGGCGTGTGGACCAGCGCTGGGGTGGAGGTGCGGCTGGCCCCCAGCTGGGAGTAGGCCACCACGTAGAACTCGTAGTCCGTGTTGGGCTCCAGGTCCCGAACCTGTAGCTCTGTTGTGTCATTGTTCACGGCAAACTGATACTCCACATTGTCCACGCCTGGGGTGGAGGCACGGAGGACAAAGGGGCTGTCACGGGCCCGCCCGCTGGAGGCTACCGAGGACCCTCCGCATTGTCCCAGTCTCCGGAATAGTCTGTGTGCAGTCAACTCCGCCCAGATCCCCTGCCCTGGAGATGCTCAGCTCCCCTGGCTTCTGGGGCCACTGCGTTAACCCTCCCCTGGCAGGAAGCTCTTCCTGGCAGCCAACAGAAGTGACTCCTGCTGCACTGACTAGCTGGCTCCAGGCATTTTCCCTGGGAGATGAAGCATCCCGTTCCTTCTCTCTCATCAACTATGATTCCGGAGTAACATGCCACACACCCTGACCCCTCCAGCACCAGGCCTAACCCCTACCACCACGGGTGTCTCCTACACGGGTGTCTCTCGTGGGCTCCTGCCCCATCCCATCCCAGCCCCAAAGAAGGCGGGCAGGCAACCCTTCAGTCATCCAACTTGTCCCGCCCTCAACGTGTCCAGCTTTTGGGCCTCTACCGGTGTGTGTCCCCCCTCTCCATACCCCCACCCCCTCCAGACGTACCTCGAGCTTTCTGGTAGTGGAGGGAGAAGCCAATGATCTGCTCGCTGTGCAGCTCGGGCCGCTCCCAGGCCACCAGCACGGCGGAGCTGCTCAGCGCCGTGGCCGTGACGCGCGTGGGGGCGCTGGGCAGCCCCTCGCGCACGACCACGGCCAGCGGGGCGGCGGCGCACGCGGTGCCCGCGGCGTTGTGGGCCACGCACTGGTAGTAGCCGGCGTCCTGCAGGCCGATCTGCGTGATGACCAGGCTGCCGCCGCCGCCCTGCACCTTGACGCGCCCGTTGGGCCGCAGCGGCGCCCCGTCGTGCAGCCAGCGCAGCGCCGGCCGCGGCTCCCCGGACGCGCGGCACACGAAGCGCGCGGTGCTGGCCCGCGTCCGAGACAGCGCCTCGGGCGCCTGCGAGATGACCGGGGCGGCTGCGGGCGGGAGGGGGACGCTGACCGCGCGCTCCGGCCACCGCCACCGGGGCTCTGCGCCCTCCCCCAAATACCCCACCTGGCTCCCGCGCCCCCTCCAGCCTTTCCCTGCTTCTTCATTCCCCCAAATACTCCACCTGGCCCCCGCACCCCCTCCAATCTCTCCAACCCCTCCCTGCTCTCCCTTCCTCCAAATACTCCACCTGGCCCCCGCATCCCCCCCTCCCCCAATCTCTCCAACCTCTCCCTGCTTCCCTCCTTCCCCCAAATATTCCAACTGGCCCCCGCACCCCTCCAATCTCTCCAACCTCTGCCTTCCCCCAAATTCTCCACCTGGCCCCCGCAGCCCCCCTCCAATCTCTCCAACCTCTCCCTGCTCTCCCTTCCCCCAAATTCTCCCCCTGGCCCCCGCAGCCCCTCCAATCTCTCCAACCTCTCCCTGCTTTCCCCCTTCCCCCAAATTCTCCACCTGGCCCCCGCAGCCCCTCCAATCTCTCCAACCTCTCCCTGCTTTCCCCCTTCCCCCAAATACTCCACCTGGCCCCCGAATCCCCTCCTCCAATCTCTCCAACCTCTCCCTGCTCTCCCTTCCCCCAAATACTTCACCTGGCTCCCGAACCCCCTCCAGTCTCTCCATCCTCTCCCTGCTTTCCCCCTTCCCCCAAATTCTCCACCTGGCCCCCGCAGCCCCTCCAATCTCTCCAACCTCTCCCTGCTTTCCCCCTTCCCCCAAATACTCCACCTGGCCCCCGAATCCCCTCCTCCAATCTCTCCAACCTCTCCCTGCTCTCCCTTCCCCCAAATACTTCACCTGGCTCCCGAACCCCCTCCAGTCTCTCCATCCTCTCCCTGCTTCCCCCTTCCCCCAAATTCTCCACCTGGCTCCCACATCTCCTCCAATCTCTCCAACCCCTCCCTGCTTCCCCCTTCCCCCAAATTCTCCAGTGCAACACAGCTTTGCCTCCTCCCCATTTACCCTCGTCCCGCCTGGCCTCCGCTCCTCCTGGGCCTAACCCCACTTCCTCTTTTATCAATTCCTTCTCCCCTACCAGGGTCCCCACACCTGCCAGGTTTACCCCTCTCCACAGTTATCCATCCTGAGCAACCCCGGTCCGTTGTCGGTCCCATTATCTTAGCGCCGCTTGGAGTCCCACCAGCTCTCCCAGTCACCTGCTTCACCCCCCCCACCCCCACCCAGGGCCTGAGCCCCACCCAGACCATCCTCCCCGCCCTCCATCACCCAAGCCCTAAGCACCCTCTCCTGCTTTCCCGGACCCAACTCTTCCCAGTCCGTCCTCCCGTCTCCTCCTGCCACCTCCCCATCCCTTCAATGATCTAGTCTGTCCCCTACAAACCCCCCTATCCCTCCACCCCACCCCCTGCTCTATGAAGCTCTCTTCCCCGACACCCACCGACCCGACACCCGACACCCACCCATCCCCCGGCCCTACCTCTCTGGCATCAGGTCTCTCAATTCTCCCAAACACCCAATTGCTCCCTTTCCCCCTTCCTGTTCTTCCCCGGGTCCCAGCCCGCCTGCACCCACCATGCGGCCCCCCGCTGCCCCCCGCCTCACCCAGCACGCGGAGCTCGGCGGCGGCGGTGGCGAAGTCGCGCGTGCGGGGCTTGTTGGCGCGGCAGACGTAGACGCCCGAGTGCCCGGGCTGCGCGCTGGCGATCAGCAGGTTGGTGCGGCCCAGCACGATGACGTCGGTGGAGATGGGCTTCCCGTCTGGGGGCGAAGAGGGGAGGGTGCTGAAGGGGTAGGGGAGGACTGCCCCTCCATCCACTCCCCGGACCTCGCGGCCCCTCAGCGCCCGGGTGGGCGATGAGATCCTAACAGCGCCCGGTTGGAATCTCAGTTCTCCTACGTGTGAGTCCTCAGGTCTCCTAGCCTAGTGTCTAGGAGTCTTCGCATCTTGGTGCCCCCTCTGTGAAACAAGGAGGTAGTCCCTAGCGGGAAGGGCTGCCAGGGGGTGGGATGAGCAAGGTGTGTGAGAAGCCCTGGCACGGTGCAGGCAGGTAACAGGTGCTCGGGACACTCATCAATGACTACTCCCACGGCTGTTAAACTTGATTTCTTACAAGGACACACGCCTGAATGGAAAAACACACAAATGGCCAAGGAACACATACAAAAAGCTTTCCACTTCACAAAATCAAAGAAATGCACATCAAAATGCAGACGTTCATTTCCACCTAGCCTATTGGGAGTGTATCTGAAGACATACGCTGCAAAGCTGTAGAAAGAGTAAATGCTGATAGGGCCATTTACATATACCAGGGGCTCCACCTTAACCTAGAAGCCAGGGATTTCACTTACGGGCAGGCACCGGTCCTGGGGAGATGTGAACAGGGATGATGGTCATAGCGTTAACTGTAACAGCGGACAACTGAAAAGGACTTACATTTTTAACAGTAGGAACTGGAAAATTGCATTACAGCTATATTCAAATAATGGAACATTATCCTATATAATAAAAGCCCAGTGACTGAACCGGGGGAATGACCAGTCGACCAGTCACTGTGATGCGCACTGACCACCAGGGGGCAGAGACTCAGCACAGGAGCTGCCTCCTGGTGGTCAGTGTGCTCAAACACTGGGAGAGCCACTGGGCTGATTGGGATGAGTGGGGAGCAGCCGCTCAGAGGGCAGCTGCTGCCCTGCAGCAGTGCACGAATCCTATGCACCAGGCTTCTAGTCTCTCTCTCTCTCTCTCTCTCTCTCTCTCTCTCTCTCTCTATATATATATATATATATATATATATATATATATGCCTAAGTGACCAATCAGTTGCTATGACAGGCAATGACCACCAGGGGGCAGATGGCAGACACTCAATGCAGGAACTGCCCCCCCCCCCAGTGGTCAGTGCACTCCCACAGCCAACCTCCTGCAGCTGGCCAACCTCCCATGGTGCCTCCCTCCAGCCAGCCAGCCCTGGTCATCCCTGATAGCCTGCAAAGTTTAGGGACCCCACTGGTGCATGAATCCATGTACCAGGCCTCTAGTAGAGTCATAATAAGTATTATTATTATTATTATTTTAAAATTTATTTTATTGATTTTTTACAGAGTGGAAGAGAGAAGGATAGAGAGTTAGAAACATCAATGAGAGAGTCATCGATCAGCTGCCTCTTGCACACCCCCCACTGGGGATGTACCCACAACCAAGGTACATGCCCTTGACCTGAATCGAACCTTGGGACCCTTCAGTCTGCAGGCCGACGCTCTATCCACTGAGCCAAAACGGTTGCAGCCATAATTATTTTTTGAAAAAGTATTAAAGATGGGAAAGTGCTAATGAGATACTATTGAATGGAAAATAGGGCTTGGAACTGTAAATTCAACATGCTCTCAATTTAGAGGGGAAATGTACATGTGCATAGGAAAAAAAATGTGGAAGAAAACACACCCATACGTTAACAGTTTTTATCTCTGAATGGTGAGATGTTTTCTGTTTCTGCTTTTCGCCAGTTTTTTATAGTGAACACATACAACGTTTGCAATAAGAAGAAAATAAAACAAACCGAAACCGGTTTGGCTCAGTGGTAGAGCGTCGGTCTGCGGACTGAAGGATCCCGGGTTCGATTCTGGTCTAGGGCATGTACATTGGTTGCGGGCACATCTCCAGTGCGGGATGTACAGGAGGCAGCTGGTCGATGTTTCTCTCTCATTAACATTTCTAGCTCTCTATCTCTCTCCCTTCCTCTCTGTAAAATGTCAATAAAATATATATTTTTTAAAAAGAAGAAAATAAAACAAAAGTCCCCTCCCCGACGTAGTGGTAAAATAACTGTGCTCAGGGTCAGGAATAAAGTCCTTTTGGGGTCTTTCTCTTCCCAGCCTCTGTTATTAGCTGAGTTTCTCCAAGCGAGTTCCCAAAAACTACAGCTATCAGGACCCCCTGGGGCAGCAGCTCTCACATCCTTGCTGTTACACGTGAATGATGGAATTGCAGAGGTCGCTAATATGCAGAGGCCCAGGCAGGACCCAGATTTTACATTTCTAAGTAGGCCCTAAGTTCCGCCATCTTGAAATGGCAAAGACCAACCCCTCCCTTTGAATTAGTCAATCGTGAAAGACTATGCACCTGAGCTCCAGTCAAGAGTGAGGGACAGGTCACCTGTGCCAGGATTAAAAAGCCAAGCAGACTTGACTCAGTGTGGGTGCACTCCCAGACCCTGTGCTGCGCACCCTCCTGCAGGAGTAAAGATATGTGCCTTGCTGCCTGGCTCCTGAGTATGCTTTGTGTTCTACCAGGACCCCTGAGTTTGGGGGCTCGCCTTATTTCTTACAATTTGGGGGCTTGTCTGAGATACCATTTGTCATCATGGGGTAGGTTGGCCGGCTGCAGGTTAGCTGTGGGAATGCACTGACCACCAAGGCATCTGGCCCCTGGTGGTCAGTGCATGTCATAGCGACCAGTTGTTCTGCCATTTGGTCAATTTGCATATTAGCCTTTTATTATCTGTATATATAAAGGCCTAATATGCAAAGTGTTCCCTAGGGAGTTTGGCTCGGAGTTTGGCTCGGAGTTTGATCGCTCACTCTGACATGCGTTGACCACCAAGGGGTGGTGAAGAATGAAGGAAGGCCCGGCTGGCAGTGGGCAGCCAGGGAAGGGAGGCCCCAGCCGGCAGCCAGCAGCCGCTAGTTACCCTACACATGCATGAATTTCGTGCACTGAGCCTCTAGTATAGGATAACCAGCAGAGGCTTGTTAACTATACTTGAGATGCAGTTAAAGGGATAGCTGAACAGCTAGATGCCAAAAGCAGGATGACCTGGGAGAACAGATTGGCCTTGAATGATTCTGGAAGGAAAGGGAGGAAGGTGTGTAATGTTGGGGGCCAGTGTTGCACATTCATCCCTGACAACACAGCAGGCGGACCATCACCGAGCCCTAAGGCATTGGCAGCTTTAGCTGATGAGGGAGCTGGAACCTGGGATTGAGGCCCCTTTCTCTGATCCACTGAAGCAACGGTTTGAAAGTGGAAGGGAGCGATGGTATCCATATTCACCCCTTTGTTTAGGAGCTACAGTGATGGGATGTTACATCATCCCATGTATTATCCAAAGGTTAATTGAAACCACATTGACCAAACAGCAAAATAGTCTTCTAGACACTGTAGAGCATGAAAGCCAATGGATGTCAGCCGAGTTTGAAGAAAACAGTTTAAATAAAGAAAAGGGCGGGGGGGAGGAGATTGTGAGGATAAACAAGTCATCTTTCCTGTAAAAAAAACAACAACAACAAAAAAAAAAAAACACAGTTTAGACAGCCGCCATTTTGGACTGCGTGACTTGGCAGCCGCCTTGTTGGCAGCATGACTTCCAGCTCCCCTGGGGGCCGCCATCTTGAAATGGCAAAGGCCAGCCCCTCCCTTTGAATTAGCCAATCGTGAAAGACTATGCGCCTGAGCTCCAATCAAGAGTGAGGGTCAGGTCACATGCGCCAGGATTAAAAAGCGGAGCAGACCTGACTCAGTGTGGGTGTGCTCCCAGACCCTGTGCTGCGCCCCCTCCTGCAGGAGTAAAGATATGTGCCTTGCTGCTCGGCTCCCTCCCGAGTATGCTTCGTGTTCTACCAGGACCCCTGCGTTTTGGGGCTCGCCTTACTTCTCACACTCTCCTCCAAGGGCTCTTGGGGCTCTGGAGGGAGGGCAGGTATGAGTGTTCCGTAGACTGCACGGTGAGGGTCGGCCCAGCGCTCTCATTACCCTGATAGCATCTCCGGTAACGCAGTCCCACTTGGCACTTATCACTGGCCGCCTGATACCGTCACGCCGGGAAGCTTCTTTCACACTGCGAAGCCTCTTTCATGGCTGCGTCTTATCTCCCTCACCCAGACTGTGAGTGCAGAGGGCCCCTGTGGCTCTCATCTGGGCATGTTATTCATGGTGCCCAGCATGAAGCCAGGCACACAAAGGCGGGGACGCTGGGTGGACCAAGAGGCAGCTGTGTGATGAACCAGAGCAGCGGAGGGGGCCTGCTTCCCGCCTGACTCGCCGGCTGTGGGGCGCCCCTCCAGCTCACACACTCACTCACTGTTGTGAGGAATGAAGTAAGGGGGAGAAGCTAGCCCGGTGCCCACGTTAAGTAAGGTCTCAAGAATGATTTTGTGAGTGGCAAATCCAACATGTCTTGTAAAGGAAGCATGCTACATTGATTGATTATTAAGTCTGTCCAGGTCCCCTACCCACCCCTGGCCCTGGGGGAGGAGCTCCTGCCACGCCAAAGGCCGTGGGTATGAAGCCACACCCTTAGAGCTCCGTGACTTGTGGACGCATGAGATGCCACGCCCCTCCTCCCCCCGCCCCTGCCCTTTCAGTTCGCTCCCTTCACTTACCCTGTCGGACCCAGGACACGAAAGGGGTGGGGTCAGCAGAGGCCACACATTCCATCACCACACTCTGTCCAGACACCACGGTGGTGTTCTCTGGGGCTGCCACAATGACCACGTCCTGGCCCCCCGTAGACACCAGGGACCCTGGAGAGAGGGCAGACCAGCGGGCAGTCTTACCATAAGGTCCATTAGGTGTCTTCTTCACATGTGTACTTCCCCTGGTGCCCCAGGCCAGGCAGGCAGGGCTGGGAGCGGCCAGGTTCCACCTGACAGATGGGGAAAGCAGCCATGTGGTTCCCCCGAGCTGGGGCGGGGACCTTTTTCCCTTGGAGCCAGGAGAAGGAAGAATGACCTGGTTTCCAACAGACTGCCCCATTTTCCCCTGCCACACCGAGCCCAACCTCCAGGACTGCCAGGGTCATGAGTAGACTTGGAGTCAACAGTCATAGTTCCTAGCTCCAACAGGTATTATCCTCATAGTCCTGCTGGGTGACCTTAGACGAGTCCCTTCTCCAAGGGGTCTCCCGTCCCCATGTGCGAAAGGAATGGGGTGGGCAGCTCCCTGTGCACTGCTTCCTGCCACGGTCTCAGTGTGACTTTGCCCCCTGGGTCCGCATGTAATGCCTGCTTTGTCCAGCAGATGGAGGCAGAGACCCCGGGCACTGCAGGGAGAGCAAACCAGGCTCAGAGCAGCTCAGGCACTAAGCCCCCAGGAAGCAGGGTGGGATTGCAGGGACTGGGGGGGGTGGGAGGAGATGTGCCGAAGGGCAGGAGTCAGGGGAGATGCCCATGGCCAAGGGCGGCGGATGAGAGACCTTGGGTGAGGCCTGGAGTAAGATCAGAGGGGCGCCTTCGAGGTGCCAGGCACTTTCCACCCAGCTCAGCTATTCTCACAACCTCCCAGGGCTGGACATTCGATAACCACCCCACGGTCACACAGATGGTGAGTAAAGACGCCAGGATTTCAATCAGGTCTTTCTGACCCCACAGCTTGTGACCTTCCTATTGCTTCACCCTGGGACATGAGCTTTTTCCAAGAAATGGGAAATACAGAACCACCCGATGTGGGGAGCTGGATTTGCAGGGCACAGCAAGTAGTGATGGGTAAACCCCCAAGTCCCCTGAGCCCCCAGAGGGACAGGGACCGGGGCTTCGGGGCACTGACACCCTTCCTCAGATGCCTTACCTCCCCACCCCCGCCCCCAGCCCTCCATGCTCCAACCAGCCCAAGGGAACGCAGGGTCTCGACAGGAAGGGAACCTGCATTGGGAATCCAGCCAGGTCTCTCCCTGAAGCTTCTCTGGGCTTCATCACCTCTCCTGCCCGATGAGAGGGACACCCCATTACCTCTTTGGACCTCTGAGGCCTCCCCAGCTGACTCCAGAAGCACCCTGGTTTCCCCCACAGGGAGCCCCTCACCTCTGGGGGCCACGCTGAGCAGGGCCTCCTGGCTGAAGCGCCGGCGGGCGGGGTTGGTGGCCACGCAGCGGTAGGCGCCCGCATCACTCTCCTGAACGTCCAGGATCTGGAGAACCCCGTTGGGAAGAGTGATGAGCCTGGGGAAGGGGAGAGGGCACCGGTGAGGTGGGCAGGAGCTGTGCAGGGAGAGTGGCGTGCCAAGGGGGCCTCCCGCTCCAACCGGCAATGTCTACAGTGCCTCATTTTCCAGCCTCACTCATCATTTTTAAAACACCAATCAGAACTGGAAGACACCATCTTCACCTGCCAGAGATGCCAAGGTCACAAGGTTAAACACATCCTTCTTGGATGAAGGAATGGGGGGGTGGCGGGGGGGTGACTCCTGCCTTGTCAGTGGCCATGCCAATCCACACACCCTCTTCCAAGGGCAAGCTGGTGACCTCTTCCACCCAAGCCTGCACATGCCTTTTGGCCCAGCTGCACCACGTTGAGGACTCCATCCCTCAGATATTCTCAACCATGTACACAAAAATGTATGTTTGACAATATTCACTCCAGCGTTGTCCCTAATGGCAAAAGACTGGAAACAGCCCAGTGTCCATCTGTAGGGTGGGGACTGCCTATGTCGGTTTGGGGACATTCGTACAATGGAATGCTGGGCAGCTGCTACAAAGGAGGCAGCTCCCTGTGTGCCGACACAGGAAGATTTCCAGTGTGTGTGTTGCAGAACAGTGTGCGTGTGTGTGTGTGTGTGTGTGTGTGTGTCGGGGGGGGTGGTATGCACACATATATGCTGGCACTGAGTGTCCCTGGTGATGGTGGTTGTCTCTGAGGAGGGGGCTCTAGGATCCTGGGAGCTCAAAGTGGGCGAGGACTCACTTTTATTTTTTTATTTTTTATTTTTTAAATATATTTTATTGATATTTTACAGAGAGGAAGGGAGAGAGATAGAGAGCTAGAAACGTCGATGAGAGAGAAACATCGACCAGCTGCCTCTTGCACACCCCCCACCGGGGATGTGCCTGCAACCAATGTACATGCCCTTGACCGGAATCGAACCCGGGACCTTTCAGTCCGCAGACCGATGCTCTACCACTGAGCCAAACTGGTTTCGGCAGGACTCACTTTTATTATACTACTTCTGTACCCTCTTCCTTCCCTGGTTAAAGTCTCTTCCATTCACACTCTCTCACCCGACCCTCAAAACAAGCCCCAAGAAACAGCGGGGATCACAACCTTCCTTTCATTGGTGGCAAAACTAAAGCTTCGAGAGCAGAGCCTCACAACTGGAGCAGAGTTGAAACTTGAATCCAGGGCTTCTGGTACCAAATCCCAGGTGTCCTTCCCACCTGCCTGGGTCAGCAGCCTGTAGGTGGCTGAGGATGCCAATGGAAGGCACGTGGTCCCAGGAAGCCCCGGTCAGTATGTATACCGGTGCTACCGAGCAGGAGCAGGCTGGCTGAGGGTAGTAGTCTCTGCCCTCTGAGTTACAGGGTCAGAATATGGCTCAGGCTGGGAAGGCCCAGAGACCCGTGCTTGACAGACAAAGCAGGGAAATGTGTCCATGGAGGCCAGGGTGGCGGGCTCGGGCCCAAATAGGGAATAAGTGGATCCTCCTGAATCCTCCAACTGTGGTCCATGCGGGGTCAACTCGAGGCTGAGAGTTCAAATTTCTCAAGAGAGCAAACAGTGCTGGCCCCAGGATACAGGCTGGGCCAAGGTCAAAGAGGAAGATCATTTGGCGAAGATCCCTTAGCCCCTGGGGAAACGGGGCGTAAGAAAAGCTAAGCGCGGGAGATGAGCCCTAACCCAAGGGTCTTGGGAGAGAATTCTGGCCCAAAGACTCAGAGGAAAAAAAAACAGAAATCTGCATCCTCCCTCCTCCACCCCAAAAGGCCAACCCACCTATTGCCCCAGCATCTTCCCCCAGCCCCAGCAGCTGCCCACATCTGTGCTGGGCCAGTGGGGGAGAAGGGACAAGGAGGCCAAGGGTGGTTGGCAGTAAAATGCTGGGCCAGGACCCAGCCTGCAGCCACAGGAAATGTCTTGGGAGAGGCCAAGTGGAGAAGGACAAGCAGGACTTACGTGGGAAACAAAGCTCCCACCCCCATCCGGGCTTCTCCCACCGAATACACTCGGCCTCCGAGACCCTTCGTGCTTCCCGCACCCCTCAACCCCAAGGTCCCCGGGCCTTCCCAGGGAAACTGCTCCAGGTGCCCGAGAGCTAATCCCTCATTTGGCAAGTAGCATGCCCTTAATTATGTGCTGAGTGTATGAATGACTACCTTTCCTCGGATGTGCTGTTGCGACGGCCAACAGAGCGAAATAGAACCACGGTAAGCGTTCCTCTACAGCAGGGGCGGGGAACATTCGGCCCCTGGGCCGTAGAAGGCCCGAGAAATCACTTGGTCCGGCCCTGCCACAGCATTAGCGGTGAGTTAAGGGAATGTGTGACCAAATATAGCAGGCTAATGTTTACGCTGACAATTGTGTATGGCCCTCGAATGACGTTATAAATATCCAAATGGCCCTTGGCAGAAAAAAAGGTTCCCCAGCCCTGATGTACAATCTTTCCTGTTTGGTTAAAATGTGGTTTTAGAAGCTCTGTCCTTGGAGAGACGTCCAAGATCTATTGGTTAGTGGGGGAAAGAGTCACAAAACAGTGTTTATGAAGCAACTCTATTTTGGGAACATAAATAAGTGACATGTTAGGATATACACAAAAAACTCAAGGGTGGCGAAGCTCCCATCACTCAGGGAGGTGTCCTCTGGAAGTGGCATTACTGGGGTCTTATTTGTTGTGCTTTTTTTTTAAATTACAGTGTATGTTTATTAGTTTGGAAATATAAAACATTTTTTTAAAAGTATGTGTGTTGTGTACACCTTGTTCTGTAACTCCAGTCTCAGTGGCAGGTCGGAGAGAATTAGCTCCAACATTTTAGCAAGTGACATCACATATCTGTGCCTCAGCTTCTCATCTGAAAAACGGGTTAAATAATTTGTCTTGCCTCCTTCACAACTCTAGCCCTTTTTAAAAATATATACTTTATTGATTCTTTAACAGAGAAGAGGGGAGAGGGATAGAGAGTTAGAAACACCGATCAGCTGCCTCCTGCACACTCCCCGTTGGGGATGTGCCCACCAACCAAGGTACATGCCCTTGACCAGAATCGAACCTGGGACCCTTCAGCCTGCAGGCGAAGGGCCACTGAGCCAAACATGTTCAGGCAGTCTTAACCCTTTTAACGTCTATGAACTCACATCAGATAATGGACATAAACACCTACCAATCACAAACTCTAAACACACCTTCACAATGGTGTAAATGGCACACATATTTAAAAAGACTGGAATACTCAAAAATGGTAATAGCTGTCTGTGCTCAGCTGGTAGATGACCTCCCCCCCCCCCCCACTTAAAGTTAGCATAGTTTATCATTTAAAAATTTATTCAAACTTCAAATGAAACAAAATAGCTACTTATAGAATGAAAAGCAACCTCTACCCAAAAGGGAGAAATTCTCTTTCCAAGCCTGAGACTGAGCCTGCAGCCCCCACTGCCCCGAAAGGCCACTTGGACCCAGGGGTTCAGGGACACAGAAGAAATGACACCATGGCTCTGAGTTTCCTGAGGCCAAAGAGCCCCACCCTAAGCCCTGCAGAGATGCCCTCGGGGCAAAGGACACCAGCTGAGGGTCACATCATGTTGACAGACTTGATGGACACTGGGAGATGGCCGGGATGGAAGGCTGGGTGAAAGAATCCATTAGCGCCATGTTTTTAAAGTGTGAGTGAATGGCAATCACAAAATGACTTCACATGGATCCAGACACACTTTTTTTTTTTAATTCCAGAGCTTATGTATTTATTTTTATGGCCACCTCCTATTTATGGTAAGTATTGCTGGTTTTCCATTTTACTGCAGTGAGATAATGTTTCTTTTTAGTATGTGTTAAGTTACAAAAGAGAGAGTTGATTCTAAGAAATGTATTAAGTAAGTGATTGTATAAATAGTTTAGGGACGGCCAACATTATAAAGGAGGTTTAAGAATGCCCGGGTTTTGGAAAACATTACTCTCATTGATGACTGGTTCCCATGGAAGAAAAATTATCCCCTATCATTAGAAATCAGTTTAAGTGCCAGGGAATTGCCTTAGGGTCTAGTCTTCACCATCAGCTTCAAAAATATGCACACATACCCTGACGGAGTGCATTTATTAACTGCACATGTGCACACCCTACACCGAGGCATATGGTCTCCTTCAAACCTCTGGGCTGAGCTTATGAATAGCATATTTGTACACGTACTATATCTGGGCATGTGTAAAAATACATACCTTGGGCATAATCGAGTTGCTGTTTTAGACATTTCTTTATTCCCCCCACACAATGTGCTAGGACATGTGAGCCTGGCTTATTTATAGACGAGGATCACTTTTCAGAGGACTTGGGGGCAAACACTCCCAGAGCTCAGGAACTGGCAGCTCCGGGCTCCTGGGAGAGGCCTGTGGCTTCATGGAATGGTGCCTGAACTCGATGCTGGGAGGCGAGGTCCGAATCCCACTGCTCGCTCAGACACTTTGGGAAAGAACTTCTCTGCTCTGAGCCACAGCTGGACCCCCCCCCCCCGATCTCTAAGCCCACCTGCAGGGGAATTTCCTCAGACACGGCAGCTGCCCCACCACAACCCCCGAATCACGAGCGGCTTGGGTATCGGCCGTGCCACGCGCTGGCACCCAGCACTCTGGATACTAGCTGGCTGACCTGGGCCAAGGCATTCCTGCCTCTGATCTTCAGTTCCCTCATTGAACAACTTGGATAACAGTATCTGCCAAAGCCATATGTGCAGACCGAGAAGGATGTTTATTATGTGTTAAGTAAAAGTTGAAATATAACCCCATATTTGTTTTGGGAAAAGCACACACACACACACCACACGCACAGATGACTGAGCCCAGCCAGCATGGCCCAGTGGTTGAGTGTCGACCTATGGGTCAGGAGGTCATGGTTCAATTCCCTGTCAGAGCACATGCCTGGTTTGAGGGGCATGCAGGAGGCTGACGATCAATGATTCTCTCTAATCGTTGATGTTTCTCTCTCTATCCCTCTCCCTTCCTCTCTGAAATTTAAAAAAAAAAAAAATGTCAGAAAAAAAAAACCAGTATGTACAATTTCTAAAGAGAATCTGTATAAACATGCAGGGGGAACGTCCAGAGGATGAACATCAAAACTAAAAGTGGTTTTGTATGGGTGACAGGATGAGGAGTAATCTTTGTTCTTTTTTTATTTACGGTATATGAATTTAAAAATGTATTTTCTAGGAATATACACTAAAAGAGAATAACATGAAAAATAAGAAGACATAACTCTCATTAAGTGGTTTTTGCTCTCTCCCATTCTCTTGGGGGCGGGGGGGGGGGGGGGGGCGAGATGCCTGCCGGGAGTAGGCTCTCACTTGGTTCTAACCCTCCAACTCCCAGCAAGCACCGCCAGACAGCAGTGAGCAGCCCCACACTTGGAAGGCATAGAACTTAAATGTCGATGTTCCCGTGGTCCACTTTCTAGAATGCTCATTCATGGAATGCTGCAAGAGGGGCTCGGACAGATGAGTAGGAAGTGTCTGGTTAAACAAGTTAAACAGTTTTTCTATACAGGACTTCTCAGTGCCTTGTCAATCCCGAGAAAGAGATTTATAGATAGTTTCCTGACCTTAACTATAGAATAGATCCCCCCACATACATACCTAAAACAAAAAAAAAGTTTCTTTTGGGACTAATGTTCTACAAAAAGTCTGTTTTGGGACTAATGTGCTACCAAGAACACACGGTGGGAGACCATGATCTAATTCAATCCTTTCATTCCCTCCCCGCTCCCTCCCTTAAGTGAGAGTGACTTGCTGAGGACCAGTGGAGCTAACCAATCACCATGGTGGCTTATATCTTGACTTCTCTCCCTTCTTTCTCCCTCACGACTGTTACAGAGATGTGTCATTGGCTTTTCTACCTAGAAGCTTCTCCTACACTTTCACCCCTACCTAGACACGGGCCAAAGTAGAAAGAGCTGGGAAACTCCACACACTCAAGAGAGGTCAGTCCCAGGGCAGGGAGGTCTGAAGACCAGTGTTTCTGAGCCGAAGGAACCCCGCCTCCACCAGGAGAGAGGGAGGTGGTGACCACGGCGAGAGAGACGTAGCCAGAGGTGGGAAAGGCCTGTGGAGCCACGTTTCCATCGATGTTGGAATCCGTGGGATGACAACCGCATCGTGAGAGCAGCTCAGAGTGAATGAGCCTCATGCTTTCTGGTCATGCGGCAGGTATGTCTGGGCCCACCCAGGAGGCCACAGAGGGTTTAGCCTCTGCTTCTTTCCCACCTTAGAAGCGCTTCCCTGGCATGGCCCCCTGTGCCCACTGACTTCATGGGGAGGGAGGAGGCTGAAACAGGAAGGACCTCCACAACCCATTTCTCAGATGCTACTGAGGCCCTGGAAGAGGAAGAGAGGCAGAACCCTGCAAAGAGAATACCTTTCCGGCAGGCCTGGGGCCTTGAACAAATAAACGTTCTGCCAAAGAGGCGTGGTGTGGCTTTGGATAGACCACAGCTCCTCCCTGGCCCTGATTTATGGTTTTTCATAAAGCAAATGGTTGGACTAGAGATGCTCTATCACTACTCCCCGCCCAAGCTCCATAGCTTAGGGGGAGCGAGAACTTCCTGCCCGACTTCTCCTTGGCCCGGAAATGAGCTGCGAGTCCGGCAGAGTTGGGTTCCCAAGTCAGTTTCAGCCCATGGAGGCTTCCTGCCTCTAAGAATTCCCGAGCCCTCGCCGGCCTGCCCCCGGGGCCCCACTCTCCACGCCCCTCCCGGCACTCACCGAGGCTCCGTCGGCACTGTCCCCTGGTCCTTCTCCCAAGTAATGATGGGCGCTGGCAGCCCTTCAATGTGGCACTCGAACCGAGCCGTCCCGTTCTCCTCCACGGTCTGAGACTCCGGGTGCAGAGAGAAGCCTGCGAGTGCTGAGGGTGCGACAGTGACACACAGGCGGGGGCGGAGAGGGACAGGGAGGACGGGCCACCGCGCGCACGGACAGGGAAACACACACGCACACGAGAGACACGGGTGACAGAGGACACGCAGAGCAAATGCAGACCAACAGAGACACAGTTGGAGATGGTAAGAGTGGTCAGATGCTGTGAGTTCCAGAGTCCCCAGGCTTCCCATCAGAATCATGCTCAGCCTACAGTGAGCATGCACGCCTTTTCTGTCCTGGAAGTTATTTCATGGTGGCCTGTGCCTCCCGAGAGCCCCAAAGGGCGGCCTGGACAGCGGGGCTTGACTCCACAGACTCCGCCTCCTGTGAGGTGGGAGCTCTCTGGGGAGCCACCTTTGTGCCTCCCATATTCCGATGAGCCCCTCTGGCAGGCTTCCTGGAGGAGAGCGCAACCTTCGACTCTCACCCTCCGGGGGAAGGAACAGGAGCAAGAGCGGGAGGGGAGAAGTGGGACTAAGGAACAGTGAAGCCGGCAGTGCCAGGGAGGCCGAGGAAGGGGCCCGAGCAGAAAAGAGAGGCCTGTGTGCAGGTAACAATCAGGATCCCGCCTCCTCCCACACCCCAGGCCTCCCGGGTCCCAGCCCTGTCCCCCCCGAGGGGGACACTTACTGGCGAGCTTGACCACTGCGGCCTGGCTGGCCACTGCTCCGAGTGGGCCGTGGGCCAGGCAGGAGTAGCTGCCCTCGATGACGTCAGAGGCCCCGGGGGCCGCCTCGGCGCCACCCGCGGGCGCCGGCGGCCGGGACAGCCACAGGGAGCCGTTGGGCAGCAGGCGCAGGTGGCTGTGCTCCGGCAGGGCTCCCCCGTCTTTGCTCCACGTGACGCTGGTGGGGGGCCCGGCAGCCACCGTCCCCAGACGACAGTCCAGCACCGCCACCTGCTCCGGGCCCAGGACCACTTGCACTGGCCCCGGCCCACAGCTCAGCTCCACGGTTGTCTCCTGGGGCAACGGCAGCTCCCCTGCGTAGAGGAGGGGACACCAGGGCCATCAGTAGGTGTCCCCCCAGTGACGGAGCCACCCAACCATGCAGGGCCTGGAGCAAATGGTGGAGAAGGAGGTCTCATAGGAAGATTGAGTCTGGATCCTGGCTCTATCCCTCACCAGTTGTGCTTTTGGGCAAACTGCTGCATTTCTCCGCGCCCCCACCTTCCCACCCACTAACACACACAGTTCTTAGCATCGTTATTCACAGTAGGCAATAGGCGGAAATAGCCCAAGTGCCCATCCCCTGATGAATGAATAAACACATTTCTCAGCCGCCAAAAGGGACGAAGACCTGCCATGTGCTTCAACATGGATGAACCTTGAACACTTCATGCTAAGTAAAGGAAGCCGGTCACAAAATGCCGCGTACTGCATGAACTCATTACCATGAAATGTCCAGGATAGGCAAATCTTAAGAGACAGAAAGTAGATTCATGGTTGCCAGGGATGGGGGAGAGGAAAGAATGAGGAGTGACCGTGAAGGGATATACAATGTTTCTCTTTGAAGTGATGAAATTTCCCAGAATTAGATAGTGGTGAAGGTTGCACAGCCTTGTGAATGTACTAAGCACCACTCGCTGATGCGCACCCTGTAAGGGGTGAGTTTTATGGCATGTGAATTGTAGCTCAATGAAAAACAAGACAGTCCAGCCGGTGTGTCTCAGGGGTTGAGCATCGACCTAAGAACAAGGAGGTCACGGTTCCATTCCCGGCCGGGGTACATGGCCAGGTTGCGGGCTCCATCCCCAGTGTGGGGCGTGCAGGAGGCGGATGGTCAGTGATTCTCTCTCATCTTAATGTTTCTATTTCTCTCTCCTCTCCCTTTCTCTCTGAAATCAATATATATATATATACCCACAAAAAAAGAAGACACAGTGATGGCTTCCTGATAAGGCTGCTGTGAGCACTGAATGAGATGATGTGTGGGAAGGAGTGCAGCACAGTGGGACAGAACAGGGGACCCAGTGATATCACTCCCTCCCCTGAAACCCACACTACAGCCCTACCCATTTCTGCCCAGTGGCTGGAGGAGCGAGGCACCCTTCCCGCAGCTCTGTCCCCCAGGCCACGCAGCAAGCCCGAGCCAGAACCCAGGCTCCAGAGGCGCCAGGAGAGCCCGCGGCTCCAGCACCGTCCTGTCACAAAGGGAACAATGGCGGGAGGAAATGCCATCTCCAGACAAAAACACACGATGGCCAACCCATATTTATTATTTTAGCCAACGTTTCAGTGGGGCCCGGGAGCCATCATTCACAGAGAAGCTGCTTCTCCCAGCGTGTCTCCCAGGGGGTGACCTGCTGCCTCCCTGACCCACAAAGGCTCCATGGCCCAACGTCACCTCTTATCTTTTGGCCTGACCCCTTCCCTCAGGGCAGGACGAGGTATCAGAGCGAACCAGGGACAGCGGCCCCTACGCATTAGAAGGCAGGTCAGCCTGACAGAGCCACGTGGGGCGTACAGAAAGCACACTGGCTGCGGAATCAGGGACCCTCCGCTCTAGACCCAGCTCTGTCATAGTCTACCGTGTGGACTCGGGCCAGTCACCTCTCCTTCTCGACTTAGTTTACTCAGAGGTAGGGGTGGCGTCTGAAATTCTGCGATTTTAGGATTATTAATGAACCAGACATAACCTAATGCTGAAGAAACCTAGAGCATCCTCTGGACATAGACACAAACTGCAGATACAACCTCTCACACCTGAACAAATGCACCCCAGGCTCTGCCACACTCGTTGAAACCTGGACACATATACCTCCACTTAGACAATGATGACGAGACGTCCCGCTTTTGGCGGGACAGTCCCAATTTTTAACAATTTGTCCTGTTTTTAAAAAAAAATCCAGATTTTTGGAAAGATTTCGGGACGAGGGACAAATTGTTAAAAATCGGGACTGTCGCCGAAACCGGTTTGGCTCAGTGGTAGAGCATCGGTCTGTGGACTGAAGGGTCCCGGGTTCGATTCCGGTCAAGGGCATGTACATTGGTTGCGGGCACATCCCCGGTGAGGGTAATGCAAGAGGCAGCTGATCGATGTTTCTCTCTCATCGACATTTCTAGCTCTCTATCTCTCTCCCTTCCTCTCTGTAAAATATCAATAAAATATATATATTTTTTTTAAAATCGGGACTGTCCCGCCAAAAGCGGGGTGTCTGGTCACCTTAACTTAGACCCCCCGTCTGTCCCCGGGCTCCCTTCCCACTCTCCCTAAAGAAGAACGAGGCTGAGGGGAGACGTGCAAGCTGGCCAGGGTAAGGAGGCCGTGGCTCTGATGCTGCAGAGTGAAGGACAGACAGAGATGGCCTGAACCAGGCCTCCGCCTTTCTTAATCTACCACCAGAAAGGCTCAGCTGGCACCTCCAGCTACACAGGAAGGCTCAGCCTTACCGGTGGGTGCAGGGAGGAGAGGGCATCCTTGCCCTCACCCGTTTCCATTCTAATTGGGGAAACAAAATCGGCATTCACATCATTGCCGGCCGTTTGTCGTGGTAGAAAGAGTATTTGACTTTGGCGTAGAAGGTCAAGGTTCCAATCTTGTTCTTCCACCTACCAGCTGTGTGACAAGCCACTTAACTGAGGTGACCGACCAGATGTCCCGATTTTTAACCATTTGTCCTGAGTCCTGTGGCATTTCAAAAACACTCGGGACATTGCCGAAACCGGTTTGGCTCAGTGGTAGAGCATCGGTCTGCAGACTGAAAGGTCCCGGGTTCGATTCCGGTCAAGGGCATGTACATTGGTTGCGGGCACATCCCCAGTAGGGGGTGTGCAAGAGGCAGCTGGTCGATGTTTCTCTCTCATCGACGTTTCTAGCTCTCTAGCTCTCTCCCTTCCTCTCTGTAAAATATCAATTAAAAATATTTTTTTAAAAATAAAAATGAAAACACCCGGGACAAATTGTTAAAAATCGGGACTGTCCCGCCAAAAGCGGGACGTCTGGTCACCTTACACTAGACCTTTCTGGGCCTCAGTTTCCACACCTGTAAGGCGAAGAGATAACCAGACTTGGCGGGATTAAACCAGACGATGTGAGTTGGGGCTCCAAGCGTCCATCAAAGGAGCTCACCCTTCAAAGGCACTGACAGGGCGGCACAAACGGTAATGGCCGTTCTCAACATCCAGTCCCTCCTACCTCCGAGGCCCGAGACGCCGCCGCGATTCAAACGCAGGCCAGTCTGGGCTCTCAGCCCAGCGGCTTCCAATTGCTGGGTTCCAATTGCCGCTAATCAGCCCGTTGGAGTTTCAGGGGGAGAAAAGCCCCACTGACATGAAACCCTGAGCCTTCCCGCGGCCTCCCCGCCCCCCAAAGCACGTCCGGGGCTTGGAAAATCCCTGCTGCGCTTAACAAACAATGTGAACAGTTGGGGCCGAGCAGCTGCTGGATGTGTCAGCAGCCTGGGCTCGGCGAGCAGGCCGGCGGCCAGAGGGGCCGGGCGGCTGGCTGGGGAGCCCGGAGGAGGCTCCGATTCCCTTCCTGAATACTCGCGGGTCAGCAGATGTCTGGCGTCCCCACCTTTGGGGCGCCCAGCAGCACCCAGTGAGGCAGAATGGGGAAACCAACAGCGATGAGCACGCAGAGAGAGAGAACCCAGGAGGGTACCGGGCTGTACCGGGCTGTGCCGGGAGCCCGAGCCCGCGTGGGAAGCCCGAGATTCCTCACTTTCCAGAGGGGAAACTGAGGCCCAGAAGGAGGGTCTCATCTCTCTTGGAGGCGGTTGCTCCTGAATAAAAGGCTTCTCTCTGCCTCAGTGCCCCACCCAGCCCCTGTGGCCCGGGCATGCATCCTTAGGCACCCAGCTCGGGCTCTGGCCCTCCGGGAAGCTGCCCCTGCCGTCCCCCGCGAGGTTTTTCCTGAGTCTCATCACACGGCCCCTGGGAGATCCGTCCTTCCTCTTGCCTAGACGGACAGTGGGACTTAGCAGACCAGGCCTTGACCTAGTCCCAGAGTCAGAGTCCTGGGTTCATTTGTCGTAGGACCTTGGGTCCATTACTTTCCTCCGTTCAGCCTCCATGTCCACAGTTTTAAAGATGAAGAACCTCCACGTTTCTAAACATGTTCACCAAAATTCGCCCAGCAGCAGAGAGGAGCGTCCTCAGGAGGCTTGCTGACTGCCCAAAAAAATGGTTTTATGTGAAACCTCTGGCACATTTTGCATTCTGCTCATTACAAACGATGTTTGTTTTTAATATACATGCGGTTCCTACACCATCGAATCTTCTCGTAAAAGCGATGCTCTGGGGAGTGGGCATCGTTTGTCCGCTGGCTTTGTGGCCAGCCCTATCCTGCCTCTCCGTCCCCCCCCCTCCCAATGGCTGACCCCCAGAGCCCCTCCCACAAGCATTTCTCAGCTGCCCCCCTCAGGGCTGGGCGGACACAGTGGACGCTTGCTGCCTGCCAGCTTTCTGCCTCGAGGGGCCTCCCTCTCCCGGGCCCCTGTCTCCTTGGTGAGACCCAGAGCTGTTCAGCTCCGGAGCCCCACGGCCATCTCCCAGTCTCCTTCTTCTTTTACCCGCTTACAGGACAAATTAGATTTTGTGAGGCCAATTAGAACTCAGACAGAAAGGAGATCCGCTGCTGAGCCCCAGGGTCAGCGCAGTGCGTTTAGGGGGATTTGCAGGGGCCTTGGCGTGAGCCGGGGCTCCGATTCTCAGTGCACTCGCAGGAAAGAGGCGGGTTGGTGGGGGGGGGGAACGAAGCCAGATGCCTCCTTAAATAAAGCCAAGAACTTGCCACAAACATCAATGCCCTGTCACTTCTGAACTTCAGGGCCCACCAGATTTACAACTTGTTTTTGATCTGGGGCAATTCTCCATGACACCATCCCCTCTCTCCTTTCCCGGGAGACACGAGTCAGGTTTTTTTTTCCCAGAAACCCGCCCTCCCTGCCCCCCACCTGGGCCCCCTCCCGAGCCGCACGCTAAGCCCCTCCCACCAACAGCTGGAAGGAGGCTTGGGGCGGTTGCCTGGGACACGGGCAAAGCAGGAGCACCCCCTTCGGCTGACGTGACAGCAGGGCCACACTCAGCCGCCTGCCTCCTGCTCCCCGAGACCTCCGTCCCCCTCAGGGGGGCATTTCCCCCCAGGACTGGGGATTAAGGGGAAAATAGACGTGGAAACTGCCTTGCATACTATGTGGCACCTCGTAGGCGCCTAACAGAAATACGTAAAAAGCCCAGAGACAGAAGAGCAAACGCCAGCTGACAGGAACTCTGTACTTAAGCATTACCAGCACCAGGGAGCTCACTACCTCACCCGCTTTGCTGTATGCCTTGTGTGATTAATACTACCTTTCTCCTATGTTCACCTTTTTCTACCTGTATGCTCCGCTCACTTGCCAGAGCTCTGGCCTCCAAACTCCACAACACAGTAATGAGCCCCTTATCGAATCATCTAGAAGTCTTGTCTCTGCACCAGCTTGCATCTGAGAGAGCTTATGGAACAAACCTCTGCTTCCTGACCCCAATGACCTCAAAGACCCTCACATTTAAAGGACGCTTCAGCCTCAGCAGCAAGACGTTATTAGCTGGCAGCCCCGCGAGCCCAGAAGATGAGGATTCCATTTCTCTGCACGTCAGGCCTAGAACTTCCTCTCTCCGGGTTTCCTTCCCCTGCAGCTCTGATCACTCCCCTCCGACCAGGCTGGGGCCTCCCCCACCAGAACTGCTCTCTCTCCTCTCTCTCCCACCCCAGGGAGCTGGGAGCCCCCAGGCAGGCCTGGCAAGGACATCTGTTCTGCATCTGGAATGCCGTGTCGGGTCTGGTTGCTATACCTCAGACACAGTGGAGGCTGGACCAGAGGCAGTGGGAAGAGGGGATCGGGGAGTAGGGTGGATTCCAGAGCCCAGACACACCAACTGAGGGGGGCCAAGCCCAAAGTTGATAACTTCTTATGTGAGGGGGAGGGGAGTGCAGAGAGTGTGTGTGTACCAAATCCCAGGGCAGTTTGGCTGTTCCAAGAGCCAGGAGACTGGTTCCAGCCCCAGCTCAGTCCCTATTCATGTAACTTTGGGAGGTCACTCAGCTTTCTCATCTGTAAAATGGGTTCATTTTAAATTATTTCTAAGTTCCCTTCAGTGATGATGCTCTAGTTGCGAGATCACTTAACTTGAAAGAGGTACCTTGAGGAGGAAAAAGGGAAATGCTAATGTATACATCATGTGTGATTAACTGGACCATGAAAGAACATACAGGATCCCTGAGGGTTTATATGACTTCCGGATATGACTCCCTATTGAGCCCTGGCTGGGTGGCTCAGATGGCTGGAGCATCATTCCATCTGCCAAAAGGCTGTGCGTTTCATTCCTGGTCAGGGCACATATAGGAATCAATCAATGTTCTCTCTCTCTCCTCTCTCTCTCTCTCTCTCTCTCTCTCTCTCACACACACACACACACACACACACACACAAATCAGCAAAAACATATCCTCAGGTAAGGTTAAAAAAACAAACAAGATTCGCTATTAAGAGAAAGCACGTTTCACCTAGCTTCTAAACTCCAGGATGGGCTCAGAGAAGGCCACCCCAACACCACAGCTGACTGAGGCTGGCCTCTGAGCCTCCAGACTGAGAAGGGACGGGAGGGGGCAGTTTCTGTGTGAGAAGAAAGCAGTTTTCATGTTCTTAGAGGCCTTCTATTACTGACTGCTGGCTCTCTGACGAGGTGAAAGGGAGCGCCCCACTTCTTATATACGACGAAAACGCACACTAAGCCCTCCAGCACCAACCCCATGCCAACAGAAGTCTCCCCAGCTCCCAGTCCCTGATTCAGGGGAGGGTGAGAGGAGAGGGGCGGGCACTATCCTGAGCCAGCCCTGCGTTCTGCTGAAGTGTTTATTATTTTTCACTTCCCTCTCCCTCACCTCCTACAAACTCAATTTATTTTCAAATCCTACTGATGCTCCTTCCTAAATATCCCTGGAATCCAGCTACTCTGGCCACCCAACTGTGACTCCAGTGGCCACCATCGTCTTTGGGTGACTGGGACAGCCTCCCAAGAAGCTGGGGCTTCCTGCCTCGGCCCTGCCCAATCCATTCTCCACGCTGGCTGGAGCGAGCTGAGGCAAAGCTGATCTGAAAGCCCACCTCGGGCTCCTGGGGCCTCAGAAACCTTGGTGGGGCTCACAAGGCCCTCCGTAATCTGGTTCCAGGCCCCACCCCCCTTCTCCCTGGACACTCCATGGCCCATCCCATCCTCCCCCAACCTGCTCCACTCTCGCCCCTGGTGCCCTAAACTCCAGCCGGGTTTACCTTCTTTCAACGGTCAGGACGAAGTCACCTCTGGGCGTTTGCACATGCTGTTCTCTCTGGGAAACTTCCTCCATCACCACTGTCCTTCTATGGGGCTAACGCAGGCGCTGCCCTGAGCTCCATTACTCATTGCTTCCTGAGGGAAACCTTTCCCCAGGACCTGTCAGTCTAGCCACCAGACTGGAAGCTCTGCACCAGCGACCAAGCCTTCTAGGCACTGGGCACGTGCTAGCCAAATAATAATAATAATAATAATAATAATAATAGTGCTCAGTAAATATTTGTTGAATGAGTGAATGAGCAGCCTCGGTCCAGATCACTGTGGCTCTACAGAACTCTGCAGGTGTGTCCCAAGGGGGCTGAGCTTTGTACAGCCAAGGTCTGGGGCCTGAAGGCTGGGAGAGTAGTTGCTTTAGCCCAGTGTTTCCCAAAGTGTGGTACGCGTACCCCCAGGGGTACGGGAAGAGTTTGTGGGGGTACGCGTTGCACCGGGGTTTGGTGGGGATATGCACTGCACCGTGCTTAGCTGCGCCTAATTCTACATTCTCATGAGTCAAGTCAATTTCGTCCTTCTCATTGATCCAAATAAATGTTATTTATAATATAACTTCTATTTATATTTTATTATGAATAACTTTATTTTTCGTTTATTATTATTTTGTGTATGTACCAAAAAAAATAAATATATTTTGATTGTTATTAAAATACAATCTTTTTTTTGACGAGGGGTACTCAGCGTTACGAAAATTATAGAAGGGGTACACATATGTCAAAAGTTTGGGAAACACTGCTTTAGCCCCACACACTGCTGTGGAGGGAGCCCCAGATCTGTCCCTGCCTCTGCCTTGTGCACCCCGAGCAGACAGAGGCCAGGCCTTCTAGGCAAACCGAGCCCCTTGCCAGAGGCCCCGCCAGGATTCATAATGCTCCAGGGCCCTTCCCAGCCCTGGTCCCGCTTTGTCGGGTGACACGGAGCCCTAGTTGTGTGCAGCTCTTGGAAAAGCCAGAGACCGGAGCACAACCTTTCCTCCTCTCCTGGGCTCCAGGGGATGCGCTCCGCCCTCTTCACCTGACAACCCCGATTTCCCCCGAGGCCTGCAGCCAGGTGGCAGTCAGCCTGGAAGGGGGCGTGTCTTTGTAAGGAGAGACGGGGTCCCGGCAGATCCCGCAGTTTGGGTTTCCAGGAGGTGGGCCTGGGGGTGACCAGGGTAAGGCTCCTACCCCTCCGCCAGCCCGGCTCCCTCCCACGTGGCCTGGCTGAGTCCCTCTGGAAAGCCGCGGCAGCTGGAGAGAAATCCCCCTCCCCACCCCCATCCCGCCTCCAAGTCCCTCCCCGACTGGCTTTGGACACATCCTCAGCTCCCGCTCCAGAGGGAAGGCAAGAACTGGGCGAACAAAGCGGCAGCCCCTTCCCCTCCCCGGCCCTGCTATCTACCTACCTGCCTGCCTGCCCCATGGGCCGCCCCAAACTCACAGAGGACAGAAAGCGAAAGGGCTAGGGGCGCAAGAAGGAGCCCGAGCGAGGCATAGCGACTGGGGCCTCCGTGGCCCGTCGTCGGCGTGGACAACTCCGACTCCTACCCCGCCCGCACTGAGGCGGGAGGCGGGAGGCGGGAGGAGGCCCCGCTGGCCTCGGCGGCTTCTCTGATCTGCCCTGGGGGTCGGGGCCGGGGTGACACGCGCCCCATCCCCAGAGTGAGTACTGGGCGCATCCACACAAGCAACCGGTTTCCTGCCCCCTCCCTCCCCCGCGGCCCGGCCCAGGCCCGGGTTTGGGGGGGCCACACCGCCCCTGCGCGCCCCCCAGCTCCGGGGCCACACCCTCCGGGCAAAGTTGAGTGTTTTACCTCCGCGTCCCCACTCCCCTGCCCCACCGGAAACCTCTGCCCTGGCCCCCGCCGCCGGGGGACACTCCCCACAGCCAAGGCCAAATATTAGCTCAGCCTCGCAAACACAACTACACCCGGTCTGGACACCAGCGGAGGCGCGGACACCCCACCCACCGCGCTCCACACGCTCAGCCCCGAGACCCGGCGGGCGAGGGGAAGCCCGCCCCGCTCCTCACCCGCTCCTCACCCGCGGCGCGCACTGCGGACACGGGCCCGAGACCCTCCCCAGCCTCGGCCAGCGCGCACTCACACACACACACACTCACACACGCACACACACACACACAGACACACTCACACATGCACACACACTCTCATACACATTCACACACACACACACACACACATTCACACACACACACGCGCACACACGGACACACACTCACAGCACGCACACACAGACACACACACGGAGACACACAGGCGCGCGCGCGCACTCACACACACACACACTCATACACACACACATACACACACTCTCATACACACATAGGCGCACACATACACACACACACTCATACACACACATACACACACAGGCGCGCACACACACACACGCACACACACTCATGCACACACACAGACACTCATACACAGGCGCGCGCACACACACACACACACTCATGCACACACAGACACTCATACACACATACACACACTCACACACACTCACGCACACACGGGCGCGCACTCACTCACTCGCTCACTCGGGACTCGGGAAGCCAAGGACACACACCCCCCGCGGCCGGCGAGAGCCGCGCACGCCCCGGGCCGCCGCTCCGGACCCCAGGCGCCGCATCCTCGGACCCGGACGCGCCGCCCGCCCGCGCCCCGCGGACCGCGCCGCCCGCTCGGGACGCAGGGCGCCCGGCAGCCCCGCCGCCCGCACCGACTCCGCTGGCGCCCGGCCGCCGCCCGCCGCCCTTACCGCGCGCGGCCAGCAGGCAGAAGGTCAGCGCCAGGAGCCCGCCGCCGCGGCCCGCGGCCCCCCGCGCCATGGGGCCGCCCGCCCGCCGCCGCCGCTCCGCCGCCCGCGCCTCGCCGCCGCCGCCGGGGGAGGGCGCGCCGGGCGTCAGCGGCCCGGGGAGGCGCGGCGCCGCGGGCGGGGGCGCGGCCTCGGGGGCCCGGGCCCGAGCGGGGGCCGGCGCGGGGGCCGGGGCCGCGGCCGCCTCGCCCGCCCCTCCATCGCCATCTTGGGCGAGCGGCCGAGGGGCGGGGGTGGCGTCCGGCGAGGCGGCCGCCCAGGCCCGGCGGGGCCCCGCGCCCGGCCCCGCGCCCCTGCCCCGCGCCCCGCGCCCCTGCCCCGCGCCGGCCTGGGCGCCGCCGGGCTCCGCGCCCCGCGCCCGGCCCTCTCGGATCGCGCCGGGCCCCGCCGGGCCGCTCCTCTCTCGGTCCGTCTCCTCGCCTGTCTCCGGGCCCACGGGTCTGTCTCTCTGCCTTGGTGTCTCCGGTCCGTTAACCTGTCACGGCCTCGGGGTCTCTCCCCCATCTCAGTTCCGGGCTAAACGGAGGCAGATGCACGGACCCGGGCTCTGTCCTGACGGCCCCATCTTCCCTTCGAAGCCCAGAGGATCCCAGCCCAGGTCCTGTCCTGAACCCTGGTCAGCCTCTCCACTCGCTGCACCATCCACCGAGGACAAGACAGTTCCCTCCTCGCCCCATTTCCATTGCCACTCCACGCCGAGGGCTTCTGCTGCTGCTGCAGTGACCAACCCAGGCAGGGCATCTTCCCAACCCCGAGCCCGGTCCCACGCAGGGGTCTCTGCAGACCTGAAAGGGACAAGGAAGGTTTAGTTGCTTTCATTTTACACCTGGGGAAACTGAGGCTGGAGGAGGTGACGACCGGCCTAAGGGCCTGAGGCCAGGGAGCAGCGGGTGCAGGACCAGAACCCTGGTTTTCTGACCCCAGAAGGCCATCTCCCACTCATTCCTCAGCGGTGCCTTCTCTGTCCTGCCAGACGGGCTGCCTCGGTCTCTCACAAATATCTCTGTTCCAAAGCCAGGGATTCGGTCTTCAGGCTAGGGTGGGGAGAGGAGTGCAGGTTAAATGACCCATTTAAGGTCCCTTCCAAACCAAGATGCTGTGGTTCTTGACTGTATCCCCTAGGTTTCCAGTGTTCCCGTATCTTAGAGCCGTTTTGTCTCTGTACCCAGTAGGCGCCTTACCCGTCTGTTGCTAGGTAACCCTTAATGATGACCTATACTTTTCATATCTGATGGGATCTGGCATTTATTTGTTCAGCAGCAGCATTTGACTTAGCCAACCACCCCCACTTGCTTCTTTTAGTGATGTTATCTGGTCATCAGGTCTTTTTAAAATATATATATTTTATTGATATTTTACAGAAGAAGAGAGAGAGCTAGAGAGCTAGAAACGTTGATGAGAAACATCGACCAGCTGCCTCTTGCACACCCCCTACTGGGGATGTGCTTGCAACCAATGTACATGCCCTTGACCGGAATCAAACCCAGGACCCTTCAGTCCGCAGACCAACGCTCTACCGCTGAGCCAAACCGGTTTCGGCTGGTCATCAGGTCTTCAAGTGACAGCTTTATACTGACGATGCCTAAATTTAGACGTCCAGGCTGGACCATGAGCCCTGAACCCCAGACTTATCCAGCTACCTGCTCAACATTTTCATTGGCTGTCTAACAGGCCTCTCAGGTTTAACATGGCCAAAACTGAGCTCCGATCTTCCCTGTTAACCCTCCCACAGTTCCCCCCACGCAGGTCCTACCAGCTCCGTTCTTCCGGTTGCTCAGGTCCAAAGCATTGGAGTGATCCTTGACCCTTCGTTTTCATATCCTCCCCGCTCTGTCTTCCCACTACCGCCTTGATCCAAGCACTTCTTAGCTGGATGGTGGCAGAGGCCTCCTCACAGGTCTCCTTGTCTCTGTCCTATCTCCCTTCAGTCTTCTCTCAAAACAGAACAAAAAGTGATTCTGGCCTTAGTCGGTGTTGCTTGGTGGGTAGAGGACTGCTGGTTCAATTCCCGGTCAAGGTCATGTATCTGGGTTGCAGGTTCGTTCCCTGCCCCCAGTTGGGGTGCGTGAGGGAGGCAACCAGTTGATGTGTCTCATCTCTCTCTCTCTCTCTCTCTCTCTCTCTCTCTCTCTCTCTCTCTCTCTCTCTCTCCTCCCACCTCCCCCCAATCCTCTCTCCCTTCCACTCTTTCTGAAAAGCAATGGAAAAAATACCCACAGGTGAGGATTATCAACAACAAAAAAGTAATTCTGTTAAAATGTGAATGAGATTGTGTCATTTCTCTGCTCAACACATACCAGGACCTCCTCGCTCAGAGCAAAAGCCAAAGTCTGATCCGGAGGCCTGTTTTACCTCTCTGATCTCACCTCCCACACCCCCATACACCCCTGCCCCCCGTGCTCACCGCCTCTCAGGCCACACCAGCCTCCTGGCTGTCACTTGATCATGGCCAGCCCCCTCCCTCCTGCCTCCAGACCTTTGCCCAGCTGGTGCAAGTCCGAAATCCTGTCCCCCCTCTGCGTCCCGTCCTCACAACCTCCCCCACTCTTCTTCTCTCGCTTCTTTCTCACATGCTCTGCATGTTACTTATAGTTTGTCCCCCGAAACCAGAATGTGGGCTCCATGAGGCCTGGTTTTTAGTCCGTTGGGTTCACTGCGGAATTTCACGCAGCCAGACCAGGATCTGGGACTGTGTAGGCGCCCGCGGCCAGGATAAAAGACACAAGTCACTATCCACGGGGACAGTAGTACCCAAAGTGGCATGAGGGCCGAAACCGGTTTGGCTCAGCGGTAGAGCATTGGTCTGCGGACTGAAAGGTCCCAGGTTCGATTCCGGCCAAGGGCATGTACATTGGTTGTGGGCACATCCCTGGTAGGGGGTGTGCAAGAGACGGCTGGTCGATGTTTCTCTCTCATTGACGTTTCTAACTCTATATTTCTCTCCCTTCCTCTCTGTAAAAAAAAAAAAAAAAAAAAAAAAAAAACCAATAAAATATATTTAAAAAAAAGAATTAAAAAAAAGTGGCATGAGGTAGCTGAGACGATGGGAGCAAGAGAAGCAGGGTGGGGGGGGGGGTTGAGGAAGAAGTCTTCACAGGACTGTTGGTTGTTGTAGATGTTGGACCACGGCCTTGACAGTCTAAGGAGGGTAGATCCAAAGCGGGAAGGAAAGGAACACCCTCTGCAGAGGCCCTGTGCAGTGACAGCGCCGTAAGGATTCCAGCCATGGCAAAGCCAATGATTAACCGCACGGACAGTCATCGGCCACCCGGGATGGGCTAGGCCTGCTCTGGGCACGGGGAACGCAGTGGCGAACGTGGTTCTTGCCTGCGGGGCACTGGGTCCAGTGAAGGAAACAGACAAGAGGAAAGGCAGCTCTAATACGGTGTGATTCAGGCTGGGATGGGCCAGGAAGGGAGAGGCGCCCTGGCCAGACGTGGGGGCAGGCAGGGAAAGCTTCTGGAGAAAACAAATACCTGAACCCAGTGTAAGCAAAATGTAAGGAGAGTGACCTGGGCGGGAGGGAGGGCAGGGGTGGGAGAGGAAGCCAAGCAGGGGAGCTGGGAGCAGATGGGGAAGGCCTTCTATGTTGCCCAGAACAGCGGTCGCTAGCCGGTGGCCTGTGAGGTCCCAAAGGTTGGCGACCGCTGGCCCAGAAGGCAGTTGATGATTTCACTCCCAATTGAACGAATAAAAAAACAGACAGGGTGTCACCGTGTAGTGTCACTAATTCCACAAGCCTCACACAAAAATCCAGCTCATTTCTGTCTCCCTATCTCAGCACACAGGGGTGGAGAGGGTTGGCTTCAGGCCAGCCGAATCCAGGGTGAGGACGAAGAGCCATGGGTCCTGTCCCGGCTCTGCCACCGATTTGCTCTGTGACTTTGGGCAACTCCTTTCCTCTTCCAGGGCCTCAGCGTGGTCGGCGAGAAAAACGCGAGGGCGGGGGTAGGATGCACATTTCTCACCAGGAGTCCAAAGACTTCACACCAGGAAGAGTGGATATGGCACTTGTCTTCCTTTTGTTCTTTTTTAAACCAATCCATAAACTATTCTATTATTTCCCCCTTCAAATAGTGCCATGGAAAGCCTCCAAACGTGTATGGGGTGCTGGCGTAGAGGGCCATGGAGGACAGTGAGCATGCTCAGTGAACATCATTAGCCACTGCCGTGGCTCTTTCCATTAAATAGCTTCGTTATGGCCCTAGTTGGTTTGGCTCAGTGGATAGAGAGCATCAGCCTGTGGACTGAAGGGTCCCAGGTTCGATACCAGTCAAGGGCACATGCCCATGGTTCGGGCTCCATCCCCAGTAGGGGGCATGCAGGAGGCAGCCAATCAATGATTCTTTCTCATCATTGATTTTTCTATCTCTCTCCCTCTTCCTTCCTCTCTGAAATCAATAAAAATATTTTTAAATAAAAATAAAAATAACAACTTAATTATGTATACGTTTTATGACCCTTGTTGGGTCATAAAAAATGCATGACAAGAAGTATAAGGAGCACTGATGCTGAGGAGAAAATAATTTTGCAAATTTGCCTCAAGGTGACAGAAGAGAATATTATAGTCTTCTAGTCAAAAGTCATTAGTCACCCATATGTCAACAGCCAATGTTTAAAAAAATAAAATCTAGTGATAATTTAATCTAATTTGGCTTTTTGTGTACCAAAAAAGGAAAATATCTACAATCTTATTTATGGAGAAGTACTTCCCAGTAGATAGAAAATGTTTTATTTCACATTTTAGAAATAAAACTAAATTTTTTAAAAAAATTATTATAACACAAAATGGAATCAGATCATAAAAGCAGTTTTTGCCTATTTTTGATTCTGTGGTTAAATTTCAGGACCCCCAAATATATGGTCCCCAAATTTGATAAAACGGTGTTATTGACAAATCATGCTCTCTCTTTTTTTTTTTTTTGCAATTAATTTAAAATCAGCATGCATCCTTTTTTAAATGGGGAAGAAGGTTTTCTAATTCATCAATGTAATTAAATGTATTTAAATGTCCTTCAGTTAACTGTATACTGTTATACATTTTCATTTTCTTTGAGACAGTTCTAAGACAGAAGTAACATCTTGGGGATAGCTCAGAATAGGGGCTGAGAGACTGGGGAAAGGCGAGAGGATCCCAGTTTTCAGTGGTTTGACCAGGTGGATGGGATGTCATTAGACAAAGAGAGCGTGGGGAGAGTGAGACAGAGGAGAGGGAAGATCATTTGCTGAATGGGAGGTGCCTTCATGGCATTCGAGTGAAGACGTTAAAAGGAGCGGAAATGTCGTTTTGATCTGAGCAGAGAGGTCAGAACCAGATAAATTGTTTTGTGAGCTGGTGCTTCTATCAAAAGACCCAATGCACTTTCCGGTCCTTTCTTTACTGAGCGGTCTGGCTCTGCTGCTAGACAGTCAGCTGTGGCAGGGCCCATGTGGATCTTGCTCACTACGAGTGTATTTTTAAATGTTACTCCTTTATCCTATGCCATGCAAAAATGACGGAAGTGTTAAGTCACTAAGGGAGTTCTCAAGAGAGCACATTACCGTGAAGGGGGTTTGGGCAGCAAAAAAGCGTTGGAAATCGCTGGCCTGAGTAACCCTCTCAGACCCTGTGACTAAATCAGGACTGTGTGGACCACGTGCTCTGTAGGACCGGCAGATGTATCTGTGGCACCCATGTCGTTCTAGAATAGATAACAGACCCCCATCACAGTGGTGGCTTAAAAATACGTGCACAGCCGAAACCGGTTTGGCTCAGTGGATAGAGCATCGGCCTGTGGACTGAAGGGTCCCGGGTTCGATTCCGGTCAAGGGCATGTACCTTGGTTGCGGGCACATCCCCAGTAGGGGGTGTACAAGAGGCAGCTGATCGATGATTCTCCCTCATTGATGTTTCTAACTCTCTATCCCTCTCTCTTCCTCTGTAAAAAAATCAATAAAATATATTTTAAAAATAAATAAATAAATAAAAATACGTCCCCCTCCCACGAACAGACTCTGCTTCCCCTCCCTTTGGCCATAGGCCGGGCCCTAGTGACTCATTCCTAAAGGCTGACTGTGGTGAAGGCGGTGCTGTGAGGATTCTTAGGCTTGTCGTAAAAGAAGACACAGCCCCCGCCTGGCTGTCTCCGGAGAGACCCCGCGAGGAGAGGGCATGACGTAGAGAGGCTGGTGGAGCCCCAGCTGTTCCGTTGGGAGGCGCCGCCGTCCCCATGTCCCGTCCAGCCGCCGCCTGACTGTGACCACGAAGGAGGTAACTGAGCCCAGTTACCCCAGCCTGTGTGAGGCAGTGATAATAAAAACGGTGAGTGTTGTTTTCCCCTGCCGCATTGGGGTGGTTTGTACTGGAACGCACAGCACCTGCGGGAACCTTTACTGGACTGGCTTCACTATCAGAGCCACTCGCTGCCTCCCTTACTCATTCTCCTTTAAGGAAAACACACACAAAAATAGATATGTTTATAATGTTGTCACCCTACATATCCAAAACTGTCTGCCACACTGTGCCTCTGCTCAAACCCTCTGGGCCAGTGGGATGGGTCTCCTCTCACCCCGGGATGCTTTTCCACCCCTTCTTATGATCAAACTTCATGCACTGGGGGGAGGGGGGGGCGTCCCTCAGCCTGGCCTGCCCCCCTCACAGTCCAGGAGCCCTCAGGGGTGGGAGGCGACTCTGTGATCAGGGGAAGGTGACACCCCATCACACCTCTGCTGCTGCCACTGCCGGTAGCATAAGCCTCATCGGCCCTGGTTACCTGAGCCTCAGGCCAGCTCTGGGCGGCTGAGCAGCCACCACTGGAGGCTTGCCTGTGCCTTGGGGCAGCTGGGGAGCTGAGGGAACTGGGGGCCTCCAGAGGCAGGTGCGTGGAGCAGCCCGGTCTGCCTGGGGGTGGATCCGGCCTTGCCATGCACCTGCTGCCCGGGTGGGACTGAGGGGACTGGGCACCGCAACCTTGTGGCTGCGGGCACCCCATCTTTGAGGGCGTGGCAGTCAATTAGCAAATTCCCTCCTTATTGGCTTAGGCACCACCATCTTTGAGGGTGGGGCAGCCACTTAGCATATTCCCTTTGTATTAGATAGGATTGCTAAACAATTTGGTGGAATTATGGGATATTTTTATTTTCCTTTTTGTGCTTTTCTATTTTTTCTCTCCAAATTATCCACAGAAAACACATTATTTTTGTGATCAGAAATGATAAATGTAACTGAGAGGAAAGAAATTACAATCTTCAGTTTGGGAAGATGAAAAAGTTCTGGAAATAGAGGTGATGGTTGCACAACAGTGTGAGTGGACTTAGTGCTACTTAAAATGGCTAGAATGATAAATTTATGTTATGCCTATTTTACCAGAATAAAAAGAATACATATAATCCCTTAAAAAGTCTTCACCCGTCTGTCTGTACCACTCAAAGGCACTGGACTATTTCTGCCTCATACAGCAACTTCTTCATTGACGTAATTTATGTCCGTCTTGTGTCTCCGATCCCACTGGAAACTCCTTGAGGGCATCAAACAGGTGGCCACGCCTACAGCACACTTAACACTCAATTGCCTGGAAAGCAAAACACATTTCTCTCAAGAATCAGCAACTATAAATGGTGTCTATGCTCTCAGACTGCCCTACCAAAACCAGCCTCTTGCACTAAATATCTGAAATGTTATATATTGGCAATGAAGATATATTGCAGAAAAACGTTGGAAATAGTAGCAATTAAAATGGGAGGGAAAGCAATGGAAAGGTTGAAAGTTTGGGACTGAATTAGTGACAAAAAAATACACTGGGAAAAAAAGACAATTATTAACTAGAAATTATTAAATTATTAAAACAGAAATTGGAGGAAAAGCAGCCAAATTTGAATCTTTCATAGCAGGATGTCTCTAAATAATACATAAAAACTGGGGGGAAGCCGAAATCGGTTTGGCTCAGTGGAAAAGCGTTGGTCTGCAGACTGAAGGGTCCCAGGTTCGATTCCAGTAAAGGGCATGTGCATTGGTTGCGGATGCGTCCCCAGTGGGGGGTGTGCAGGATGCAGCAGGTCGATGTTTCTGGCTCTCTATCCCTCTCCCTTCCTCTCTATTAAAAAAAAAAAACTGGGCGGGGGGGGAATCACAGAATAATATTACAAATATTATTTAAATATTTGTTTTAGAACTTGACTCCTTAAGCTATGGAGTCAAGCCTGTCGCCACGATAAGTTAAAACTACATTTTAAAAGAGGGATGCAGGTCTCCGTATTGTTCACACAGGTGCCTCCTGGCCCTGAGCCATCCTCTCCGCTCCCATCACCGCCTTGCTGCCCCCAACAGCCAACTCCTGCCTGGGCTTCTCGAAGCCCACCGCCGCTCCAGGCTAGCCTGCCCAGCTCGCCGGGGACTCAGCTGGCTCCTTTCTGGGCCCATTTATGAGGGCCCTGTACATGCATCTTCACGGCAGGCTGTGTGGTCTACTTTCTCCCGAGGTCTCTTGGATGTTCTGCCTACAGCTGGACACACTGTCTGGGATGGGCCCGGCACCTTCAGCAGAACTGAAAGGTAGGAGATGCAGGTCACACTGTCCACCCCTCTGGAAGCTGCACCCTCCCCTGCTGGAGGTCAGGGTCTGTCCTACACACTCCATCCCCACCCAGCACTCGCACTTCCTGCCTCCTAGTGTGCTGGTTCTTCCCCTTTATTCCTTCACGTCTGTGTGTAAAAAATTCCCTGTGCCTGGCAGGTGTGGCTCAGAGGTTAAGTGTAGGTTATGCACCAGGAGGTCACCGGTTTAATTCCTAGTCAGGACACAGCCCAAGTTGTGGACTCGATCCTCAGTAAGGAACGTGCAGGAGGTAGCCAATCAATGTTGATGTTTCTCTAGCCATATATATATATAGATAATAATAGAGATGTTTCTCTAGCCATCTATCTATCTATCTATCTATCTATCTATCTATCTCTTCCTGGCTGTATAGCTCAGTTGGTTACAGCATCTTCTCAGAACACCAAGATGGCGGGTTCAATTCCCAGAGAGGGTATATATAAGAATCAATCAATGAATACATAAATAAATAGAAAAACAAATTGATGTCGTCTCCCCCCCCCCAGCCCCCTCTCAAAACAACAGCAGAATTCCCTTTCTTTGGAATGAGGTGTTGGGAAACTCACTCCTTAACACCTTATTCAAGTGCCACCTCCCTTGTGCAGCCTTTCCTGACCCTCCTCTTTTCACAGCCCAGAGAAAATAATAGCTCATGTTTGCTGAGTATTGTGTGCCAGATACTAGGAGCTTTGCAAGCGTTTTCTCCTATTAAAGCTCACATCATTAGCTCTAAGGTTAGAGAAGAGAAAGCTGAAGCATAGAGAGGCCAAATCACTTGCCCACGGTCATACTGTAGGAGGTGGTTCAGGCGAAGACAGTATGGCAGGCTCTCTGGGTCAAAGCCCACACTCCTTCCTAACTGCCGCCCTGCTCTGCCTCCTGGGGGCTCACACGGCACTCGACACATCTCTCTCTGCTCTCCACTTCTCCCTGGGAGTCCTTTGATAGTAGAGGCTATGCCTGACTCCTCTGAGCATCCTCAGATCCTTGGATTCCTCATCACGAGCCTAGCCCGTGGCAGCTGCCCAATTCATGGTGCTTGCTAATGGATGAGTGACGCCAGGATTAGCATTCCACTTCTGCACTGTGACCTCTCTGACCGCTTAATTTCTTTCTGGGATGGGAGGCCTAGGAGAAATAATACTACTATCTGACTGATGTCTCCCAGCTTATTGTGAAGATCAAACTGAACATGGTGCTGTCATAAAGGAATATTCTTTGGGCGGTGGGTCACTCATCATTCAAATGCTAGCGGTTGGTACTCAGAGGGAAATGAGCCGCCTGCTCAAAGGGAAGCAAGCTATCCCTCACCAGGGCCTCAGGGTTATTGACACCTTTATCCTCATCACGTGCAGTTCTGGGAGATCAGCCCTTGGGAGGTGTTTGAGGCCAAGGCAGAGCCCAACTGCCCCCATGGGAGGGAGGCTTCTGCGCCCACCCTTCTTGCTCTTGTCCCAGGACCTGCTGTCCTCCCAAGATCTCCAGGGCCGAATCATGTTCCTCTTCCCACCCGGCATCTATCTCTCCCCAGGGCTTGGGCCTGGCAGCTCAGGTCGTGGAGCGCAGTCTGCTCCCACTGGCAATGTTATACTCTTAGAGGGGGTGGGGTCAGGTCCACAACAGGAGTGCCAAACTTGAACTTCGTAAGTCACTTCCAAGTCCCCCTCCCCTGCTAGGCCTGTGCTCGGCACTTTGTCCTCCAGCAACTCTGAAGGGGCATTAGAACGCCACGTTAGAGCCCAACGTCAGAGAAGCAAAGGGCTTGCTCAGGATCACAACTGCTGGACGCGAACCTGTCTATCGGGTTCCAAGTTCCCCGGTCTTTCCCAGGCTCCCCCTGCTTTCTCTGGGCAAGTTCAGGGAGAATCTTGTCCAAGACCCACCCAGTGCACGCGTTCTCAGCATGAGCTCAGTCCCTGAAGGAACTCAGATTTCAGGCGAATACCTTATTTCCTGGATGCTAAGATACATTCTCATTCTCGTTTTTATAGGCCAGGATCTTAACAAACAGTAACATCTTAGATTTTAGGAAATTTAGTAGGTGTTCCAGAGACTTCACCCCAGTGTCTCTGTTCAGCTGCCAACCAGTTCTGTGGCTTTGGGGAAGTCATTCTGCCCGCCTGTACCTCAGGGATTTTGTCAGTCTGACTTTTGGTACAAGCTCTGCCACCCAACAGTTGTGTGGCTTTGCAGTCTTCTCTGGGCCTCGGTGTCCCATCCGATGGGAAGGGTCACTGTGTTTTTGAGGGGTCACCTCTTCTGTGAAGCTGCAGAACTTGTGTCCCCAATCGTACAGAAGTAAAAAGCTGAGCTGCTCTGGGTGAAGCAAAGGCTGAGGGACCTAGATCCCTGTGGTTTCCTGGCAGCAGCCCTGGCTCCCTCACTTTGGGCTCAAACACTGACTCTCTTTATTACTTGAGGCCCGGTGCATGGATTCGTGCACAGTGAAAGGAGATTAATTAGAAGAAATATTTTAGAGGCCAAGGAGGGACCACGAGAGGTTGGCCAATCAGGGAGGGATCAAGGGAGGGCTTCAGGGCGTGTCCCACCCATCTTGCCTAGTCCCGATCAGCCAAACCCCAGCAGCAAGCTAACCTATTGGTCAGAGCATCTGCCCCCCTGGTGGTCAGTGGGCATCATAGCAACTGGTCGAATGGTCGAACAAATGGTTGGACCCTTAGCATAGTAGGCTTTTATTATATAGGATTATTTTATTTATTTTGTTGTTAATCCTCACCTGAGGATATTTTTCCATTTATTTTTATTTATTTATTTTTTTAAAATATATATTTTATTGATTTTTTTACAGAGAAGAAGGGAGAGAGAGATAGAGTTAGAAACATCAATGAGAGAGAAACATCGACCAGCTGCCTCTTACACACCCCCCACTGGGGATGTGCCCACAACTAAGATACATGCCCGTGACCAGAATCGAACCTGGGACCCTTCAGTCCGCAGGCTGACGCTCTATCCACTGAGCCAAACCGGTTTTGGCTCCATTTATTTTTAGGGAGATTGGCAGAGAGAGGGAAAAACAGTGGGAAATATCCCTGTGAGAAAAACGCATAGATTGATTGTCTCCTGCACAAGCCCTGACCAGGGCCCAGGTTGGGGAGGCGCCTGCCACCAAGGTACATGTCCTTGACTGTACTCGAACCCGGGGACCCGTTGGTCCGCAGGCTGATGCTCTATCCACTGAGCCAAACCAGCTAGGGCGCATGGACTCTCGTTAAACAGCTGGGATGGCTATGGTCTAATCACTTCCCGGCCGTGGGCCTCAGCTTCTCATCTGTAACGCAGCAGATGAGACAATTTCTAAGAATTTGCTCTGGCTCTCTACTCTGGTTGCATATTAGGATCACCTAGGGAGCTCATAAAAAGAAATTAAAAGATGGCAGACCTACTCCCCCCCAACCCCCTGCCCCATGTTGATTAATTGATCCCAGGAGCAACTCAGACGTCAACATTTTTAAAAGCGCCCCTGGCAACTATGAGAGCAACCAGGGCTGAGAAGCACCACTCCTCCAGACCTAACACTTCCATGAAAAAAATCCCGAGGACAGTTCAAAGAAGGAGTCCTAAGTGCTTAAATTAGGAGAATTTGGTTTCTCTTGCAGTTAATTGGTAGATGGGTGCTTAGGAACCAATGATCTATCGATCAGACAACCCTAACTGAGGGAGGTCAAAAGATTTTTTTGGTACTCAAGTATTAGCAAGTGATTCCTACATATCTGCCTCTGTGGCAGATATAATGCAGAGAATTAACCAAGTGTAATATAAAGCCTACCATCCGAGTCTGTAATCTAAGCGGAGAAGCAAAACCAGGGGCAAGCAGTGTGTTATAAAATGAAGTGCTAAACCTGAGGTACGTTTACTGAGTACTTTTATTGCATGCCAGGCACTGCAGGCATTGTAGTGTAGTAAATGAACTTAATCCTCACGACAAACGGTTAAGGGGAGTTCTGTTGTCATTCCTATTTCACACCTAAGGAAACTGAGGGTCAGAATGTTATGTAAATAGGCCTAAGCCCATAAAGCTAGCAAGAATCGGAGGCAAGGATCGAAGCCAGGCTCCAAAGCCAGTGCCGGTACCATTCGCCATGCTGCCCATCCCAGGGGAGGAAGATTCCCATACAAGCTTCAGGGGATGCCAAGAGGCACTTGGGTCTAACTTCAAAGAATACGTTCTGCTAATGGAAAGAGGAAAACCCTAGGATGCGTGTAGTGAAGAGGGGGAGGGGGCGGGGAGGGGGTAAGGGGAGGTGGAGGGGGTGGAGGGAGGGAGAGTTGAGTCAGGTGACACAGGGCCTTGACTGTCAGGCACAGCTTAGGGACTGGAGCAGCAAAGAGTGTATCATGCCTTGACGTGGCTGTGGCCTGCCGGTGAGGTAGGAGGTGAAGTTGGTCCAGAGAACAAGGGCTGGGTCCTCTTCATCATCGTTTTCTCACAGCCTAGCACAGGCCTGGCACATGGTTGTTACTAAATTATTTGCTCAGTGAAAAGTTGAGAACTGCTTCTTGGAATTTTTAAAAAAATTTAATTGGAATTCTTTTTTTTTAAATATTATTTTACACTTTAAAAATTGTTTGTTTTTTGTTTTGTTTGAAGTATTACATATAGTATTACATTTGTCTCCTTTCCCTCCCATTGACCTCTCCCTGGCCACCCCTATACCCCCTAGTACATGCCCTCACCCCCCTAGTGTCTGTGTCCACTGGTTATGCTTATGTGCATGCATACAAGTCCTTTGGTTGATTTCTTACCCCCACCCCTACCCCTACTCTACCCTGCCTTCCCTCTGAAGTTTGAGTCTGTTCCATGTTCCTCTGTCTCTGGATCTATTTTTGTTCATAAGTTTATGTTGTTCATTATATTCCATAAATGAGATCATGTGATATTTCTTTCTCCAACTGCTTCACTTAGCATAATGCTCTCCATGTCCATCCATTTTTTTTTACAGAGAGGAAGAGAGAGGGACAGAGAGTTAGAAACATCAATCAGCTGCCTCTTACACACCCCCTACCGGGGATGTGCCTGCAACCAAGGTACATGCCCTTGACCGGAATCGAACCTGGGACCTCCCAGTCCGCAGACCGACGCTCTACCACTGAGCCAAACCGGTTTCGGCCCACTGTTTCTTAATCAACTCATCTGCTGATGGGAAGTTATGCTGTATCCAAATTTTAGCTATTGTAAATTGTGCTGCTATGAACACAGGGGAACATATGTCCTTTCTGATCTGTGTTTTTTATTTCTTGGGATATATTCCTATAAGTGAGATTGCTGATTCAAATGGGAGTTCCATTTTTTAATTTTTTGAGGTAACTCCATACTGTTTCCCACAGTTGCTGCACCATTCCCACCAGCAGTACACGAGGGTTCCTTTTTCTCCACATCCTTGTCTGCACTTGATGATAGCCATTTGACAGATGTGAGAAGGTACTTCATTGTCGTTTTGATTCGCATCTCTCGGATGATTAGAGTCACTTGGAATTCTATTACTTTCATGTTCAAAACCAAGTTATTTCTCATTAAAATAGGTATTCAGCCCTAACTGGTTTGACTTAGTGGATAGAGTGTCGGCCTGCAGACTGAAAGGTCCTAGGCACAAGGGCATGTACCTCAGTTGCGGGCACATCTCCAGAAGGTGTGCACGAGCCAGCTGATCAATGTTTCTAACTATTCCTCTCCCTTCCTCTCTGTAAAAAAAAAAATAAAAAATAAATATTTATTTAAAAAACAAACAGGTGTGGAATTCTTTTTAAAAAAATATATTTTATTGATTTTTTACAGAGAGGAAGAGAGAAGGGATAGAGAGTTAGAAACATCAATGAGAATCATCGATCAGCTGCCTCTTGCACACCTCCTACTGGGGATGTGCCCGCAACCAAGGTACATGCCCTTAACCGGAATCGAACCCGGTACCTTTCAGTCCCCAGGCCGACGCTCTATCCATTGAGCCAAACCGGTTTTGGCCTCATCTGTGGAATTCTTAATCTTCATCTCCAATTCAGGCTAGTGAAAGAACAGCTGCAGTCATCATGACATGCAGTCCTAGACTGAAGCAGGAGCAATAGGAATGAGGAATGGACGGTGGAGACAATACAAAACAATTAACTGATGTAGTAACACTTCATTAAGCACCTGATTGAACTAGACAGGGGCATTCACATGCACACTTAGGGGTGCACTATGACCATGGATATGGCCAGCAACCTAGCCAACACTTGGAGTTCATTTTATAGAAGGGGCAGTGTGATTCCAGAAACCACCTGGCCAGAGGACCTTCCTACAAAGAAGTGTCACCTGTGAGTAGAATGATAAATTATGTACTTCCATAAGGTGCTTTTCCAGTGAAGGTGGAAAGAGGTGGGCAATCTTAGAACTGGCTAAGGACAAATATCCTCACTAATTGTTTCCCCAAACTTCTATTTTAAGAACTCAAGTCTAGGAGCCAATTTAGAGAGCATCTTTCAGTAAGAAGCTCATAGCAAACTCAACAATCTCATTGTCTCTGTCGAAGTGGAATCCCTTCCATTCCATTTCAATAGGAGTTCAACTTCTTCCAGGGAGGCAGGGCCAGGTACCAGATCTGTGGATAGAACTAGTTTGATGAACATTTAACTCCTGGTGATTCCCCAAACCACTCAAAGGCCAAAATAAAATTATGGTTATGCGTCTCATACAGTAGCTGTTTCAACTCTGCTCATCTAGTAACTACTATGGGATCAAACATAACCACTGAGTGGGTGAGGTTAGGACCCAGCCGTGGGCAAACTAGGGCCCTCGGGCCGGATCCGGCCCGCGGAGCTGAAAGAGCGGAGAGTTCTCTTGCTCTCCCCTCCGCTCCTTCACCAGCAGCCCAAGATGAGAGTGCCAGCGTCGTCAGGTCGCTTTTGTTCCAGTCCTCCGGTCCAGTTTAAGAACCCATTGTGGCCCTCTAGTCAAAAAGTTTGCCCACCCCTGGGTTAGGCCAACAGGAAGTCCAAGGGCTTCAAGGCCAGGGCACTTGCTCTGATCTGACTGGAGCAATGGTCGGCAAGCTCATTAGTCAACAGAGCCAAATATCAACAGTACAACGATTGACATTTCTTTTGAGAGCCTAATTTTTTAAATTTAAACTTCTTCTAACACTACTTCTTCAAAATAGACTGGCCCAGGCGGCGGTATTTTGTGGAAGAGTCACACTCAAGAAGCCAAAGAGCCTCATGTGGCTCGAGAGCCATAGTTTAAGGCCCCAGGGACTGGAGCACTGGAGCCCTAGAGCCTGCACCTCAGAACAGTCTTTGCAGAATGTATGGCTAGGTTGAAAGCTGGTTTATTAGCATTAAATCCAAGCTAACTTAAGAGACCAAGGTAGTCTTAATTTTTTTCAAGTTAATAATTATTTTTAAAAAATGTTTTTATTGACTTTTAGAGAGAAAGGCTAGAAATATCAATGAGGAACATCATCCATCAGCTTCCTCCCGCAGGCCCCCACCCCTGACTGGAGGCTTGAGCCTGCACCCTGGACATGTGCCCTGATTGGGAAATGAACCGGCCATTTCTTGGTTCCTGGTCGATACTAAGTGGCTGAGCCACACTGGTGGGGCCCAAGGTAGTCTTTACGTTTCTCAGAATGCCATAAGTGGATTATGGTTACTCTTTAGAGCTTGGGTGGGCCTGGCTGGTCATTTCTGGTTGAAAGCAGTCTCAACAGGCTAATCCAGTCTGTCTTAGTTAATCACAGAGTGTCATATAAATGTCTTTATTTATTTTTGTCATAAGGTAAAAAGGTTAAAAAAGAGAGCACTGCTCTATAGCATTACTGTTTCAAGGTCATCTTTACTCCTAATAATTTTAGTACACAAATTAAATGTATAATATAGCAGTCGTTCTTTTGGTTCTTATCCTTTTGTGAATCTGATAAAGTCAAAGCCCTTCTTCTGAGAACGTACCTCCATTCATTCATGCAATACTTTGCATATTTCAGAGAGTTATGGGTCTGTTCTGGAAAGATTATCAAAAGCCAAAGCATACTAATTTTAGAGGAGTTTATCTGCTTATTTCTCCCCACCCTTTCTCTAGTACAGCTTCAAAAGACCAGAGAGTTGTCCAAGAAAAATCTGAAAAAAAGCATTATACTGAACTCCCTTAAAATTTCCCGGGGAGTGTGCAGAAATCACTATCAACCGAGTGGCATTTCCAAGAAACTCGCAGCTAGCTGCTCTGGGAGGACATGCTCATCACTGGCCCCAAGCTCCACTCCCCTGGCAGTACCAGCTGCTGGCGCTGGGAACCACTTGCAGGTACAAAGCAGTCTCTGCACACCTCCCTTTGGGGTGTGTTTAGAGGACTAGAAGCTCCTCGTAATCACTTAGTCTCCCTTCTCCACTGCAAGCACATGACCTTGTTCATGTGTATTCATCACTCCACAGTTGCCACTAATCAAGGCAACCCTGTACAAATGGGGAACGGCGGAAAAAAAGGAGAGTTTACATCAATTAATTTTAGCAGCATCTTTATTGCAACAAAGAACCTGTAATAAAATGCGACAAAACTAATGTTTGCTTTACATGATTAAAAGCTATGTAGCTGAAAATGAGAAAACCCATAAACTTACTGGTGTGAGACATGCAATTCCTTTTGTACAAGTCAATGCTTAAAACAGCAGGCACTTTATGTTCTAAAATTAAAGACCTGAACTCCAATTGTGCTGAATACAAACATAAATTTGGGGGGGTTATTTAAAAACAAACACATGAACACTACTTTTTCTGTCTATAAGGACTTCTGAAATGATTCCCTAGAGCTGGCTCTGACAGATAAGCTGGAGCCAGCACCTTGCACTAACATGTCTCCGTATTTTAGGCTGCCTGATGGATCAGTGAGGCCGGGAGGGGTTAAGGAAGTTTCCTTATTCCTTTATGTCTGCCAGAAACGGACACTCACACATCTTAGTTTATATAGGGCCATGTCTCTTACTTCAAATCGCTCTAAGTTGGGCTCCTAGGCTTAAGCAAGCACTCTATATCCCAATCCCCAAATCCCCCCACTACACCAAGGAAGACACATTTAGCACAGCAATTTTAATTAATTTCAGAATGTCATATACTAATGAGAAGTACAGCTTCATTAATAAGCATGCTTAGCATTTACTTTAGAATGGAAAAATTAACCATTTTATGTTTTAACTTTAAAATGTTTCATAGGAATATATTAATAAATACTTCTTTAAAAATTCGCCTTTTCTACATATTTAACTACCATGAGTCAGGACATCTGGATGGAGTCTAGTACCAACTGAGCACTAACTGGCCATGGGTATATATTCTTCTCTTTATATATGTAGGTTTCTCCTCTAACAAAGAATATTAGATTATAGCAAAGATATAATAGCTTGAAAAATGTATGATTCTGTAATAAGAAGAGATCTTATAGGAATCATTCCACTTAAAGAGAGAAAGATGTTGTTACAGAGAGGTAGGCTACACCATCCATAAGGAATAAAACAAGTAGTAAAAAAAAAAAAGTAAGCATCATTATCTATATCTCATTCTTTTAAAAAGTAACGCATGCACTGTGACTTCATCCTCTTGTGTGAGGCTTTGGACATGAGCCAGGAACGGCATAGAGGGAAAAACCTTCATTCCAAAAGAACTCTCCAGACAGAGGGGATACAGTTAGTACCTTCTGCTTCTTTTAGAGTGAAAAGGGGCCAACAGTTATCACAGGTGAGCAGCTGTTCTATTGTTTTAGAATCTTGTAAATCAGTCCAGTGTAAAAATTAACCATTTTCTTCTTAATCCAACTCCCTTTTCTACCGAAGTTTCTTAAAGCAGCCCACAAATGGCTTGCTTTAGAATCACCTGGAAAGCTTCTTAGAAATATAGATTCCTGATCTCCGCCCAAATAAACCAAATCCAAATTTCTAACAGACTCCATTTCTTTCAGTTAAGCGTTCCAGATTAATTTGAGATTTTGAGACCCACTAGCTTAACAATGCCTGCCAATGGTTGATCAAGTGCACCCATTTATCAAGCCTACAAAAACCCCATTTGATGTTTAACCTAGTGCTTTTTGGCTCTCATCAAAACTGCTGCTACTTTTATATACTCCTGCCTTTTAATTAGTAACCTGTGGACAGGGGCCCAATAGTTTTAGTGATATTTCTACTGATTGCTTGAATTGACTATAATGTTTTTTCACATCAGTTTAAAACAAATTTAGTCAAGCTCTCTTTCTGCAAGTGACTTCAGTCAGGTATTTTTCCCTCTATAGAAGGAGATTGGATTTAAGTGGGAATTATAACAGAAGCATTCCTTGTGACAGAAGGAAAGGAGAAGGCAAGATGCAAATGAAAACATGCATGGAATTCAAGATGTGAATTCAAGAATGCATGAGGTTTGTAAAGGTTTGTTTTGGTAAAATAAGAGATGCTATTTTGAAGAAACAGCCTTAATGGGTAAGAAGCTTCAAATGAATAACTGTCTAAAAGCCACTGTCCATACCATTTCTACATTTATATAAGGATAGATCCTTAGATGCCAACTAGTTCACAAACAAAACCACTTTCAACCATCAGATATATACTTAAGTCTTGTGGGAAAATACTTTCTTAGGGAAGAGAAGTTACCCAAATCAATTTAATTTAACATTGAAAAAAATATAAACAAGTCTTCACATGGGAAAATATCATAAACAAGTAAGTCAATACATATACAGACAAAAGGGGAAATTGTGGCACCTATACAGTATAAATACACAAACAGCAAAACCTTTCCCTTCCCGTGGACAGAACCGCCAGGTCACCCTGCCTTCTTGACTCCTGCCATTCCCGCCTGGCCCTCATTGATCAAGCCACCTCTGATGCAGTTACCACTCTTACTAATAGAGGCTATGCTCTCTGTCAGAGAAATCTCCTCTGTGTAGTGGTGAGAGAGTGAAAACAAAAACAAAAACAATTTCCTTGGAGCGTTGTTTGAAAAAACTAGTAGCAACTTGCCAAACACTGAAGTTTGTGATAAACAGGGTCAAACTCAGGTGCTTTCTCCACTACTGGCTCCAATGTAGCCCATCTGCACCCAAGACTCCAGGGGACGGGTTCCAACCAGCACCTGAAAGCCTGTGAGCGGTGACAGCCAGGCCACCAGAAATGTCATGGCCATTCAAGGAACTGCTCTAGGCTTTGAACACTGAAAAAGAGACATGGCTTATTGGGGATCAGTTTATGGTAAAGAGATTGCTCTAGAAACCTTTTTAACTTTAAGCTCACAATATCTAAATTATGCTCAAATAATTAAAAGAGGATCAAGATAGTTTAAATTTGTAAGGTTTCTAAACTAAAATAACAAAAAAATTAGAATTATAAAAGCAACTCTTAAGGAACTTTCCCTCTTTTGACTAACATTATAGTCTATAAATATAAAAAGAGTAATTTTAAAATTCTGGTTTCCTTAACATTCTAGGAGTTTAAATTTTACTTTCCAGACTTTTTCATGAGGACTTTGGGTCAAATTATATTTCTCGGTCCTTGAGCAGACCTTTTTCACCTTCTCTTTTCCCTGACATTCTCCACACCCTGGTCTCCCTGACCTACTGAGGTTCCTTCCCATCTCTCTAAAACCCTGGAACATTTTAATAAGGAAATACCCAATGGAAACTGACACCACTACATTTTCTGAAGAATACAAGTAAATGTGTACTTTTTCTTTTCCTAAAGGAAAATAAATCACCAGTAAATATTTAAGCTCTAATCATTTGATTAAAAATTTTTTGCCTATAATTATCAATATTATAAGACTAAATACATGCTACATATAGGAAAAGGAAAAACTCATTCTGTCATTTCATCAAAGAGAACTATTTATACTAGGTACAGTTAAAATTGGCTAAAAACCGGTCAGAACATGAATGAACAAAATATGTGTCTTCAGGAGGCCACTGTTTTCCTTGAAAAATCATTATTGACTGGTTAAGTCATAGGTTTCATAGTGATTAGTTCATAACATGCTGGATACACCCCAAGCAATGAAGCTTAAGCTATTCAATTACATTTAAGTGCTATCAAATCTGTAACTAGTCAGAGATTCTGGAATTGAACCAACCAATCACTAATATCATCATATTTTACAAACTCACAAGTTTACTGTAAAAATACACTAATTAAGTCCATGAGGTTTATAATGCTATTAAAAGTGGGGGGAAATAGGGGTAATATGGATAGATAGTGCTAATGTCTTATTTTTTTCAGTAATTCTCAAGGTATTGCTGGGTCCCTTAGAAATACATGTCATTCAATTTTCTGTGTGTATGGTCAAAAGTATCAGATTATTATCCATGAATTTTAGATGCCTGCATGGCACCAAATATACTGTTAGAAGTAAATGTTATGTGGCAGATATCAAAATGTGATGATCAATTCTATACTTTCTATTGATTAAACCCCCACATTTGGTTAAACAGCCAGTGTATACCAGAATTCTACACAGGTCAAAATTATATCACTTTCAGAGCAGCAATGCGTGATCCAAGGTTTTCTTGAAGGTAGTGCAAAAGATGCAGTTCATAATGTTCTCCAGATTCAGGGACTCTTATGCTGTGTCTCTCCTGAGGATAGATCTTAACAACAACAACAAAAAATAAGAACTTAATGATACATCTCCTTCCAAAGATTTCGACAGGATTAATAATATAAAGCATACCTTCTCCAAGATATTACACACATATATCCTATCAAAAGGTACTTCTCCTCTTTTTAAATTATTTTTTCAATTAGAATTTAAATTCAATGTCATTTTATATTTGTTTCAGATGTACAGCGCAGTGGCTAGATGATCGTATACTTTACAAAGTGGTCCCCGACCCCAGTATTTCAAGAACCCACCTGGCACATTACATAGTTATTGCAATGTTTTGACTATATTCCCCATGCTCTCCTTTATATCCCTATGATTATTTTGTGACTGCCAATTTGTACTTCACAATCCCATCACCTTTTTCACCCAGCCACCCAACCCAACCTCCCCTCTGGCAACCATAAGTCTCATCTCTGTATCTATGAGTGTGCTTCTATTTTGCTCTTTAGAGACCATATATAAGTGAAATCATTTGGTATTTTGTCTTGAGATGTCTGATTCATTTCACTTAGCATAACACTCTCTTGGTCCATCCATGCTTTTGCAAATGGTAAGATTTCATTCCTTTTTGTGGCCAAGTAATATTCCATTGTATATATATATGTACCACAGCCTTTTTATCCACTTGTCTATTATGAGCACTTAGGTTGCTTTCATAGCTTGGCTATTGTAAATGACACTGCAATGAACATAGGAGTGCATATATTCTTTTGAATTAGTGTGTTGGGTTTTTTCAAATATATACCCATAAGTGAGGTAAAGACAGTCTATACAATAAATGGTGTTGGGGAAATTGGACAGATACATGCAATAAATAAATAAAGAATCAGATGGCACCACCTTCTTACAGCATATATAAGAATAAACTTAAAGTGCAGTAAAGGCTTAAATGTAAGACCCGCTCTTCTTTTTATAATTTCCTATATATCACAAAGCTTACAAGATTTCTGCGTAGACCAATGGTTCTTCAAGTGTGGTCTGCAGAATTCTTGGGTCCTCAAACAGTCTTTCAAGAGACACACAAACTACATTCAGAATAATACTGAAATATTATTTGCCTTTATTTCCTGGGTTGGCATTTGTATTAGTAATGCAAAAGCAATGGTAACAGTGTTGGTGCCTTAGTATGAACCAAGGCAATGACAATAAATTGTATTAGAAGCCACTGTATTTTTCACCACCACATAATTGCAGTAAAAAGAAAAAATGCCAATTTCATACAAGTCTCAAAAAAATTAGAATTAAATTTTCTTAAATTGCAACTCTTGAGTAGATTTTTAAAAATATTCTGTGGTGATGAAATGGAAAGAACACATAAATTACTTCTGCTAGCAGAAGTCTCAAGAAAAACAATGTGTGCAACTGAGTTCCAAGATGAACTGCCACTTTCTAAATGAAACTTTATTTTTAACATGAAAGAATGGCTGACAATTATGATGATTCAGAAAAGGCAAACATTTTCTCAAAAATGAATGAAGTGTGCCATAACTGATTTGGCTTAGTGGATGGAGCCTGCGGACTGAAGGGTCCCAGGTTCGATTCTGGTCAAGGGCATATACCTTGCTTATGGGTACGTCCCCACTGGGAGGTGTGCCAAGGCAGCTGATCGATGTTTCTCTCTCATTGATATTTCGGGCTCTCTATCCCCTCCCTTCCTCGCTGTAAAAAATCAATAAAATATTCTTTTTTAAATAAATGAAGTGATCTTGCTCACTTCAAGGATAACACTGACAGTATTTGTTGTTGATGATAAATTTGTTGTTGGTAGTGTACATATTCCTTTTTTGCCTTTTTTATTTTTAATATTTTTCTTGATTTCAGAGAGAAGTAGTGAGAGAAATAGAAATACTGATAGAGAAACACACCAATCAGCTGCCTCCTGCACACCCACCCATCGCCCCTCCCGTGAAGATAGACCACAAAACCCAGGCATGTACCCTGACTGGGAGTCGAACCATGATTCTCTTGGTTGACTCTCAACCGCTGGGCCACAGAGTATGATGGGTTGAGTCAATGGGATGACACTCAATCATCTTGAGCCACACAGGCCATGTGTCAATGATAAATTGTGAGTTTTTAAGAAAAAATTAAAATTTTGGAAAATTTACATCTACCACTACTAGTTCATGAACTTCCCAATATGCACTTGAGACTTTTCTGATGAGATCAGTGGAATTTTCATGAGATTTTAAAATACTATATAATTAAATGAGTCAACATTCAGAAGACTGGCATAACACAGTGAACCAATATTTTCCAGATGACCAATGCACAGTAAAAGATCCATTTGAAGTACAATGATAATGTAACAGAGTATGAAAAGTTTATAGACATGGCTCACATTCCACACAAAAACCTTTAAGAAACTACCATTTGTCCAAGTATTGCAGTATCAAAGAAGAATAACCACAATTATCCCATTTCTTAAATACGTATTCTGTAAGGCTGAATTTTCTTCACATATTTTAACCAAAACATTTTACAACAGACTGCATTGGAAGTAGCTATGAAAATACAGGTATTTTCCTTATTAAGCCAGACATTAAGGGAATTTACAAAAATGTAAAGCAATGCTACTTTTCTGAGTACATTTTTGTTTCTAGAAAATAGTCTCCCCCCTCTTATAAAATTTTGATTTTTGTTAACATGTAATAGCTTTAAATAAATAAATATTTTAAGTTAAAAAAATTTTAAAGTTGATTTTAGAGAGAGGAAGAGGGGATAGAGAGTGAGAGAGAAACATCGATCTGATGGATAGCTTCCTGTACACACCCCAACTGGTAATCAAACCCACATCCTGGGTACGTGCTCTGACCAGGAACTGAATCAGCAACCTTTTGGTGAGTCATACCAGCCAAGGCTTAACATTTTAAATAGTTCTAATATCTTATATAAGAAATACTGATAGACATAAACCACATAAACAAAAGCTGATATGTAAAGGGGACCAAAATGATTGATAATTGCTGCTCTACACAAATATCTAATACCAACTGAAACAAAAAAAGGAAAAAGTAATATTTTCATTTCTTATGAGCATATAATCTTTGTAAGAAATAGAAAAGAGGAGTTTTTCTTAAAACCTTTTTATTTGAGTAATGGAGCAATGAAGGTGCATAATAATTTTCTGGTTTCTACTCTAATATCACTATAAAATTAAAAGACCATGTAGACCTAGCTGGTTTGGCTTAGTGAATAGAGCATTGACATGTAGACTTAGGGTCCTGGGTTCAATTCCAGTCAACTGCACATGCCTGGATTGTGGGCTCGATCCTCAGTAGAGGGCATGCAGGAGGCAGCCAATCAATGATTCTCTCTCACCATTGATGTTTCTATCTCTTCTTCTCCCTCTCTGAAATCAGTAAAAGTATATATTTTTTTCTTTCTTTTATTTTGTCCTTATCCCCCCCATTCCCATCCCAGACCCCTCCCTATATATTCCCCTACCCCCCAGTAAAAGTATATATTTAAAAAAAAAAAAAAAAAAAAGCCAAAACCGGTTTGGCTCAGTGGATAGAGCGTCAGCCTGCAGACTGAAAGGTCCCAGGTTCAATCCTGGTCAAGGGCATGTGCCTTGGTTGCGGGCACATCCCCAGAGGGAGGTGTGCAAGAGGCAGTTGATCGATGATTCACTCTCATCGATGTTTCTACCTCTCTAGCCCTCTCTTCCTCTCTGTAAAAAATCAATAAAATATATTTTAAAAAAGAGAGAGAGAGAGAGAGACACACACACACACACACACACACACACACACACACACACACACATTTAGCCCTAGCCGGTTTGGTTCAGTGGATAGAGCATGTGGACTGAAGGGTCCCGTGTTTGATTCCGGTCAAGGACACCCAGGTTGTGGGCTTGATCCCCAGTAGGGGGTATACAGGAGACAGCTGATCAATGATTCTCTCTCATCATTGATGTTTCTATCTCTCTCCCTCTTCATTCCTCTTTGAAATCATCAATAATATGTATGTATGTATGTGTATGTGTGTGTGTGTGTGTGTGTGTGTGTGTGTGTGTATATATATATATATATATATATATATATATATATATATATATATATATATAATAAAGACCATGCAATCAGGTCCTAAAACTCCTTTGCACAACAATGCAATTAACATTTCCTCACCCTTCCAAGGGAAAGAAGAAAATCAAAGGAGGACAGTAAATGGACTCCTGCCATCTCTTCCACGATTACAAATTGAAAGTACAGATACACGTCATGGAATCCAATAGGCCAGTCTTCAGCCTAACCTCAACAGAATCTTAAGAGTCTATTACTTCAGTCTCTTAAACAAAGAATGGTCACAGCTGGAAATCAGGCCTTACTCCATAATTTATTGTATTTTAAAGTAATCCACCATTATCACTATTTATTTTAAAAATGTAGAAAAACTCACCTGTAAATCATATGGTTTTCCAGCCCTCACTAAAAAACTTAATAATATACTGGTGTGTGCAAAATGGACATTCTCATCCAAGAATCCATGTAAGAGCAGTAAACGATTTGGTCTGGAGAAATGGAAATATCAGAGGATTAGGCAAAATAGTTTGAGAAAACCACTTAACTCCTTTAATCTAATCACAATTAACTATGCTAACCTCCTTATACTGCAACTAGGAGCCCAGCTAGCGATTTGAAATTTCGCGGTGCCGCCCACCTACCTGCAGTCCTGCCTTGACACCAGAACCTGTCCACGCAGAGCTCCAGCATGCCCAACCCAGCCCCCAAGCCCTCTGGCCTTCTCTGCCACTTCAAGCCCCACTCTCAGTTCTTGGAGTGGCCTCAGGCTGGTCCCACCTTCTCTAGGCGCCTCCCTGCTTCCACCTTATCTCCATCTTCATCCCAACATGGCACTAGGCACCAGAGGAGAGCATGGAAGCCTCCCTGTGCTCCTTCCCCTGGCAGGTGGGCCACTGGGCACTCAGAGTGCGAGCGGTGGGTGGCAAAGAGCTAGTGAGGGGGGCACTATAGGCTCTCACCTCTACCCTCTCCAGCACGGGATAGTCCCACCTCCTCCGGCGCCTCCCCGCTTCCACCCCCTCTCTGGAGCAACACCCAGCTAATATGCTAATGACATGGTCATTACCTGTTAACCGTGTATCAACCATTAGCATATTAGCTCTTTATTAATATAGATATTAGAACAAGGTGCTACATGTATTAAATATTTAAACAATAAAAAGAACATTGTACAATTTCCTATTAAGATATTAGCACACATCCTATATAATAAAAGCCTAATATGCTAAGTGTCCAGTTCAACCAATCAAAGCACAATATGCTAAATATATGCTAAGGCCACTCAACTGCTTGCTATGACATGCATTGACCATGAGGGGGCAGAGAGTAGATTGGTCAACCAGGTCCTATGATATGCACTGACCACCAGAGGGCAGATGCTCTGACTGGTAGGCTAGCTTGCTGCTGGGGTCCAGCCAATCAGGACTAAGCAACACGGGCCAGACAAACCCTGGAGCCCTCCTGCGGTCCCTCCCCCACTGGCCAACCTCCCGCATCCCTCACCAGCCCTGATTGTGCACCGGTGGGGTCCCTCAGCCTGGCTTGTGCCCTCTTGCAATCCAGGACTTCTTGAGGGATGTTGGAGAGCCAGTTTTGGCCTGATCCTGCAGGCTAAGCCAAGGGACCCCACTGGTGCACAAATCTGTGTACCAGGCCTCTAGTCAATAATAATGACATGTCCCCAGAAAATGAAAAATCATAAACATTATTTGAAAAATAATGCAGAAATAAAAATTTTTCCACCTTAAATAGTAGTGCACTTAAACTTCTTTTATAGCACAAGCATAAAACCCCACACACAAATGATTAACGGCATATTATTCAGCTTTGAAACTCACCCATGCCTTTTAGTATTCTATAAAATATTAGTCTTGGTTACAGTATCTGTAGTTTTCATTACTATTAAATACAATTGTAAATTTATAATCTTAATTTAAAAGCTTGAACTTACTCAGAGGGAAACTTTTCTGCTTGCATGGCCACAGATCCTAAGTAATAGCCCTGTTCATTCTGGTCAGGATGACCCATGTAACGTTCTGTGTAGCCTGTATCATAGAAGATCCACAGAGTGACTGGGGCTCCAGCAATAGCAACCTGCATAAGACAATAATGATAAGCAAGTGTGGTCCATAAAAGAATGGCTAGCAAAGAGGTTTGTAATTGCAAATTAATAGGCTAATATATCTACTACTGAAGCTACATGGTCTCAGGCCACTCAAAAAATCAAAGTGGAGTGCCAAGGTCAAGAACTTGATACTTAGTGAGTCACGTTTTGTTCTATAGGCATGCTGTATACCCAACCCTTAATCTGGGCTAGTTGAAATATAAGCATGTTTGTTAAAAGGGTAGACTGAACTATAACGTATGAATGCCTCAGTATAAACTCATTACTGCCCCTGGGGAAAATGTGCTAAAAGTGTCAGCTTTATACAGAAAAAAACAATCATTTTTTTTTTTAGCTTCTGGTGGCAGTACAGAATTTAAAGTAATAAATAAAATATATTTAAGCATTAAATAGTTACCTCATTTTAAGGTTCCCACACACATTTAAAATATATATATATTTTTATTGGTTGGAGAGGGATAGAGTTACAAACATCAATCAGCTGCCTCTTGCACATCTTTCACTGGGGATGTGCCCACAACCAAGGCACATGCCCCTGACCAGAATCAAACCTGGGACCATGAGTGAGCTGATGCTCTAATCATACAGCAACATCAGCCAGGGCCATTTTTATTCTTAAAAATAAAAATTATTTTTCACTATTAAATAAAATCATGTTATTGAAATACAGGATGGAGAAAAGTAGGTTTATAGTTATGAGTACATAAAACGTTTATTCTTATATTATTAATAATTATTATTTTATTTTTCATATGAACAACTGTAAACTTAATTTTTCCCTACTCTATATAAAAAACCCCAGTACTCATAATTCCCACTCCCTTAACAACTGTTAGCATCTTTTTTCTTAAAATATATTATTGATTTCAGAGGTGAAGGGGGAAAAAGAGAGACAGAAACATCAATGATGAGTGAATCATCGATCAGCTGCCTCCTGCACGCCCCACACTGGGGATCGAGTGCGTAACCTGGACATGTGCTCTTCACCAGAATTGAACCCGGGACCCTTCAGTCTGCAGGATGACGCTCTACCCTCTGAGCCAAACTGGCTAGGGCAACAAGTGGTTTTTAAAAAAATAGATAACATGTAAATATACAGCTTATATGGATACACAGGTTGACAAATATTTCTATTATCTCACATTATATTAAAACACAAAAACCGCCGAAACCGGTTTGGCTCAGTGGTAGAGCGTCGGTCTGCGGACTGAAAGGTCCCGGGTTCGATTCCGGTCAAGGGCATGTACATTGGTTGCGGGCACATCCCTGGTAGGGGGTGTGCAAAGGGCAGCTGGTCGATGTTTCTCTCTCATCGATGTTTCTAGCTCTCTATCTCTCTCCCTTTCTCTCTGTAGAATATCAATAAAATATATTAAAAAAAAAACAAAAACAAACAAACACAAAAACCGCTCTGGCCAGTTTTCTTAGTAGTTACAGCATCAGCCTGAGGAATAAAGAGTCAAGGGTTCAATGTCTGGTCAAGTTCACGTACCTTGGTTGCAGGTTCCCTAGCCCCAGCAGCATAAGATGACCAGAAGTCCCGTTTTTGGCGGGACAGTTCCAATTTTCAACAATTTGTCCCACGTCCCTCGGCGTTTTAAAAAAGTCCCGATTTTTTGAAAAATTCTTTTAAATCTTTTGGACTTTTTAAAAACACTGCAGGACCCGGGACAAATTGTTAAAAATTGGAACTGTCCCGCCAAAAGCGGGACGTCTGGTCACCTTACAGTAGCAGCATGTGGGAGGCAACCAATCAATGTATCTCTCATGTTCATGTTTTTTTTCTCTCTCCTCCTCCTTCCTCCCTTCCACTATTTCCAGAAATCAATGGGGATAAAAAATCCTTAGGTGAAGATTAAAAAGCAAAACAAACAAATAACCCCCCCACACACACAGAAACACTAACATTCCATAATAATGCCAACTCTGTAAAACTTCAGAAAAATCATCATTTTCTTATATCCTCAATTTACAGAAAATTCTATCCTTACTACCAAAAGATATGCATGAGGAAGTCACATACCCTGAAGATATCTGATCTCTGGATTAATGCCATCAGGGAGAGGTATCCTCCATAGGACCAGCCATGGATGCCAACACGATCTAAATCAATGAAATCATATCGAGAAGCTAGATACTGGAGTCCTTCCACCTGGTCATCAATTTCTATTTGTCCCTGTCAAAAAAGAGAAAACATTTCACTGATTAATGAGTAAAAGTCTCATTATAAGAGTGCTTTTGAAGCTAAAAAAAAAAAAAAAATGTTATTAAAAATACCTGTAGTTTAAGATTAGAATTTATTGCCCCCAAATTTAAAACCTGTATTTAGAGATAGGAGCCTATAGCTGCTGTTGCTAGTCTGCCCTAGAGTTTAGTTATCCCTCAATCATAAATTTCTTTCCTACTGTAACCCAAACTGTCTCTTACCATGTGGGTATTCCCCATTCTATTTGTTCTGTTGTCTGCTAAGAGTCTGCATCTTCCTTGTAACAAGCCTTCCCAGACCCAAAGACAAAAAATTAGCCCCCTTAAGTGGTTGACTAATTTCACTTCTCTTTAAAATGTAATGCAGTAGAGTTGAAGGAGTCACTCGAGGCCTTATCCTCCTATTTCCCCACAGTATACCTCTAAGAACTGAACATACCATTTCTTTAAAATCCTATGAAGTCTTAAATCCTACTACCACCACCCTGTCTGGATTACTAGGCCTGCCAGTGCACACCTCACTTCACTGAGCAAAAAACAAAAATAAAAACAAAAAACTTACATGAGAATAAACATAAGGTCAAAGAACTGGCTGTGGGAGAAAATCCCCATGTCTTACTCAGCATGTCCAATACACTGGCAAACACAGTAATTGCCTTACTGTGCAAAAGGAACATCGGATTCTCATCATTTCCCAAAGCAGCAGAAAGGACATGGGGCATCTCTAAAAGGTAGCATTTAAAGCTTCCTGTAGAGAGAAAGAGGCTTGTCACAAGGAAGGCACTAACCAGTTGGTTTCTCTCTTCACAGAGGACAGAACAAATCTCAATTATTCCTCTCAATGGTGTACAGGATGCTGAAAGCTAAATGGTGCTGCCTTCTGGCTAAGCTGGATATACAAAAAAGAAAGAAAGGCTATTTCTCTGTAAAGGTGGTTCTATCTCAGCTCCCTAAAATTATATACAAGTACACATGAGCTAGCCTAGTCAATATCAAGATGCATCTTCCCTCCCACCCCCAAACTCTAACACACTCGCTCCACCCCCAAACTCTAACACACACGCTCCCTCATTCACTCATAGCCCCTTCCCCCGACTCTCTCTCTGGGATTTCACACCAAACAATGCACCGGAAAATGTGTCTTTGAAAGAAAAATGTTTGTATGTTCACACACCATTTTATATTTAAAGGCGCCTTCAAATTTAAGCCCTCGGTGACAGGATCCCCTGTTGTCTATCACTACAACCACATAACCCAGGGAGGCTAGAGTATTCAAACGGAAATACTTGACTCCTTTAAACCGATTATTCACCAACTGCACCTGAGGAAGAAATACAACTTCAGTGAAATTTCTTATATGGTAGCATACAAAAACATAATAGAAGCAGGACACTATGAAAAGTTGAAAACTTAAATTTCTAACATAATTTTGCCTTTAAAATAATGTAATATCATTGATTATAGGACAATATTGTACAGAAGATCTCTAGAACTTATTCATCTGGCCTGACTGAGACTTTATGCCCACTGATTAGAACTCTTTCCCCCCTCCATTTATTTTTAAATTAACTTAAATCTTGTCATGTTTATGTTGCTTTTTTCTTTAATATATTTTTTATTTAAGAGAGGAAGGGAGAAGGACAGAGAGACAGAAACATCAATGATGAGGGAGAATCATTGATTGGCTGCCTCTTGCACACACCACGCTGGGGATCAAGCCTGCAACCTGGGTTTGTGTCTCGACCTGGAATCGAACTATGACCTCCTGGCTCATGGGTCTTTGCTCAACCACTGAGCCACGCCAGTCAGGCTCTCTTTTCTTTTCTTTTTCTTCTGTGTGGGATGGTTGGTCTTGTGCCTGCAAGGAGCAAGCTGGCCCCAGATCTCTCCAAGTCCACATTTCTTTGCCTTCAAATCTTGTGTCCAAAGACAAGGAAACACTGACATGGGTTTAAGTAGGAGATACTTCTTTTCTATCTTAACTTCACACTAATTCAGGGCAATTACTAAGCAGCTAATGATTTTAAAACTATAACCTAAATGTTCATTACATATAAGACAAGAGATTTAACCTACCCGATAGACAAAGTTAAAAATGATTACTTCGGAGACACAACAAGATGGCGGCAGAGGTAAAAGCCTAACTGCAGCCGCACTCAACAATTAAAAAAAATACAACTAAAATATAGAGTGGACACTATCCAGAACTACAGGAAAGTTGACTGACTGGAAATTCTACAACTAGAAGGAAAGAGAAAACCAGAAGGAAAACCAGAGGAGCTGTAAAAGCCTAAGGTACGGAGGCACGGTGCGCGCGGGGAGAGGACGGAGCCAGCGAGGAGGGGCGGCTGAGTGCCTGGCTGGCGTTCCCCAGCGGGAAGGAGATAAAAGCCCCGGACTGTGCTGAACCCCAACTCTGACTGCACTGAACCCCAGTTCTGGGCGAGACCCCGGGGGTCCCAGGCTCATACAGAGGGAATCTGGGCTGTAAGGCGGAAGCTCAGCCTAGCGGAGAAAAGGCAGAGCCCCGGAGTCGCGCACATTGCGCGCAGAGGAGGGACTGTTCGCTGAGCTGCTGGATTGCCCCAGCGGGAAGGACTCAAAAGCTCAGGACTGTGCTGAGCCCCAGTTCTGACTGCACTGAACCCCAGTCCTGGGCAAGACCCTCGGGCCCCAGCCTCATACAGGGGGAATCTGGGCTGTAAGGCAGAAGCTCAGGGGAGCGAAAAGCAGATCCCGAGTCGCGCACATTGCACGCACAGAGGACAGACTGTTGTTTGGGCCGCGAGATCGCCCTAGCGGGAAGGAGACATAAGCTCCGGACTGTTCTTAACCCCACTTCCTACTGCTCTGAACCCCAGTTGTGGGCTTGTTGGGGGAGAGACTACACTGTCTGGAAGTGGGCGAAGCTCCAGGGCGCCTTTCTCTCAGAGGTGCTTGCAGCGAGTACCAAAGGACACTGAGGAACACTGAGACTCAGGAACCTCAGAGGGCGGGGCTAACCAGAAGCCAAGGCTGTAGGTTCTGCCCTGAAACTCTGCCCCATCCAAGCTGAACTCAGAGAGGCTTTTGCAGGTTTCCAAGTCTAGTGGAATAAGGTTATCTCCTGGCATAGACACAGCTGATCCTCCCAACCTACCAACTCAGGGAAGCAGCGAAAATGTCGAAACGAGGAAACAGATCACAAACGAAAGAAATGGAGGACAAAAAGCGACTGGATATAGAGTTCAAAACCACGCTTATAAGGTTGTTCAACAATCTCCTAGAAAAGGCCGATAAAATAAATGAGACCTATGAGGATATGAAAAAAGATCAACAAGAAATAATAAAGGGTCAACAAGAAATAATAAAAGGTCAACTAGAAATAAAGAATACAATCTCTGAAATAAATAATATTATACAGAGTCCTAAAAACAGAATGAAAGATTGTAAGAATCAAGTCCAAGATTTGCAACACAAAGAGCCAGAGGACACTCCTTCACAGAAGCAAGAAGACAAGAGAATCCAGAAAGTTGAAGATAATGTAAGAAACCTCTGGGACAACTTCAAGCGAACCAACATCAGAATTATGGGCATCCCAGAAGATGACAGAGAGCAAGATACCGAAAACATACTGAAAGAAATAGTGACAGAAAACTTCCCCCACCTGGTGAAAGAAATAGATTTACATGTCCAGGAAGCACACAGAACCCCAAACAAAAGGAATCCAAAAAGAACCACACCAAGACACATCATAATTAAAATTCCAAGAGCTAAAGACAAAGAGAGAATATTAAAAGCAGCAAGACAAAAGCAGGTAGTTACCTATAAAGGGGCACCCATACGACTGTCAGCTGATTTCTCAACAGAAACCATGCAGGCCAGACGGGAATGGCAAGAAATATTCAAGGTGATGAATAACAAGAACCTACAGCCAAAAATACTCTACCCAGCAAAGCTATCACTCAGAATCGAAGGCCAGATAAAGAGCTTCACAAATAAATTTAAGCTAAAGGAATTCATCACTGCCAAGCCAGAATTATATGAATTGTTAAAAGGGGTTCTTTAGGAAGAGGAAGAAAATAAAGATAAAAATTATGAACAAACACGTAACTATCAACAAGTGAGTCTAAAAACCAAGGGAAGTAAAAATGATGAACAATATTAACTGGTGAATATAATAGAATCAGAGGTATGGGAGGGGAGTGGACTGATGATTCTTGGGGAAATGGGGAGTGGAGCGGGGCGGGAAGAGACTGAACATAAACTGCACCTATGGATGAGGACAATGGGGGATGGGGAAAGGGCAGAGAATTGAATGGAAACTTGGTGTAGGGGAGCAATGGGGGGGGGATGAGGAACATATGTAATAATATGAACAATAAAGATTTATTTAAAAAAAAAAAATGATTACTTCTACCCTGAAGAACTGTGTCAAATGGTAGAGAGGAGGATGAATAGGTCATTTTTGCTCTCTACACATCTCTTCTGGGATTGTCTTTGACCAGTAGTAGGAAAACTTAGTATTTGAATAAAATACTGTGATTAGTCTAGCTTCTTTTTCCGTATTACAAAAATCAGTGCAAAAGGCAGAATAATTCTTAAATACCTTTTGTCACCCAAAAACTATAGTTAAAAATGACTGGGAAATTAGATGTAGCATAAGTATTTCACCAGAAATAAACTATTTAATGAAAAGAGGACTTTGTGGGAAGAAAGTTACAGAAATTCAAGGTTTGGTGGACACTAGATAGATATTAAACAACAAAAAAGTTCTGGCAAATAAGAAAGAAGTTTTCTCTGGCTGATACCAAAGGATAACCAAGTCAGTCAGGAGTTAAACAAGAATCAACATTGGCCCTGGCTGGATAGTTCAACTGGTTTAAGCGTTGTCCCGTATGCCAAGGTTGCAGTTTTGATCCCTGGTCAGAGGACCTACAAGAATCAAACAATGAATGCATAAACAAGTGGAACAACAAATTGATGCTTCTCTCTTTTCTAAAAAATCAATTAAAGTAAATAAGAATCTAGGAGAAATCAAGATGGCAGCATAGGTAAACACATGAACTTGCCGCCTCGCACAACCACTTCAAAACTACAACTAAAAGACAAAACAGACATCATGCAGAACCACAGGAAGGCTGGCTAAGTGGAAATTCTACAACTAGAAGGGAAGAGAAAAGCACACTGAGACTCAGAGGAGCTGTGGAAGTAAAGTGCAGAGGTACAGAGGCGTGCGCACAGAGAGGGCTGGCAACTGAGTACGCAGCTGGTTTTTTCAAGCCGGAGGGAGATACAAGCACGACTGCTCTGAACTCCAGTTCCGGGAGAGACTCTGGGGACCCAGTCTTATACAGAGAGAAAACTGAACTGTCTGGCAGAGGGCAAAACTCGAAGGCAGCTTTCTCTTAAAGGTGCTTGCAGTGAGTGATTGCCAAGGGACCCTGAGTCTGGGGTGGGAGGGAGGAAAGGGGACTCTGAGGGCAGGGCCGATGGGAAGCCATTTCTGTTTGCTATGCCCTGAGACTCCGCCCCATCCAAGCTGTGTGCAGAGGCTTTTGCATATGAATGGCCTAGTCCTTTGAAATCTAAACTTACCTATCAAACTGCAGCTGAATCAAGAGAGACCCAGAACAACCAAAAGAAGGCTCAAGGCCCCACATCAGCTTGCATTTCTTCACAACGGGGCTTCATTTGGGCACCTCCAAAACCCAAACAAAGAAGAGGAATCTGCAGATCTCTCTCTAGCTCCTGCTGGGTGGCCTCAGACAGAGGCTAAATTAGTACCTCCTTGGAGATCCAAGAACCAGTGAACCCAGGGGTCAAAGGAGGACCATCCAGATTACAACTCCTCAGATCCATAAAGGACACACTAAGGGGGGAGACTCAGTGAGCACCAAAGCTCCACTGAAGCAAGTCTTGCCCCATAAGGGTGTCTCCAGCACAGTTCTTCTTCCATCATAGACACAACTGATCCTCACAACCAATTGACCTGGAGGTCAATTCCTCCCAGTGATACCAACAACAATCAAGGCTTAATTACAACAAGACTGTGCACACAGCCCACAAAGGGGTGTACCAAGAGTGTCCATCTCAGGTAACTAGGGAGGCCACTGGGCCCTGCTAGGACACCAAGCACACAAAGTCACTCTATCAACTCAGGGAAGCAGCCAAAATGAAGAGACAAAGAAACAGGTCACAAATGAAAGAAATGGAGGAAAGCAAAAGACTGGATATAGAGTTCAAAACCATAGTTATAAGGTTTTTAAGGAATTTTCTAGAAAAGGCAGATAAATTTAGTGGGACCCTTGAGGATGTGAAAAAGGACCAACTAGAAATTAAGCATACATTGGCCCCTCACCCCACTGACCTAGTCACCCTTTACCCTCCCTCCCCCCCACCAGGCTAGTCGCCTCCAACAGCCCCCCTCTGTTGGACTGGTTGCCCCTAACTGCCCCCCTGCCAGCCTGGTTGCCCCATGCAGCCTGCCAGTCAGTGTTCTGTTGGTTGTTTTGGTTGTGACGGCCCCCTGGCCTTTTTTATGCATTAGGATTGATTATAACCACAGGACCTTGAACTTCACATTTACTGTTCCCTCTGCCTGAGATCTTTAATGTGACTCATTCTTTCTCATCCTCTGTAGAGACTTTTCCTGACCTTCCTATAGGAACTTCCATTTTAGTGATTTTGCCATGCTCTTTCTGAACAATTATTCATAGCCTTCCATTTATTAAATAATATATATATTTTGTCTACTTATTATTTTCCTCATTAAGCTCTATAAGGGTGGAACATTAGTCTGAGTTGTGCATTGCGGTATCCTTACTGTCATCATACCATGACCTCCTGGTTCATAGGTTGGACGTTCAAACACTGAGCCCCACACTGGCCAGGGCTTGAATTGTGACACTCTGACCTGACCACACACCAAAAACAAATATGGGCCATTGACATGATTTAATCAAATTTCACAAAGCTGTTATGTGCCATTAGAAAGGAGCCTTTTCCTAATAAACTCAAGTGGAGTCATCCAGCAAGAGGATGAATTGATTTCCCTGTGTGTTGAAGTGCCAGAGGCATTCTACAACGGAAAGTCTCCTAGGGAAATCTCTCTGCAAACTGAATGTCAGATTCTCCTATGGCCTCACCAAATTTGAATGTTTCTAAGGAACACTTTGAGAAAGGCTGACACCTGATTTCTCATCAGAAACTCCAAAGGCCAGAAGGGAATGGCATGAAGTACTCAATGTAATGGAAAGCAAGGATCTGAGACCAAGATTACTATATCCAGCAAGGCTATCATTCAAAATAGAGCGAAATAAAGAGCTTCCCAGACCAAAAAAAAAAGGCTAAAGAAGTACATCACCACCAAACAGCATTACAAGAAATGCTAAAGGGATTGCTGTAAGAGATTACTGAGAAGAAACAGAGAAACCTAACCAGACAGAATTAAAATGGCAATAAATAAGTGCCTATCAGTAATAACCCTAAATGTAAATGGATTTAATGCTCCAATCAAAAGGCATAGGGTAGCTGAATGGATACAAAAACATGACCCAACTATATACTGTCTACAAAACTCACCTCAAAACAAAAGACACTCACAGGATGAAAGTGAAGGGATGGAAAAATATTTTCCATGCAAATAGAAAAGAAAAAAAGCTAGAGTAGCAATACTAACATCCGACAAAATAGACTTTAAAATGAAAGCTATTATAAGAGACAACAAAGGTCACTAAAGGGATTGATCCAACAAACATATGCACCCAATAAAGGAGCATCTAATATATAAAAAAACCTTTGAGGACTTTAACGGAGATCGACAATAATACTGTCACAATAGGGGACTTTAACATCCCTCTGTCTTCACTGGATAGATCTTCCAGACAAAAACTTAACAAGGAAACAGAGTCTCTAAAGGACACACTGGATCAGATGGTTTTAATTGACATTTATAGAATATTTCAAGTGCACATGGATCATTTACAAAGACCACATGTTAGGACACAAAATAAGTCTCTACAAGTTCAAGAAGACTAAAATCATATCAAGAATCTTCTCAGATCACAGTGGAATGAAATTAGAAATCAACTACAGTAAAAACTCCCCAAAACATACCAACACATGGAGGCTAAATAGTATGTTATTAAACAAATGAATGAGACCAAGAAAGGAATAAAGAACTTCCTAAGAACAAATGAAAATGAACACACAACCACCCCAAATCTCTAGGACACAGCAAAAGCAGTCCTGAGAGGGAAGTTCATAGCACTACAGGCATACCTAAAAACAAAAACAAAAACAAAAACAAAACAAAAAACAAAAACAAAAAACAACAAGAAAAATCAGCTATAAACTATTTAACCCCACAACTTAAAGAACTAGAAAGAGAAAAGCCCAGAGTAAGTAGAAGAAAGGAAATAATAAAGATTAGAGCAGAAATAAATAACATAGAGACCAAAAAACAATACAAAAAATTCTATGAAACCAAGAGCTTGTTCTTTGAAAGGCTACACAAAATTGATAAATCATTAGCCAGACTCATCAAGAAACAAAGAAAGAGGACCCAAATAAATAAAATCAGAAACGAAAGTAGAGAAGTAACCACTGACACCACAGAAATACAAAGGATTGTAAGAAAATACTACGAACAACTATATACCAACAAGCTGGATAATGTGGATGAAACAGACAAATTCTTAGAAAAATACAGTCTCCCAAAACTAAATCAGGAAGAATAAAAAAATCTGAATAGGCCAATAACAACTGATGAAATAGAAGCAGTAATAATAAAATAAAATAAAAACTCCCACCAAATAAAAGCCCAGGTCCGGAAGGCTTCACAGGGGAATTTTATCAAACATTCGAAGAACTAACACCTATACTCCTCGAACTATTTCAGAAAACCCAAGAGGAAGGAACACTTCCAAACTCTTTATGAGGCCAGCATTATCATAATTCCAAAACCAGATAAAGACACTACAAAGAAAGAGAATTACAGGCCAATATCCCTGATGAACATAGATGCTAAAATATTCAACAAAATATTAGCAAATCGCATCTAGCAATATATTAAAAAGATCATACACCATGATCAAGTGGGATTTATTCTAGGGATGCAAGGCTGATACAATATTTGCAAATCAATAAATGTGATGTATCACATAAACAAAAATTACATGATCCTATCAATAGTTGAAGAAAAAGCATTCAACAAAATCCAACACCCATTTTTGGTAAAAATGTCAGCAAAATGGGAATAGAGGAAGTATCTCTCAACATGATAAAGGCCATATATGACAAACCTATAGCTAACATCATACTCAATGGGCAAAAAATAAAGCCATTTCCCCTAAGAACAGGAACAAGAAAAGGGATGCCCACTTTCACCAGTCCTGTTCGACATAGTACTGAAAGTGCTTGTCATAGCAATCAGACAAGAAGAAATAGAGGGCATCCAAATTGGAAAAGAAGTAAAACTGTCATGACATGATACTGTACATAGAAAACCCCAAAGATTCCAGTTGTGTTCATAAACTACTCCAAATAAACAATTTTGTTTTAACTGCACTAAGGTTTTGTATTATGTAAAATATACATAACATAAAATTTATTATTTCAGTCCCAGCCATTTTGGCCCAGTGTATAGAGTGTTGGCCCAGGGACTGAAAGGTCCCGGTTTCGATTCTGGTCAAGGGCACATGCCCAGGTTGTAGGCTCAATACCCAGTAAAGGATGTGCAGAAGGCAGCCAACCAATGATTCTCTTTCATCACTGATATTTCTATCTCTCTCTCTACCTTCCTCTCTGAAATAAATAAAAATATATATTTTTAAAAAATGCAGTCCCAACTGCTTTAAAAAAAATTATCATTTCAGCCATTTTAAGTATACAGTTCAGTGGCATTAAGTACATTCACACTGTTATATAACCATTACCACTACCCATTTCCGCAATGTTTTTAAATCATCCCAACCAGAAACTCCCTCCATACCTATTAAATAGGAGCTTCCTATTTCTCCCTCAATCCCTGATGATAACTACTTTGTTTCTATGAATTTGCTTAGTTAGGTACCTCATACAAGTAGAATAATACAATACTTGTTGTTTTGTGTCTGGATTATTTCAGTTAGCACAATGTCCTGAAGGTTCATCCATGTTATATATTTTAAGGCTATATAATATTCCATCATATACCATATTTTGTTTACCCAATCATCTGTCAATGGACACTGGGCTGCTTCTACCTTTTCACTACTATGAGTAACACTGCCATGGACATTGGAGTGCAAGTGTCTGTTCACATATCTGCCTTGAGTATACACCAGAAATGGAATTGTGTATCAGATTGTAATTCTGTTTAATTTTTTAAAGAACTGCCATAGTGACTGGACCATAGCTCTCTTAATGGGTATAATGTGGTGTCTCACTGTGGTTTTGATTTGGATTTCCTTAATGACTAGTGATATTGTCTTTTCATTTGTCTTAGACTTTTAAAACTTAATTACCAATATGAGGTATCTGTTAGTCTTAAAATCTAGATAACCAGTAGTTTTTATACTGTGATTTTCACATAGTTCATGTATCATTTCTTCATTGGAAAGGAAAAACTTAGCCTTAATAACAAAATAATATAACAAAATATAAAGCTTCTGTCCTGTAATTTCTTCTGTGTTTCTTTGTATTAAGCCTTAAAAAAAAAAATTTATAAAGATTTGGCTTCAAGTTGTTAACAGAAGTCTAACTTAACATTCTCATGATTTATGTGTAATTATAATACAAATGTGAATCATGTTTGTTTGTAAAACACACTTAACAATGGCAAAGTGATTTAACTTTATATAGATTATCACTGAGAGCTTATGGTTTATGTAGTTATTTTATTTTTATTTTTTGGATGAGTTGAAATCTAGATATATTTTCAGATATTAAATAACTGGGTATAATTTGTAAATGATATTTACTGAGTACAAAACAGTGTAATTATATTCTAATTTCCTTCAATGGCTCAATGTAAGATATATAATCAAGAATAAATATTTTTTTTAAATCACCAATTAACCAATTCACCAGTATTCACAAATACTTTACTCTGATAGACAATGGAACTTACTTAATATTCACATGCTAATATTAATATAGAGAAAGGAAAATGAAGATTAAACTTTTTACAGTGATGAATAGTCATATAGCAGTTGCCTTAACTAGCTAGTAAAAGTATTTAGTTGCTTCTTAGAGTGTCCTATAATTTCTCTTTTGAGCTTCTTTGTATTAAGCCTTTTTTAAAAGTTTATAAAGATTTGCCTTCAAGTTTTTAACAGAAGTCTAATTTAACATTTTCATGATTAATGTGTAGATAGCTATAATAAAAATGTGAATATGTTTCTATGTAGAACACACTTAACAATTATATATATATGTGTGTGTGTGTGTGTGTGTGTAATAAAATATACCCACCTGAGGACCACCATATATGAACAGCACAGTAGGGTATTTCTTTCCAGGTTGTAAATCATGAGGTTTGTAAAGCATTCCATACAATGTAAATCCAGTAGTACTTTCAAAAGAGAAAATTTCTGGAGGGGTATAATCAGGAAGAGGACCTGCAAGGAAATAACATACCAAGCCCATAAGAGAAGTTGTTATAGAAGCTCACAATATGATAGCAAGTTAAAAATAAACCCACACTCACACACAAATTACTGACCATCCCCCTTCCAGGTGATAAGCAAACTATTATCTTTACAAAAGAAAACCTAATGAACATATCAAACTATTTCAGAAATAAACACACAGTATTCTGAATAATCCTTGGAACATAGGAGGTAATTATATGCAGAACTATACAAACACTTTGTACTCAGTTCGGTGTAACTTATTGATAATACATATATCTAATTAGAAACTGGAAGCACAAATTTAACTTAGTCATTTTAACTTGCTCAAGGCAGATGCTCAATTAACATTTGTTTTTGATAATTACAGAATAAGCCTAACCAGAAGCCAAAAAAAAAGTCATGACCATCAGTCTTTGGTTTACAGATCTATCCTAAGTCTATGTATGTATTGGATGACATTACAGTTTAAGCAGAATCATCACTATATTAAAAATTCTATTGTGCACATTAGAACATACTTACATTCTGTGATTATACGAATTCTTTTTTTTAAAATATATTTTATTGATTTTTCACAAAGAGGAAGGGAGAGGGATGGAGAACTAGAAACATCGATGAGAGAGATACATCGACCAGCTGCCTCCTGCACACCCCTACTGGGGATGTGCCCGCAACCAATGTACATGCCCTTGATCGGAATCGAACGTGGGACTTTTTTTTAGTTCGCAGACCGACACTCTATCCACCGAGCCAAACCAGTTTTGGCATGATTATACTAATTCTTAATCGCTTAGCAAATATTAATACATGAAAATATTTAATTGGATTAAAAGATAAAATTAGTACTTTTTTTTAAAGGAAACATTTAAAAAATAATAATTAACCATGCTCTTGACTTCCATACAGAAAAGAAGTTCTTTTATGGCCATTCCAATTGCTTTAAAAGTTTAAGAAAGTTACCGGCTGGTTATTCGCTAAAACTATAGCTTTACCGCTCAAAGAGTATTATTAGTTCAGGGTACCATTATCTTCAAGCTTATTTGTTTATCTGGAAAATCATCCAAATGTGTAAATAAATAGTTTCCTGGCTGATACATTGACTACTTTAATCCTATTTTCAAAAAGGCCTTACAGCTGAAACCGGTTTGGCTCAGTGGTAGAGCGTCGGTCTGGGAACTGAAAGGTCCCGGGTTCGATTCCGGTCAAGGGCATGTACCTTGGTTGCGGGCACATCCCCAGTAGGGGGTGTGCAAGAGGCGGCTGGTCGATGTTTCTCTCTCATCAACGTTTCTAGCTCTCTATCTCTCTCCCTTCCTCTCTGTGAAATATCAATAAAATATATTTAAAAAAAAAAAAAAAAAAAAAAGGCCTTACAGCCCTAGCTGGTTTGGATCAGTGGATAGTGTCGGGTCTCAGGGTCAATTTTGGTCAAGGACATATGCTTGGGTTTCGGCTTGATCCCCAGTGGGGTGTGTGTAGGAGGCAGCCTGATCAATGATTCTCTCTTATCATTGATGTTTCTCTCTTTCTCCCTTCCTCTCTGAAATCAATAAAAATATATTAATAGAAATTTTTTTTAAAAAGGCCTTCCAGACCCGTTCCTGCCTCAAGTGGGAGGTAACCATATTACTTGGTAGTTATCAGAATAGGAGGGGTGGGATCAATCAGAAACCCAACAGCTCGGGAACAGGCGGTAGTGAGAGATGGGAAAACCGTGTCCAGGAAATGTGGACATATCAACACAGGTTTTAGGGTTGCCTGTAATAATGTGCTAATCAGGTTTAGGGTAATGAGTACCTGCTGAATCCAAAATGGTGGCCCAAAATTCCTTTGTTTTGCAAGTTGGGTCATCTTCAGAACTTGACAGCTTGTAAAGGGACACAGAGTGTGGATTCTTCTGGTTACTGTACTTACTTATAAAGAAGTCACAATGCTAGAGAAAGAAGAAACAGTTACTTTTCCCCCAGTGAACAGTAACAAAGGTTATCTACTACATCTGCTCTGATGTCACAGGAGAAGTATAAGAGCCTGAGCATTTATGTACATACACAAGACTGAAGTTAGTGTTAAACTTCCCAAAGTTTTTCCCAAGAATCAGACTTCTGCAGGCCAATTTGACCAATTTGCACATTACTCAAAAGGAGTAACATATGAATAGAGGTTTTTTTCTATGACAGGAAACCCTTTTCAAACAGAGATTAATACCCGGCTGATGCAGCAAGAGTGGGAATAGCCACGGTCTGTCAGCCTTGTCACTTCTCCAGGATTTACATAACTGACCACGTACAGGTGATGTTCTAAAGGAGAATCTTTGGTGCCTTCAAAATATACCAGCTTTCTGATTTCATCAACCTGGATCTGTCAAAACAACAACATAAAAGTCAGAGCTAGCATGACCTTGGCAAGGTCAGTAATTCAATCAACAATCCCCAATTTTATTCAGAATCATGTGAGTCATCCTTTGACTTGTGTCTCTTTTTAAAAAAATTTCCACAAGTATTCCTGTTGGGATCGTTTATGACTTACAGCTAAGAACGGATCCTGTCCAGAAGAAAAAAGGATACCAGAGTTGCACACTATTGGTAGAGTTTCCTATATTGTCAGAATGTGTGCTTTTCTTAAAATACAACAGAATTCACTAAATAACCACAGAAAGTTACATGCTGAGAGTGAAACAGAGGGTGAATTTCCCTCATTTTCTCTATCAATCTATTCTCTGTATAAATTTCTATCACTCATTGCAAATGGTGGATGGAATCCATACAAATAAATTTGTGAAATAAGTAAACAGATGAATGAAAGAGAATCACTACCTCAGGAGCAATAAATGTCATTTCTAATGTAGAAATGAATGAGTAGTTTGTTAAGACCTAGATAAGTAATTTTCAAACTGTATCTTAATTTATAATTTTTGCTAAGCTTGAGAAGTATTGATCAGCCCTTCCCTTATTAACTAGCAACACAATATTTGAAAATGGTGACCTGTAATAACCAGTACACATCTAATACCAGGGCTATAAAATGGGTGAGATTTATAATTTAAATTAAGACTCAAAACACTGGGGTCATATGAAGTTGCACTACATACACAAAACAGATGTGGACCAAACATATCAGCAGAATAAAAGAACATACGTTAGATCCATGCCGGCCAAGAACTTCCCATTCACCACTGGTAATTGCTATTTCCTCTTTGACAGGACACTTGAAATCACCTAAAAATAACATAGTTGTAATTCAGCACTTTATACCAGACTATATAAGCAAATGAAACAATAAAGAATAGTATTCTAAACACTTTTTTCCAAAAAGTACATTAAAAATGTCAAGTTATATCTGGGATAATTTAAATGTTTTAGAACTTGCCGAAACCAGTTTGGCTCAGTGGATAGGACATCAGTTCGATTCTGGTCAAGGGCATGTACATTGGTTGAGGGCACATCCCTGGTGGGAGGTGTGCAAGAGGCAGCTGATCGATGTTTCTCTCTCATCGATGTTTCTAGCTCTCTATCCCTCTCCTTTCTCTCTGTTAAAAATCATTAAAATATATATTTTTAAAAAAAACTAGTCAGAGGTAGTGGTTGCACAACACTGTTAATATACTAAATGCCACTGTTCATTTAAAATGTTTAGTTTAATGTTAAGTAAAGTTCACTCTAATAAAAAATACAAAAAGGTCAACTGTTATGTCTTCATAATACTATGGAATAATGATGGAATGATCTGTGCAAATAAAGTGAAAAGGCAAAATTGATTCTCAAGGCAAAGCCAGAAAAGAACTCAAAAGCACCTGCATTCACAATGAAGTCTAATGGGTCATCAAGGCATTTCTTCTAGAAATACAACAAACTATTTAAGGAGGAAAATTTTAATATAATTGTTCTTCACTTGCTAAAAATATATTGATATTACCATATTAAATGTCAACATGCCCCATTTGTCTTTATGAGATTTTTTGTCTTGGCAGATAAGGCTCTCTCAGTGGTTTAAGGAGATTAAAAAATGGAAACTATTTCTCTTTGCCTAGCTGCTGCTAACTATGGCTATGGAAGTGACAGCTGAGGGCATAAGATAATTAGAGAGTATAGGCTTTTAGCTACTCCCACTCTAATTAAAAAAGTTTTTTGATTTATTTTCTTTTTCTTAGATATAAAAATTCAACCTAGTACTTTAAATTTGATGGCCAGAAAATAAACATTATTTAATCTATATATAACAAGTACTAATTGTTTCACATTATAGCCACTTAAGGAAGAAAAAGGAAAGGAGGAGGAAAATAAAATGGACATCATGGAAAAGGAGGAAGATTTGGAACAAGAAAGATAAGGGAAAAAAGGAGGAAAAGGGAAAGATGAGGTAGACAGATTGAGGGGCTCAGAAACAGACACAGAGGGAACAGGAGCTGGTGTTCTGAGATGAACATTAGCTGAGGTAGCAGATCTTCTTTTGTTTTTTCCCATAGAATTTTAGAAAGAGTGACAGAGATTGGGGGGGTGGGGGCGTGGGGAGAGAGAGAGAGAGAAACATTGATGTGAGAGACACATTGATTGGTTGTCTCCCAGGGAATCAAACCTGCAACCCAAGTTCATGCCCTTGACCAGGAATCAAACCTGAGACATTTTGGTGTGCAGGCTGACGCTCTTACCACTGACCTCACTGGCAAAAGCAACAGCTCTTCTTTTTAAATTGTAATTTTCATATTATTGTCCCCAAAATATTTTAGTTAATTAACTACTATTCACAGCTCTCTGACCCATCTTTATCACTAAATTTTCTGGAATTCCATAAGTGGATTTAATTTCTGAACAATAAAGGAATTGGTAACACAATTTCATACTAAGGGTCATATTAATCTAAGGCTCTCAGGGAAGAAACTCTGTCTTAGATATATAAGATCTTGTCTGTTTTTGTTTTTAAATTATGCTAAGGAAAGGAATGGAATCATAGGTAGTATTTGCTTTGCTAGTCCTAAGATGTAGCTGTTTCCCAAATAAAAATATTTAAAAGGCCATGTTAAAAACAAAAACAAAAAAAACAAGCAACCCAAATAAAAACTCTGCAAAGGATTTAAATAGATACTTCTCCAAAGAAGATGTTTAAATGGCCATTAAGCACATAAAAAGATGCAAAATGTCACTAGTCATTAGGGAAATATAAATCAAAACCATAAAGACAAACCACTTCACACCCATTAGGATAGCTGTTATTAAAAAAAAAAAAAGTCACCAGAAAATAATCAAGTGTTGGTAAGGATGTGGAGACACTGGAATACTTATGTACTGCTAACAGGAATAGAAAATGGAAGAGTAAGATGTTTCCTTAAAAAATTTTAAATAGAATTACCATAATATCCAGTAATTTCACATCTGGGGTATAAAATTTTATACCCAAAAGATTTAAAAGCAGCATCTCAAACAGATATTTGTACACTCATGTTCATAGCAATATTATTCACAGCAGCCAAAAGCCAAAAAGAGGAAGCAACCCAACTTTAGCTGACAATACTTAATTTCACTTTGGACCAACATAATTATATTAATCTAAAGAGCTATAATTACAAATAAACTTCATTGTAGACGATGCCAGTATTAAAAAATCTAGTAAAAATATATAGTAACTATGGTGTTTAAAAATAGTTTTTTTTCATCTAAAAATATGGGCTCACTTTAAGCCAATTAAAAATTATAGTTAAAGCAAAAGCAGAAAATAAAAAAATAATCCCACCACCAAGAGATCATTCATTTTCAACAGTTTAAGATATTTTTATCAAGAACTTTGTCCTATGAGGCACAGGCAAAATGGCTGATGCCAACTCAACTCTCCTGGAATGTAATTTTCCAATCAGGGTTTGTAAGCATTAAAATAAACATACTAGCCGAAATCGGTTTGGCTCAGTGGATAGAGCATCAGCCTGTGGACTGAAAGGTCCCGGTTCGATTCTGGTCAAGAGCATGTACCTCGGTTGTGGGCACATCCCCAGTAGGGGGTATGCAGGAGGCAGCTGATCAATGTTTCCTCTCTCATCAATATTTCTAACTTTCTATCTCTCTCCCTTCCTCTCTGTAATGGTTAGATTTGCACTGCATGATGAAAGGTCTTCAGTTCAATTCCCGGTCAAGGGCATATATATACTTGGATTTTGGGTTCACTCCCCCACAGCCAGCATGCGGGAGGCAACCAGACCATGTTTCTCTTTCTTTCTTTCTTTCCTTCCCTTGCTCCCTCTCTTCCACTCTCTCTCTGAACAGCAATGGAAAAAATATCCTCAGGTAAGGATTAATAACAACAAAATTAAAATAAACATACTCACAAAACAAAGCAAAACATTTTTGTCTTATGTTGTCACACATGCACGTATTTGTATTTTAGTTTGTGCCTAGAGTCTAATGAATCAGTACTGATGCTTATAAAGTATATAAAAGAGACAATACATTACCCCTGCCCCTCCCACCTTCTGCTCCCATCATTTTTTCTTTTTTAAGTAAAAAAAAATTTCTTACTTGGGGCAGGTAGCCCACCACTGGATCGTTTATATTTGCTCTCCTTTAAAATGGATGTAATTTTATATAAATGACGAAAACCTGTTTTGCATTCAGAGGCAAAAATAAATTCAATTTCATCTTCATGACTTTGGGGGAAAACATGAAAGATGTCATGGATCTGTAAAATGAATAGCTTAATTTACTACACAGATTAATGAAATACTAAGTAAACAATTAAATTAAGCTAGAGAAAGACTTGATAAGCATATTCTGAAGTATAAATAACTGATGGTGCTAGGGGCTATGGTATATTTACAATTATGATTCTGCCTACGCATTTTAGATTTATCTTATTTAAGTCAAAGACTTCATGAATTGAGAAATAAATGTTTCCAAATGGAGAGAAAAATGCCAAAAGCTTTTTCTTACTCACCATTTCTGTAATCCTTGAAATATGGCATGAGGCTTATTTAAGGATCTAAATCTTTTTACAGAAATTATGAGGAAAAAATTTTTAACATTTTTTTCCAAAGGAAAATATTCTAACAGTTGAAGGGAAAACAGATGTTTGTTTTAGGTGAATCTTAAAAAGTTTATATTCAGCAAGGGAATGAGCTGGCTTTCTTTATTTTGTATCTTAAGTTTTTCCCATTAAATTGGAAAATGCACAATTCAACCCAAACTGGTATATTTTAGTATAATTTACCAACAAAAAGAGAAAGTCTTTTCTATATAAGACTCTTTGGTCCTCTCGGAGGTACTAAGGCTGTGCTTTCAGTATCTGTGTCTAGGAACAAGGGTAAGCCTGCAGCCAGGGAGATGTCATTTCAATGGCATCTATTTTCTATCTACAACCATTCATTATTCTAGAACCATCACTCCAATCTGAAATGTTGAAACTAAGTAAATAATACTGATGGTTACTTTGAACTTAAAAATTCATCTTGATAGTCTGCTATAAAACTTCATTTGCTTTAGCATTCTGAGAAGATATCGAACCACGCACAGGAGAGCAGACATACGTTTATCCAGATGTCTGTTGTTTCTTCGTAGATAATCAGTGGCGTCACAGAGTCAGGCACTGACTCAATGAGTCTCTGTCTTTCCATGGCATCATCTTCAACTGGGATAAATAATTCAGGCGAGATCAAGACTATCTGTAGGCGAGTCTGGGAGCGATCTAGCAGGATGGACCAAGCACTATTTAAACAAATAAGAGAAAAGCACCCAAAATAATTCATTCTCAGAAAATGAATATTCTCCTCTTCTCTCACCTAGCACCCATGTGTTATTTCTGCAATCATAATGAAGAAATTACTTTAGTATATGTTAAATTATCCCTTGCAAATGACTAATTAAATAAATTTCCAAAATCACAGGTGGACTTTGAAATCATTTTCTCCCTCTAGTGCCAGCCTCATAATACTCCTGTTGTCCACATTAGACAGAATCATATGTAAACATCTTCACATAAGGCTCTACAAATACTTCTGTTTAAACTATACAATAAAAAATATGCACTTATCTGTAAGACTTGAAGTCATACTATTTTAATCACAAATAACTGAAACTATGACTGGCTAAGTAAGAGACAATTAAAATGCTATGCATTTATGCTTACAGGATTACAAATCCCAAAGTCCACTTAGGTAAAAAAAAAAAAAAAAAATCTTTGTGTATAAATAACACTGCAAATTTACATGTGAAGGCAGCTCCAATTGAAAGGCAAACTTAATATAGACATTTCTAAAGTTCTGGATCCTAAATTATTTGCAAAGAAGTGACATACGTACTATTTTCCCTCTGGAGTCCATCCAGCTCTGGCAATATATTCAACTCCTTCAAACAGAATCTCAAAAGGCTGAATTAGTTCCTTATCTATGACATCTATAATCTATTAAAAAGGAAAAAGGGAATCTAATTATAAAAGACTGAGATAATTAGCTTACTAAGTCTATTTAAATCATTATCTTTAGTAACATGATACTTTTTCAGAGCTAGGCATTTAAAAAGACACACAGGATATGGCAGAACATGCAGCTGTGGGTTACCTCTGCAGGTGCTCTTTATGCCTAAAAAACATCTAGTTACAGAATTAGCACAGTCTATCATGGTTGTCAGAAGGAACTGGGTGAAAATGGTGAAAGGATTAAGAAGTACAAATTGGCCCAGCTTGTGTGCCTCAGTAGTTGAGCTTCAATCTATGAACCAGTTTGGAGCACGTGTCTGGGTTGTGGGCTCAATCCCCAATAGATAGTCACAAAGTAGTCACGGAATGTAAAGTACAGCATAGGAAAAATAGTCAATAACATTGTAGTAACTGTGTACAGTGCCAGATGGGTACTTGAAATTTTGAAGGAACCACTTAAAAATATATGACTATCTAACTACAGGCATACACCTGAAACTAATACAAAATAATATTGAGTGTAAAATGTAACTGAAAAATAAAATTAAATTTTTTTTTTAAAGAATTAGCACAGCATAACTGGTTTGGCTCAGTGGATAGAGCATCAGCCTGGGGACTGAAAGTTCCCAGGTTCGATTCCAGTCACAGGCATGTAACTTGGCTGCTGCAGGCACATCCCCAGTAGGAGGTGTGCAGGAGGCAGCTGATCGATGTTTCTGACTCTCTGTCCCTCTCCCCTTCTCTCTGTAAAAAAATAAAGTATATTTTTTTAAAAAAAGAATTAGCACAGTATAAAAGTCTTTTCCTATGAATTTATACTAACAGAACTCTATAGTAACTGGTTAAAAGTTTTAATAACTTTAGATTCTAGTACCTGTGAAAAAAATAATAGTTCCTAGTTCCCTATGTTTTATTTTTATGTATTATTTGAGGCCTAGTGCAGGAGATTGGTGGGGATGGTGGGAGCTTCAGCACGGCCTGTGTCCTCTCGCAATCCAGGACCCCTTGGGGGATTATCCACCTGCCAGCTTAGGCCTGATCCCTCTCACAATCCAGGACCCCTCGCTCCTTACTCACCGACTGAAGCGAAGGCAGGAGAGGCTCCTGCCACCACTGCTGCTGCACTCACCAGCTGTGAGCCTGGCCCAAGGCCCCGAGCAGCACTCCCCCTGTGGGATTGCACTGACCCTGCATTGAGCATCTGCCCCCTGGTGGTCAGCGATGGACTATTCCGCCATCAATTTGCATATTACCCTTTTATTACATAGGATTACTTTTTTACTTTGTAACACTTTTATTAAGAGTAAACTGATACCCTGACTGGTTTGGCTCAGTTGATAGCGCATTGACCTGCAAACTGAAAGGTCCCAGGTTCAATTCCGGTCAAGGGCATGCACTTTGGTTGTAGGCACATCCCCAGTAGGGGGTGTGCGGGAGACAGCTGATCTGTTTCTCTCTCATTGATGTTTCTGACTCTCCCTCTCCCTTCCTCTCTGTAAAAAATCAATAAAAAATATATTAAATAAATAGAATAAGAAATGTAAAAAAAAGAGTGAACTGTTATCAGTATTCCTAAATTATAAACGGGGAACTGAAATATCAAAGGAAACACATTAGAGATCATATATAATAGAGAAAGATTCCTTAAACTTTCCTTTTGCCTTTTTACATCAATATGTAATATTTAACACGTTAAGCGCCATGTCAGTCACCAGTGTCTAACACTATACTTTCTGTCTGGAAGACAAAACAAGCTGAGCACTTAGCTTGGTAAGCATGACTCAATTCCTTATTAGGTAACTGCTTTTGCATATGCTGCCCTCTCTTTATTTTTCTGTGACTTTATCTTTTGATTTTTGGCAATTCTGCCTGAATAGCTTTATCTTTGGGTGCTATCTCCTAAGGTTTCTTAAGATCAGCCAATGCTTGGTCCTATTCTTTATTTTTTTTGGCTGGGGGGGGGGGGGGGAGAAGAGGTTTGATTCCATCTTTATTCTGTATCAGGGCTTACCAGGGGTGGGGAATATCTGGCCCGTGGGCCTTATAAGGCACTCAAAATCATTTGATCTGGCCCTTCCGAGGCATTAGATGTGTTAATTAAATGTTTGACCAAATATAATAGACTGATTTTTTAAAAATATATTTTATTGATTTTTTACAGAGAGGAAAGGAGAGAGAGAGTTAGAAACATCGATGAGAGAGAATCATCGACCAGCTGCCTCTTGCACACCTCCTACTGGGGATGTGCCCACAAACCAGGTACATGCCCTTGACCGGAATCGAACCCGGGACCTTTCAGTCCGCAGGCTGACGCTCTATCCACTGAGCCAAACCGGTTTTGGCTAATAGGCTGATTTTTAAGTTAATTTTGTATGGCCTGCAAATGATGCTTTTCCGGAGGAGTGTTTTTTGCTTCTTGGTATTCCAATCTTTGACTTGACTCTTGCAATCCTCTAGTCTGCTTTTAGGTCTCTGTATAATTATTTTTTATTTCAGTCAGTGTCTGCTTAATTTCTAGTTGATCCCTTTTCATATCCTCAGGGTATCTTTTAATTTATTGGCCTTTTCTAGGAAATTCTTGAAGAACCTTATAACTGTGGTTTTGAACTCTATATCGTCTTTTGCTTTCCTCCATTTCCTTCAATTGAGGCCTGCCTCTTTATCTCCACATTTTAGCTGCTTCCCTGAATTGATGGAGTGGCTTTGTGTGCTAGGTGTCCTAGCAGGGCCTGGTAGCTCAGCCTCCCGTTACCTGTGGTGGACCCTCTTGGTGCAGCCCTTTGTGGGCCGAATGAGCAGTCTTGTTGTAGTTAAGCCTTGCTTGTTGGTATCACCAGGGAGAGTTGATCTCCAAGCCAAATGGCTGTGATGATCAGCAGTATCTCTGCTAGGACGGTTTCTGTGCTCAGCTTGGATGGGGCGTAGTCTCAGGGTGGCACAGACAAGCTTTGGTTTCCCATAAGACCCGCCCTAAGAGGGCCCTGTTCTCAGAGTCCAGCAGCAATGGCTGCTGGCAGCACACACCTCTCAGAGAAGGTTGCTCTCGAGTTTCGCCCGCTGCAGACAGTCCAATTTCTCCCTGCCCGGAGCTGAATATCAGTGCAATCGGGGGGTTTTGTTTTCCTCCCCAAAGAGAAAGCTCGTCACACATTAGCTTTCTGCTCTCTCCGCACGGGCGTAGTTAGCCGCCCACCCTTTCTGTGTTCACTGATCTCTGTACCTCTACAGCTCCTGAGGCTCAGCGTCCTTTTCTCTTTTTTTCTAGTTGGTAAGGCTTCCACTTAGCCAGCTTTCTGGTGGTTCTGGATGATGTCCGTTCTGTTTTCCGGTTGTAATTTTAAAATTGTATGGTAGGCTGCATTTAGGTGTTTACCTTATGCCACCATCTTGGTTTCTCTATGTCTTTTAAATCTATATCTACATCCTCGAGGAAACCTTGATGACTGCCACCAGAACCATCTTTTGAGCAAATTTTCCAATCACCCCTTCCTTCAATTCTCAGCATTCTGCAGTAGCATACAAATTGGCAGGTTTATCACCTTTTACTTCTACACTTCCCAGAATTCTTGCCACACTTATTCCTTTAATTAATTGGCCAAATACTACATATTTTCCATCCAAATGAGGAGTTGGAACTATTGTGATAAAGGGCTGAGAAACAGCCCTAACCGGTTTGGCTCAGTGGATAAAGCATAACCTGTGAACTCAAGGGTCCCAGGTTCGAGTCTGGTCAAGAGCATGTACCTTGGTTGCGGACATATCCCCAGTAGGAAGTGTGCAAAAGACAGTTGAGTCGATGTTTCTCTCTCATTGATATTTCTAACTCTCTCTCTCTCTCTCTTTTTTAAAATATATTTTATTGATTTTTTACAGGGAGGAAGGGATAGGGATAGAGAGCTAGAAACATCAATGACAGAGAAACATCAATCAGCTGTCTCCTGCACCACCACCATCACCACCTCCACCCCACTGGGAATGTGCCCGCAACCAAGATACATGCCCTTGACTGGAATCGTACCTGGGACCTTTCAGTCTGCAGGCTGATGCTCTATCCACTGAGCCAAACCGGTTTTGGCATGTTTCTAACTCTCTATTCTTCTCCTTTCCTCTCTGTGAAAAATCAATAAAATATATATAAAGAGAGAGAGAGAGAGAGAGAGAGAGAGAGCTGAGAACCATTTGTATTGCAGCCGGCATTTGCCATGCTCAATAAATGCTCATGGTTGTGCTTATAATAGAAATTTTCATCTTTAAACTTTTCACCATAAATACTTTCTCCACCTATCCAATTCTGATTTTAGAAATCTCTACCCTGAATCGTAAATTTATTAATAATTTGATAGAATGGCATCCTTTGAAATGGAGAGGTTTCCAAGCATAGGTCCAAGTCTTTTTCTTCTGTATACAATGCACAAAAATTTTCTGAAACTTTGGGTACAATATCTACAAACAATTCTAGGACAACTTGACCAACTCACTTGCCTCCTATGTCCACATTAAAAAAAAAAATTGGGGGTTTCTGGGGTTGGAAGGCTTAGCCTGGGGGATGGGTGTGACATTTTGATTTGCAGCTGTTTTTGGAAGTGGCTCATGTCCACCTAGAAGCTGAAACCAACACTTGCTCCCTACATTTTAGTCTAAAATGTTACTTTTATGATATATTAGTGAAATAGTCCTGTGTAAACAAACTTTTCTCCTTTAAAAGTCTAGCCAATCCAATTTAAAAATGTTTTTTAAATGGGCAAAGAATATAAATAGACAGTTCTCTAAAGAAGATATACTAACGGCCAATAAGCAGATAAAAAGATGCTCAACATCATTAGCCATCAGGAAAATGTAAATCAAGACAATAATGAGCCTAGCTGGCATGTCTCAGTGGTTGAGCATTGACCTATGAACCAGGAGGTCATGGTTTGATTCTCAGTCAGGGCAAATGCCCAGGTTGCAGGCTCAATCCCGTGTGGGGTGTGCAAGAAGTAGCCAATATAAATATCCTATATAATAAAAACCTAATATGCTAAGTGTCCAATCATCCATTCAACCAATCAAAGCATAATATGCTAATGAAATGTAATGCCCCTCACAACTGCTCGCTATGACCAGGGGGCAGATAGTCAACCAGTTAACTAGTTGCTATAATGTGCACTTACCACCAGGGGCAGATGCTCCAACTGGCAGGTTAGCTTGCTGCTGGGATCCAGTCAATCAGGACTAAGCAAGATGAACGGGACACACCATGGAGCCCCTCCTCAGCCCCTCCCCAGCTGATCAACCTCTCGCATCCCTCTCTGGCCCCAATAATGCACTGGTGGAGTCCCTAAGCCTAGCCTATGTCCACTTGCAATCTGGGACCCCTCAGGGGATGTTGGTGAGCCGGTTGACCAGGTGGAGGGACCCCATTGATGCAAGAATTCGTGCACTGGGCCTCTAGTGTGTGTGTGTGAGTGTGTGAGTGTGTAAGTGTGTGAGTGTGTGTGTGTGTGTGTGTGTGTATTTGGATGCCATGCACCAAAAGGTCACACTGGTCAGATTCCTGGTCAGGGCACTTGACCAAGTTGTGGGCTCAATCCCTGGTGGGGAGGGTAGGAGGGCATATAGGAGGCAGCCAATTGATGTTTCTCTCTCACATCAATGTTTCTGTTTCTCTCCCCCTTTTCCTTCCCCTCTCTCTCTCTCTAAAAAAATAAAAATTTAAATAAAGATACAAACAGAAAAACACAACACAATGAGATACAATTTCAAACCCACTAGTATGGCTATAATAAATAAGATGAATAGTAACAAATGTTGATGAGGATATGAAGAACTTGGACAACTTATACACTGCTGTTAAATAGTGCAGCCACATTGGAAAACAGTTTGGTAGTTCCTCAAAAGGTTAAACATAAAGTTATCTTATGACCCAACAATTCCACTCCTACGTAACCAAGAAAAAAAAAACCCATATGCCCACATAAAAATTTATACACATATTCATGATAGCATTCCATATAATAAAGATGTAATATGCAAATGGTCGTTACACCATGAAGCATAATGACCGACCGCATGTTAGGATCACGGATCAGCAGGAGGGTGGGGCAATGAGCTACAAGCAGGCAGCGGGGAGCTACAGGAAGGGGTAGGGCAGCAAGCTATGGGGAGAGGGGGAGTTGAAGAGAGATACAGGAGGGCAGGGCAAGCAGGCAGAGAACTACTGGAGGGCAGCAGTGAGCTATTGGAGCATGGATTCATGTGCAGAGCTACTAGTTATTCATAATAGCCAAAAGGTAGAAACAACCCAAATGTCCAAACTGATGAGTAGATAAATAAAATGGGCTATATCCATACAATGGAGTATTAGGTGATAAAAAGTAATGAAGTGCTGATACATGATACTAAACTTGGATGGAGCTTAAAAACATGACTCTAAGTAAAATAAACCAGACTAGCTATCATGTAATTCCATTTATAAGAAATGTCCAGAATTGGCAAATCTATAGACAGAAAGTAAATTGGTAATTGCCCAGAGCTAGGGAACATGGGCAGGTTGGGGGTGACAATTAAGGGATGTAGCATTTCTTTTTTTGGAATGATGAAAATGTTCTAAATTGACTGTGGTGATGATGCACAACTTTGTGAATATACTAAAAATCCCTTATAAACTTTAAATGAGTAAACTGTATTGAATGTGAATCAGATCTCAATAAAATTGTCTTAATAAGTCTTAAGTCTATACTTAATCTTGTTGCATTCAGCTTTTATGCATTTGACTGTCCAAATAGAATGCAGCACTACAAGAGAAATGTGTGATATTTAATATGCCATAAACATGGAGGGCATATAGAATTACACAAAAGGCAATTCACTAGTCAATAACCAGTATTTTAAAAACATTCATCTAGAAAATTAAAAAAAACAAAGAGAATAAATTATTGGAAAAGGAGTGGTATATGCACACCCCCACGTTGATATTTTGGAAACCAGCAGAAAGTTTTCAAAGTAGAAAATAAGGTCAACCTGAAATCATGACCCACAGACGTCTCTGCAAGTTCAACAAGCCCCACAAACAAAAGTGTTCCTAAGATCTCTACTATACTACTCGTCAAATGACACACAAAAATCAACTCAACATTTTATACTCACCCTTCCTTCAGTATCAATCATTATTTCTGACATCTTAAAAGTGACTTTTGGATTTGCTGTGCCTTTAGAAAAAGATACAAATGAATAGTAATGTATACCTAAAATCATTGAAATTTTGCCAGATCAATCTTCTTTATGCTTTAGTTAAGTCAGAATATTATAGTCACAGCTTTATGGGATAAGAATCTCAGAACTCCACTGCAAACTCAGTTTTGAATATGGGTATTAAAAAGAAGAAGAAGAAGAAGAAGCTGCCTGCTGTAGCCGGTTTGGCTCAGTGAGTTTGATTCCAGGTGCATGAGGGAGGCAGCCAATCAATGTATCTCTCACATTGATCTCTCTCTCTCTCAGAGGAAGGAAGGGAGGAAGGGAGGGAGGAAGGAAGGGAGGGAGGGAAAGAAAGACAGAAAGAAGCTAGCTGGTCTGGTAGCTAAGTTAGAGCATTGTCCTGATACAACAAGGTTGGGGTTTTGATGGTCAGGGCATATACAAAAATCAACCAATGAATGCATAAATAAGTGGGACAACAAATCAATGTTTCTTTCTCCCTCCCTCCCTTCCTCTGTTTCTAAAATCAATTTAAATAATAATAAGTAAATAAAAAATAAAAGAGGCTGAAAAATATCAAATTAGTATGAAATAAAGATAAATTTTATATCATTTTGAAATGCTATAATCAGCAAAATGGGGGAAAATTAACAATTTATTAATTTTCAACTTAATCCCTTGAAAATCTTTATTTTCTAAAAAAGACATCTTTTTATTCATTCCTTGAAATAACCACTTTTGTGCACTTCTCTACCTTGGAAAATAATTAAAATGGATCATCCTTTAATTTAAAAATCTACTTCAGTGGCACTTAACAACCCATCCTTACTAAAATAACCAATAACTGTAAAATAACCAATGTTGACTATAACTTTGGATGATTGCAAATTTTTGTTTGGAAAGTAGAAATGAGTAAACATAAATGCCAAAAGAATATAGTACCTGTTTTCGGATAACGAAATGAATCTGCCCTTCTTGTTTCCAACATAGGGGATGTAACATGAATAATTTCCACCTCAGATTCATCATTTTCTTCATACAGAATTCTAAGAATTTTGCTGCCACTGGGAGCTTAAAGGAATTTAAATATTGAAAATTTAGAATTATTCCAGAAAATAATCATAACTGACTATTCCCTCTAGTATTATATTTCCCAAGAGAAAAATAATTTTTTATATAAAATATATGACTTTCGCCGAAACCGGTTTAGCTCAGTGGATAGAGCGTCGGCCTCGGACTGAAAGGTCCCGGGTTCGATTCCGGTCAAGGGCATGTACCTTGGTTGCGGGCACATCCTGAGTGGGGGGTGTGCAAGAGGCAGCTAGTCGATGTTTCTAACTCCCTATCCCTCTCCCTTCCTCTCTGTAAAAAAATCAATAAAAAATATTTTTTTAAAAATAAAAATAAAAAGACTGAAAGGTCCCAGGTTTGATTCTGGTCAAGGGCATGTACCTTGGTTGCGGGCACATCCCTAGAAGGGAGTGTGCAAGAGGCAGCTGATTGATGATTCTCTCTCATCGATGTTTCTAACTCTCTATCCCTCTCTGTAAAAAATCAATAAAACATATATATTAAAATAATAATAATATATAAAATAAAATATATTACTTTTTGTGTATGAAAACATCACCCATCTTTTGCAGTAGCAAGCTGAGTTACTACTAAGCTATTTTTACTGGTTAACAACCGCTAACTCCTTTTGGAGGCAAAAATTGGAAATATATAAAATGAAAAATTGAAGCTACATAAATTGAAAAAGTATGTATATGTACATAATTAAAACAGGGAAATACATGTGAAGGACTTTGGTCCTTGCATACATTAACATGCATTCCTTATTGAAAAATGAATTATTTAGCCGAAACTGGTTTGGCTCAGTGGTAGAGCGTCGGTCTGTGGACTGAAAAGGTCCCAGGTTCGATTCCGGTCAAGGGCATGTACATTGGTTGCGGGTACATCCCCGGTAGGGGGTGTGCAAGAGGCAGCTGGTTGATACTTCTCTCATCGATGTTTCTAGCTCTCTATCCCTCTCCCTTCCTCTCTGTAAAATATCAATAAAATATATTTTTTTTTAAAAAGAAAAATGAATTATTTAATTACAATTGCAATACTTCCTATAATGAAACAAATGCTATTTAAGTAGACCCCCCTCTTTTTTTAATGGTTTCCCTAATTCATGTCAAAATCTTGCTCTAACATACAATTACAGCAAAACATTTTACATATTAAAATGTCCAAATCTAAGACATGACTTTAAAATAAATTTTTTTCATGATCCCTTAGAACATTGTTTCCCAAAGTTTGGTACGCGTACCCCCAGAGGTAAGGGAAGAGTTTGGTGGGGGTACGCATTGCACCGGAGTTTGGAGGGGATATGCACTGCACCGTACTTAGCTAAGCCTAATTCTACGTTCTCATGAGTCAAGTCAAGACAGTCTTGTGAGGCGTGAGATGGTCCAGTGTGCAAATAAATATTATTTAGAATATAACTTTTATTTATATTTTATTATGAATAATTTTATTTTTGTTTATTATTATTTTGTGTATGTACCAAAAAAAGAAAATATATTTTGATTGTTATTAAAATACATCCATTTTTTTTTGACGAGGGGTACTCAGTGTTACAAAGATTATAGAAGGGGTACACATATGTCAAAAGTTTGGGAAACCCTGCCTTAGAGAAGTGTTCAGATGCTAACCATAATCCATTAGTGAGTCACAAAATCTATTAATGGGTCATAACCAGCATTTTACAAATACAACAGAAATAATATACATGAGCATGTTATACTTAGGTATTGCTTCATAAAATTTATTTTCTAGTTTTATACCTATAAAACATTGTACAATGGATTAGGTCAGAATGTAGAAGCGAACCTCTCACAGGGTCATGCATGGTCAGTCACTGCTTTAGAAAGCTGTTTCTCTGGCAGTAAAATAGTTAATTCACTAAGAAAGAAAGAGAAATTTGTGTCCTTTTCTTCTCATCCATTAATACACTAACTGGGGTGTCTGTTCATACAGATTCTCTAATCAATACGAAGACCAGCTCCTAGATGAAAAATTAGCAAGGGGAATTGAATGACCTAAACCAATGAACCACAATATAATTGTTTTTTATTAGAATTCATTATGGTGGAATATAGCCTATATATTATAAATAACTAGTAGATGTTCTTTTTAGGGATATATATTGCATCATATATTGATGTGTATTACACTTAACACAGAAACACATCAATATGAGGAGATAAACACTGCAGCCTTTGCATTCTCTATAATCTCTACAAAGAGATCCTAAACAGCAAAATCTTGGTATTGTGATGTACAGAAATGGAGAAGAGTATTAAACAGTATTTAAGAATAATAAAAAATACTAGTAGAATCCAATCTTCATCACTTCAGAATCTACTAATCAAGATTTACAATCTATATACTTAAGTGATTGGCAGTTGAACCTCATAATACTTTAATTGACCTATATTATTTTGAACCTTCTTACTTGTTTCAGCTTCTGGACACCACCAATAGCCAGAATATCTATCAAATTCTTCTTGAAGAACAAAGGTAGCAACTCCTGCTGATCTGGGATCCTCTTCCATGTTGGCTAGCTCTAGACAAACATAAAAGGCAAAATTATCACAGGAAGTTCTCTACCTTTTCATGGGTACAAAGTAGAATGATTCAGTTTATTTGGAAAGGCAGCAGTAGTATAGAGGTGAACTCTGGAGCCAAAGAGACTGAATTCAAATCATTTACTGTCTGACCTTGGACTAATCACCCAGTCTCATTCCACTGAAGTATTTCATTTGTCAACGAGAATAAGAATCTACCTTTTAAGGTTGTTAGGAGGATTAAATGAATTAATTCACATAAAGAACTTAGAACAAAGCCTAAACCACAATATGTGCTCCATAAATGTTATTTTCCAAGTTAGCCAGAATCATGAAAAAAAAGAACACTGAAAAAGATCATGTTAACTTTTAACTCTCGAGAAACACATTTTAAACCTAGAATCAGTCTTACAGATCATGTAATTCATGATTCTCCTTTCTGCCCTCCCTGCTCTTCAACCAGAGCAGCTCAGCTTTTATCTATTGTACACTTAAAAGTTTCCTGTACATAGTTAGAAGGAAACTTGCGCTTTAAAAACAAAAATGATGAAAACACATAATATATACGATTTCATGACATGAGAAATGTTTACAATACCCTTGAATTTTTAAAAAAAACCATATTACACTAGCACGTATGCTGTGATTCCATTTATAAAAATGTTAAACATATATTTAAAAATGTATTGGGCCCGGCTGGTGTGACTCAGTGGTTGAGCATCAACCTATGAATCAGGATGTCACAGTTCGATTCCTAGTCAGGGCACATGTTCAGGTTGTGGGTTTGGTCCCCTGTGTGGGGCCTGCAGGAGGCAGCCACTCAATGATTCTCTCTCATCCCTGATGTTTCTATCTCTCGCTCCCGCTTCCTTCTGCTCTGAAATCAATAAAAACATATATTTTTAAAAAATGTATGGGATGTAAACCAAAATGTGGTTTTCTCCAAATAGTGGGACTATGGACAAGCTTAAAAAAAAAAAGCTTCATAATTTATAAAACCTTAAGTGTACCTTTTAGTTTTGAAAAATGCATACACTTGTTTTACATCCTATCAAGACAGAGAATACTTCTAATACTCCAGAATGTTTTCTCATGCTCCTTCTCAGCCAATGTCCATTCCTACCCAGAAGGAGCTGTTGATCTGATTTCTATCCTCATAGGTTAGTTTTGCATATTCTAGAATACCATAGAAATGAAATCATACAGGGGAGTATGGGTGGGGGATTAGGGAAAAAAGAGAGAGCTCATGGACATGGACAACAGTGTGGTGATGGTGGGGGTAAAAAGGGGATGGATGGAGATGGAAGAGGGCACAGAAAGGGTAAATGGTGATGGAAAAAAACAAAACTAAACTATATTTAAAAATAAATCATATAGTACCAATTTGTGTCTGTTTTTTAAATCCATCAATGTTGTTGCATCAACATCACACTGTATCAATGTATTGCTAATTGCTTCCTGTTTATTGCTGAATAGTATTCCATTGTATACCACAGTTCTTTCATTCATTTAGCTCTTAATGGACATCTGGGCTGCTTCCAATTTTGGGGTATTATAAAGAAAGATGCTGTGACCATTCTTTTTTTCTTTTTAATATTTAAAAAATTTACTTCAGAGAGGAAGGAAGATCGAGATAGAAACATCAATGATGAGAGAGAATCATTGATTGACTGTCTTCTGCACACGCACTACAAGGGATTGAGCCCACAACTTGGGCAAGTGCCCTGACTGCCCCAACTATGACCTCCTGGTTCATAGGTCCACGCTCAACCACTGAGCCACACTGGACATATGCATTATGATCATTCTTGTATAAAAATCTTTGTAGATGTGGTCGCAGCTGCAGCAGAGCTGTTTCACCCACTCCTGCTTCTGATTCTCTGCTGTTCACTCTTACAGAGGAACAAGTGGGTCAGGAAGCAGCACCGCAGCCGTGGGTTTTAAAGATACAAGAAAGACACCCATGGAACTAGAGGTGGCAATTCACCGAATTAAAATTTCTCTAAGCAGCCACAACATAGACTCTTTGGAGAACGTGTGTGCTGACCTGATCAGAGGTGCCAAGGAAAAGAATCAAAGTGCAAGGATCAGTTTGGATGCCTACCAAGAGTCTGAGAATCACTATTAGAAAAACTCCCCATGGGGAAGGTTCTTAGACTAGTTTTCAGATGAGGATCCACAAGCAACTCATTGACTTGCAGTCCTTTTGAAGTAAAGATTACTTCTATCAGTATTGAGCAGGAGTGGAGATTGAAATCACTTTTAATAAATTGTCAGTTGTAAAGAAAAAAGAGAAACTTTGAAATATATGTTTTCCTCTTAAATAAAGACATGAGTGGATTGGCTGAATAGTATGGTAAGTATATGCTTAACTTTTAAGAAACAGCCACATAATTTTCTTTAAAAAAATTTTTAATTGATATCATAGAGGAAGGAAGAGGAGGGAGGGGAGGAAGGAGAGGGGGAGATGGGTAGAGAGGAAGAGGAAGAGGGAGGAGGGGGAGGAGAGAGAGAGAGAAAATATCAGAGAACTGTTGATCAACTGCCTCCTGTATGCCCCACACTAGGGTTTGAGCCTGCAAGCCAAGCATGTGTCCTGACTGGGAATTGAACTGTGACCTTCTGGTTCAGAGGATGGGCTGCCACACAGTTTTCCAAAGTATTTGTATTGTGCTATATTCTTAGTAGAAATGTACGCTGAGTCTCTCCAGCCTTTGGTGTTCTTCATTGTTTTCACTTTAGCCAGTCTAATGGGTATGTAATGTTTCATAGTGATTTAAATTTTATGTATTATTTTTATTTGTATTTTCTATACTGTATGTTGTCTAAAATGAATGTGCAGTATGAACCAATAATCCCTTATCCAAAATATTTGAGTTTAGAAGTGTTTGGAGCTCGGAATTTCCCCTCCCCCCAAGTATTATACATCTATCATTAATTATACAACATCTCTAGCAGGGTAATCAAATACACCAATATTCATTCCTGCAGCAAACACAAATAGGCACACTAGGTAGGATTAAGATTATAAATATCCTCAGGTCAGGTCAGGTTTTGCCACCAAATGAGTTTTAGCACCTAGCTAATGAAAAATAATCTCAGTTTTAAATTTTTTTTGAATTTTGGAATTACTGACATAAGCAAAAGTGCTCAGTTTTCTTGGACCTTTCAACTATCCCAAAATATACCCCCCACACACAGAACTGTTTTATGTTTTGTTCTCCTTAAGATATGAAAATAAGTACTACTCATTTGTATATCCCTATTACTTATTACAGACCTTAATTATTAAGTTATTTATCAAATGAACAAATGTTATCCTATTCTCTCAATGGATACCTCATTTGAGAGTTGAGGCTGACATTAACATTACTTTTAAATTCTTCTATCAGCCGAAACCGGTTTGGCTCAGTGGATAGAGTGTCGGTCTGGGGACTGAAAGGTCCCAGGTTCGATTCCGGTCAAGGGCATGTACATTGGTTGTGGGCACATCCCCAGTAGGGGGTGTGCAGGAGGCAGCTGGTTGATATTTCTCTCTCATTGACGTTTCTAGCTCTCTATCCCACTCCCTTCCTCTCTGTGGAAAATCAATAAAATATATTTTTTAAAAATAATAATAAAATAAAATAAATAAATTCTTCTATCATACTAGGCAGAGAACAAACAGATGTACATGCTGACTGATAAGCTCATCTAAAAGCAGATTTTCACTAAAAAAGTTATTATAAATAAGAGGAATAAGAGTGATGATGCTCACTCTCTACTTACCTTTCTATCTAAACAAACACTTAACAAATACAATGGTTCAGACACTGTCCTAAACACTTCACAAATATTACATTTGATCTTATCCAAAAGGCTTGATTCCCCAGTAGGAGGCAGCTGATCAATGATTCTCTCTCATCATTGATGTTTCTCTCTCTCCCTCCTTTTCCCTTCCTCTTTGAAATCAATAAAAGTATAATACACACACACACACACACACACACAACAAGGCAGCATTACAAAGGTGATACATACCACTTATCCTCTGCATGTTTTTCTTTTTTAATTTTAAAGATTTGAATTTAAAATACAAAGATCGCCTACTTTACTTCATTTTCAAAATACAAACAAAAGCAAATTACATTTAAAAAACTTTTCAGAAAAGTGAATTTGAAGAACTATCATTACCATTGTGCACATAGGTTAGCCTCCTTTCTTCTCTGGTTACAATGTTGGATATCCAAATATCATTGCTATGTATAAATGCAATCCAGTCTGGATCAGCTGGGCATAATTTGGGATCCATCCTAATGTTGGGACAACTAGTTTCCACTAAATTAGGCCGTAAGGGTTGTTGCTAGAAAAGTAAACATTTTAAGGAAAATGTTAGGCTGATACATACATATTTGTTTGCTAGTACCCTTCCTATAAAATGAACAATAATTCTAAGTAAAATGTCAACTATGACAATTGCTCCCTAGAAAAATATATTTCATGTGCCTTAACTTATTAAGAAGGACTCATTTTTTAAAAACTATGAATTAGAAAACCAAGAGTAACAGGAACTTTATAAATTTTGTTATCCAAATATGTTTAATAGAATATTTACTAAAATAACGTATTTTTATTTATTAAGCATTTCAAATTAACTTTAATAATATAAAAGTTTGCTCATAAAAAAATGTAATGAAAGCCAGGATCATCACAATTCTATCAAAAGAACAGTTCTACTAGCACATAAAAAATTGCGTGAAATAAAACCAAACATTTAAAACCACTTATTAAGATGAATTAAGCTTATAAGGGAACCAAAAATAGATTGCCTTGTGATAATATTATCCACCCACTCCCACTCCTTAGCACTTTTTCAGAAAGTGGGCACTGATGTCCTTTGCTATATCTTCCTAATAAGATAGCACATGGTTTTAGCATTTAAGAAATTTACATTACTAACTAAAGGACATGAACACCAGGGGGTGAGGACATGAGTGTGGGTGGATAGGTTTGGGGGGTTAATGGAGGGATGAAGACACATATGTAATACCCTAATCAATAAAGAAATTTTTAAAATTTATATTAATGTCACTAGAAAAATAAATTCCTAAAATTAGAAATTAATACTAAATTTTTTAGCCAATGGGTAAACAGAATATTTTGGTTTAATTACCTTTCTGATTTGGGTGCAAATAACTCTTAGGACCCCAAAACACATTTAATAAGTAGTAATAACAACTTACAGTAAATCCTTGTGGCCCTCCATCTTTTACATGATATATTCCACTACCAGCTTGAAAGAGAAATGTTCCACTTCCTGGGTGATAATCATAAGAAGCAATCCCAACTGTTCCAATGCGTTTTCTTTCTCTTAATAGTTCTTCTTCTCGAGAATACATTCCATAGTCCAGTGTTGCCTAATGTAAAATTAATTTTAACAAAATAGTTTGCTCATAAAAAAATGTAATGAAAGCCAGGATCTGCAGCAGTGCTAGGGATGTCCAATTGACAGCTTAGGCCTGCTCCCTACGGACAGCCCTCAAGGGCTCCTAGACTGAGAGGGCACAGGCTGGGCTGAGAGATCCCACCACCACCTAAGTGCATGAATTTCATGCACTGGGCCTCTAGTCCTCTAATAAAGCCCTAGGTCAGATTGGTCACATCACAGATGTAAAACCTAACATGTGATGTTTTGCTTCCTGGCCTTTGTCATTTCCATTTTCCCCCTTGAAAGGGTATTTTTCTTTTAACCCACCCAGGTTTTAATGATATCCCAAAACCTTGGCTCAACCTTGGCCAGGAAAGCTTCCTGGTTGGTCCATTACGGTGCATAGTAGTGATCTCTTCTTTGAAATTTATGTAAGAGTTACTGTCTCTTTTACTCATTTGGCTATGGTTTGGCTTTTCACTTTTTTCAGTATTTCTGAGTAGAAATATGTCTTAAAAAGCATAAAACACTTGAGAGCAGAATCTGTCATTTTGTTTTCCTACCTATAGTATTTGTTAAAATATTTCTCAAAGAATATTTGTAGAGCTAGAAACATTGACAAGAGAAAAACATCGATCAGCTGCCTCCTGCATACTCCCACCGGGGATGTGCCCACAACCAAGGTACATGCCCTTGACCGCAGGCCAACGCTCTACCCACTGAGCCAAACTGGTCAGGGCTTAATATGTCTTAATGTTAAATAATCAGAACATAAACAATTTCAGAGCTATGAAATTAACTTTCATAAGAAACTGTATAACTTTGTGATTATAAAATTTGTTATTTGAAAGAATAGAAAGCAAGATGATAAAAAGAAGCCTGAAAAAGATCAATTATGAGGGGGGGAAAGGTTAGCCTTACCAGATAGTAAAAATTAAAACATGAATAAACAGAATGAACAATGTTAGAGAACAAAAAAATCACAAACAGACAACTGATATTTTAAATCAGTTGGAATTACTACACAGTCATATACAAAAAGGTAACACTGGGCCCTAGCTGGCTTGTCTCAGTGGATAGAGTGTCAGCCTGAGGACTGAAGAGCGCAAGGTTCAATTCTGGTCACGGGCACATGCCCGGGTTTCGGGCTCAATCCCCTGTAGCGGGCATGCAGGAGGCAGCCAATCAATGATCCTCTCTCATCATTGATGCTTCTCTCTTCCCTATCCCTTCCTCTCTAAAGTCAATAACAATATATTAAAAAAAGATAATACTGGATCTACTTTTCACATATTTCAAATATGTTAGAGATTTAAATGTTAAAATGAACCAAACTTTCCATTTATACCCAAGATAGAGTAACAGGGACCAGATATATCCTCCCTGTTTCTGAAACAACTGAGAAAATGAATAAAATATATGAAATAACACAGGACATAAGACAATAAAGGACAATGATCCTTGAAAAATAGGAAACAAATGAGGTAAGCTGTATACTTGAACTGCCTTCACAATTTTACAGATGTTGGCACAAGAAGGAAGAAGCTAATAGGTCAAAGAAAAAAAATCACAGCTACATTAAAAAAAGAGATCTCAGGAGAAAAAAGGAGACATAAGTGATATTTTCAACAATAAAGAATTATTTAAAAAGAGAGCTCAAATTAATAAGCCAACTTTCTATCTAAGACAGTATAAAAAGAAAAGCAGACTAAATCCAAAGCAAGGAGGAGTAAGGAAATAATACAAATTATATTTGAAATAAAACAAAATGGAAAACAGAAAAATAAAGCTCAACAAAACCAAAAGTTGGTTATTAAGATTCTTATATGGATAAAAAGGATTTTACTTCAATAAATGGTGTTGGGAAAATTGGACAGATACATGCAAAAGAATGAAACTAGATCACCAACTTACACCATACACAAAAATAAACTCAAAATGGATACATGACTTAAACATAAGACGGGAAACCATAAAAATACTAGAGACATCCACAGGCAGCAAAATCTCAGACATATGCCTAAAGAACTTCTTCATTGATACTAACCCTAGGGCAATGGAAGCTAAAGAGAAAATGAACAAATGGGACTACATCAAAATAAAAAGCTTTTTTACAGCAAAAGAAACCATCAACAAAACAACAAGAAGTCCCACGGTATGGGAGAACATATTTGCAAATGATATCACTGATAAAGGGTTAATCTCTAACATCTACAGACAGCTTATACAACTCAATAAAAGGAAAATAAATGAGCCAATTAAAAAATGGGCAATGGACCTAAATAGAATCCTTTCAAAAGAAGGCAGAAGGAAGGCCAAGAGGTACATGAAAACATGCTCAAAGTCACTAATTATCCGAGAGATGCAAATCAAAACAACAATGCGGTACCATCTCACACCTGTCAGAATGGCCAACATCAACAAAACAACAAACGACAAATGTTGGCGAGGTTGCGGAGAAAAAGGAACCCTCGTGCACTGCTGTTGGGATTGCAGGTTGGTGCAACCACTGTGGAGAACAGTATGGAGCTTCCTCAAAAAACTGAAAATGGAACTCCCATTTGACCCAGTAATCCCACTACTAGGAATATACCCCAAGAAACTAGAAACACCAATTAGAAAGGATATATACACCCCTCTGTTCATAGCAGCACAATTTACAATAGCTAGGATTTGGAAACAACCTAGGTGCCGGTCAGCAAATGAATGGATCAGAAAACTATGGTACATCTACACAATGGAATACTATGCTGCCATAAAAAGGAATTCTCATCATTTGCAGTAACCTGGATGGAATTGGAGAGCATCATGCTGAGTGAAATAAGCCAGTCAATGAAAGAGAAACACCACATGACCTCACTCATTTATGGATATTAAAGAACATTATAAACTAATGAACAAAAAGATAGATGTAGAGACAGTAAAACAACAAGCAGACTGTCAAATGACAGCGGGGGAGGGGGGTAGGGAGATCTGGGGGAGATAAGAGATCAACCGAAGGACTGGTATGCATGCATATAAGTACAACCAATGGACACAAAACTCTGGGGAGGGACGGCGGCAATGGTAAGCTATGTACACATATAATACCTTAATAAATTTTAAAAAAGAAAAAAAAAGGATTTTAAGTAAATAGTATAAACAGTTGTATGCCAACTAATTGGACGATGTAGATAAAATGGTTCAATTCCTAGAAACAAACAACCAAAACTGACTCAAGAAATAGAAAATCTCAATAGACTTATAATGAGTAAAGATACTGAGTTACCGTATTTGCCGGCGTATAAGACGACTTTTTGGCCCTGAAAAATATGCCTCCAAGTGGGGGGGTAGTCTTATACGGCAAGTATATAACAAACTCTGTATTTTTAGTGGAAATGTTAGGGGGTCGTCTTATACGCCTAGTCGTCTTATACGCCGGCAAATACATATTTTTCAGCGCCAAAAAATCGTCTTATACGCCGGCAAATACGGTAATAATAAATAAATAAAAACTTCCCACAAAGAAAAGTCCAGGATTAGATGGCTTTATTGATAAATTCTACCAAATGTTTAAGGAGAATTAAGATGCACCCTAGTCACACTTTCCAATTTCAAAAGTTAGTACAAAGCTACATTAATGAAGACAGCATGGTACTGGCATATAGGTCACTGAAATAGATTTGAAAGTCCAGAAATATATCCTGACATTTATGGTCAATTGACTTTCAACATGAGTGCTAAGACTATTCCATGGGGGAAAATAGCTTTTCAACAAATGGTACTAAACAAATTAATTTGAACCCCTATCTCACACCATATAAAAAAATTAACTCAAAATGGATCCAAGACCAAAATGTAAGAGCTGAAACTATAAAACTCATGTTGTTTGCTCATTAGAAAAAAGCAAAGCAAACAATGAGATAGACTTCACACCTTCTAGGATGGCAATAGTAAAAGTGATGAATAACAAGGATCAGTGAGAATGTAGGAAATTAGAACCTTCATATATGACTGATGGAAATGTTAAATTGTATAGATGCTACAGAAAGCAATTTAGTAGTTCCTTAAAATTTTAAACATTGAGTTACCACATGACCCAGCAATTTAATTCCTAGGTATATAGCTAAGGGAATTGAAAACAAATCTACACAAAATCTTTTGGGGATGACAGAAAGTTCTAAATTTAGACTGTGGTGACAGTTGCACAACTCGGTGAGTACACTAAAAACTAATGAACTGTGTACTTTGAATGACTTGGGTGGTATGTGAATTATATCTCAATAGAGCCAATTAAAAAAGGAAAAGAATGGAAAAGGATATTCCATGCTAATATTAATCAAAGGAAAGCTGGAGTGGCTATATTAAAGTATATTTCACAGTAAAGATTATTGATAGAAACAAAGAAAGTCATTCTATAACAATAAAGAAGTCGATTTGTCAGTTCATAACAATCCTAGCCTGATGTACCTATTAATATAGCTTCAAAAACATAAAGCAAAAGCAAACAGAACTACAAGAAGAAATCATCAAATCTACAATTATGATTGGAGATTTCTACACCCTCTTTCAATAATTGATAGAAATAAAAAATCAGTAAGAACATAGATTTAAAACAGTACAACAAACCAATTTGATCTAATGATCATTTATAGACCCAACAATAGCAGAACACATTCTTTTCAAGTGAACACAGAACATTTACCAGATGAATCATATTCTGGGCCATAAAATAAAACTCAATAGACTGGAAAAGATTCATGTAATCAAAGTATGCTCTCTGATTCACATCTACGTCATATACAGAACGCCAACTGAATTTCTGTCTCTAAATAAATGCTGAAAACATACACCAAGTCACAGGAATAACAATGTCTAATCCTACCTGAAAAAGATCCAAAAGAGGCTTCCAAGAGAGCATTAAGATTGCAGCTTTGTTGATGTTTTTGGGAATTTCAGAATAAAACAGTGTATTTTCTCTGTTCTCACCAGACATAGCTATAAGAAAAAACAGCCTTTTATATAATCACTTTTAAAAATAGCCATCAACTGCAATCATAGTAATAAGTACATAATGCCTTCTATATCCGCAAATTTTTATACTCTGTGAAATCTATAATAAATGTTAACAAGTAGGAGATACATATGCCATATGCCATGGAAATTCCTTTCAATAAAACTTGCTATCAGAATGAAACTTGAGTTTCAATAAGGTATCAGATCTTATTCTCTCAAAACAAACAGAAGTGTGTAAGATGATATAGGGACAAGTGTCATTTTTATTTTTTTAAAAAATTGATTTCAGAGAGGAAGGGAGAGAGAGAGAGAGATAGAAACATCAATGATGATTCATTGATCAGCGGCTTCTTGCATGCTCCCTCCCGTGAATTGAGCTCCACATGCCAAGGCAAGTGCCCTGACTGGGACACTTCCTAGTTCATGGGCTGATGTTCAACCACTGAACCGCACTTGCTAGGCAGGGTTTTCTTTTTAATTGTTAGCCACTTACAAATTGGCAAGACTCATGAGATTCCAAATGAGCATGCTTTGTGACAACTTTATATTACTAAAATTTCTTATTTTTCTGAACTGCTAAAGTGCTTATTTAGAAACTAGAGGCCCACTGCGTAAAATTCATGCATGGGGGTGTGTCCCTCAGCCCAGCCTGCACCCTCTGTAATCTGGGACCCTCCAGGGATGTCCAACTGCCCAGTTAGGCCTGATCTTACTGGATGCTCCCAACTGCTCGCCTGCCTGCCTTCTTGATTGCTCCTGCTTCTTCCTGCCAGCCTGATCACCCCTAATTACTCCTCTGCCAGCTTGGTCACCCCCAACTGCCCTCCCCTGCAGGCCTGATGCCCCCAAGTTCCCTCTTCTGCTGGCCTAGTCACCCCTAACTGCCCTCTCCTGCAGGCTTGATTGCCCCCAACTGCTCTCTCTTGAAGGCCTGGTTCTTCCCAACTGCCTTCCCCTGCTGGCCATCTTGTATCCACACGGGAGCAGCCATCTTGTGTTGGAGTAACAGTCAATTTGCATATTACTCTTTTATTAGATAGATATTATTTATTTGTACATTGCACAAAGATTCATGCAAGAATAGGCCTTCCTTCCCCTGGCTTCGCTCCCAGCTGCCCTGGAGCATGCAAGTCCTCGCTCCCTGCAGAGCACTGCTCTTGTAACTCCCTCCACCCCACCGTTCTGTGCCTGTGTATGTAAATTAACACACCATCTTTGTTGGGTTAATTTGCATGCTCCTGATTAGCTGATGGGTGTAGCGGAGACATGGGAAATTGCATATTTCTCTTTTATTAGTGTAGATACATGTGTGAATTCTAGTTTTCATTATAAATGTTCTATAACTATAATCACTAGTAAGTTTCAATGAAATATATACTTATATTAAAACAACAAAGAAAGCTAGTATCTGATTTGCTAAAAAATCTCTTTTTCCTTTATTGGGTAAAGGTAAAGGAAAGATGTCTATATTAAGTAGAAGCCTCATCCACTCTGGGAAATCATGCAATTGAATAGAAAGACACAGTAGTACAGAATGAGCTACATACAAAAGAGAACTGAAATACATTTTGGTTTTGAAGATGTGAACCAAAGAAAACTCAAAGAAAAACAAAGCCCTGCTACCCTAAAAGGTATTAGTAAGTTATCATTTCCAAAAAGGGTAGGAGAGTGAAGAAAGGAGAAAATAAATCTCACAGTTGGAACAAGAAGCTCTTGAGGGGAACAGTCTCAGCCTAGTGGTTCAGATAAAGGCAGAGAAGACAGTGTGTGGAAGGACACGGTAACTTCCATACTCACCCTCCCAAAGGCTGAAGATGAGTTCTGAAAGAGCCACATCATCCTTTATCCCTTATTTTCCTAAACCTTTTTAGTTTGTGTTGTCTTTTGGAGTAGAAAGTTAAATATTAGCTGACATCTACTTTTGTCTTAAATCTGTTTTGTATATTCCAGAGTTACTTTGTTATAAGATTATTAAGACTGCAGTCACCTATCCAAACCATCCCTAATTTTACTAAATGTGATCATTTCCTGTTAAGCCCTCTCCTTCAGCCCTCAAATATGAAAAAATTGGTTCTCAGCTATCCTCAAATGAGAGCCATTCCCCATAATTGTTTCAGCTGTCCCTCTTGAAACTGCTCCTTATTCTAAAATGTTTTCATTGGCTTCATCCATAACCAGTACAAATTTCCAAAGCATGGTGCCGGGGAAGCACTAAACTTAGGCAGGGGAATCACTTCATAAGTTATGTAAATGTCTAACCGCTATGCTGTAACTCCTGAAACTAATATATCATTGAATGCCACCTGTAATTGAAATTTATTTTTTAAATTTCCAAGGCATTCTATGTATACATACACCAGTTCTGGGTAGGCACAAAATGAGCTTTCCTCATTGTTTCTTTCCTGATGACACACTGGTATTAATTGGTGTTTGAAGTATATTAAAATATTTTTTTAAATATTTCTGGGACATCCTATAAAATGAAACTCTGGGGTTGTTAAAGAAATAAAGAATGAATCTATAATTATCAATATGGATTCCTGCAGAGAATATCTCTTAAAATACACACACACACACACACACACAGGCACGCACGCCAATGTAGCTCAGTGGTTAGAGTATCAGAATGCAGACCAAAGGGTCTCTCTAGGGTTTGATTCCCTATCAAGGATATGTACCTGGTTTGCAGATTCCACCCCCAGCCCAGTCAGGCTGTGTATGGGAGGCAACCATTTTATGTCTCTCTCTCACAGCGATGTCTCTCTCTTTCCCCTCCTCACTCCTTCCCTTTTTCTCTCTAAAATCAATTAAAAAAAATCCTCAGGGGGCAATGGTAAGCTATGTACACATATAATACCTTAATAAATTAAAAAAAAAAATCCTCAGGTGAAGATTAACAATAACAATACAAAACACACACACACACACACACACACACACACACACACACACAATGGGGATGAAAGTCTAATGAACAAAATAAACTGATGGCCGAAACCAGTTTGGCTCAGTGCATAGAGCATCAGCCTGCGGACTGAAAGGTCCCAGGTTCGATTCTGGTCAAGGGCATGTACCTTGGTTTCGGGCACATCCCTAGCGGGGGGTGTGCGAGAAGCAGCTGATCGGTGTTTCTCTCTCATTGATGTTTCTGACTCTCTAAGCCTCTCTCTTTCTGGAAAAAATCAATAAAATATAAACAAAATAAAAATAAACTGATGAACAAAATAGATCAAGAGACATAGAATCATAGAACAGAAGGCAGGCAGGGGAGGATGGATGGGTGGGAAGTGATCAACCAAACACACACATATATTTATGCATAATCCATGGACACAGACAATAGGGTGATGAAGGCCTAGGGCGGGAAGGTGGGCTAGAAGGGGTCCATGAGGGGAAAAGGGGGATATATAATACTTTCAACAATAAAGATTTAAAAAAAAAATTTAAAGCACATATATACGTGTGCTTAAACAATAAATAAATATTTAGTAAGTAATAAGTTAATCAGTGGGATAATATATTTAATTTATACAAGCCTTAAATCTGGAGTGAATAGGGAAGAAGAGACCAAAACCAGCCTTGGTTTAAAAAATGACAGCAGCAGCTACTAAGAATGGGAGCAAACTAATGGTTTTATTGTTTTTGCTCCTAATCTGACCATTACTACGGAAAGGCATTTTGATCTAGCTTTAGAAAGAATTAATTTCTGGCATCTTTAACTTTGAAAATAAGATCATGATTAATCATGATTTTTCACCTGAAAGTAAAATAAAGTTAATGGGATAAACCAAGACTTCAAAGAAGCTTTTTGTTGTTGTTAATCCTCAAGGGAGGATATGCTTTTCATTGATTTTTAGAGAGTGGAAGGGAGGAGGAGAAACATCAATGTGAGAGAGAGATATCGATTGGTTGCCTCCTGCACATGCCCCACTGGGGCCAGGAATGGAACCTGCAACCAGGGTATGTACCCTTGACTGGAATCCAACCCGGGACCCTTCACTCTGCAGGCCAACATTCCAACCACTGAGCCAAACCTGCTAGAGCCAAAAAAGTCCTCTTCCCCCCGCCAACCCCACCCCCATGGAACCATCACTGACGCGTTCATTTATTTACTAATTGCATCTAGCCTCTAAGTTTAAATTAAGAAAGCATTTCCTTTCAGAAACTGACTTCATACTCACCAAGGTAATAGACCCTGTCTGAATGAGGCCCATCTGGATCGTTCCTCTTTACAAACATAAAATCGTGTGGGGCCTTAGCCATCATGTAGCCATGATATTTTCTGGTATCAGCCAGCAGCTTTTTAAGCTGACTCCAGGAATACCGCTCCACATAAAAGGGCTCCAATTTAGGCTGATCCCCTGATTCAATATTCTCCTCACACTCTGCAGTTTCAAAGATCTCAACACCCAACTGTTCTGTTTCCATTGCTGCTGCCATGTTGCATTTTCCTAGAAAAACAAAGCACATGAAGTTGTTCTCAGGCCTACCTTCTCTTAGATTAATCAGAATGACAGTTTGATAGGGACCCTGCACCCTCCCTCCAATGCAAGAAAAAAAAGTTTTGAGCACAGTTGCAATGAAACCTAGTAAGAAAAGCTCCCTCTTCTCTGTGTTCAGTTTAAAAATAAGATTTTTTTAAAAATTGAGGTCATGTCTATTTCACATTGACTCTAAATCCCTTTGGGAACCTTTATAAAAGACTCTCCTTAGGTATCTCTTGCCAAAATTCCTTTTTTCTTTCCTACACTGGAAGGAAACAGGCCATGTGCCAGTTGGCTGTTATGCTCCTTCCAGAGATGTCAACAGGGAAGCTGAATGTGCCAAGGGAGTTAAGTGCTTCCATACTTTAAAAAGTGACACATTTAATAAATGTGGACTTCTTCAGCTAACAGAAATAATCATGACCTATTAGAACAGTGATAAAACTGTCGCAAAACAACGTACTTTTAATAATCTTCTGAGGACACTTACTCGAGATAATATACTGTTTCCTTTTAATTGAAACTCAAAGCTACAAAAGACTTAACTGGCTGGTATGTTTTTGTCTTCTCCTCTTGCCTAGACATCACTATCTTATGATTACTGTGATGACTCACCATATGGAATCTATGTGCCTATTATTACAGATTACACAAGATTTACTTTACACAAGTTTTAAATGAGAGGGGGGAAAAAGTTACTACTTCAAGTGACTTTAATAGTCGAAGTAGTTCGTACAGAAAGCAATTGATGGCCTGGCCAGTGTGGCTCAATGGTTGAACATCGACCTATGAACTGGGAGGTCAGTGTTCGTTTCCCAGTAAGGGCACATGCCTGGGTTGCAGGCTCAATTCGCAGTAGAAGATGTGCAGGAGGCAGCTGATCAGTTAATTCTCTCTCATCACTGAAGTTTCTATCTCTCCCACTCTCTTCCTCTTTGAAATCAATAGAAATATATACTTTTTAAATTTTTATTTAAAGAAAGCAACTGATGTTTATCAATATTTTGATAAAAGTTTGAGCCCAATTTATCAGTTCAACCTCCAAACAGTGTTAATATCTCATCTATTAATGATGTTTCTTTTCATGATATAAATCCAGAAGATGATGTATTTTAAAAAAATATATTTTATTCATTTTTTTACAGAGAGGAAAGGAGAGGGATAGAGAGTTAGAAACATTGATGAGAGAGAATCATCGATCAGCTGCCTCTTGCACACCTCCTACTGGGGATGTGCCCGCAACCCAGGTACACGCCCTTAACCAGAATCGAAACCAGGACTTTTCAGTCCGCAGGCTGGCACTCTATCCACTGAGCCAAACCGGTTTCAGCAAGATCATGTATTTTTGCTTTATCTATTTCAATATTCAAATGTATCAGGAGCAAATATCAAAGAAAAATAACAAGCAGTGTTATTACAAGCCATTGTGTGATACTCTGATATGTGTTATTCATGACATTACTAAAAAGAAGCAAAAAAAATCCAGAAATTCTGTGGCAATCAGTTCTTTTTGAACTATTAAGTGTCAAAAACTTGTGGACTTGGCATACTGCATTTATGTAAGCAAATGAACAACAATCAATACATGGTTTATATTTAATATATTTTTTTAAAGCTCAATTTCACAGGTTAACCGGAGTTAACTACACAGAAAAATTTGCAGGTATGGGTTGTGAATTAGCCCATCAGGCATGCAATATGGTATGCAAAATAAACTAAACTGTGGCCAGGATATTGTATCTTTCTTTCATACTACAGTGAATTGTATTACCATTTTCAATGTAATAGTAGCACAAATGGCCAGAAAAGCCATTTGAGAATTATATCAGGTATACAACATGTAACGTTAATGCAACTTTATATCAGTATACAACTTGTAATACTATTACAACTGGGCATTTACCACCAATAATTAAAATCCAAATAGCTCAGCAGAGAAAAAGTAATTTAGCTCAACTGGTATTCAGCATGCCAATATTAAATGGCAGTACTTGACAAAGGTGGTTGTTTGTCTGCCTAAAAGCTAGTGTAGGCCTACTTTCTACCAAATACGTCAATGGATCTAGCTTTATTTTTAATGGAGCGAAAGAAGCAGCTTTACAAATTGGGTTCCTTTTTTCTCAATTCCTCTTGTATTAAATTTGGAACTTCATCACAAAGAACTGGGCTAGGGAATAACAGGGAGCTAAGAAGACAGACCTCTGAACTCTTCACTGCCCAGCTCCTTGAGTTATCATTAATCTGATTGACATTTCTCCTATATAAAAGTTGCATTAGCTTGTACTTAAGCAAAATTATTAGTATTCTTAAACTGTGAGATTCCTGGACTATTTCTCTATGTTTCTACACACAAACAAATTTTATAGTTCAAATGACACTTCTACTCCATGTTTATGATAAATAGAAATCCTACATTTCCTAAGACCTGATATATAACTTTAGTACTTAACACAAATGTGTAACTTAATAATTTAATTTTCAGATTTTCATAACACCTACACATATAGATACATTCTCAAAATATATGATCAGAGTTTTCTAATTTCAAAAATTAGATAATAGGGTCAGCATACATTCTCAGCTCAGTGCATATATATTCCACTACCCCCACCTACCTCCTCATTTAAGGCCCTTCCCTGGTGCTTACCCGATTGTATTTTCATCTGCTCAGATCTCTTCCACATTCAAAGAGATCTTTTCCAAGTGACTCAACTTCAAGCATAGATCCCTCTGCTCATTCTGCTCTCTTCTCACATCCAATCCTATTCACCAAGACAATGAAATAAGATATAAGGCTGCTAATCAGTATCAAAATGAACCAAATGTGACCAAAAGATTAAATTATAAGTCTCATACATACTTAAAACTTATACAGAAATTTTCTTATACAGAAACTTGTTTCTTATACAGAAATTTTCAGAATTTAACTGAATTATTTTGTATCTACATTTAGATTAAAATTATTTCAGAAATGTACTGAAAAGAATATCCTAACAATAGTATAAATCCTGACACCCAGATATACATTGAAAGTTATGGAAAAGCTTCAAAAAATATAAAAGGCATACAGATATGAGGTTACTCGTTGACTATTACAAATCCTCAAAAATGACAGATGATTAACAAAGTTAATTTCTATTTTTCTGTTCCTCTATTTTACATAATACATGTTGAGCTGTTTGGAGACAGAATAGACTCCGTAAAATAACCAAAAATGACAGAACAGGCCATTTTTGTGGGAAGGGAACTAACTTCCATTTAGTAATTTAAGATTTTTACAAGATAAAGAATGTACTACCCATTTTAAGTGCACTCCACTTATGCTTTTTTTCCCCCATGTACTCTCAAAATAACTAAACTAGGTAACCTTTCTGGAAAAGGGAAGCATTAAGGTTGATGAAATCATAGCTTAGTAAAAAGAAAAATAAAGGAGAAACTGTGATTACACCTGTTATTTTTATCAGTTCTAATTCTGAAGAGAGAGGTAATGAGTAAAGCTCAATGGCAAATGGAGAGAAAACGGTGAAGTTATGACAGCACGGCCACCATGCAGGACGCGTCAAGACACCTTTCCAATACACTATCAGCCTCGCAGAGAAGAGCATGTTGGATTAGAAAACAGCTTCAGATAGGACTCTTGAATTTGGACCCACTGAAATATCTCTTCATTTTTAATGCGAGAGCCAAATCGTCGTTTTCTTTAACCCACCAAGCCTCACGGAACCAGCCTAGCTACAGTAAAGAGGTTCATCATCAGAGAGCAGACCCAGATTTTTTGAAATCTATGAATGAGGAATGTCGAGAAGGGGGGCTAGGGAGAGGCCACGTTTTGGGAGAAAAAAATGTGTAATCAGAGAAATTTTAAAAAGAAAATTTATCCTGCCCCAGGTGAGTGTAGCAGGAGAGGTGGCAAGCAGTGAACAGGGGAGGGGAATCGACCTCGAGGGAGGCGGGAGAAAGAACGCCGGCTGGGAAACCGGGAAAATCTCGGCCCAACCGCGGGCCCTGCCCAGCCGGGCTTTAGGCAAATCCCTCCGCCCCCGGGGGCTCCCGGTTCCCCGCCGGTAAGCCGGGGCCATCCCCGCTCCCCACCCCGGCGAGGCTCGGAGGATAACGGACGTGGACGTGCGGAGGCCAGCACCCAGCTCGGGGGGCCCAATGGACGTTGGTGGACGGAATTTCAGGGCCTCCGCTTCCTCTTCCGGCGATCGGGGCCCCGCAGGCCGGCCGGCCCGCGCAGGCCGGGCGTCGGGGCGCCGCGGGGCGGGCGGACAGGGGGCGCGCGGCGGCTCCGAGAGGCCGAGGCCCGGGTGGGCTGCGGCCCAGGCCCGGCCGGCGCAGAGGGAGGAGGGGCGGATACTGCACCTTCCCCCGGCCCCGCCCGGACCGTCCCGACGCGCGTCAGGGTGCGGGCCTGCGCCGCTTCATGCCGCGCCGCCTCCTCCCCGACCCGGCTGCGGCTGCTCCCTCGGCGGCGCCGGCGGTAGCCCTGGCGGAAGGCGGCACTTGGAGGCGGCAGGGGGACCGCTCGGGGGCTCCCGCGGCTCCGGCACTTCCGGTTCCGCGGCCCCGCCCCGCGACCAGCGGAGGCGACGCGGGGCGGAGAAGGGCGCCGCTCCCTGCTCGGTGGGGTCCGTGGTCGTAGTGCCCTCTCGTGGCCGGAGGAGCGAACTGGGCGTGTGGAGGGGGGGAGATGGAGGGCGTGGGGGACAGAGGTGACATCTAGGAACAGAGGAGCGATTTGCAGGAAGTCAAAGGACGAACAGCAGCGCGTCTTTACTCCTCCAGGGTTTTCATTTAAATGGCACAGAGCAGGCCGAGTTGTAGGCGCTGAGATTACAGTAAGGAGCGAGCTAGGCAAAGACCCCTGCCCGTTCCTGGAGATTAGGCAGAAAGGGAAGGGATCAGGGATCCTCTATGTGTCTCATTGTTAGGGTGGAAAGAAACATGAATTTGGAGTCAGAAAGCTTGGTTCTAGTACTAATTAGTGGTCTTTGGCAGATCTCGCATTCTCTGAGCCATGATTGACTGGTTGGTTGATTTGGTTAATCCTCACCTGAGGAATATTTTTTTCCCATTGCTGTTCAGAGAAAATGGGAGGGAGGAGAGAGAGAAACATCCATGTGAGAGAGAGAGGCCTCAGTTGGTTGCCTCCCAACCGCACCCTGGCTAAGGCCAGGGCCAGGGCTGGAATTCGAAATCGAGGTACATGCCCTGACCTGGAATCGCCTGCGATCCTTCGGTGCATGGTGGATCCACACCGAATTCTTTTCTTTTCTTTTCTTTTCTTTTCTTTTCTTTTTAATATCTTTTATTGATTTTTCACAGAGAGGAAGAGAGAGGGACAGAGAGTTAGAAACATTGATGAGAGAGAATCATCAATCAGCTGCCTCCTGCACACCCCCTACTGGGGATATGCCGGCAACCCAGGTACATGCCCTTGACCAGAATCGAACCCTGGACCTTCTAGTCTGCATGTCGACGCTCTATCCACTGAGCCAAACCGGTTCTGGCCCACACCGAATTCTTAATCTGTAAAAGAGGTACAACAACATGTCACTTCGTTGCAATTAAGGAAAACCATGTGTGTCCCATTAACACATAAATTTGGAGAAAGTGGGGCCCAGGGCAGAGAAATGAGTGACACTCGCTATAATCAGAACCAGAGAGACAGGTCCTCTGACCCACAATTTCTTTCCTAGTCCTTATCATTCACTGGCTGAGAGAAAGAGAAAAAGGGAGCCTGGGCAGATGACTAAGTGGTACACATAGAACAAAACTGTGAGAAAGCTGGACCCCCACAGTTTCTGTTACTACAAGGAACCATGTGCCAGAAGTGTGTGTCACTAGGATCCTATTTAATAAAAGCCTAATATGCTAAGTGTCCATTCATCTGTACCCCCAACTCCCCCCCAACACCAGCACCACCAGCACCTGGGGGAAGGTGCTTTGATCCATAGGTTAGCTTGCTGCTGGGGTCTGGGCAAGATTGGTCGGACATGCCCTGGAGCCCTCCGTGCCTCCCGTGGTCCCTCCCCAGCCCCATTGTGCATGGGTGGAGTCTCTCGGCCTGGCCTGCACCCTCTCGAAACCCGGGATCCCTCCAGGGGCGTTGCAGAGGCAGTTTCAGCCTGATCCCCGCAGGCCAGGCTGAGGGACCCCCACCAGTGCACGAATCCGTGTACCAGGCCTCTAGTTTATTATAATAGCACGAATAAAAGATCCACTAGGGTGTGTCTCCACTCCTCCATATGTAATTATTCACTCTGAGGTTAAATGATTCTTCCCTCAGGTTTATTTTTTAGTTGAGCTTCCCTAAAAGAAAGGTACAGACATTTTCACTGGAACTCCTCTATGAATTTTCTGCACCTGATCCAAAAGTCAATTTGAAGGCTTTGAATGCACATACATATGCTAACAAAATACAATGAAATGTCCTACACTTCATTTTTTTCATCCAACAAGTGTTTATGGAATCCTTGCTATGTGCCTGTCATTGTTACAGGCAATGGGACTACAATAGCGACCAAAGTAGACAAAACCACTGTCTTTGTGCAGTTTACATTCCAATAAGAGGAAAAAGACCTGAAAAATATATATCCCTGAGGAGGTAACGGACTTGCTTAAGTCACATGGCTAATTCTGGATTAAACTAGATTTGAATTCAGATCTTGACTGACCTGCATGGCTCAGTGGATGAGGTTTGACCCATGAACCAGGAGATTGCAGTTAGATTCCCGTCGGGGCACATTCCCAGGTTGCAGGCTCGATCTCCAGTGTGGGGTGTGCACAAGGCAGCCAATCAATAATTCTTTCTCACCATTGATGTTTCTATCTCTCTCTGAAGTCAATAAATCATACTTTTTAAAAAATATATAGCCGAAACCGGTTTGGCTCAGCGGATAGAGCGTCAGCCTGCGGACTCAAGGGTCCCGGGTTCAATTCCGGTCAAGAGCACGTACATTGGTTGCAGGCACATCCCCGGTAGGGGGTGTGCAAGAGGCGACTGATCGATGTTTCTCTCTCATCGATGTTTCTGACTTTCTATCTCTCCCTTCCTCTCTGTAAAAAATCAATTAAAAATATATAAATATATATCAATTATATATATATATATATATATATATATATATATATATATATATATAATTCTAGGCAGACCCAGTCATACAATTTTAATTGTAAGTCATACAATTCAAGGTCTTTCCTGGTGGGGGGGATAATGATTAGTCCCTGGTCTATACCAGGATCTGCTAAGGTATCCTTTATTGCTGCTGTAGTGGTTTGAAGAGTGTCCTCCCAAAATTCATATCCTGCCAGAACCTCTAATGAGATCCTATTTGGAAATAGGGTCTTTGTAAGATGAGTTTATATTAAATTACAGTGGGCCCCAAACCCAATGAGTGGTGTCCTTTTAAGAAGGCCATGTGAAGACATAAGGACACACACACACACACACACACACAGAAAAGGCCATGTGACAACAGAGGCAGAGACTGGAATGATGCTGGTACAAGTCAAAGGGTACCAAGAACTGACAGCAACCACCAGAAACTAGGAAGAGGCGGGGAGGATTCTTCCTTAGAGCCTTCAGAGCATGGCCCTGCTGACACCTTGGCTTTGAACTTCTACCCTCTGGTACTGTGAGAGAGTAAATTCTATAGTTTTGAGCTACCTTGTTTTACTTTGTTGTGGCAGCCTAGAAAATATCCCAGATATTTTCTATCTTGCATGTGCAGCTGGGCTTCAAAGAGACAAATTTGGTCCTCTGTTCTCTGGTCCTATCATTACAACTCCTGGAAGACCATGGTTGCCCCATGCTGGCTCCCTACACTGGGAAGGATCAAAGGTTATAAATGAGGAAGACTGAACCGCATCCAGCATAGCCAAGTGTGAACCCGAGGAGGGGTGGTGAAGGACTAAAGAAGACATACACAGGTAGGATCACTGTGCCTGGATGAGGAAACAATGACCCAGCCTGTAAGCCGAAGCTTTATTTTATAGTCAGATCACACAAAGCAAAGCAAGGGGAATGGTCAACATGTTTACAATGTTCTTGCAAATTTCAAATCTATTTCCTTACTCAAGCCTTCTTTTGGCAGCACTTGTGGCTGCCACAAGTGCTTGCTACAGCCCACTTGCTACCTAGGAACAAGGGAGGACTATAAGGTCAAGCTTAATTGTGCCAGGAGGGCTCTGCCCTCCAAGCTGGGACTCCTATGTGGCTTTGCCTCAGGTCAGTCCAAGGCTTGACCCTATAGCCGCTTCCTACAGAAAACAAAAAATACAAGTTGTAATCAGAATTAAAATATTTTTATCATAAACATTTTTAATATTGCTAGTTTTCTAATTCACCATGTTGCATAGCGATACAGTTTTTCCACTGAGAGTTATACTACAATTGGCCATTCTCATGAAAGTTCCATTGTTTCACCATGTAACACCATGAATATCTTCATATGTACATCTTCCTTCCTTGAAATTATTTTCTTAGAATAAAATCCCAAAAGTGAAGCCAATCAGCATAAGCATCTCCATTTTTCTTGCTATGTATTGCAAAATTGCTTTCCAAAATGATACCACAAATTCATTTGCCCTTTCCTGCATTCAGCATGTGTGCCAATTTCACTAAACTTTTTTTTTTTTTTTTTTTTTTTTAGCACTGGGCATTATCATTGATAAATATATTTTGAGCTGCGCTAAATGCTACAGGATACCAAAAGGAGTTAATCTACGTGCTAGGAACATTTATAATTTGAGGAAACAGGGCATTCTATCTAATAAGGAGGGAATATGCTCATTGACTTCCATGCCCTCAAAGATGGTGGTGCCCACAGCCACAAAATGGCAGCCTCCAGTCCCTTCAGCCCCCCAGCCAACCAGGGCTGGCCGGAGGCGCAGGCAAGCCTCGGATGGTAGCTGCCCAGCCACCCAGGGCCACCCAAGGCTCAGGTAATCAGGGCCGGCCGAGGCTTGCATTGCCAGTAGTGGCAGCAGCAGAGGTATGATGGGGTGTCTCCTTCCTCTGGTCACCGGGTCACCTCCCACCCCTGAGGGCTCCTGGACTGTGAGAGGGGGCAAGCTGCGCTGAGGGACCCCCACCCCTCCAACCCATGAATTTTCATGCACTGGGCCTCTAGTAAGCAAACAATGCACACGTTGACAGCAGTGGACTGACAGCAGTGGACTATGGGAAATGGCAGCCTGCCAAAGGGAGCTGGGAAGGCAGAACCGGCAGGACATTAGGTAGGACTAGAAGATAGGACACCAAGATAGTGCTTAATTTGCATTTTCATTTGACTAGTATTTTCATAGAACCCCACCTGCTTCAGGGTGGCAGTTCCTCTTCTCTTGGTTCTGCTTTTTTATCCCCTCTGCTATCTTTTAATTTTATAGTTTACCTGGATGCTACTTTTCCCCTTTTCCAAAAATTTTTTTTCTGACTGCATTTCCACCGGAGAGAATGGCCTACAATAGTTGGCCTCTTCACAGGAAGCTCCAGAGAAAGCTGGTAAGAACACTGGAGGGGACTGCGTACGACTCTCATGCAATAGGTATGGAAACCCGGGCTGGAGAAGTCCTTGCAGGCCAGTGGGGCTGAGCCAGGCTGGACACGGTAGGACCTTTTCCGACGGGCCTTTCTCACGGGCCGTCCGAGGCAAAATGTCAAGATTCAATTTCCTTGCTTAACAGCTTTCCCCTTGGATGGAGGTCAGTTGATACGTCTCAGATTCAATATGCTGGATTAAAATTCTTTCATTTTTTAAAAAAATAGCACATCCCCAAGAATGGCTAAAATTAAAAAAGAATGAAAATACCAACGCTATATGAGCAAATGAGACTTTTTAAGCATTGCTTGTGGGAGTGTGAATTGATTAAAATCACTTTATAGCCCCAGCCGGTTTTGATCAGTGGTTAGAGTGTCAGCTGGCGGCCTGCAGGGGTCTTGGGTTGGATTCCCATCGAGGGCAGGCACCTAGGTGAGGGAGGCAACCAGTCGATGTGTCTCTCTTACACTAATGTCTCTCTCTCTGTGTCTCTCCCCCTTCTGTGCACTCCCTCCCCCCATGAACCAGGAGGTTGTAGTTCCCAGCTCCTGGTCAGAGCACATATATTAAAATATATTTTAAAAATAATAATTTAAAAAAGTACCCTGTATTTGACCTGCACCGGGTCTCATTGTTAAGGCAATGCAATTTAAATACCTTTTATTGGTTTTGTTTTCAAACCTCACCTGAGAATATGTTTTATTGTTTGTTTTTTTAAAAATATATTTTTATTGATTTCAGAGGAAGGGAGAGGGAGAGAGAGCTTGAAACATCAATGTTAGAGAAAAATATCTTTCAGTTGCCTTCTGTTTGTGCCCTGACCAGGGATTTAACTCGCAACAAATGTATGTGCCTTAACTGGGAATCAAACTTGTAACCTTTTGGTGTACAGGACTATGCTCCAATCGACTGAGCCACCCAGCCAGGGCACTTTTATCATTAAAAAATATATATTTTTTAATTCATCATCTCATACCTGGCAGATTACACCACCTTCACTGGCCACTGGTATGCCTACTGCCAACTCCTCCTCACCCACAGGTCGTCCCGCGGAGCACACATTTGCTAATCCAAGCTTAACAAACTCCCTTGGCTCCCACGTGTCTGTGGGACCCAGAACAAACACCTCACTGAAGCAAATGAAGGCTTTCCCAATCCACTCTCAACCTGGGCTTCCAGATCCAGGGCGGCCTCTCTTCCCCAGGTCCCTAACCCCCAGCGGCCAGGCCTTCCACATCCCTCACCTTTGGACTCCTGCTCTGTGCTTCCACTGCCCTACCTCCGCTGCCTCCTCCACCAGCCTCCTCCTCGCCGCTCATTGTCCAGCTCTGCGGCATTCCCTCTGGAAAGGCCGCCGTGGTTCCTACAGCCCTCCGTTCCCACCTTCTTCCTGCCTCTTTGTGAACTCGGCGTATTTCCCACCTCAAAACCCTCTGTATTTTATACATTCCACCCCCTGAGCTAAGTGTGTCCTGAGAGCTGGCACCGTTTCTCTTTCGTCTCTATGTCCCTGTGCTCAGCACTTTCGGTAAGTCAACAGGTGCTAATGGAACTGAAGTAGAAGCTCCATTTTTGTCCCAGACTTCTGGTTTTCATAGTAATGTTGCCTTCTCACGGTGGCAGACTTAGAGATGAAAGTGGATACGGATGAGACAGCTTAAATTAGACAGAGATGAGTGGTTTTGCTAGTTTGGGCTTCCTGTTTCAAGAAAGGCAAGTCTGCTCTACCCAATAGGATAGTATTAATATGCGGATATTTAAATTAATTAGAAGTAAATAAAAATAAAACATTCAGTTTCTCATTCTCACTAGTCACATTTCAAGTACGCAAAAGCTTCATGTGGCTACCGTGATCGGGCAGCTCAGAATGCAATGCTTTTTCCATCAGCGTTGTAAATCTCTGACTTTACACTTAACTCTCCCCTCTGAGAACACTCTTCCATCCTGACCCCACACTGCTTTCCTTATAGCCACCATCCTTGTTGTCGCTGTAATTGTTTGTGTCTTTGAAAAGACCAAAGGTTCCGGGTCATCAGGGGCTGTTTCTTTTCTTTTTAAAAAGAAATTTAAAAATATTTTATTGATTTTTTTATAGAGAGGAAGGGAGAGGAATAGTTAGAAACATCAATGAGAGAGAAACACCTACCAGCTGCCTCCCTGCACACCCCCACATGGGGATGTGCATGCCCTTGACTGGAATCGAACCTGGGACCCTTCAGTCCGCAGGCTGACGCTCACTGAGCCAAGCCGGTTAGGGCCAGGGGCTGTTTCTTACTGCTGTGGCTCCAGTGTTGAGCTTTGCAGCCCCGGCCCTTTAAGTGGAGTGGGCGTTCGGTTAATGTTTCATTAATGAGTGATAGAATGGGAGGGGCCAGTCCCGACCAGCGGTTTTTTTTTATTTTAAACTTATCTATTTAACTATTTTTATTGATTTCAGAGAGAGAAAGGGAGAGGGGGAGAGAGAGAGAGATAGGAACGTCAATGATGAGAGGGAGAATCACTGAAGGGCTGCCTGCTGCACGCCCCACCCTGGGCATCCAGCCGGCCACCCCAGCACGTGCCCTGGGCCGGAATCCACCCCTTCAGTCCACAGGCCGAGGCTCTATCCGCCGAGCAGACCGGCCAGGGCTTAAGCTTCCTTGGAAGCATCGCCCTAAAGAACAGAGAAAAAATACCTTAATAAAAAAATAAATTAAAAAAAAAAAGAACAGAGAAAAGCCCGGTGCACCTGCGGGGCGCATCTCCCGAGGCGGCCATGGCAACGGGCGGGGGCGTTCGGCGCGGCTGGCCCCGCCCCTGGCCCCGCCCCTTCCCGCCCTCGCCCCGCCCTCGCCCGGCGGGGGCCGAGCGCCGGGCCCGCGCCGCCTCCCGGCTGCTCACTGCGCAGGCGCGGCCGGCGAGCGTGGGGCGCCGGGCTGCGGGCTGCGGCTTCCAGAGCGCGGGGCTTTGGGCCTGCGATCGCCTCGCCGGCTCCAGCCGCGCACGGCCCGAGGCAGCGAGGCTCGGCGAGCGGACCCCCCGCGCCCTGGGCTGCGAGGCCATGGAGAACCAGGTGCTGACGCCGCACGTCTACTGGGCTCAGCGGCACCGCGAGCTGTACTTGCGCGTGGAGCTGAGTGACGTGCAGGTAAAGGCCGGTGCGGGCGGCGGGACGCGCGCCGAGCCGGGGCTCCTCCCGGGGCTCCTCCCGGGGCTCGGAGGGCTCGCCGGGACCCACCCGATCCCCTGCTCCTTTGTTACGGTGCGCGCCGGGGAGGCTGCAGTGCGCCCGCCGTGCACTCACGGCGTCCAGCCCCGGGATGGCTTGGCCCTTGTCGGGGAAAACCCGCAGGTCCGGGTCACGACCCCCCCCCCCCCCGCCCCCGCCCGAGGGGGGTAGTAGGTGTCTTCGGGGGCCGCGCGAGTCTCGCGGGGGCCTCGGAGGCTGACCCCGGCCTCTTCTTTGTTCCTGGTCTTCGGCCCGAGGGAGCCCGGGCCGGCGCTGGAGGCCTGGCGGTTAGGGCTGGGGTTTGCCGAGGCCGTTGGAGGCGAGGGATGGGCACGTCGGGTGGAGGGCGCAGTGGGCAGCGGCGCGATGGGCCGTGGCTGGGCGCCGGGAGCTGGCCCGAGGGGCCCGGCCGCTGCCTGCGGACCTCCAGGAGGCCAGCCGCTGTCCCAGAGGGGCCACGGCCACCCCCCACCCCTCCAACCGTCCAGGGATGGAAATCGTGCTTGTTAACTTTAAAGTCCAGAAGACCTCGAAGACATGATTTTTATCCTTTATTCCGAAGGCTGTGAGCTCAGGTTTGCCGAGTTGCATCCAGAACTTAAACATCATCTGAAGTTGCAACTGAGCATGTATGTTTGATCTCGTTTGCTCCCCGTGCGAACAAGCTGAGGCCTCCTCAAGGTTGGAGGTCCCCCATGTTTCTGTCCGAACCGTTCAGGATCCCAGTCTCTGAGGAACTGCAATGTCAGTCTGGAATGTTCTTTTCTGTAGTCGTCCTCACCCCCTACTCTCTGACACTTACACGCTCTCTGAGGCTATGTTTGGATCTGTCAGCCTGTCAGGCATATATTGTCTTGCAAAGTGGGGGCGCCCTTTGAGTGCGAACTTGAATTTGTGGAATTTAATCTTTAACATCGAATATAAACCTGCTTTCCCGTTGAAAGAGAAAAGACAATACCAAGCCAGAATGCCTTGTAAGTAGGCGGCAGCATTGCACGGTGTGTCATTTGATGTGTTAACCCAGGTCCAATTATACTTTGGCCTCAGAGAGTGAATAAATGTTTTGTGCTGGCTCTTCTCCGCTTCATGATGTCTTCATTAAAAAAGGAAGAAAAGGAGGAAAACAAAGGTTTTGTAGATGGGGATCGAAGCCTCTATCTAGAGAGGACTTTTTGCAGCCACAAGAAAAGGCTGGTCTGTCACAACAGTCGCTCTCTTTAAGTATTGAGCGTTATGTAGACCAGTTAAGTAAACTTAGACCCTGTCCTCTCTAGATGTGTATCATGTAATAAGCACGTAATAATCTGGGATATTTTTGAAGCTACAAACAGAAAAGGTGTTTTTAAGGGGAAGGGAGTAGTGATGGTGGTAGAAGTGGAAATTAGACAAATGAAAGAATGTATCATACGTACGTACATATTTTCTAAGAGCGTCAAACCTTTTAGTTAAGCATCAACATATCAGTCATTTGCTGTATTTAAAAATCTAAAGGTATATGTTTGAAATATAGTTAAAATAAATGTAAAGGTGGAGAAAAAAATGGAATTTTTATTTTGGAGAGAGAAATCTTTTTTTTTTTAACTTTTTGGGAAAAAATAAATATTTTTTTCTCCACTTGAGTTTTCCTTTCTGGGACTTCCTATGCGTAATTCTGAGACATCCATTTCAGCTACCATTAGTTTAAACGTAACATGTCCATACCATTGACAAAATAAATCCTCTACCACATGTGAGTCACTACAGATTTTCAAAGATCAAACAGATTTGGCTTCCTAATGGTATGTTATCTAGAAGAAAGCATATCATACAAACAAAAAATTTTGTGCATGAGTATGTTGGTAAAATTGGAGTTGAACGTTGAACCAGGTTCCTGGTATTAAAGGAATTTGTTTAGTTAGAGTTGACTTCCAGAAATAAGACGAAGAATTCTTGTCAAACTGAGATTGGGAGAAAATTCTAGAAAGAGGAAGGCACAGACTTTTAGATCTTCTGACTTGTACTGTGTGAACACCATCCAGCCAAACCCTGCCTGGAACACACGACTTAAAACAAGTTGGGTTTGTTACTCTTTTCAGCAAGGGAAGGCACACCTCATACAATCATGGGGAGTTTTAAGAGGGTATTAGAAAGAACTGATTATAGGTTGTGGATTTTGGTGATTCAAGGATGGTCTAAGGAAGTGGGATTTGCTTTAAAGGCTGTCATAAAATGATTGGTTATCTGAATAAATCTTTCTTTTAAAAAAATCTTATCTCTAGGGAAGAGAGACTAGCTTGAGAACAAAACCGTCAATAATTGGTAGGGAAGTAACAGTCACATATTTTGGCCCAGAGAGGAAGGGCGTCTGGTATCTTATGAGTGACATATTGGCCAAATTTTGTCTACCTACGCAGACAAAAATTAAGGTTTTAGAATAACTTTGTCTGAGGTTGGTATTCTGTGATCAGCCATGTTGTCTGTGTTTATGTCCAGAAGGAGAATACCATGCCTTAACTGTGCGTGCCAAGCCAACTTCTGAATATCAGGGGCTGCTTTTTATTTTATTTATTTATTTATTTATTTATTAAATATATTTTTATTGATTTCAGAGAGGAAAGGAGAGGACGACAGAGATAGAAACATCAATGATGAGAGAGAATCATGGATTGGCTGCCTCTTGCATGCTCCCTACTGGGGATTGAGCCAGAAATCCAAGCATGTGCTCTTGACCAGAAGTGACCCTTTAGTCCGCAGCCCAGTGCTCTCTGCATTGAGCCAAACCAGTTAGGGCTATTTTTTTAAAAATTTCTTAATTCATTGTTCTATGTAGGACCTGTGAAACCGGTGATTCTGGCTCAGGATGAAGCAATTCATTTATTTGTTCAATGAAAACCATTTGTGGAGTACCTACTCTTATCCTTAATCTCGGTGCGGGGTTGTTAGACAGCTCTCTGTCGCCCCCTGCTCTCTCTAGCATGTCCCGTAGTTTATGTGTAAATTTCAGTGTTGAATTCCAATTGGGAGCATCAGCTTTGCTCCCCTCTCCTGAGAGAGAGAGCTGTCGGATTTTGTTGTTGTTGTTGTTTTTGAAAGACAGATCAATTTGTTTAAAAATGCAACTTATAAAAACTCACGCCTCTATTCTGTGTTTGGAGATGCAGGGTTAGTGGCTGACGAGAAACTACTGATGAGAGGAGGAATGGTGTGCAATAAAGACTTCAACAGCAGCATTGTCTGTGTGAGGTGAGCTCTGGCAAAGAAGCTAGCTAGGAGTCTGTTGGGGCCAGTTCAGGGTTACATTCAGAAAACACTCTATTTTCAAGATAAGCCTAATGGACAGGTTTGTGTCAACAGCCTTAGTTGTCAAAGCTGTTGTCCAGTTATCAAGGCTTTTGTTTGTTTGTTTTAGTTGTGTGTGGACAAAGTGCATGGCTCTGCTTGGGAGCTGTTTGGAAGATATGGTTCTTGTCCTTGCCCAATAGAGTCTGGTGGAAAGAGCGATAACTGATGATAAGAGACTGGGTCCTTGCTTGTTGACTTTTCTATCTGGCAGCCATGGATAATTCACTTAACTTTTGCGAGCCTTGGCCTCAAAATGAATAATAACACCTAATTCACAGGATTGTTTGCGGTTTGAATTGGATATTAGATTTGAAAGTGCTTTGTAATTCTAGTGTGCTATTCAAGCGTAAGGGCTTATTATTGTGATAGTAAACCTTAGACGAGAGCCGTAGAACAGAATAGAGTCTATTGGGAAATTTATTCATATAAGAAAACTTGCCGAAACCAGTTTGGCCCAGTGGATAGAGCATTAGCCTGGGGACTGAAAGGTCCCAGGTTTGATTCCAGTCAAGGGCATGTACCTTAGTTGCAGGCACATCCCTGGGAGTGGGGGTTGAGGGTTGGGGGGGCAGGTGTACAGGAGGCAGCTGATTGATGTTTCTCTCTCATCGATGTTTCTAGCTCTCTATCCCTCTCCCTTCCTCTCTGTAAAAAAAAAAATCAATAAAAATATTTTTTTAAAAGAAAACTTGTACAACAGTCTGGCTTTACAAATTAATATGGGAAAGGTAATAAAATTGTATTGGGACAATTGGTCATCCAAATGGCAAAAAAGGTAAAATAAGATCTTTCCTGCATATAATTCTAGGTGGGTTAGTAACATAAATTCATAAAGCAAAACTAAAAGAAAATATAGAAGAGTATATGGTATTGAATCAGGGATGAATGCATTAATCTAGACACAGAAAACATAAACCTTTAAGAAAAAGATTGACAAAAGTAAGACAAACTTGAAGCAGATATTGTGGCACATATCACTGACAAATGACTAGCATCCTGAATATATAAAGAACTATCTACAAATCAATAAGAAAAAAAGGCATATTACCCAATGGAAAAAGGGGTACATAATAAAAGCAGTTTAGAGTAAAAGGAAACAAGAATGGCCAATAAAACTGAAAAGATACTTGACCTCACTTATAATCAGGGACATTTAAGTTAAAATGATGGGTCATTATTTCTCACACTAAATTCTGAAAATGAAAGGTCCAACATTATCAACTGTTGGCAAAGATGTTCAACTGTGGGACATTCTTATCCAGTGTGTGGGAGTAGTAGTTGGTACAACTGGTTTGGAGAACAGTTTGGCACTCTCTAGTCAAGCTGAAGATGTGCGTAATCTTATGCCTTGGAAGTTTTGCTCCTTGGAGACCCTCTTCCTTTCATGCACAAGGAGACAGCTTGTTCATTGCAGCAATAAATAAATAACATAAAACAATCTTAATTCTTATCAACAGAAGAATGGATAGATTGTGATGTGTTTATCCAATGGCACACTGTACAAGAACTAAAATAAATGTAAAAGAACTGCCCATATCGATGAACATAGAGTTTAGGAATATAAACTGAAAAGCAAGTTCAAGAATTATATAGACAGTATGAAACCATTTATGTAACATGTAAATAATACTTTGTTTAATGATAAATACTCAACATGTTATAAGTAGGTAAAGAAATACCTGGCTGGTGTGGCTCAGCTCTGTCCCGTGCACCCATTCAGGTGAGGACACGTGCCCAGGTTGCAGGTTCGGTTCCTGGTCTGGGTGTGTATGGGAGGCAACCAATCAATACTTCTCTCTTTGTCTCCCTCTCCCTTTCTCTCTTTCTAAAATAAACAAAAACATTAAAAAAGAAGAAGAAGAAATACAATGGGAATGATAAACTCCAATTCTGGAATAGTGGCTACCTGTGATGGCGGGATGTGTTTGAGAGGGAGAGGGTGATGGGATTGAGTAATTGTATAACTGTACCCATATCTACTTTATTTCTTTGAGAGAGAAAAAAAAAGCTGATGCAAGTAAACCAAAATGCTAATGGATGAGCATCCTTGCCATCATTATTATGAACTCTATGTCTGATGAATTTTTTATGTCATTTTCATTTAGGTCTTCTGGAAAATTCTCTTGTTCTTTCATTTGGGGCTTGCTTTTGGCTCCCATTTTGGCTGCCTGCTTGGGTTTGTTTCTGTGTATTAGGTAGATCTGATAGCTACAATGATGTTTGCTGTATTTTTCTATGTATACTGATTGGTTGAAATATTTCATAATAAAGGTTAAATAAGTCTGAGCTGTTCAGAAACACAGTATAAAACATACATAAAGCAGTAAAGTAATGACATAATTTGTTAACGGTTGAGCACCCCCAATGGTCCAGGCACAGAGCTAGGTACCTGGGAGTTCATGTGAGCCTCATGCTTACTATATAACTCTTTTCTGCACATGTATTAATCACACATGCGGCAAAGGTAAATGCCAACAATTTAAACTAAAAAGGAGACTATTTTCTAAAGAGTTAGGTAGCAGATAATTCATTGAACTCTGTAGTTCTGTCAGAAATTATGAAAAGGGGAAAATTGATTTGATTTCAATTTATTAGTTATTGAGGCATTATGGATTCAGAGATTAATAAGACACAGTGCCTGCTATTAGGGAACTCAATTCTAGAGAGGCAGATAAACCAATAAACAATAATTACAGAGCAGTGTGTTAGGTATTATAATAAAGGTGAAGAGGAGGTAGTAAGGAAGCTATTGATGTTGGAAGTGAGTAGATAGGAAAAGGAATTTACATTTGACCTGGACTTTTACAGAGGAATAGATTTGGAAGCTTAGAAGACCATTCTAGTCAGAGGAAGAAAAGCATTTGTGATATGAGTGCTTACCAGGTGCCAGACTCTTTGTAGATTATTGTCGTTCTCACAACAATCTTGTGAAATAAGGGGTTTTATTGTTGTTTTTTTAAATTATGACTGTTGCTGTGGATTTGAAAGTGAATGACAGGAATAAGTATGATATGACTAAGATTTGTACCCGGGTCTCTGACTTCAAAGCCACCTTGTACTCTTTTCCTTATTCATTCTTTTTTTCCCCCCATAAGCAAAGGCACAATTCCATCTCTGGTAAAAGACAGGCTAAATTGAGCAGATCAATATTTCTGCTAAAAATAGAAAGTTTCAATATAAGTGTTCAATATAAATCTTAAAATCATAAAAGATCCAACAAGTTTGGAAATAAAGTGGGAACTCGGAGAGGTAAGCCGAAGTCTGAAATTGCTTTTGCCTTGAGAACATTTGCTCAACTGCATGATCTTGAACTTTGGATTTGACAGCCTGACAGAATACTGGGATAGAAGTAAGATCAAATCTCTCCTGAGATGCAAAAGTAATAGGAAACCCTGCTCCCCATGAGCTCTATGTCAGAGGACTGCACACTGGTAGAGGAAGGATGAACTGGAGGTAAACACACCCCATCTTCCTGTCCCCTCATGCTTTGGCCCTGAACAGAGTACAGGAAAAGGTCCTTGTGACTTATTACTGTTAGTTGGCTCTCAAAAGATTATGCAGCCCAAATTTACAGAGTTTTGGATATCTGAAAACTCTCAAGCCATGAATTTAGTTTAAAGTGGTCTAAACTGACAGGTGGCTGGCAGAAGCAGATCTTTGTGGTGTAGCTATGTTGATATCAGATAAGAGTTTTAGGTCAAATGTATTTTTGGAAATAAAGAGGTCAGTTCATAATGATAGAGGTTTCAATTCACCAGGAAGATATAACAATATTAATGGGAGGGGATTGATAATTCTCAGGGGGAAAGGTGTCTGTGTGGGGGGTACGGGAAGAGACCGGACAAAAATCTTACACCCATGGATGAGGACAGCAGGGGGGAGGTAAGGGCAGAGGGTGGGGTGGGGACTGGGTGGAGGGGAGCTATGGGGGGAGGGGAATAGGAGAAACAGTTGTAATCTGAACAATAAAGATTTATAAAATTAAAAAAAATAAGAAAGGGAGATTGTAGGCCAATCTCACTTATAAATATAGACAGATATAGTTTTTATATTGCTTTAGGTCTCTTTCCAATTTTGAACTTGTGTCTGGCGTAAGCATTAAAAAAACATATTTTTATTGATTTCAGAGAGGAAGGGAGAGGGAAAGAGATAGAAACATCAATGATGAGAAAGAATCATGGATCGGCTGCTTCCTGCACGCCCCACGTGGGATCAGACCCAATAACCTGGCATGTGCACCTGCAGGGAATGGAATCGTCACCTTCTGGTTCATAGGGTGATGCTCAAACACTGAGCCACGCCGGCCGGCCTGGCATAAGGGGTTTTAACGGAAATATCCCTCCACTGCCACCACCTGTGGCGAAGCTAAACCTGACGTGCCCAGTGCACTGCACTGCTGGAGGGGAGCTGCCCCGTCGTTGCTGAGTTAGACCTGGAATCTGGCCCTCAAACATGCTTAATGAGCCTCTGGACTTGGGCTATGGCTAGCCACTTAGACCTTACACACAACTGTCTGTCTGAAGAGAGCAAACTGGGCCCCAAACTCCATTTCCCTTCCGCATGAATTAGGGTCTGGGGAACAGAGTTGGGCAAGAAGTGACCTAGGTAGGAAACTCACTTCCAAGACATCCCAGAACTCTAGTCTTCACGTTAATATTTACACCTAAACCCTGTTTCCCTTGCTGAGGAGCCATGCCCCTGGACGTGTAGCTCCGCCCCACCCCACACTTTTTTTTTTTTTAAATTAAACTCCCTCTTCCTGCCACAGAGATCATCTTTTTTTTTTTTTTTTTTTTTTAAAAAATATATTTTATTGATTTTTCACAGAGAGGAAGAGAGAGCGATAGAGAGTTAGAAACATCGATGAGAGAGAAACATCGATCAGCTGCCTCCTGCACACCTGCCACCGGGAATTTGCCCACAACCCAGGTACATGCCCTTGACCGGAATCAAACCCGGGACCCTTCAGTCCCCCGGCCGACGCTCTATCCACTGAGCCAAACCGGTTTCAGCCACAGAGATCATCTTGATTGTTATCCTCTTTGGTTGAGCTTCTCAGCCTGAAATCTATACTCCCACTGGGGAGGTTCTTAATGTAAAGTTTGGCTCAAATGCTATCCCCACCCCAAGCTTTCCTTATTCCCCTTTTCCTAACATTCCCGGCTGTGGATAGAGCATCTAGGCTCCCACTGCCTCTCCAAACCTGTCGGTCTTTTTTTTTTTTAAATTAAATATTTTATTAATTTTTTTACAGAGAGGAAGGGAGAGAGATAGAGAGCTAGAAATGTCGATGAGAGAGAAACATCGACCAGCTGCCTCTTGCACATCCCCTACCGGTGATGTGCCCGCAACCAATGTACTTGCCCTTGACCGGAATCGAACCTGGGACCTTTCAGTTTGCAGACCGACCCTCTACCACTGAGCCAAACCGGTTTCTGCCAAACCTGTCGGTCTTGAGGTTTCCTTTGATGCATGATAGAGCACAGAGAGCTGAGCCTACAGGGGGAAAATAAACCAGTCAGGGCTCTGGGAACATGCTGCTTCCTCCTTACTAACGAGACGAGAGGTAGGAGGTGAGTTTTTCATTTACTGGGAAAAGTGTTGAGTACTTTCATTTTAAATTACTATGCTGCTAAAGGCACATAGCAATCTCTGGGAATAAAGGAACAATTTGGAGAATTTCCATTTCTGGTCTCTTCTAGTCTTCCTCGGGATGGGGTTAGGAGAATGTGGAGCCTCAGGTTAAGGCACTGCATGTTTCCTTCTCATCCAGCCACTCCTAGTCCCTCACTTACTGAATTAATTTATTCTTCATGTTACAGCGCGGGCCTTCAATTTGGTGAAACTTTCCCCAACCATTCTGTTCCCATTGTGCTTGCTGACTTACTGTACAGTTACTGCTTTTACTACTATTTTAGTCTTGAGCGAATGTTATTTGATATTCTTTGATATCTTCTCATAGGAAATGACTCATCTGTTCCATTAGATTCTCTGCCTCCACAGCTCAGGGACAGAGTCTTAGAGATTTGTGTGTTCCCCCATAACTCCTCACGGAGCACCCTGCACTGTTTGCAGTCATCAGAAGGGACTGGCTCAGTATCTGATTGTTCTGCATAGTTAGGGTCCTTCAATCTCAGATGGGTACAGCTAGACACAGAGAAGCCCTATGCAGATATGTGAATAAACATCTAAATATATTCTCTGGGGGAGGCACAGGGCAGGAGGTTGAGTCCCCAAGGGGGAAGGAGGACTTTAATTCCATTTTTCTCTTCATTAAAATGCCTTCTCGCATCCTTGGTCTCTTTTCACAGAATCCTGCCATCAGTATTGCTGAAAATGTACTGCATTTCAAAGGTCAGTATTCGGGCAAATGCTCCCAGCTCTCTAAACAGTTAAAGAGGTGTAGTGGTGGTTTCTTTTTATTTTTATCTATTTGTTTTATTCACTTTCTATTCACTTTCTCTGATACTCTTGAGGTAAACTAGGTTGTTTTGAAATACTTGATTAAGAAAGTCAAAGAATTTGTTTAAAATCCTGCTTTCCCCTTGAGAGGAAAAAGAAAAAAGAAAAGAAAAGAAGCTGGGCTAGAAATATGGAAATTAATTCTGCTGCTATCTGAGACAACTATTGATTTCTCTGGGCCTATAAAATGGGGTATTGGGTTATAAGTTGTGTTTCTCAAACTTGAGGACCCACAGCATCTGAGAATATGTCCTCAGCATTCTCCAGATTGAAAAACATGTCAACATATGGTCCCTTTAAGTGATATATAGCTTCATTGCAGCTGTGAACACAGCCTCTGAACTTGTGATGACTATAAGGTAGTCATCAAGATGATCTTTTATTTTATTAAAAAAATATATTTTATTGATTTTTTACAGAGAGGAAGAGAGAGGGATAGAGAGTCAGAAACATCAATGAGAGAGAAACATCAAACAGCTGCCTCTTGCACACCCCCCACTGGAGATTTGCCCGCTACCAAGGTACATGCCCTTGACCGGAATTGAACCTGGGACCATTCAGTCCGCAGGCCGACGCTCTATCCACTGAGCCAAACCGGTTTTGGCTTATTTATTTATTTTTTTTTAAGATTATAATGAAACAACAACAACAACAAATAGAAATTTTCTTAATGAGGCTCTGTGGCTCCCTGATATTACACTTATAGACCAGTTTAGGAAATACTTATGCTAGATGACACCTAAAGCTTTTCTAGTTCCCACGGTTTCCCTTCTGGGAATCTGCCTCCATCTCCTTCCTCCTCCATTCATCAGCTGGGCCTCCGATGGTAGGTCCGGAGCTACTGTCCCCCCATGGGGTTGAATTCTCCCTAATTGCTTTCTGTGCTAGTTCCTTAGAATGTCACTAGTAAGGGACCAGGGTTATGGGACAGTGAAGAGTTTATGCTTTACATGAGATTCCGTCTGCCTTAATATGCTTGCATGAAACCACAGCCTGATTTTTGTATCTACTTCTCAAGATGAGAGCAGTGGGGGCAGCAGCTCCAGTTTATTTTAGGAGTTACACATTTGAATGGAAGTTAAAGTGATAAAAGTTCGTCTTGCCACTGGAGTTTGTAGACTGTCCTATCTTAAGGAATTTATGGTTTTAGGGAACATTAGCTACCTGTCACAATATTAGGCAGGTTATGCTGCATAGGGGCAGATGAAGAAACGGAACGGAATTGATAGACAAGTCGGAGTGAGCGGGGAAGTGATGTGCAGCGCCCCCTGGCACGGAGGCGTGGCTGGTCTGGGGAGAGGAGCCGTGTCAAGGCACAGGCAACCCAGGGCTTTCCCGCCGGGGCCATTGTCCTCTCGGATTGAGCCGAGAGAATGATTTCTCTCTCTTTTTTTAAAAAATATATTTTATTGATTTTTTACAGAGAGGAAGAGAGAGGGATAGAGAGTTAGAAATACTGATGAGAGAGAATCATCAACCAGCTGCCTCTTGCACACCCCCTACTGGGGATGTGCCCGCAACCAAGGTACATGCCCTTGACCGGAATCGAACCTGGGACCTTTCAGTCCGCAGGCTGATGCTCTATCCACTGAGCCAAACCGGTTTCGGCGATTTTTCTCTTTTTTTGGTTCATTTGGGATGTGCTAAAGGAAAGTCAGCTTCTTCATTTTCTACCCCTGGCTGAAAAGTACTAGGTTCAGAGCTTTCTCTGAGGCAATCCAGCAGCTTTCCTTAACCTGATTTTTCTCTGCTCTGGATTCAGCGCCAAAGTGCATGTGAGAGTTAAGCTTATGTCTCTGTGATACCTTTGGCTTTGCTTTCTGTAATCTTTCCCCTGCCTATTTGTACTGGGCATTGTGAGGGCCGTGTTGGAAGATTAACTCACTACTCTGGAACTGACCATGAGAAGGACCTATGGGAATAAACTGTCCAGGATTCAGCTTATCTAGCTGTTGAGGAGTTCTTCTCACTCGCCCCGACTTGTTTTGGCAGGACCCATAGACATTTGTATACTTCTAAAAGAACTGCATTAAGCTTTTGGATGGCCTTTCTCTGCTCAAGTTCACAGTAACCCACATTTCTTTCTTTACAGCTCAAGGACATGGTGCCAAAGGCGATAATGTCTACGAATTTCACCTGGAGTTCTTGGACCCTGTGAAGCCAGAGGTATGTTCTTTCCTTTCTTTCCTTTTTTAAAAAATATTTTATTGACTTTTTGCAGAGAGGAAGGGAGAGGAATAAAGAGTTAGAAACATCGATGAGAGAGAAACACCGATCAGCTGCTTCCAGCACACCCCTCACTGGGGATGTGCCACAACCAAGGTACATGCCTTTGACTGGAATCGAACCTGGGGCCCTTCAGTCCACAGGCCGACGCTCTGTCCACTGAGCCAAACCGGTTAGGGCTTTCCTTTCTGTTTTAGGAAATAAATACTAGTAATTTAGTGAAATGGGGAGCAACGGTTGTGGGAAAGAAGCTAAAAACCAAAGGAGAATATAGTTTTAGCTGCGGAGGAATGTGGAAGCCGGAGAACCTGAGGTGATTCTGGCTCTGCCACTTATCAGTGGTTGAACAAGTCCTTTCACTTTTTTGAGTTCCTATTTCCTTATGTGTTAAATGAAGAATTGGGTAATGATCTCTTATCCAATCTGGTGTTTTCCAGCTCTGGTATTCTGTTTTTTAACGATGACAGAGGAGGAGTGTGGTACCCACAGAGAGCAGTTACGGAGGGCAGGAGAAGCCCACACAGGCTGCTTTCCTGTGGCTTTGCCTGAGGGGCAGCAGAAATCAGAAAATGCTGAGGCAGTTGATCTTTAGCAAGAATGTGGAAAGTATATTGAAGTTTCCCTTCTCTCCGAGCTTGAGGAAGCTTCTGTAACTGGAAGGGAGGGAATCCAGCACACGGTGTATTTCAGTTTCTGGAATTACACTCTTATCTATGAGGGTTTGAGCATATTGCTCTCTGTCTGCAGGAGTTTCTGTTGTTTTGGTTGTTTTAATAGACAGCAGTGATTTAAGGAGTGGAGAACTTGTCATGGGTCTTGCTTTGGAGACAAAGGGGGAAGACATGTAGGATAATGAACTGCAACAGCCACTAGGAATTTGAGTTTAGTTGGGAAGACTCCCTAGGCTGACCCATGTGAAAAAGTTGGATCTGATCCAGTACAGTTCTAGCCTCGATTAGACCTTTCTGAAATAAGGACTCTCTATGGCAGGGCCATCGTCATGGGAGGAAAATTTGGAAGGCGAGGATGCACTTGAAAGAGTGATTGGATGTAGTGCCTTGCATGATGTAGATCTGGCAGGAGGTTCATTTAGTTTCTTCTAGTATATCGGTAACCAGGAACTCTCTGCCTTTCTTATCGTGATCTCCTGTGTCATTCATTGAGTGCATCATAAAGACAGAGCTGTTCTTACCAGATTTTCCCTATACCAGCTCGAGGTCTAGATGTTCTCTTTGCATCAGTCTGTGTAAGAACAGAGAAGGAAGGGGAAGAAGCCTACTCTTTAGTTTCTCTGTATAGTCTCATTGGCTTGGGGGCAGTTTTAGAGGAAAAAGGGGGGGATAGAAAGGAGAGAGCATTCTCACATTCTTATTTTCTCTCTTAGCCGGTTTACAAACTGACCCAGAGGCAGGTAAACATTACGGTACAGAAGAAGGTGAGCCAGTGGTGGGAGAGACTCACCAAGCAGGAGAAGCGCCCACTGTTTTTGGCCCCTGACTTTGATCGCTGGCTGGACGAGTCTGATGCGGAAATGGAGCTCCGAGCCAAGGTCAGTAAGGACACTATGACCTAGACAGAAATCATGAAGAGACCAAGTTATTTGGGCCACCTCAGATACTTATCAGGGTCTGATAGAATAAATATGAAATTAGACATTAAGTTAACCACCTGGAGACATGGTTTTATAGAACTACTGGTCATATTTTGTAGACTGTTCCTCAATGGATGTGCTTGGTGTGTTTTTCATGATTGATTTTCACAGATATTTTATTCTTTTCATGTCATATCATGGATACATACTATCAATATAACTTATTCCTGTTGATATTGATCTTGCTCATGTGGCTGGGATAATGTTTGTCAGGTCTCTTCATTGTAATCCTCCCCCTTCCTTACTGTACTCTTTGGAAGGGAGTTACTATGCATAGCTTACACTTAAGGATTGGGGAGTTATACTTTCCATCTTCAGGGTGGAGTATCTACATATTTTATTGGAAATTATTCTGCATTGGAGATTATTCTCTCCCAATAATTTATTCAGTCATTAAAAATATCAGTAGATTCATTAATATTTATTTATTTATTTATTTATACCAAGCAACCTACATAGCTGCTTTTCCATTAATATTTATTTTATCGTTTGAGTTATAATTCAGTACTGTGTTATTTATTTTATTGCTCAGATTGTTTCAGATTTGGTCAATAGAACTCTATATATGATCAAATATCAGAATTTTTTAATTCATTCTTTATCTAAATTCATTGGCTCTTGTGTCCTTTTGACAAAGCTTATAGCTCCTTCACTTCATTATGGGGCTTTCTTCTTTCCTTTTTTTGTGTGCACTTCTGTAATTTCTGGCCCTGTAAGCTGCTCTTGGCTTATCTTAAATGTTCCCTGCTCAGCTCTAGAATCAGCCATTCTTCGAGGAGCTCTGTTCTTTTTAGTGGAGAATGGTAGTGGAAACCAACAGCTGGGTTTTGGTATGCTTGTTGCTGCTGGGATAGATCGCTTCTAGGTCCTCAGCTGACTAAACAACAAACTATGTATATCCATACTAGCCTATGCATATACATCTATCCATAAATATTTCTATATGTAACCACATATGAGTTCATACTGATGTGGAGACATGGTTTTAGATTCTGGAAAAATTATACTAAAAATCTAGAGGTGTTAAAAATAAAATAGCAATATATTTTCTGCCTTAAATTTGTTTGTTTCTATGAGCATGACAAATCTGAATGTCTCTCCAGTTCTAAGATGTCAAGACTACCCACTTTATAGATTAGAAGCCAGCTGACTGGTTCAGTTCTGTGAGTACTGGATGGGCATTCTGTGATGTCAATGCTACTCAGTAAGGAGGAGGATTCAGGCTTTTTAGCACCCTGAGCTAGGACATTTCCCCCATGAAGTATGTGCACAATTGGAAGAGGCTTTCAGGGAATCAGATCACTTATCCAACATGTGGACTTTTGCAAGCATCTGGGCCTTCTAACTTTTCGTTTTGAAAAACTTCTGTCCAAATTCTAGGAAGAGGAACGCCTAAATAAACTCAGAATGGAAAGCGAAGGCTCCGTTGAAAGTAAGTTGCCCCTGCTGCTATGGTAGTTACCATGTAATTTGTGGGGTAATGATGAGTGTGATGTAGGAGAGCTAATACTGTGTAGGTGAGTGGATGAGCAGACCTTGATGTCCAGTGCTTACGCTGTGCACACCCACATTAGAAGCCTTACTTTTAATGTTTCCCTTTAAAAATATTTTTATTTCAGAGAGAAAGGGAGAAGCAGAGAGTGATAGAAACTTTAGTGATGAGAGAGAATCATTGATCGGCTGCCTTCTGTATGCCCCACACTAGGAATCAAGCCCACAACTCAGGCATGGGAATTGAACCTTGATCTCCTGGTTCATAGATTGACGCTCAACCAGTGAGCCACACTGGTTGGATAATGTTTCTCACTTATTTGGAGCTTACCATCATCTGGTATATAGTATGGAAGATCCTTAGTCTCTTGGACTGGCCTAATGTCAGATGGTAGCATGTATTGCATGGACATGTGGAAATGTGATGGAGGTCCGAGGCTACACTCCTTTCAATCTGGTGTTTTTCTCCAAATGAGATCTTAAGGGCTGTGCTACAGATAAGTGTGTGGTTATCAACCTTGGAAAAAAATCCATCTCTATTTCTGTATGTCCAACCATTTATAAGCACTAAGTTCTGTAAGTGTATTATCTTCTGGATGACATAAATTAAATTCAGCAGCAATCTATTGAATTCTTGCAGCACTAAAAGCATTATACTAGTCCCTTGGGGTGTAGAGTCAATGAATTCATCATGGCACCTGTGCTCTAAGAGTTTGCATTTTAGAGGAAGGACTATGGAAGTCTATAAGTTAAAAGTAATGCTAAAAAACCAAATAATATAAGGGTTCCTCATTTGTTCACTTATTCAAGTTTTAGTGGTGCATATTTGGCATGCCATAAATAAGGGAGTGGAAAGTTGTAGAGCAGTGGTTTTCAAACTATGTTCCATAGTACCCCAAGGGTTCCCAGAGATGCTTTGGAGGGATAGGCCAACCAAGCATTTCTACTTTAGTCAAAGCGACTGTGCTTTGTGTTTCATGGTATTGTTAATAAAGTTTTTCTTGAAAAGAAGATTTTATTGCTCTAAAAAAAAAGATTTGAATAACTACTAATTTAGAGAAATATTCCCTTAGAGAAACAAAGGAGGGGAGACAGTTATTGGAGGTAAAGAATAGCAACATAAAAGGACCTCTGAGATTTAAATTAATTTTTTGTGTTTAGAGGGATACATTTCAAAAATATATGAAAATACTTATATATTGATTTCAGGATGTTAGATAAAACCTTTAATCTAGTTTAATCTAAATTCATCCAGTTTAATCTAAATTCATAAAGGTCCCTAATGAAGGAAGTTTTTTTTTTTATGATTGGGAAGTATAATAAACGTTTATAGTTTTGAAGAAAAAACTTTAATTTGTCTAGCTTTTTAACCTCTTAGAATAAGGTTGCTTTTGCTTGGAGCAACATCCAAGTGTAAATGCACAGTGTCTGTAGTCTAAGAATAAATTTGTGGCAGCAGAACCTGCACTTCATAGCTCTTCTTTTGAGAAGCCTTTCCTTTACCCTACTCCTTCGACTCAACCATGACCCTAAGTTTCTCACTCCTTTCTTAAGTCTGTAATTAGCTGTTTCACAAACCATAGCTGCAGACAAAATTAATGTCTTTTATTCTCTTGCCTCTCAGATTGTAATTTTCCTCCTTTGGTTATTTCCTTCTTCTACCCATCCTCCAAAGCCGAGATCAGATATTTGCTTTATTACCACTTCCCAGCCTAATGTAATTTTCTCACCTTGAAATTTTCACAAGACGTTACCTGTCATTCTACCTTGTATTATGGTTTTAGGCTATACATTCTTTGAATCCCAATAGTGCCTCTCCATACCTTGGACATTGTAGGTGTTCAGTTAATTCTTATTGAATGAATATATGATCAAATATTAGAATTTTTAAAATTATTCATTCTCTCTCTTTGAGTTAGTTTGACCTCCATGACCTTAAAAAAATCCCAGAAAAGAAGTAACTGTAGATTATATTAAGACTAGTGGCCTGGTACACAAAATTCATGCCTGGGAGGTAGGGGTGTGTGTGTCCCTCAGCCCAGCCTGCACCCTCTCCAATCTGGAATCCCTCTCATAATCTGGAGCTGCTGGCTCCTAACTGCTATTCTGCCTGCCTGTCTAATTACCCCTAACCATTCTGCCTGCCGGCCTTCTCACCCCCAACTGGCCCCCTGCCTGCTCGCCCCCAACGGCCCCCCCTGCCTTCTCGCCACCACCTGCCCTCCCTGCTGGCTTGCTCACCCCAAACTACACCCCTGTTGGCCTGCTCACCCCCAATGGCCTGATCACCCACAACTGCTGTCCCATCCTGGCCTGCTCACCCACAACTGTCCTCCCCTGTTGGCCCTTAACTGCCTCTACTTTGGCCCTGCCACCATGGCTTTGCCCATAAGAATGCCCAGAAGGTCTCCTGGAAGGTCTCTCAGTTTAATTATCATATTACCCGTTTATTAGCATAAATAGAGGCGTGTTGCACAGGTGGGGGCCAGCTGGTTTGCCCTGAAGGGTGTCCTGGATCAGGGTGGGGTTCCCTTGGGGGGCAGGGTGGCCTGGGTGAGGGGCCTGTGGTGGTTTGCAGGCCATTTTTCCCCCCATTGGGGTGGGAGTCCCCATTGGGGACAATGCCAGCCTGGGCAAGGGGCTTGGGCAGTTTGCAGGTCAGTCACACCCCCATGGAGTGAGGGTCCCCGCTGGGGGTGTGTGGCCAGCCTGAGTAAGGGGCTAAGGGCTGTTTGCAGGCTGGCCATGCCCTCCAGCATGGACCCTCACCCCATGGGAGCATGGCCAGCCTGGGTGAGAGGCTAAGGGCTGTTTGCAGGCCCCTCCCTTGACAGCCAGTTCAGGCTACCCAAGCCTTCCATGCTCAGGCCGCTCCATGGCTGCCGCCCACAGGTCCCTCCTTTGGAGGCTGGCCAGGGCAGGCATGAAGCTTGAAGGTTGCCCCTGGCTGCCCACAGGCCCCTCCTTCATCAGACGGTTCAAGCCTCCCATCCTCTCTGGCTGGCTCTGTAATCACCACCGCCTTTGTCCCACTAATTTGCATACTCTCTCCTAATTGGCTGGTGGGCGTCATGAAGTAACAATCAATTTACATATTCTCTTTTATTAGTGTAAATAACAAGAATAGGAGCTGAGTATAGCTTTTCCCTCATACTTTAATACCTCCTAAGATATATTCTCTTCTTGATTTGTTATGTTTATACTAGTATACTTACCCTTCAAGGCTCTGAGGGGAAAGACTGCTGAAAACATACCTTGGAGTGCAGTGTTCCTCATATTTTTTTCTTTCTGTTTGTCTATGGGACCAGAAGCCAGGCTAGTACAGACCTGGGCCAGGTATTTGTGTGGGAGCTTAGAGCACCCAAATAGGAAAGAGGGATGAAGTTATTATAGGATGCCCTACATACCCCTCTCTTGCTGTGCTGTTTGTAACAGTTTACTGCATTGCTTTGCTTTTCAGCTCTTATCAACTTGAAGAAAGGATACCTGTTCATGTATAATCTTGTGCAATTCTTGGGATTCTCGTGGATGTTTGTCAACATGACTGTGCGGTTCTGTATCCTGGGAAAAGGCAAGTACTAGAGTTTTCTTTTCTTTTTTTTTAATATATATTTTATTGATTTTTTACAGAGAGGAAGAGAGAGGGATAGAAAGTTAGAAACATCAATGAGAGAGAATCATCGATCAGCTGCCTCCTGCACACCCCCTACTGGAGATGTGCCCGCAACCAAGGCACATGCCCTTGACTGGAATCGAACCTGGGACCCTTTGGTCCACAGGCCGACGCTCCATCCACTGAGCCAAACCGGTTTTGGCCAGAGTTTTCTTTTTTTAGTAGATTGGCCCACTACTCATCAAAGGTAATACTCTTTGCTTTTGGTATTAATATTAAACCCCCATATTTGTATAGTACTCCATGCTTTTCAATTTATTTTATTTCTTTTTTTAAATTTATATTTTATTGCTTTTTTACAGAGAGGAAGGGAGAGGGATAGAGAACTAGAAATATCAATGAGGGAGAAACATCGATCAGCTGCCTCCTGCACACCTCCCACTGGGGATGTTTGACTGGAATCGAACCTGGGACCTTTCAATCCACAGGCTGATGCTCTATCCACTGAGCCAAAGTGGTTTTGGCTCAATGTATTTTCATATCTTCTGTTTCCCATGGTTTCTGAAACAGATGGGCTGATATTCCATCTCATTAGCTGGTGAGGAAACAAGTTTAGAGATGGCCAAAGAAATGGTCCCTGTCCACACAGCTCGCTAGGGGCCTATCTTGGACTACCATGCCTTTCTCTATTCACTATATGATAGTTTAATAATTTAGTTTAATAACTAAAGAAATTGATGTGATAATTCTAATGCCAGAGTTATGCAAGTCCAAAAGGGATCTTATCCTTTTGGAGTCAAATAGATTCTCAACTGAACTGTTCTAAAAATGAATGAAAAGACTATTATAAAGATATTAGTTGTTGATAAATTAGTTTGCATGTTTAACAGAATTCTGGCTAAAGTAAATAACAATAGAAAATATTTGAGAATGTGATCTAAAGTATTATGAAATTTTATTGTGATGAAAGGTAATGGAAAAGGACTTTCTCCACCTGATATAAAATAATCTCTATATATAAAAGGCTAAGTCCTTTTATATGAGCATCTGATCGTCCTTCTGGTAGCTATGACATGCACTGACTGCCAGGGGGCAGATGCTCAATGCAGGAGCTGACAAGCTGCGGAGATTTGGCAGTGGTGTTTCTCAGGTGACGCACCCTGGAATCAGAGAGGAGGGAGCCCAGGTCCGGGGTGCATTACCTGAGAATTGCCCTCTCTCAATCGGGGACCCCTTGGGGGTTGTTGGAGAGCCCATTTCAGCGACCCCCGAAGGCCAGGCCAAGGGACCTCATCTGTTGGAGGGACCTTGCTCACTCCACAGATGCCCTTTGAGCTGCTGTCCGCCCCAGGTACAGCTGGCCAGGGAGGGACTGTGGGAGGTTGGCTCCAGGGTGCGTCCCACCCCTCTCACCCAGTCCCACCTCTCCAGCCACCTTCTAATTAATGTCCTTTCAATGTGCACGAATCTGTGCACTGAGGCACTAGTGATAGTTAACATAGTATGGTCTTAGTGTAAGAACAGACTAATCAGCAGAGCAGACCAGGTGGCCTAGGAATAGTTCTTACATTATATACATACCTCAATTATATATGATAAAGGAATCATGAATCAATGGAAAGGGAAATATTATCCAATACTTTTTTATTGGATAAATATTTTCCAGGAAAATAGATTAGGTTTGGGCACACGAAGGAACAAGGACTCTGACTCTTCTCCTTTACACTGAAAAATAAATTTGCTCAAAGGACTTAAGAATTATTTATCATGCTGAAACCAGTTTGGCTCAGTGAATAGAGCATCAGCCTGTGGACTGAAGGGTCCCAGGTTCGATTCCGGTCAAGGGCATGTACCTTGGTTGCGGGCACATCCCCAGTAGGGGGTGTGCAAGAGGCAGCTGATGGATGTTTCTCTCTCTTTGATGTTTCTAACTATCTCTCTCCCTTCCTCTCTGTAAAAAAATCAATAAAATATATTTAAAAAAAGTTATTTATCAAAAAGTTAAACCGTTATTAAAGATATAACTAAATATTTATAAAAATCTCATGTGGAATGTTAGGCTTTTCTAAGCTTAAAAGTGTTGAGAGAATTATAAAGGAAAAGGTCGATATATTTGACTACAATAAAATACGTAAATTCCTGTATATCTGATAACACCCCAGCAAGATAACATTAAAGATTAAAAGTATATTGAGATTAGCAGCTTGGGGATAGAAGGTGATGGAAAATTGCAACAAATAACAATAAAGATCTATTTCTTTACATATAAAGAACTTGTATAAATTACTTTAAATATGTGAAAACTCCACTGAATAGATAAACTATAAAGTATGTACACAAAAGTCATAATTTAATATACAGAAAAAAATTTTAACAGTAATGATGAAGAAAAAAAAATAAGACTTCTTTATTGCCAATTTTGCAAAGTTTTAAAAGATACCTAAATCAAGAGGACATATGCTAAAATAGACACACCAATGGCTGCTGTGAAGCTATGTAATTACAACTTGTGGGAAATAATTGGCACAATGAATCAGGAACCTTAACTGTTCATATCCTTGGAACCTGGTAGTTTCACCCGTAGAACTGTGCTGTAAAGAAAGAACTGACACTGCGAGAGAAGCTTTTTCAAAAAGATATACATCATGGAATTATTTATATTAGTGACAGATTAGAAGCTACCTAAATGTTCAGTGAGGAATTGGTATAGAATATTTCCTCATTGGAATGTTGTGAAACAAATATAAAGTATTTGAAGAGTTTGTAATAACATGTCAAAGTACTGATAATGGGCTAAATAAATAACATAAATTTAACCTTCCAATTAGTTCACATCCATAAAAAAAGGTGAAAATGAACCAATACACACAAAAATGGAGGAAATGCACCATTTTCAAATGGTTTGAATGTGGATAATTTAAAAAATTTCTTCATTTTGTAAAATAAAAAGAAGTATAAGTATAATGGAAATATATAAACTCTGTTTAAAGAGAGAAAAAAGTCAACTGTTTTCTTCTTCACTCCTAAATTTTAAACCTCATCCGAGGTTTATAGAAGATGTGTTGTAAGAGTCATTTGAAAGAAGTGCTTGTTTTTCCAGCTGTATTAACACCTTGGAATTCTGCAAATCACAGGTTAAACCAACATAGTTGGATTGATTCTGAGTGTTGCTGTGCAAGCCCGCTGGCCTGATGCAGTTCAAAAGCTGCTAAGTATCTGGGTCATGTGTTAAAATAAGCGGCATGGATTTGTAATTTCTATTTTGGCTCTGAGCCTCTTCCTAACCACCTGCTGGTTTAATTCTTCCCTTATCAGTTCTCAGAGAAGAGTTGGGGCCTAGCACCAGGAGTCCTAGCTTGCCTTTTGAAATTTTCTCCTTTTGAATAAAGGATGTTGATGAATGGCAGATTCTACACATGTACTTGTTTTTTCATGTAATCATGTATTAGCTAAACTTCATATGCTTAGGAAACAGCAGTAGACTCTTGGGCTTATGTAGAAACTTGTTTGAGCTTGCCTAGCTCTCTATTAAGTAATACTTTTTTATTAAATCAATTTTTACTTTTATTTCTAATTATAAAAATGTGTTAATTACAGAAGAAATCAGAAAATAAAGACTCAGAACAAAAACTCTACCATAATCCCAACTATGAGAGCAGCAGATTCTTGGCTCCTTGGTTCTCGTCACCTTTCCCACAAAGCTTCCTTGGGAACAATTCCTAAAGTGGAGTTGTGAGTTTAAAGGACAAATTGTTTTTAGGGATTTTAATGTATAATGCCCAGAAAGAGTATATACTATTTTATACTACCACTGTTTAAATCCATATTCCATTCACATATGAGAGCATTTTCCTATTTTCAAATTTTTTTTTTCAAATTGTAAAATTAAATGTGCTTATTTTAAAAAGTTTGTAAAATGGGGGGAAACAGGAATAAAGGTGAAGGAGAAGGAAAGGGAGGTTAGTAAGCCATTGTCTATCATTATTAATATTCCCATACAATGCTTTTTAGTCTTTTTCCTTCCTATAGTTAAAAATAATGTATGTATATACAATTTTGCATCTTGTTTTTAAAAACAATATTATAAGCATTTTAATATTATTAATATTCTTTATAACTATCATTTTAGAAATCAGATTTCTATTCCTGAATTGAAACAAGGGTCAATTTCCCATAAAATCAGAAGCAAAGCCCAGAAGATCGGATTTTGACAAGTACAGGATTTTATATTATGGACCACTCAGAATTGATATCACATTTGCTGAACTCATATAAGCAATAACTGTTATTTTAAACTATTATATAATATCCATGAAGTAATAAACTATAGTTAATTCAAATTCCCCATACCCTTAAACATTCAGACAGTTTCTACTTTAAAGTAGTTAGAGCCGAAACCGGTTTGGCTCAGCGGATAGAGCGTCGGCCTGTGGACTGAAAGGTCCCGGGTTCGATTCCGGTCAAGGGCATGTACCTTAGTTGCGGGCACATCCCCAGTGGGGGATGTGCAAGAGGCAGCTGGTTGATGTTTCTCTCTCATCAATGTTTCTAACTCTCTGTCCCTCTCAATTCCTCTCTGTGTAAAATCAATAAAATATATATTTAAAAAAAAAAGTAGTTAGAAAAGTTTCAGAGAGCAACCTCATTTCTAAAGTTTTTCTCTCTCTTCATTTTAGACTTTTTTTTAGTTAGGATAGATTCTCAGAATAATTAGGATTAAATATATAAGCACAATTAAGGTTTTTGAAAGTTAATTTTATTCAATATTCATGTACTTCTACTTATGATTATATAATTTTTGAGATTTTAAAAGGCTAGATTGCATTTAATGAGATATAGTTTTAGCTTTAAATTAAATTAGATAATGGAGCTGAAAAGAATTATTGCTGTGCTTGATAATACCGTATTTGCCGGCGTATAAGACGACTGGGCGTATAAGACGACCCCCTAACATTTCCACTAAAAATACAGAGTTTGTTATATACTCGCCGTATAAGACTACCCCCCACTTGGAGGCATATTTTTCAGGGCCAAAAAATCGTCTTATACGCCGGCAAATACGGTAGATCTCTCAGGATATAATAACTGAATGAAGTCCAGGTGTGCTTCTTTCCCCTGCTGTTTAAAATGAGAAGTGCATACAGGTTTATGGTATGCACTTTGTGGTAACCAATAGAGTTGACTTCCATGATTCTGCAGGCTGCTTTCTTTCAGCGTAGTTGGTTTTTAAACTTGAATCTGACTGGATATTTATTATACCTTGTTTAAAAATTCCTTTCATTTAAGGCGTTATATAGTTTGAAAAATAATCCTGTTGTAATTTGCCAGCTCATTTACCCTTAATGTATTTTTGTCCCATAGAGTCCTTCTATGACACATTTCACAGCATAGCTGACATGATGTATTTCTGCCAGATGTTGGCGGCTGTGGAGGCTATCAACGCAGCAATTGGAGTCACCAAGTCACCAGTGATACCTTCTGTTATCCAGGTATTAACTAGTTGATCTCTAGAGTGGGGAATGAAGGAGCTCATGTTTATTTAGTAAGTTATGCCACAATTTTCTGAGAAGTCTCAATTAGTAAAAATACTTATTGGCATAGGAAAAGCAATGTTTTATCTGAACAAGGAGGGAAAAGTTAAGCCTGAGGAATATTTTCAAAAGTAAACTTTTGCCATTTCAGGTCGGTTTCATTATAACATCTTCATGAAATCACAGTTTTACAAAGGGCTGTGAAGCTAGGGAAGCCTGATTCTCAGGCGGCAGCAGGAAATCCTACTCTCCTTCCTCTCAGAGAGAGACTGCGGGTCTCCTCCCGCCTCGGGTGAATAGAGGCAGCATAAACCTCAGAGCTCTTTACTTTGGACTTTCTCTCATATGTGAAGGTGGCTCTGCTGACTTGTGTGGGGATCCCTCCCCCTAATACATCTTTGTAATTTCCAATATTTGGAAGATTGTTACCAGGAATGGAGCAGCAAAGCCTTTCTTCACTCTTTCTGTTTCCTAACTGCAATCACTACCATTAAATACCACCTCCCCAGACACGGGGACAGGTGATTATTGGTCAGCCTTTTCTGGAGTAGTTTTTATGGTTCTACCCTTTTGTGGTATACCAACTCTGGTATCAGTTGCATAGTAAAAGGTGTTAATGCAGTAGTCTTGTTATTTCTAGGTTTTCTGCCCTTGGGAAGGGTCTGCTTGGTTTAGTTTAAAAAATAAAAAGGGGATAGTGATTGACCTATTATTATGGAATAATATTTTTTGTGTATCAGTGACGAGTACACATAAGCATTAGGGTAGAGTTTCTAGGGCAAGATGGATGGACAGGTTCAGTATCCCATTGCATGGGCCCAGCAGGTTCCACTCACACAGGATCCAATGTGGATGAAGCCTCCCGGAGCTGGGAGTGCACCTGACCCTATGTGGATGAGTCTTGAGAACTTAACATCAAGTAATTATTAAGTTACAGAATAATACACGTAGAATAATTTCAGCATGTTAAAAAACAGGCAGAGAGAAACAGTATACTGCATAGGAATACATACGTAAGTAGTGAGCCTATAAAGAAAACAGTGGAATGGTTAACACAAGATAGTAGTTACTTACTGGGCAGGAGAGGGAATGCCATCTGGTAATGTTCTATTTCTTAACTTGGGTTATGCAGACATAAGTGTTCATTCGTTAGTATCCTTTATATTGTTTGTGTATTTTTATACACACACATTCACACACACATACATTTACATACACACATATACATACACATACTCACTTATCCAGAAAGACTGGTTTGGACATTTAACTTGTTGCAAAACTGGAGCAAAGGATTAAACCAGTTGAGCTCAATCTTTTTCTATTTACTTTGAATTTAGTAGGGTTAGGTTTCATATAGCACATGTCTGGTTTTTTAAAATATATTTTAAAACTTTTTTCTCTCTTTTGGGTCCTTTTAATAGCTTTTTGGAAGAAATTTCATTTTGTTTATCATCATTGGTACTATGGAAGAAATGCAAAACAAAGCCGTGGTTTTCTTTGTGTTTTATCTGTGGAGCACAATTGAAATTTTCAGGTGGGTAGAAATGCTAGGATGGTGTCAGAATCCTCCTTTGGATCAGCTCTCTTCTTGAGAGAGTTGCTGACTCACCCGGAGTCTCATTTGGTTTGGGATTAAGGATCCACCCTTGGAGAGTGGAGCTGCAGCTATGTGCCCTGCAAACGTGAGGCAGAGTCGTTGTTTTTTTAAGCCGCCATTGGGGAGCAGGAGAGACCCAGAGAAATGAAAATACCCACCCTTCCCTTCAGGATCTTGCTGTCTTGGTGGGAAGAGAAAAATTCATGAAAGGGCTGGAAAGATCTGGGGTTGAAGGCGCAATCCAGGTTGGATGGAACTAGTGAAGACTAGCCTTCTAAAAGGGATGGCAAAAATGAATCTTTTACTGTAAGATTTCTGAAGTTTAAATTGACCGCTTACCTGCTTCTTCCATCCCCAATTGTCAATAAAATAACCTTTTTTAAAAACCCAATTAAAATAGGTGTATTCTTCTCTACAGGAGCATACATATTCCATAAGTGACTTGAGTGGTAAAGGTGTTTGGTGGTATGCTTAAATATAGTTAATTTTGATAGCATTCATTTATCCAGAGATAAAGTGCAGTCAATGTGTCTGTCAGCCTTACCTACTTGGAATGTCGATCAGAACTAGGAATAAAGCAAAAAAATTTCTTATCACCCATTCCACATACTCAACTATTTCAGAGAGGGTTCCTTTGAGACCTACACTTCGTCTGTCTTTAAAGAGAGTTCACATCCTTTGAAGGTGGGAGGAGCATGTGGGTGTTTGTGGGTAGATAGCCCAGGATTATACTTCTGTTCTGAAGAAGATGTGTGGCTAATTGTGAAATGGTTCTGTTTGAATGATGTTCTAGGATTACTTTCAGAACCTGAAGTGGCTTTCAATATCTGAATTCCTTACTTTCAATAGGTACCCCTACTACATGCTTTCCTGCATTGACATGGATTGGAAAGTGCTCACATGGCTTCGGTACACTGTGTGGATTCCTCTATACCCTCTGGGATGTTTGGCAGAAGGTACTTTCAGGAACTCTATGTTTTATAGCTTAGCCCCAGGGGATAGCTTCGCTAATAGGCCAGATCTTTCTTCCTCCCTCTGCCAGCCTTAGTCAATCTATGGGAGTTGGGCTTTTCAAGATTATCTTCCTAGTGGCTTCCTTCCATAATACTCCTGGTATCCAGACTGTTCCAGGGATGTGACACATTTGAGAGCTGGTGGTCTTGCTTCCTATTTCTTTGGTAGTTTTAATTTTCTGAAGCAGGTTCATATTTTTATTTTACTGTTTGTTTGTTTTTAATTGATTTTAGAGAGGAAGTGAGAGGGAGAGATAGAAACACCAGTGTTGAGAGAATCATTGACCAGCTGCCTCCTACACACCCTTCTGGGGATTGAGACTGAAATCTGGGCATGTGCCCTGCTCAGGCATCAAACTGTGGCATCCTGGTTCATAGGTCAGTGCTCAACCACTGAGCCACACTGGGTAGAGCAGGTTCATATTTATGACTTAATTTTATTCTGACCAACAACTAGTGGTAGGGATTTCTCTTTCCATTTTATAGAATGTGGTATATCATTTTCAACAAACCCATAACTGAAACTTAGAGGAGTTAGAAGGTGCTGTCGTAGGTGTGACTGTGCTTTATTTGCTTCTAACAAGTTCTTGTTTCTGCTTTCAGCTGTTTCTGTGATCCAGTCCATTCCAGTGTTCAATGAAACAGGGAGATTCAGTTTCACGTTGCCATATCCCATGGAAATCAAAGTTAGATTTTCCTTTTTTCTTCAGATTTATCTTATAATGATATTTTTAGGTAAGTATTGGTTCTGTAATTGACTTTTTTCTCTCACTTCATTAGAGTGTAGAGCTAAATGATTCAAACTTTTAAAAGTCCCTCGAGTTTTAATCCAGGACTACTGGCTCCCAACTGCTCTTCTGCCTCTGCCTGATACCCCCTAACTCCTTCTGCCTGCCATCCTGATCACCATTAACCACTCCCCTGCCAGCCTGATTGATGTTTAACTGCTCCCCTGCAGCCTGTTTGCCCCAACTTCCCTCCCCTGCAGGCCTGGCCCCCCCTAACTGCCCTCCCTTGCAAACCTGGTCCCTCCCAACTGCCCTCCACTGCTCCCCTGCTGGCCTGATTGTCCACAGCTGCCCTCCCCTGCAGGCCTGGCCACCCCTAACTGCCCCCCCTTGCAGGCTTGATTGCCTCCAACTCCCATCGTTTGCAAACCTGGTCCCTCCCAACTACCCTCCCCTGCTGGCCATCTTGTGGCAGCCATCTTGTGTACACATGGGGGCAGCCATCTTTGACCACATGGGGGCAGCCATCTTGTGTTGGAGTAATGGTCAATTTGCATATTACTCTTAGATAGAATAAAAATTATTGCCTTAATTTATAAAAACTAAAAGAAGGGAAATATGTAAACCTAAATTATTGCAAATATGAGAGAGTTATAAGCCTTCCTAACTATAAAGACTATTTACTTTAGGTAAAGTTCTAATACAGTTTAATATAATTTATGTATTTATCCCTGCTTTAGTTCACAAAAGTCTTGAGGTGGCCCTAAATAAGTATGGCTCTCTGGTATCCTAGTAAAAGAGGATGTGACAGCAAGATAATATATTAGGTATCTATTGTTCTGTGACAAATTACCCCAGAATTTAACAGTCTGAGACCACAAACATTTGTTCTCTCACATGGTTTCTGAGGGTCAGGAAGCAGCCCAGGTGGGTAACCCAGCTCAGGGTCCCTCATGAGATTTCAGTCAAGTGGTCAGCTCAGCTGGTGCTAGTTTCTGTGGACTTGACGGGGCTGGAGGGTCTGTGCCAAGCTCACTCACATAGTTGTGGACAGAAGCTTTGCAGTACTTCTCCCTGTGGCTGCTCATGACATGGCTTCCCCCAGAGCAAGTGATTGAGAGACAGAAGCCACACTGCCTTTTAAAAAATTTAAATTTTTGATTGTAATGTGCTTGACATATTATATAAATTTAAAGTGTACAACATATTGATTTGATACTTCTATACATTGCAATATGATTGCCATTGCAGTGATAATAGCACCTTTATCTCCACACTTTTATAACCTAACCGCAGAAGTGATGTACCGTCACTTTTTCCGTATTCTGTTGGTTACATTAGATCTACCTAGTAAAGTGTGTGTGGGTGGGGGGGACTTACATAAGGGTATGAAATACCAAGAGGTGTGAGGATCACTGGGGACCATCTTGGAGGCTGGCTACCACAGACACTGAGAGGAAGACCACAAAAAGTAAACCCAAGAAGCCAGAAAGCCCAGCGGCCTTGGTCACTTAGTGTCAGGGAGAAGAGACCTACACTTCGGGATAGCGCACATGGCAGAAGCACCGTTAATAGTACAACTTATGGGTAAAGGTCATTTGCTAAAGATTAAATTTTATTCCTCTTCTTATTTTCTATTTCAGAAAAGGTATAATACATTTCAGAAATATTTCTAACCAAAAGTGTTAAAATAGTTGGGCAGTTGAAGGGACTAAGCTTCAGTTTGGAAAATGCATTCATTAAGAGCTCTGTTACTGGATAAACCCATTATTACTGTAATTAGACACCACGAGGTGGGCATACTGAAAGGGTTACAGAGGATTAAATATTGGAAAGACCTTAAAATATTTTACTAAAAAAGAAGGGTATAAGTATTTTAATGTGCATTAAAGTAGTGGCTTTTTTCATGTTGCTTATGTTGTACACTCTAATTTTCTAGGTTTTATAGTCATATCTAGTTTGCCTACAATGAATATGCAGTTGTTCTTATCTTTACAATGAAATGAATCCTAAATCTGCATAATTTAGAAGCAGTAATAACAACCAGTTACATTTGTATATAGATCAAAGTGCTTTTGTAAACCTATATTCTCTTACAATCAGTCTGCAAAATAGGTGTTTTTAACTCTGCTGCACAACGAGGAAACTAAAGTGAGGCTAAGCCACAGTGATCAAGTAGAACTGAAATTTGTCCTTTCTGACTGAAATCCTGTGTTGTTGTTTTTTAAAAAAATATATTTTTATTGATTTCAGAGAGGAAGGGAAAGGAAGGGAGAGATAGAAACATTAAAGAGAGAGAATTCATTGATTGGCTGTCTCCGGCATGCTCCACACTGGGGATTGAGCCCACAACCTGGGCATGTGTCCTGACTAGGAATTGAACCATGACCTTCTGGTTCATAGGTTGATGCTCAACCACTGAGCCATGCTGGCCGGGCCGAAATCCTGTATTTTCTAATTGAGAAGACTGTGCTTCCTAGAATAGTATCCCACACCTTTTAACCTATTGCTTAATACAGGTTATTGCATAGCCTTGAATTAGAAATCGGGTTGTTTCTATACTTCAGATTTATGTATTTTATGTAAGTCTTACTTGAAAAGAAATTGGGAAAAAAGATTGTGAACTCCAATTAAGGAAATGTTCAGGGATATTGATGTCTATAACTTTCTTTTCTTTTTTAAAAAACTATATTTTATTGATTTTTTACAGAGAGGAAGGGAGAGGGATAGAAAGCTAGAAACATCGATGAGAGAGAAACATCGACCAGCTGCCTCCTGCACACCCCCCACTGGGGATGTGCCTGCAACCAAGGTACATGCCCTTGACTGGAATCGAACCGGGACCTTTCAGTCCACAGGCCGATGCTCTATCCACTAAGCAAAACCGGTTTTGGCTGATGTCTGTAACTTTCACTGAAAAACACAAAAAATGAGATGGGAATGGGTATGATAAAAAAAAGTAATAAAGTTTAAATCTAGATGGCATTTACTGTACAATGATTTAATCTTTTTTGTGTGTTTGATAATTTTCACAATAAAATATGGGAGTAAGTGAAATTGTAAACCCACTGGGAGAAAACTGAGTGGTCTCTGGTGCATTGTTATGAACTTATTATTGAATCGTACTTCCTGAGCAGCTGCAGCAAGTACAGAGGGGTATGAAAAATGGCCAACGGGAGAGTGTCCCTGGCCAAGAGCTTCTGGTTATAAACAGGACAAAGATCCTCATGTCTAATTGGCCTCTTTTCTTTTTCAGGGTTATACATAAATTTCCGTCACCTTTATAAACAGCGCAGGCGGCACTATGGACAAAAAAAGAAAAAGATCCACTGAAAAGAGATTTAGATGACTTCTTACCATGTAGACTTTTGAACCTAATCTATAATTCTTACAGTTTTATCTTCTTATACTGATATAAAAGTTTTTTTTAAAGTTAAATGATTCTCAGTAAGGCTATCTTTCCTTTTCCTGTTACATCCTGAATTTATTGTATTATCTTAGTGTAGTACTTGCATGATATCTGATGACAGGTTTGTTCTTTTGTAATCTATTAGTAACATCAGACTCAGCCATGTCCCCACCCACTCCATGTCCAGTCAGTCTGTTTCACACAAGCCAGAGATTTCATCAGTGCCCTGAACCTACTAGGTACTGGCCTTTCTTACAGCTGGAATGTGTTCTTTTCAGCTATTGATTGTGGAAGGAAAACAAGACTGTTTTGTTTTATTGGAGGCTGTGAAAGTGACTTAGGCAGGACCTAATATATTCTGTACCCAAAAGGTTACTTAACAAGTGGAGTGGCATTGATTTTTTGAAAATCTGTTTGGCTCAGTCACTGCTAAAACATTTGAGTCCAAGTGGGCCTCAGCATCCATATTACCTCTGAATTTTTTGGCCTCTCTAATGGTATCTGTTACTATACAGTGCTTACCTGTGTGGACACAGAATGATTGGAGAAACCAGTCAGAACGTTGGAACACCATGATCACTTACTTCATTCCAAGATAAATCAGAACTATTTTCAACTTTAAAGAAAGATGAAACACTAGTTAGAAAATAATGAGATTATAAGAGTTCCAACACCAAATGGTTAAAGGGGTCAGAAGGGTCAAACTGGCCACAAGACAGCTGCCTGCAATGCAGCCTGTGGCAGACCGGAAACACTAGAGTAGGCCAGTCTAAACACCTGCAGCACTGCCTGAGCTGTGCAAACACAAAAACTCAAGCTGCTTTCCCCGAGCTGGGTAAGTCCATTTGTGTACCTGTCAGAGTTCGTGGTGGGGGTCTGCTTTTTAGTAGACCTAAAGCACCCACTTTTATTCTGCTGTTTCACTTCTGAAGTTGGACAGTGAACAGAGAACACTGGCTAGAGAACCACCAGCTGGTCCATTAACACAGGTCCTGGCAGGAAATCCACCAACAGAAGAACTGAAAAAAAACCTAGGCATTATGAAGTTTGGCCATTGTCAAAAACATCAGTTTCTTCCACATTCCAAGCAAAATATGTTAGAAGTAATGCTTGTGTGAAAGAAGTTAAGGCACGAATGCTCAATTGAGCCATTCCCATTGCTCCCGGGGAAAAGGGAACAAATGAGCTATGCTGTTTCTCTGAGCCCAAGGTGGAAACTTGGTTTGACCTAAAACATATGATTAGCATAGGCTGGCTGATTTTTTTTTTACAAGTTCATTGCACTGAAGGATATTTTGCATGTCTGTATCTTTTGTCAGTACTTGTTTGTATTAATTTCTGATATTCTTTCCCCTGAGTTTCTGTGTGTAATTAGGCAGATCAGCTTTGCAGCAGATTATGCTGCATCTGTGGCAGAATCTGACATTCTTAAGCCTTTTTGTTGCTGTCTGAGAAAGCAAAAGATTGTGTATTTCTATTAAACATTTACAGTCAAAATCCTAACTTGTGTCTCAAGATCACTTATTTCTCTAATGGTCTTCAAATTGTTAGTGATAAAGTCCTTTATCCAGACAAAATATTGTTAAACCAAAAGTGGATGCTCAAGTTGAAGCCTGAGGAAGTAATACTTTAGGCTGGCGGTCGCCAACCATCCGGACCTCATGGACTACAAGTGGTCTGTGGACCACTGTTGCTTTAGGCGGCCCACAGAGCAATTTGAAAAGCACTGATAATATAAATAAAACCTAGGGAAGCTACAGGACTTGCCCATGTCATGAAGCTAGGTGATGAATTGGAAGGAGAGCGGACTGCAGTGACCTGTCAGAATCTACCTGGATGGAACTTGGCGTAGGCAATGAGACCTAACAGGTGTCAGAAACAAGGAAGTCAGTATGGAACACAAGGAACCCTCATGATTTATGAATCTGCCACACAGAAAGCTGAACTTATATCCAGATAGAACAGACCAAAAGACAAAGACTAATTAATTTACCAGTGAAACCTTTTATAGAAAACCAAATACTTTTTCATTAAAAAACAAACCTTGAATGGTAATAATTTTATACATATATGGTTGCTATTTAAAAGTCTGTATCTCAAGACATACCAAAAGCACCTAAGTGAAAGTTTTGCCCAAGTTTTAAGAAAGTTCCGAAACTTAGTGGTGCAGGGCTTGTCCTCAGCTAGACCCAGACAGTCTGGGTTGCTCGTTCCAAGGGCAGAATCTTGAAAATGTCCTTCTGACTGAGAGAAGAGAAGATGCCTTTCAGAAAGCCAGACGACCCCTGTGGGTTAGGTTTCCTGAGGAAGGGGGAGAGCTCTACCCATCACACCTTCAAGTTTCTCAGAAGATGTACCCATCCTGGGAGCAACAGGTATCTTGGGCTGAAAGACTGAGCCTAGAGAGCTAAGGTCAAAGCCCTTAGGCTGTTGGAGTCATTCAAACCAGCAAGTGGTGCTTCTGAAGCAGCCTCCGGTGGCTGTTGCAGAGGTGGACACGAGAAGGTTTTACCCTAAGTCATTTGGACTTAAATGAAAAAGAAGAAGGCCCCCAAAGTCAGTTTTACATTCGTTCAGTGCTGCTCCCAGAGAAGTCTGTCTGCAAAGGCGTGATGTTGTGGTCATAGCCAGCGTACTCGGAGGTGCCAGTACTGGCCAGCTTGAGCTGCTGGGCGGCGTGGGTCAGCTGGAATGCTGCATCGGGGTGGGCAGTGTCGGGCAGCAGCGTGCACTCCCTTTCCAGCATGTCAGCCACCCCTTTGAGCAGGTCCAGGAAACCAAAGGCCAGGGCAGCCTTTCTTAAACGGTTCAGTTCCTGAAATAAGATAAAAAAACATGAATGTTCCTAAAATGCAAGTTCCTTATATACTTAACTGAGAAGCAGTTCCTCTACAGGTGATGAGAAAGCTGGGTAAGAGAGACAGACTGAAACAGGTTATCACCACCACAGTTAATGAGCACTCATGCAAATGTTGTGAGGCACTTTGCATACATCGTTTTATTTACTCATAACTTTAAGGAGGTTTTACTTTTCCTGTTACTCAGGTATGGAAAAGGCTTGTCCCAAACCTCAGAGGGCTCTCGGCCTCTCCTGCTGAATGACAATGAACACACTGGGGCGGCTCTGAGGAGTCAGTAGCCTGTCCCACAAGCCAGCCACAAAAAGAGGTGGATCCAGGCTGGTGTGGTTCAGTTTGGTGGGCAATGACTCATGCACCAAAAGGTTGCCAGTTTGATTCCTGGTTAGGGCACATTTCTAGGTTTGGGCCTTGATCCCCAGTGTGAAGTGTGCAGGAGGCAGCCGATAGATACTTCTTTCTCACATCAATGTTTCTCTCTCTCTCTCTCTCTCTTTAAAAAAAAAAAGTGGGATAGTGAATGGAAGCAGAAAAATAGGAAGTGCCCCATCAACCACTCAGCATACTCAGCAGTGTGAACTGGGCAATGTGTATAGCCTCTCTGGGTCTCAGTGGCCTCATTTACAAAATGAGAAGGATAACCTCTTCCCTGCCCACTGCGGAGACCGAAGCAATTGCCTGGTAGAGGCCCTTTCCAGCTCTGATATGAGGGATTATATAAATCCCGAAAAGAGAAATGGGCTTTCTGACCACTTCTCTCCCATCTGCTAAATAAATGAAAAGTTCAAAAGGCCAAAGTACAAGTGTGTCATCTTGAATAGAAGCTGATGATTGTGTGTAGAAAGCTCTGCAGGGAGGACCACGGCCAGAACGGTCACCAAGGGCTTGTGTGAGCTGGCTTTCAGTTAGGGGGGCATGGCAGGCCGGTCAGCCCTCTGGTGTTGAACTCTGATTAAGGTTGTTCTTAATTTCACCAGCGCACTACATAATTAGGTTTGAAGACAACAGTGACATAAAGGTAATGAAATAACATTCAGACAAAGTAGCATGTATGTTCTCTGGAACAAATGCTAGCCTAGGGCTGTCTGTGTGTCCACATTTTAAATTTAGCAAACTAGGATACGACTGACAACAGCATACCTCACCTGCTACTTAATTTGATTTCAGCCCAATACCAGAGGACAGGGGAGAAGTGAGTGAGCTTAAAGGCCCCACACTCCACCTCACCCCTTGTGACTTTATTCCTCCCACCACCAATGGTTCTGGATTAGCTAGTATGATTCCTGAAGGCTCTCCTTGTGCAATTCATAAATGTGCAATTTTAGAAGTCAATCCTGGAAGCAGCTTTTCTGGTACAGTAAGAAGGTCCTGGAATCACCATCCCAGGAAGTCGCATACAATGGTAGCCTGGGGTTAGGCTGGATTGCCCACATGGGAATGGTGAAACGGGTTAAAGGCTATGAGGGTTAAGGTCCTTTCCATCCTTCCTTTAGCCAGTCATAGCAGCACCAACACAGAGAAGCCCTCCTGCACAGAACCAGGCTATTTAAGCACTTCCAATTCTTGGATTTTAGAGCAAAAATGGACCTATCACTTCTGACTTTACTGATGAAAAAACTGAAGCACAAGCCATAAAGTATTCTAACACCTGTCCATGTTCACTCTGACCCCACACTAACTGTGGTAAACCATTTATTTTTGGCACCCATCCCAGGGCTCACCCTCTTCCACTGTAATTCTGATAGTCTCACCTTATAGAATGTCTGTGTTTTTTCAGGTAATTTCCTTGCATTTCTTAAAATCTTCTGTACATCTGTCTATCAAGGATAAAACAAATTTAACATTAGATTTCTGTGGTAAAGGGGAAAGAATTCAAAAGGATGGCTCTAAATGTTTAAAGAAATGAAAATAAGAATAGAGCTACAGTGTTAAAATGAGTTAATGTCACTAATATATCTGTTCTGTTCAATATTAGTAGGGCACCTCCCTCCTGCAAAGTGCTTGATAATAAATCCCTTGGTGACAGAAATTAACTTGTCTCACAAAAACATACCAAGTAATTATATGTCAGCTGCTTTTTTGACAAGTTACCAAGAGCATTTAATGGGGTAAGAATAGTTTCTTCTACAAATGGTGCTATAACAACTAAATAGACACATAGAAAAGAATGAAGATGGATGTTTACTTCACTCCAAAAAAATAAATAAAAATGTATCAGAGACCTAAATGCAAGAGCTAAAATTCTTTAAAAAAAAATTAATTATTGATTTTTTACAGAGAGGAAGGGAGAGAGATAGAGTCAGAAACATTGATGGGAGAGAAACATCAATCAGCTGCCTCTTGCACACCTTCTATTGGGGATGTGCCAGAAACCAAGGTGCATGCCCTTGACTGGAATTGAACCTGGGACCCTTCAGTCCGTAGGCCAATGGTCTATCCACTGAGCCAGACCAATCTGGGCAGGAGCTAAAATTCTTACATGTCAGACTCTTAAAAGAAAACATAGGGAAAACCTTCATGATCTTAGATTTTTAAATATATATATATATTATTGATTTTTTTTTCCACAGAAAAGAAGGGAGAGGGATAGAGAGTCATAAACATCGATCAGCTGCCTCCTGCACACCTCCCACTGGGGATGTGCCCACAACCAAGGTAGATGGCCTTGACTGGAATCTAACCTGGGACCCTTCAGTCTGTAGGTCGATGCTCTATCCACTGAGCCAAAGTGGTCAGGGCATGACCTTGGATTTGGCTATGATTTTTTAGTTACAACAGTACAGCACCCTAAGAAAAAAATTAATTTGATGAATTTTCATAGCAGCATTATTCCGAATAGCAAAAAGGTAGAAACAATCCAAATGCCATCAACTGAATGAATGGATAAATAAAATGTGGCCTGGTTATACAATGGGTTATTCAGCCACCAAAGGGAAAAGTACTGATGCTTGAATGAACACTGACATTGTGCTTAGTGGAAGGAAACCAAACCAAAAAGGCCACATGTTATATGACTCCATTTATATGAAATACCCAGAATAGGCAAATCCAAAGAGACAGAAAGCAGATTATTGGTTGCCAAGGGCTGGGGGAAGATGGGAAAATAGAGTGACTTGCTTAATGGGCACAGGGTTTCTCTTTGGGGTGATAAAATATTCTGGAATGAGATAATAGTGGTTGAATAACATTGTAATTATACAAAATGCCACTGAATGGTATATTTAAAAGTGGTTGAAATGATAAATATTATGGGTATTTCATCACAATAAAAAATATACCTAGTCTAAAATAAAATTTTAAAAATTATTTTAGAAAAATTAGGGGGGGAAAAATCAGCGATCCTTCCAATAGGGAAGTGCTCAGGTCAGGGGTGATAGGAAAGAGGGAAAACCTGATTTTCCAACAAAGAGAAGAGACCTCCCTTCCCTTAGCCATGGCAGGATGTGTGCAGTCTCCATGAGAAGGAGGACTATGCCATCAACAGAAGCCACTTCTGTTGTCAGAAGTTTTCTTCTGGCTTCAGCTGAATTCTTTGGAGGAACAAAGGGAAAAAAGGCACTTAAATGAGAACAAAGGCTCAAAAGTGATTTTAAAAAATAGGTACAAAGGATTTTTTGGAAGAAGAAATGTCACTCAGTACCTTGTCTGAAAATAGCATATCTTGGTAATAATCTACTCACAGCTTCCCATGAAAGTGTTTTTGTGAAATTACAGTGTAATGCTATGGGTTGGGCTGGAAGAAATAACCACATGAAGATTTTTACATCTTTATCAAAATTGTTGTTAAAGATAACACCCATTATATTATTCAATGTCTCAGCATGTCCAAAACTTCACATTAAATTCAATGCCAGGGAAATGTGTCTCTAGAAAAACTGACATACTTCCTTTAATCAGACATACAACCCTATATAACATAAACCCTACCTGTTTCTTTTTTGATTTTGGTAGCTCAGAGCCAAATTGTTCAATACAATTATTTTGCCTTGGGTTCCTGGAACAATTGTCTCCCCTCTTCCTCTAGGTTTTGTATTGCTCTAAATTTTGTAAAAATTGATTTTGCTGTGTACTCTTTTTACCGTAGGCCACCTCAAATCCTTTTTGGAAATAATGACAAACATTAGAAGTAAATGAATTAGTAAGTATCAAAGGGAAGGAAAATCAGATCAAATGTCTGCCTGCCTGCCAGAATCCCTCCTCCTGTCCCCAGTGGAAAGCAACGTAAATGGTAATGTTACCTGCAGGCCACTGGGTTTGATCCAGACAGTCACATTCTGGGCATAACTGCGTTTGTTTTTGGGCTGCAGGGGGAATGGGCTCTTATTGTCATCCTCACCATAAGGGTTTTCTTTAGCATCTTAAAAGAAAAAGACATTCTTGAAATGACATCTGGCAGAACACAATTACATTTCAAATTAAGCTAGAAGCTCTTTGAAATAATTCAATCTTTTATATCCTGTTACTTCTCTAATTAAGAAAATCTATTAACTTCAGTCAGGTTGAGGATCTTGTTTTCAATATAACGTCACTGATGTAAGAGACCAAACAATCAACTAAGGCCCACGTAAGTGAAATAGAGCTTGATGTTTTTAAAGAAACAAGCTTTACTTATTATTTGCTTTATGAATTAAAGTCAGAGAAGATAAAACAGAAACATACAATAATACTAACGTACTCTTTTAAAAAATAAACAAACAAAGGAAATTCTGTATAGCTTAGTCTAGCATTTTTCCATAGAACTTTCTGCAATGACAAAATGAAAGCCACTAGCCCATGTGGCCACAGAACACTTGCGTAGTTAGTGTGACTGAGGTTCTGAATTTTAAATTTTGTTCAATTAAATAACTTCATGTGGCTAGTGGCTTCTGGATTAGAGAGCGTAGTGATTATATAGCCAAATTAAGAAAAGGGGTAAGAAAAGAAGTACTTTTTGGTGAAACATACCCCACCTTATTTATGATTTATTAGTTTATTGCTTCCAAAGGATTAAAGCCATATTGGTTTTATAGCTATGTGAATAAACAAGTGTTCTTGTTTTTCTACCTGCTTCCTGAGCCAATGAAACTGCCACAAACTTACAGGGCATACCTACATCTACTGGCTTGTCATTATTGTTACCACCTTCTGGGGTAGACAGAGCAGGAATCGTTTTCCCAACCAGGCAGGGAGCTTAAATCCTTTGCCCATTATGTGTCTACTATGGCAGAAACGTTATACTTATTCCCCTCAATAAATTCTCTCAACAAACCTCTAAGGTAGATTTTATTATTAATTATTACTTGTTACCATAATGACAATCCCAACCTCATAAGACTATTATGAGAATTAAATGAGATTATACATTTCATTGTGCCTAGCACAGTGCCAGGCACAAAGTTCAATAAAAATGTTAGCTTACTATATACTCAAACTATAATCACCGAAAAGTATGCATGTATGATGTATGTATATGTATATATAGAGAGAAAGAGAAAAAAAGGGAGAGAGGAAGGGAGGAAGAGAGAGAAATTTTCTGAAGGTAAGGTTCTTCAAAAGCTGCTCTAAGATGATAATCATGTTTCTCAAGTCTATTGGAGGGAACCTGACATACTTATTATAGAACTGTCACATGATATACTATTGGTTACTATGGGTGTTGCACAAAGTCAAAATAAAGATTTCATTGAAATATTTTTCAACTCCAGACAAATACTGATGTGTATGCTGAAGAAATTATTTTCCTTACCAAATGAACTGATATATATGTATTTAAAACACTGGAAGCAGAACTTTTTAACAGAGTGCCTTAGGGGGAAAAAGTCTCAGAAACATTTTTTAAAAAGCACTTGCTAAAGCAAATGAGAAATCTAGTTTTTAAATTAGGCATTTAAGATAAAATGACTTGAGAGAGAGAAGTACCAGTTCCTAAGATACCATGTCTTTCCATTGTTTTGCAAAACTGAGCTTCTGCCTTGGCCAGTGTTGCTCAGTGGCTGGAATGATGGCCCAAGTACTTAAGGCTCATGGGTTCAAGTCCTGGTCAAGGGCTTGTACCCGGGTTGCAGGTTTGATCCCCACCCCAGTCAGAGTGCATGTGGGTGGTGGGTGGGATGGCAACCAGTTGATGTATCTCTCTCAATCGATGTTTCTCTCTCCCTTCCTCCCTTCCACCCTGAAAAGCAATGGAAAAAATATCCTCAGTTGAGTATTAACCAAAAAAATAAAAGAAAAGAAAATCTATCTTCTTTGCAGATAAGCTGTAAAGAATATCTACATAAAAACAGCTAGTGTGGCTCAGTGGTTGAGCATTAACCTATGAACCAGGAGGTCATGGTTCAATTTTCGGTCAGGGCACATGCCAGGATTGCAGGCTTGATCCCCAGTAAGGGGCGTACAAAGAGGCAGCCAATCAAATATTCTCTCATATCATTGATGTTCTTTTTCTATTTTTCCTCTCCTTTCCTCTCTGAAATATATATATACATATTTTAAACAAACATATGAAAGAAAAATAATTTAAGTTGTTTTAGCAAGAATTCTGATTTTTTCCCAAGAAGGAATTAGATAGTAGTATCCTTAATAAGATAGCAGATTCATACTCTTTAAAAGTAAGTAATTACAAAATAACACATATTTTTTTTACCCAAGCCATTATACTCAATTAATATTTGAAAAAGGATGCAAGAGCATACAATAGATTCAAGATAGTCTCTTCAGTAAATGGTGCTGGGAAATTTGGTCAGATACATGCAAAATAAATAAATAAATAAAAGAAAAAAGAAAAAAGAAAGAAAAAAAGAAACTAGATCATTAACTTACACCATACACAAAAACAAATTCAAAATGGATGAAGGACTTAAATTAAGATGGGAAACCATAAAAATCCTACAAGACTCTATAGGCAGCAAAATACCAATACAGCTCCTAGGACAATGGAAACTAAGGGGAAAATAAACAAATGGGACTACATCAAAATAAAAAGCTTCTGCACAGCAAAAGAAACCATCAACAAAACAACAAGAAAGTCCACTGCATGGGAGAACTATTTGCCAATGCTATTTCAGATAAGGGTTTAATCTTTAATCAAAATTTACAGAGAACTCATACAACTTAACAAAAGAAAGATAAACATCCCAATCAAAAAATGGGCAAAGGACCTAAGTAGGCACTTTTCAAAAGAGGACATAACAGAAGGCCGAGAGACATATGAAAACATGCTCAAAGTCACTAATCATCCGAGAGATGCAAATCAAAACAACAATGAGGTACCATCTCACACCTGTCAGAATGGCTATCATCGACAAGTGCTGGCGAGGATGCAGAGAAAAAGGAACCCTCATGCACTGCTGGTGGGAATGCAGTCGTACCAGATTGCAGCCACTGTGGAGAACAATATGGAGTTTCCTCAAAAATTTAAAAATGGGACTGACATTTGACCCAGGAATCCCACTTCTAGGACTATATCCCAAGAAACTAGAAACACAAATCAGAAAGGATATATGCACCCCTATGTTCATAACAGCACAATTTACAATAGCTAAGATTTGGATACAGCTTAAGTGCCCATCAGCAGATGAGTGGATGAAAAAACTGTGGCACATCTACACAATGGAATAATATGCCGCAATAAAAAAGAAGGAACTTTTACCATTTGCAACAGTGTAGATGGGACTGGAGAGCATTATTCTAAATGAAATAAGCCAGTCGGAGAAAGATAAATATCACATGATCTCACTCATATGTGGGATATAATGATCAACATAGTTTGATGAACAAAAATAGATCCAGAGGCCGTGTGTCCCAGGGGGCCGTGTGCCTCGGGTGAGCCGTGTGTCCCAGGGGGCCGTGTGTCCCAGGGAAGCAGTGGGACCCAGGGGAAGGGGCGGTGAGAACCAGAGGAGGAGCGGACTCTATTCGTGTGGTCCTAAGATAGTCACCATCAAACAAGCAGACTGCCAAATGAGGAGCGGATTCTACTCATGTGATCCTGAGATAGTCACCATCAAACAAGCAGATTGTCAAATGACAGCTGGGAGGGGAAGAAAACCTGGGGGGAGATAAGAGAACAACCGAAGGACTGGTATGCATGAATATAAGTACAACCAACGAACACAGAACTCTGGGGAGGGAGGGCATGAATGGGAGGTGGGGGGGGGCAATGGTAAGATATGTACACATATAATACCTTAATAAAAAAAATAATAAAAGGAAAAAAATAGATCCAGAGACAAATGGCAAGGGAGGTGGGGAGGTTAGAGAGCAACCAAAGGACTTGCATGCATGCACATTAGCATAACCAACAGACATAGACATTGGGATGGTGGGGCATTGCCCAGGATGGGAATGGTAGGTGAGGGGAGGGGGGAAAGATCAACTGGGGAAAAGAAGACATACATAAAACTTTAGACAATAAAACAACATCACAACATTTGTATGCATGATATTTGGACTTGCATATGAAACCAGTATTGTACCTAGCGATCACTGCTATTCTAACTGAAGTTAACCAGAAACCAAACCAAGGGAAAGTTTCAGGTAAAACTCACAAGGCAACACTTCTAATAAACCTTTCAAATTAAGACAAAAAACAACAAAACAACAAAACAACAAAAAACAAAAAAGAACAGACCCAGAGGGAGGAAAATAATAACTTGAATATAAGGCAGAGTAAACAGCAGTCCAATCTGAATGAAGAATGCATGTAACAAGCCAAGCACTGCTAGGTTGGAAGCCAGATCAGAAAGAAATGTGCACGCCACTATCTTAGATTATGGACAGGCATCTGTGGTGAAAACTATCACAACAGTCTAGGTCAGGGGTGAGCAATCTTAAAGGGTCAGGCTATAAGTATTTTAGGTTTTGTGGGTGATATGGTCTCTTTATAACTACTTGACTCTGCCACTGGAGCAGGAGAGCAGCCATAGACAATACGAAAGGAATCAGTGTGCCTGTGTAATAAAACTTTACTTATAAAACAGGCAGTGGGCTAATATGACCTGCATGCCATATTAGCTGACCTCTGACCTAAGTGAAAGGTAAAGAAAGCCAGAACAAGGCAAGAGCAGTGAGAATGAAAGGCAGAATGAACGTAAGGATGCTAGAGAGAACAGATGAAAATGAGGAATCGACCGTAATTCATCCTCAACCTATGTCCTGGCTAACTACTTACTGAAGCTACTTTTATAAAGCCACCAATCATTTCCTAACTGTCATGATCAAATGACTCCTGATTTATAGTGTCTTGTTTCCTCATGGTTTTTAGTCCTTTCTAAAACTCTTCAATCTTTAAAACACTCATTCCACAGTTTGTTTCAGATTTAATTCTCAGGGTGCTAATCACTCTGTTGGCCTTCCTTCAAAGGAAATTAAATCCTCTCATGATCTGGAAACTGTTTTCGAATTATGATCTCATCATACTGGGGATTTTTCTGTGGAAGTCCTTTTGCCCTGGGCTGTAAAGGTGTTCCTACAGAGCCACTGTATGAACTTCTGGAGGATGCACCAAGGGTTTCATTGCTTCAGAACCAGTTTTGTATGGTTTGGTTTTAGAAATCCCCATTTCAGAAAGGGTAGTATCAGTCTGCATGGTGCAGGACTTGGGTTTCAATTTCTCATAGAAGACTTTAAAATTTCTTTCTATCTACAAAAGTAGGTAGAAAAAAATGGGTAGAATTTTTCCTGCCACCCTCTCACTGAAAGGATAGATCTTCCATATTCTTAGCTTTACTCACAGAACTCAAATCCGTTTTGTTTGGAACCAAAGTCATGTCTCCTGTCCCAGTGTGAGCTTTAAAACCCCAGCCCCTGGATCCTAGCTCAAGAGCTGGCAAACCATGACCTGCTGCCTATTTTTGAGTTAAGAATGGTTTTTGTATTTTTAAATGCTGGGTAAAGAAATAAAAAGAATAATACTTCATGAAACATACATGAAAATTGTATAAAATTCAAATTCTGGTATCCATAAGTAATACTTTTTGGAATACAGTCACTATCATTTATGCACATATGGTGCTACAATGGCAGAGCTTAGTAGTTATGACAGAGGCCATATGGTCTGCAAAGCCTAAAATGTTTACTATCTTGTTCTTTTTCTGAAAAAGTTTGCTGAATCTTGGCCTACCATCTGGGCCTATATTTAGTCAAAATCTTCTCTAGGCTTCAATGGAAAAGGCATCCTTAGAGCTCAACTGACAAGCATGCACAGTGTATGAGACACTGTACTTCCTTCTTGAGTCTCTTTATTCTCTTGGCTTCTGCGACATTACTTCTACTTTCCCTCTTTCATCTGCCTATTCCCTCTCATTTTCCTTTACTAACACCCTTTCCACTGTCCCCAATGGTTGGCCCTTTCTAGGGGTTTGGTCCTTGGCTCTCTTTTTCCCTTAATCTGTATACTGTGCTAAGGCTGGAACTTCTTAGAGTGTAGATCACCTGGATTATAATCATGTGGATAATATTAAAACTGCAAGTTCCCGGGCCTGAATCCAGGCTACTGAATCAGAATCTCTGTATGTGAGGCCCAGGAAACATAAATTTTATACAAGTTCTCCAGGTTTATTTTTGTACATGAAAACTCAAGTTTTGGACCTAACTAATCCCCCTCATTCTCACCATTTTAGCAATCAGTGATGTACTTATAATGAAAAATTGTATTTCCAACTTTGCCCTCTCTGCTGAACTCTAGGTTCATATAGGAGTTGTCTCTAGGCACCTCCATCTGAATCTCATAGGCATAAACTCAACATGCACAAAAGATATTCTTACCAAATCTACTTTTCCTTCTGTTCTCTGTTTTAATTATCACCTTTCACCTTGCAGCCCAGGTCAGAAACCTGGGTTCATTCTTAATTCTTATCTTTCCTTTATTCTTTTTTATAAATACTAGTATGACTTGCCTGGACCCCATCCACTACTCCTTGTTCTGGCTCTCACCTTCACATCTCTAGGACTATCACAGTCGACTTCTTACTGCAGGGTGTCCTTACCTTTTCAAATCCACATTTCACAGTTATTTTTCTAAATGCAAATTTATTATCACTCACTTGGATTTCGGTCATATTGCACAATACCAGGGGGAACTAGTACCTAGAATATAAAATTTTCTAACTGGTACCTCCACTCTTCTCATTATAGCCAGAAGGATCTGATATATTATTCTGCTTTCCAACATCAGCAGAATAAAGTTTCAGCTCTTCACATTTCAGATGAGGCCTGCCCTGCTCCAGCCACTGCCAACCTCTAACCTACCCTCTGGCCTTCCAACCCCTACCCCAGTTTGTGCTCCTTTCTTTTCTATAGGGGTTCCATTTGTCCAGGATGCCATTTCTTCCTTCACTGGCTCACCAAATTCCTCCTCTGTCTCCCCCCCCCCCCCCCCCCAAAAAAAAAAGAAAATTGGCCAGGATCTTGTGAGGAGCTTTTCCGGAGTCCTCTAGGCAGAAGTGATCATCCTCTCCTGCAGGCCATCTCTGACCTTGTGTCAGCCTGTGTTTATTATCCAACTTTCCACTGGACTTTGAGTAACTTTTTTTTTTTTTATAAATTAAGGTATTATATGTGTACATAGCTTACCATTGCCCCCCCCCCCCATTCATGCCCTCCCTCCCCAGAGTTCTGTGCTTGTAGGTTGTACTTATATGCATGCATACCAGTCCTTAGGTTGTTCTCTTATCTCCACCCAGGTCTCCTTCCCCTCCCCACGGTCATTTGACAATCTGCTTGTTTTATGGTGATTATCTCAGGATCACATGAATAGAATCCGCTCCTCATTTGGCAGTCTGCTTGTTTTATGGTGACTATCTCAGGACCACATGAATAGAGTCTGCTCCCCCTCTGGTTCTCACTGCCCCTCCTCCCGGTCCCACTGCTTCCCCTGGGACACACGGCTCACCTGGGGCTCATGGCCCCCTGGGTTGAGTAACTCTTGCTAACTCTTTTATTTCCTAGACTTAGCACAAAATAGGTTGCTTGGTAGATGTTCTTGAAGTGAAATGGGCCCAAATGAGATAAGGATGATTCTATAGTTGGAACCTGAGTACCTAGGGGTACAAAGGTAAAAGGCCTCCATCAGAAGAAGTAGGAAAATCAGAAGGGACAGTTCAAGAGGGGAGGAGTGAGACAATGGTTTCTAAAACAAACACTGAGCTTGGGACTGTGGCAGAATATCCAGGTGGAGAAGTCCAATGGAAAGTGGAAATACAATATGCAAATTCCAGGGAAAGATCAAGTAGGGCTAGATTTATAGGTTTGGGGGACTCTGAAGCTATAATGGCCAATTTAATAACCAGGAGAGTATATTAATGCAAGAGAAAAAGACAAAGAACATCATGAGGCAAGAAGAAGAAAAGATGCCAGGGGAAAAAAAGTTGCTGAAAAAAAAGATTAAGTATAAGGAAAATGCAATGTTAGGAAAGCCAAAGAAAACAGTTCCAAGAAGGAAGGGAATTAAATTATATAGGAATGACTGGGGATTATCTGGGTTGAAAATTACACTAAGGTAATTTTATATTAAGGAAAAATAAGTTTATGGAGAGCTGAATTTTACTATAAGCAGTTATAGCATTTAAATGTAATTAAAACAAACTAAATGATAGTTACCCCTGAGTTACAAAGTTAAAAAGTTCAAACATCAAACTCTCTTGGAGTTCTCCATTTACATATCCAGCATCAGAGACCACAGCACACCCATAAGGAGATCACGCAGCTCTCTGACTACAGTCAGAGCCATTCAGAACAGCGGAGAAGAAAACAAAGTCAAGATCAATAAAATCTGATCTGTGTTATACCTGAAATAGGACCCAATTGTCCCATTTTCCCTAGCCATGGGAGAGGTTCTGGGCCAGGCTCAAAGAGGGACATCATGAGGTTTGATTTCTTCTTGCTGTCAGCTTGGGAGTAGAGCATTCCGTGCCATTCAGGACTAGGTGGAGAGAAGATGGAAAATCAGAAGAATATCAAGCTTGTGACTGTCAAGTTAAATAAGTCTAACCTGTGTTTTTCTCTTGAGTGGCATAAGCTTCAGCTTTGAAATCAGGTATATTCCTTTTACTAAAGCCAAATCCTAAACCTGAAAATGCATACTGCTACCCCTAATATCACCATTCGTCTGGGACATGCATTTTTATTCAATTATTTAGATATGGAACTCAAAAGCAGTTTTTTGTTTATTTATTTTTAAGCCTCACCTAAGAATATTTTTCCATTGATTTTTAGAGAGAGAGTGGAAGAGAGAAAGACAGAAATATCAATGTGAGAGAAATATATCGATTGGTCGCCTCCTGCAAGTGCCCTGACCAGGGTCCCAGCCAGGGAAGAGCTTGCAACTGATGTACGTGTCCTTGACTGGAATTGAACCTGGGATCTTTCAGTCAGCAGGCTGACACTCTATCCACTGAGCCAAACTGGCTAGGGCAAAAACAGTCTTAAAAGAGAAAAAAATCACCAGGGCAGGAGGCAGCTGTAGGGGTGGTGAGGAGTAAGGGCTGTAATCTATTGTTCTTTTCAGCTGTCTCTCCATGAGTCATTCACAGCAGCACCAACATAGAGAAGACCTTGTAACAAAAGGCACAAAGCGGATGTGAGGGCGATCTGGCTGCGACATCTGTCACCCCATTGATCGCCAGGGTTGATTCGGCTGATCTGGCTGGCTAGGCGGGTGTCCCCCGCCTCCCTCATCGATCCAATTGCGTCCCTCCCGAAGCTGCGCGCTCTGTCAAAGAGGACGACTTCCCCCCAAGAGGAGAGGACCGGTCTTCGGTCAAGGGTATACGAGTAGCTGCGCTCCCCTGCTAGAACCTCCAAACAAGCTCAAAAGGCATAAAGTCATCACCCAGCTCTGCTCCCAATTCACAAAGGACCCCAGGTGATTCTCATTTTCAGAGCCAGTGCAAGTAAGTTTGGGTACCAAGAAATACAGCAAACCAATACCTAAAAAAAACTGTATTCTTCTTTTTGTTCTAACTAATTTCAACTCAAGCAGAAATGAAGCCGTGCTTCCCCTGATCTCATATCAGTCTATCCCAGGCAATGGCTAGAAAATGCTCAGTCGCCTCTTCTTTTCTAACAACACAGGTATAATAGAAAGGGAAGCAGGTAGCTTTGCAAATTTCGAGACTGCAGTGAACGTAGAAGCTAGAAGGGCTTTCCTCTTAGGGAGGAAATACAGCAGAGTGGTTATAAGCATGGACTCTGGAGTAAAAAATGCATAGGTAAGAATCCTGGCTCTTCCATTTACTAGCCATGTGACCTTGAGCAAGTTCCTTGACCTCTTAAGCCTCAGTTTCTCATCACAGAATGGGAATAATATCAATACCTCCTGTGTAGTGTTTGTGAGAGATTAAATATGTTAATGTATGTAAGGAGCATACAGGAGTGCTTGGCATATGGTAAATGTTCAATTAATTTTATCAGCATCTTTTTTCATTTAATTCTACCTCCTCATTAGTGACTGAGAAGTCTATGAACACTGCCTAATAGCAAGTTGGTAGATCCTAATAGCAAGTTGGTAGCATTGCTATAACTGAATCTAGGTTCCCAGATAAAATAGAAGAAAACTTCCATAATTTAAAAGCATATAATTAAAAGGCTTTCTTACTTAATCTAGGATTGGGGTGGGAAATGTCTGGTCTGAGGGCTGTGCAAGGTCCTCGAAATCATTTGGTCTGGCCCTGCCAAGGCATGAGGAGTGAGTTAATTAAATGTTTGACCAAGCCAAAACCGGTTTGGCTCATTGGATAGAGCATTGGCCTGCGGACTGAAGGGTCCCAGGTTCGATTCCGGTCAAGGGCATGTACCTTGGTTGTGGGCACATCCCTGGTGGGGGGGCTGTAAAAAATCAGTGAAATATATTTTTATTTTTTTATTTTTTTATTTTTTGAAATATATTTTTAAAAAAGTTTGACCAAATACAGCAGGCTAATTTTTAAGTTGATAATTTTATATGGCCCTAGAATGATGTTATAAATATCTAAATGGCCCCTGGGAGAAAAAAAGGTTCCCCATCCCTGCTCAAGGGGATAATTAAGAACAATTTAGAAGGTGATAGTAGGTGGGAAGGGTATGGCAAGGAGAGGGAAAAGGAGACAAGAACCTTTCTATTTTTTTCAGAAAAGTCTGGGAAATACTTCACTTTGTTAATTGATTCTCCCTTCCACTCAACAAAAGGAAAACAACATTTCTTACCCGAGCTGAACTATGGCTACCATTCCTTCCACTTTTAGGCTGCCATGGAGTAGGACACAGAAGTTAGGAATTTTGCCTGCAATCTGATTAGCTGAATTTTCATCTTCATTATCATCAGTTATGCCAGTACCCACCTCATCACCTTCTGTGAAAAGAAAACAGGTCAGACTGAGATATGCTACAAAAATCCCAAACCCTAATTATACTGTTGGCTGTTTCTAGCCTTGCAAGGAAAGTAAATGGATTTGTAAAAGGAAAACTCATATTCTGATGTTCCTATGTCCTTAAAAAAATCAGTTTTCACAAGTTTTATGAATTCCATTTATATGAAACATCCAGAAGAAGCAACTCTATAGAGACAGAAAGGACATTATTGGTTACCTGAGGAAGATGAAGGGCTTAGGGGTTTTAAAATTCTAATTCTAAAATGAACTGTGGTGATGGTTGTACAATTCTGTAACTATACTAAAATGTACTGATTTGTATACTTTAAATGGGTGAAATGTATGGTATGTGAATTACATTTTAGTAAAGCTGATATATGTAAAAATTAGCTTTCCACAACTTCTACTAGGATACTCAGCTAGGTGCTCTCTGGGAGTTTCAAGTACCTTCTAAACAGAACCACATAATCAGAGATAGCAAGAGTATTCTCAACTGACAGCCTGCAGGCAGCACATGCATGGGAGCCCCCAACAAGATGAAGAGTGTTACACCATAAACTTCTTGATCTGACTCTCCAACACCAGGTTCTCTCATGTACTCTGCTGACAAATGAATCTTCCTACAATTAACTTCCCTTTAGAACTACCTGCCCACTCAATTTTATGCAAAGATGTTTTAATTCAATAGGAAGAATTTGCCTAGTTTAGCTTGACATTCAAAAGTCCCTAAGACATGGCCCCATTCTGCCTTCCCACACTTTTCTTTCCACTGTCCCCCTACATAAACTCTTCATTTTGCCCACTTTCTTGGCAATTTATATGGGCATGCAGAATCCCTGCCTCCTTTCCTACCATCTCTTAGAAGTAAGGAAAACTTGGTTATTAATATTAGTATCAAGAACAATAAGATAAATTATGAACAATAATCACTATAAAGCCATCTTTGGGCACATTTCAAGATTCTGTCTATGCATGTGTGATTGAGGGTTATGGAATACCCAATTTTACAACTGAGACAACCACCATCCACAGAATGTGATCATAACTCAGTGAGTAGAAACCTGAGTGACTACATATGCTTCTTGGAGAAAGCTGGTGAACATAAAGTGGATGGTCAAGTTTGAAGTGCTAGAGACTAACATTCTCCACAGAGATGTTTAATTTGGGGGACATGACTTTACAGTTCTTGGAGAGCTTTATTTGTAGTAATGAAGTCTCACAAGGGACTGGATTCTTCCATTTTATTCCATAGTATTTACATTTACTGAGTATCAATGGTAGAGAACAGATGTAGTTTCTCTCCTTATGGAGCTGTATTTGACTCCGTATTTATCAGGCAACCTCTTAAGAATCACTTTGGCTTCCTTGCCATGCTCCTATCAGGAAAGGCAGAGCCTTGGATTGGGGACAAAGCATTCTCATTACAGTGGGGACCTCCACTGTAAATTAATAAAGCAATACACAATAAATATGTGTCAATATGCTTTCCACAGTGTAAGGATGCAGAATTAGTTTTCTAGTAGAAGAGGCAATATTCCATTTTTAAAAAATTCAATTCAAACCAATAACTATTCCTTTCCCCAAAACTCTGCAAAATAGGATACTCTATTATCTGACACTTAAGAATAACTTTAGACAATAAGATGCTTCATATGTATTACTGAACAGGAAGAGAACTCACCTTTGTTAAGTGCTATAGGTAGGACCAGATGTCTGGACAGAACTGGAGGACTGGAGATATCAGCTATATCAATAAATCCCACTATTTCCAAATCTGAAAAGGGTAAGTCAACATAGAATTAATTAGTTCTATAGAAAAGTACACTATTTTCTATGTACTAGATTTCATAAACACAATGTTTAGATATGGAATTCAAATATGATGAAAAGGAAGATTATTAGAAGTTCTCCTATCAACTAACACATTTTTACTTAAGTAGTTCAGAAAATAAGAATTATCCTTATTTAATGAATTTAAGTTATATGACAGGTCAGCTAAACTTTATTTTTATGAGGGTAGATCCCCAGCCAAAGCAAAAGGTAAAGGCCAAATCCCTCTATATCATTGGGGATTTTTCAAGTCCACCAGGCCTCAGAGTCAAACACTTCGACAACAATTCCAAGCAAGCATCCTTGGAGGGTAAAGCTATTCTGAGAAAGAAATACATTCTTTACAAAATCAAGCTAGCAATCTAAATATGACAATGGTTTCTTTGTTTTAGAGAAGGCTGTTAAAGACCAAAAGTATTTGTTGGAAACATAAATAGTATAAAAGCCTGGAAAATACTACAAATTCTAAAGAAGAAAACTAACATTACTCATTATTTATCATCAAAGGAAACCTCTCTTATTTTATTGGCCCTGTCTGGTGTTGGTCAGTGGTTAGACAGTCAGTCTGGGGGCTAGGGTCTTGGGTTCCATTCCCAATCAAGGGCACATACCTGAGTTGCAGGTTCATCGTTGGCCCTAGTGGGGTACATGCAGGAGACAACTAATCGATGTGTCTCTCTCACATTGATGTTTCTCTCTCTCTCCTCTTCCCTCCCTCCTGTCCACTATCTCTATAAGAATCAATGAGAATTAACAACAACAAATACACATGATGACACACACTCACACACATTTTACTGAATTGCTTTTCAGTTTTCTAGGCATATATATATATATATATATATATTCATATTTCCAAAACAACTTTAAAAAATCAGGCTTGTGGTAAGTACACTGCTCTTGTAAGACTCAGGAAACTGCTTTTCTGGCTATTTGTCTTCATTACCTTCTTTAGCTGAATAACAAATGAATCAGCAAAAGCAGCTACATATTTTTCATTTGAGTAGAAAAGGGTTTAAGTATAAGCTATTACAAAGATCATGGACAAAAATTTTATTTATATAGGAAAGAAAAGACCTATTCAAAGTTACTCATCAAAAACAGATGGGAAGGAATCTAATTGAAGGCTTGACATAGCTTAATACATGGTTGTCTAGTCACAAAGAGAGATGGATGCCCTACTTCTAGATAGCCAGGAGCTAAATGCACAAAAAATAAAAAGTCTGTGCTTAGCCCTTCACTCTAAAACTCCTTAAAACTGTACAGCCAACCCCTGGCTGGTTTGGCTCAGTGGACAGCGTGTCAGCCTACGGACCAATGGGTCCCAGGTTTGATTCTGATCAAGAGTAGATATCTTGGTTGCAGGCTCCTCCCCAGCGCAGGCTCTGGTCAGGGTGTGCAGGTCCTGGTGTGCATGAGGCAACCAATTGATGTGTTTCTCTCACCTCGATGTTTCTCTTCCACTCTCTCTAAAAGTCAATGGAAAAATATCCTTGGATGGGGATTAACAAAAAAACAACTCCTGTACAGCCAAGAATGAAATGAACACTTGATGTGCACTTAATTTTAAATTTTAGACATTTGTTGATTGAATGGTTAGGTAGTCACATCTACTAAGCATCTGACACTATGCTAGACACTGAGGGTGCAATGATGACAGACACAGGGATGGTTTAATGTGTACCCACAGCTCAAGGAGTTCACCCTCTAACAGGAGACAACTCTCCTCTCCACTGTTCCTTGTTACTTTTGACTCTTCGCTTTGCCAATCTTAGCTAAGCCCAGTACTGGCAATATGAACCAGGTACAATAACTTTTAGTAGCACTTTTCTTCAAAATAATGAATTAAAATTTCCCACAAATACTCTTTTTTTTGGCATGAAATTCGACATCTTTTAAGCGTAAAAATATCTATGATGCTCACACCTTCAGAAAATTTGACATATGAAATTTTGGAGCTTGCTGTCAATACAACAAAAGAGCATACATATCAAATCGCATATATATCAACATACGTGTAACTCCATCTATTGAAAAAAATCAGCATTACTAACCAGTACACCTAGTAAAAGCAGAAGCACGTCACTTTCTTTCAGTCATAATATAATCAGCAGGGCTAGAGAGGCACAGAGCTGAGATTTTAGAGACCATCACCTACAGATTCCACTCCCTCAGCCAGTAAGAACTGGAGGAAGTGACTTGTCCTGAGTCACATAGGAAGAGTCAGTCACTCAGCCAAGTCTAGAAGCTAGCCTTTCATATCTGACCTCAGTTATGATGCTAAATAACTTTAGTATCTATTAAGAAATACCTCAAGGATTTCAATGCTAGTGAATCTGGCCATAATTTCCAACTCTAGAATTTGGAGTTACTGTCTAGGATTGAAAATTAATTCATGACCTCACCATCACCACAAAGGACTATTAATCTGCTACGCCTTAGGCAATGCATCCTCCCATTCAAAGTGTATAACTGATGATTACAGCATCTTCGTATCAGAATTTACATTTCTTTTCAACTATCTTGGATAGAGAGGAGTAAAAGTCAAAAGTTAGGAAAAAGTCAGGATAAAAGGAGAACTAAGAAGGATGCTTTAAAAAGAGTTACCTGTGTTAATGACTTTAGGGATAGGATCGATCTCCTCATCTACAACAAAAGGTTCCGGCCTGGGGAAGACTTGCACATCTGCCGTCAGGTGGCCACACTTGAGAACAGCATGGAAAGGCGTGTATGCCAGATCTATCAGTTTTCTAGAATATGATGATTAATTATTATAGGAAGCGTGAGATAATACATATAATTTTTTTTTCAAGTGCTAAGCTGTTTTCCCTTTGAGTTGACTCCAAAAGGATGTGACTATTTTGAAACAGAACAAAATCTGACATTTTTGGTGAAGCAATTTCAATTCTGAAAAGTCCTAAGGCAAGTTGATCTTTAAAATTGCTGAGTCTTTGTAAGGAAGTCAATATAGATTTAGTCATGTTTAATTCAAAAGGGAATAAACTTTTAAAAATCACTTCTACCAAGCATTTTATCTAAAAAATGTGAAACTTGGGGGAATTGAAATGACACAATTAGAAGAAGTAAAATACATATTATTGCTGAATATCAAATTATAATGGATTGTAAGAAGGCAAAAAAACCTCTAAGTACATACTCACCCAAACATAGACTGAACATTTTTCAAGCATAGGGGGCCATCAATAGTAAAAATCTGCCCTTCACCATTATTTAAATCTATGAGACGTTCAAGGCAATCCAAGGAGTCAGTGCTCTGAAGCTACAAAGCAAAACAGTTGAGCTGTTTAAAGTAGCACAAAATGCCAGTTATCAACAGCACACAAGGTCATAACCATCACAATAACACAGGCAATAAATATAATGGAGATGATTTTGAGGCAGAAGGGTAAGATGCTAGAGAAATTCCTTGGCAAGTAGAATATGGAAAACTGAGACAATATAATTAAGCAAGACCAAAAAATCTGAGCAACTTACAGCTAGCTAATGAATCACAAGGTTTTATCTTCCCTTACCAAGGACACTAAGGAGCAAATAGTTTACACATTACCGACTGTCCTGGGACAGAATGGCCTTGGTCAGGTCCCTCTTCAATGACGTTCTTGATGACATTTTTAAAAATGAAATTAACCAGAAAATAACCCGACTCCTCTTTATGCTCATTTTGATGAATCAACTAATTGAAGGACACCCCTGAGAAGCTAATGAATATTCTGTTAAGACCTTCCCCTGAGACCTTACCTAGGATTCCTGCAGGCTAGAGAGAATAAAAGCCTCAACAAAAAGGAATGAGTGTGCTCTCACGAGAGCATGCTGTGGCCTTGTATTTGCTGTTTTTCTCCTAAACTCTAAGGGACCCCATGACACTTGCAGCCAGGAGAGCAGTGGGCAGAGGCAGCTAGACCCAGGCTTACCCCTGAACCTGTCTCCAAGGACCCCTTTTCTCTGACTTTTTCTCTCCTATTGCTTTTCCTACCTTAAGCCCTCCCTTTGTTTCTCTGTCCTCAGCTTTAATAAACATACCCTCAAAAACACCTGGACTCGCATTGTGAAATCTTTCCTATTCAAAGTCAAGAACCTGCACTTTACCAGCAGGCCCGAGGCCAGACATGCGGTGCAGGGTGGTGGTGGTGGTAGGCGGGGCAGTAGAGGAGGTGACCAGACACTGTCTGGTAACAATTTAACAATGTGAACAGGAAAACAGCTATAACAATTTTGATTCAAAGTTACCAAAGAGGAAGTGTCATATAAAAAACGATACCAGTAGAGCTATTTCATTCAGATGTAGTTTTGCAAAGATTCTCAAAGATGACCATGGTTGGTATTGACATAGTATCTTTCCTCCAAAGTATTTCTAACTCTTTGGTAAGTACCATTATCATCTACATTTTACAGATAAAAAAACTGAAATGAAAATAGCTTTCCTGATGAAAATAGTATAACCAGGAAATAAGAGTTTAATAAAACATACATCAGAGTAATGTTACTTCACCAAAAAAATCAAAGCATACTTCTGTCAATATTTCTGGTGGTACGGACTTAAGAATTCCTAAATGATGGAAATATCCAACATTTAAAAGAATATTTCAGCATCTGAAGAGTCTTGATGGGCAGTAGGATGGATAACAACTCTAGCTATATTTCCTAAATGGGGCAGTACTTTCAACTTTCAAAGAGCATTTGAGCTCTAGGGTCTTTTCAAAAATAACTGACCAGCTTCAGCTGAAACCATTGAAGTTCAATGTGATAGTATCTGCAATATAATACTAAGGGAGTACACATACTAAAAAATAAACCGAGTCCTAAACTATATCTAATCAAACTGGAAAGAACTTAGGAAAAAGCATTACCTCCTCCAAATTTGCCATACACATGATGTATAACTTAGATGGGAAGGGGAAAGGTAGTGGGAACCTGTTGCTCTCACTTCGTTGATTGTGTGTAGCGAGGGAATGCCGCAGTGAGCCTCTACCAATGCCAAGACAGCCATCTGTCACCAGAACAACCTGTTTGCAAAAAGTGAGAGGTTTATAGGTATATAAAATAACATACTCATTTAAAGCAGCCTCATTTAGCAATTTCATTTCTCCCTAATTGCATATATACTGAAAAAATCCACCTCTGCAAAGATATAAGCAACTATGTGAACAGTGTTCGGCAAACTCATTAGTCAATAGAGCCAAATATCAACAGTAAGATTGAAATTTCTTTTGAGAGCCACATTTTTTAAACTTAAACTTCTTCTAATGCCACTTCTTCAAAATAGACTTGCCCAGGCCGTGGTATTTTGTGGAAGAGCCACACTCAAAGGGCCAAAGAGCCGCATATGGCTTGCGAGCCGCAGTTTGCCGACTATGGTATGTGACTAAATCTCAAAACCATTCTGTCAAGTGAAAGGTACATTGTATAATTCTATTTATATAAGTTCTAGAACAGGTAAAACAAAGCTAGGTAAAACCAAACAGGGGTTGTGGGCATGGGGGGGATACTGACTAGAAAGAGGCATAAGAAAACTTTGGGGGAAAATGGAAATGTTCTATGTTTTTTACTGGAGTGGTGGTTACATAGGTATATGCATGTGTCAACACTTAGTGAACTGTGCACTTAAGATCTAGGCAATTTACAGTATTTTATGTAATTAAACCCTTAAAAAAGCACCTACCTATGAAAACTTTATAAAGGGAAAAAACATTCATAACTAGCTCTTAGTCAATTGTACTAAAACTAGCATCCTTTCTCTTAGATAAGGAGGTGGCACCCAAGGCACCGATGAGAAAAATGGCATGAGGGCTTATTTTATGTTTCGCAAGAGAGGAGCAGCACAGAAGTCTGAACCTTGACACTTTATTTTTAAAGTTGATAAACTCTACCCTTGGTCAACTAAAATAACAACTGCTTTAAAAATATATTTATTATTATTTGCCGAAACCGGTTTGGCTCAGTGGTAGAGCGTCGGTCTGCGGACCGCAAGGTCCCGGGTTCGATTCCGGTCAGGGGCATGTACATTGGTTGCGGGCACATCCCCAGTAGGGGGTGTGCAAGAGGCGGCTGGTCGATGTTTCTCTCTCATCGACGTTTCTAGCTCTCTATCCCTCTCCCTTCCTCTCTGTGAAATATCAATAAAATATATTTTAAAAATATATTTATTAAAACCACTTAAACATATTTTTATTGATTTCAGAGAGGAAGGAAGAGGGAGAGAGAGATAGAAACATCAATGATGAGAAAGAATCAGTGCTTGGCTGCCTCCTGCAGGACCCCTACTGGGGATGAAGCCTGTAACCTGGACATGTGCCCTGACAGGGAATTGAAACGTGACCTCCTGATTCAACCACTGAACCACACTGGCCGGGCTGTTAAAAACCATTTAACCACATGTGTACAAGACCTTTAAAATACATTTAATCAACTTGTAATTTGAAAAACCCTTCAAAATATCCTAACAAGAGACCACAATTACAAATCATTTTTTTTTCATTGCTTCAAAGCAATCCTGTGGGGGGCAGACTTTTCCAAGCACTTCAGAGAAGAATTATCTTAGCTCTCCCTAGCCTAATAACGCATGTCAGTAAGGAAGTGTTAGGTTGTTGCACCATGTTAAGGACCAAGACTGGCACCTACTTCTAAAATCCAAGAACGCTTACTTCATAGAGGACACTGGAGCAATGTCATCTTTTGGGAAGATAGTTAATTGACTACAAAGTAATTTCCTCTTCCAGGTACCAATAATTGCTATTTAATGATTTACTTCTGCCACTAGTTTCTTCAGATACTGTATGATAATGAAATATTTCATGGAATGTCAAAATGAGACAGATTTTACTCAAATAATAAAGACACAGCCCAGCTATCTCAAAGGTTGGTTAAAAAAATTCCACATTAAAATGAATATTTGACAGTCATTGATTATAAAAATAATCACTAATAACTTCCACCTCTAGTCCAGTGTTTTGAATTGTTCACCCCAAAACTCATCAAATAAGTTAAAGTGGACTCAGGTCCAGCCCTTGCCCTCAGGGTACAATACCTCTCTAATTCAGATTCTTCCTTTCTGAAAAGGAAGAAAAAACATTAAAAGGCAGAAGTCTTTCTGGTTCACAAATTCTCTGTTTCTTCTCTAAAACTACTGAAGACTATCATACGGAGGAGACTTGACTTTGTGTGGTGGGGCACACAATATACAGATGAGGTATCATAGAACTGTACACTTGAAACCTATATAATTTTATTAACCAATGTCACCCAAATATATTTAATTAAAAAAATAAACCTACTGAAGAAATAGTAAATGAAATTGTGCTACTTGCTAGCTTCCAGTTCAGAAGATACTGACAATAAAACTTCGTTCATTTAGAATATTGTTAGGAAATTAGATATTCTGTGCATAGATTTACCAAATAATGTTTATGAAATAAGGCGACAAACATTTTTATTTCTGAAAATAAATTAATTAAGGGACATTTACTAGCTTTTTTTTTTTTAAGCGAGGGTCCATTAAAGTGACTTGATTTAACCTTTTAGAAGTAGCTCAGGGTCTTCATTAACCCATTAGTTTGACCCTAAAATACAAATCATACACTATGGCCCACTGCCTGATTTTGTAAATAAAGTTTTATTGGAACACAGCATGCCCATTTATTTACTTATTACCTATGGCTGCTTTCATGCTATGATAGTGAAGTGGAGGAGTTGCCACAGACACCTGCAAAGCCTAATACAGGAAAAGTTTGCTGACTTCTGTTGCAGACTACAGTATTATGGTTTCCCTCTTAGGACCTTTTTTCTCCTTAAAATATACTACTACTTCTTTTTATTTTATTTTTATATTTTATTGATTTTTCACAGAGGAAGAGAGAGGGATAGAGAGTTAGAAACATCGATGAGAGAGAATCATTGATCAGCTGCCTCTTGCACACCCCCTACTGGGGATGTGCCCGCAACCAAGATACATGCCCTTGACTGGAATTGAACCCGGGACCTTTCAGTCCGCAGGCCGACGCTCTATCCACTGAGCCAAACTGGTCCTGGCACTACTACTTCTTAAAGCACCTGTGTATAGCAAACTTCCAGTTCTCTTTTTCAGCTACTATCCTGCTCTGATTTGATGCTAATATAGACTACCTACTATAGACTCTAAGGGCAACTGATTTTCTGACATTCATACTCCTCACTTTTTAGATAACAGATAGTTAAGATGGTGAAAAGTTGGCTGAGTAAATGCTACATTGAGATAACAAAGATAAGATGACACTGTACTGATGTTTAAAATTCTATCACTTAAAAAATTAAAATTACTCCTTCTAGAGAGTGTTCTAAAATTCCACTGTGGGCCCTTTGTATTTTACACAAATAATACTAGTTTTCAAGAAGTCATTTTACTAGGAGGATGCTTTCCTTAAGGCACAATTGTGCTGCTTTCTGAGCATATTAGTGTTGATTAGTGCCTTCTTTTAAAAAGACACCACTAGCATATAACATAGTTTGTAGAAATTACATTGCATGCTGTGTTAGAGCTTAAAGAAAATCAAAGCACTTCAGTGGTTAACATTTTTAACTTAGAGCAATGAAAAATAATTGATAATTACCTGGCAAGGAATTGCACCACCCCATTCTTGCTGAACAATGTTGCAAACACCAACTAATGCAGACTCCAAGCAGGTTTTATCATAATCATCCATATTACTTAATGCTTCCTAATTGAATAGAAAATAAAATTGCTCATTTTAATTTGTTATCAGAAAACAACATAAACTGTTAAAAGCATGCATGTTACATAGGGGACATTGTTTCTAGAGTCCCAAAGCACAGGTTCTTAAAAACAGTAATCAGACTTCCTCAGCTATAAAGAATAATGAATAAAGGTTCCTTTCATTCTGTCCTTTTTATCAGGTTAGAGTGAACAGCCCACCAAGTTCATATCTTTCTAAGTGGACCTTGAAGGAAATAATTAAAATGAAGCATTTTTAAATACATTACAAAAATGCCAACATTTATTGAGAACTAACTATATCCTAAATATCATTCTAGGCACTATACATGCATTTACTCATTACAACACCCTATCCATTTAAAAAAAAATAATTTATTTATTTTTAGAGAGAGAAGGAGAGAGAAACATCAATGTGAGAGAGCAACATCGATAGGCTGCCTACTGCATGCTCCCCATCGGGGATTAAGTCTATAACCTGGGTATGTGCCCTTGACCAGGAATCTAACTGGCAAGTTCCTAGTGACCGGGATGACTCCCAACAAACTGACCTATACTGGCCAAGGCTTAACCTATTTTTTAAAATGAGGAAACTAAGGTACAGAATAATTAGGTAACTTTCCCAGGTCTCATACCTGAAAGTGTCAGAGTCTAGATCTGAATCTAGTCAGTCTGACTCCAGAACTCCTGGTCTTAACAATTACTCTGCACCACCCACATAAGAGTTCTCTAACTTTCAGAACTGCTGGACATCCAAAATCCTTAGTTTACTCGCTTATAAGAAATCCAGTGCAATTAAACAAAAAAAAGCTTTTATTTTTTTTTTTATTTTTTTTTTTTTTATTTTTATTTTTTATTTTTTTTTTTGACAGAGGAAAGAGCTACTTTATTTATTTTTTTTTAAATAAATCTTTATTGCTCAGATTATTACAATTGTTTCTCCTTTTTTCTCCCCCATAACTCCCTTCCACCTGATTCCCACCCCACCCTCTGCCCTTACCCCCTCCCCCCACCATTGTCCTCATCCATAGGTTATACAGTTTTAATCCAGTCTCTGCACCCCACACCCCTTTCACCTGATAATTATCTATCCACTCCCTTTCTTTGCCCCTAATTCTATTATATTCACCAGTTTATTCTATTCCTGAGATTTTTAATTCACTTGACCTTCTTCCTCTTCTTAAGTAATACCTTTCAGCATTTCATATAATACTGGTTTGGTGGTGATGAACTCCTTTAGCTTTTTCTTATCTGTGAAGCTCTTTATCTGCCCTTCAGTTCTGAATGATAACTTTGCTGGATACAGTAATCTTGGTTGTAGGTTCTCCCTATTCATCACTTTGAATATTTCTTGCCACTCCCTTCTGGCCTGCATGGTTTCTGTTGAGAAATCAGCTGATAGTCGTATGGGTGCTCCCTTATAGGTAACCAACTGCTTTTCTCTTGCTGCTTGTAAGATCCTCTTTTTGTCTTTTACCCTTGGCATATTGATGATGATGTGTCGAGAAGAATTTTTCTTTGGATTCCTCTTGTTTGGGGTTCTGTAGGCTTCCTGTACTTGTAAGTCTATTTCTTTCACCAGGTGAGGGAAGTTTTCTGATATTATTTCTTCAAATATGTTTTCAGTATTTTGCACTCCCTCTTCTTCTGGCACCCCCATAATTCTGATGTTGGTGCGCTTGCAGTTGTCCCAGAGGCTCCTTACACTATCTTCAACTTTCTGGATCCTCTTTTCTTTTTCCTTCTCCAGCGGAGTGTCTTTTGGCTCTTTGACCTGATTCTTGTGTTCTTCCATTCTGCTGTTGGATCTCTGCATAATATTTTCCAATTTAGTCAGTTTATCTATACTTTTTAGTTGGGTCTCATGAAGTTTATCGAGTTTTTCTAGGATATTGTTGCATAACCTTAGAACCGTAGTTCGGAACTCTCTATCCTCCATCTCTTTTGTTTGAGATCTATTTCCTTGTCTCGGCATTTTCGCTGTTTTTCAGAGTTGGTAGGATGGCTTTGTGTGTTTGGTGTCCTATATGGCCCAGTGGGTCAGCCTCCTCAGTTACCTGAGGTAGACACTCTTGGTGATCCCCTTTGTGGACTGCGTGCACAGCCTTGTTGTAGCTAAGTCTCTATTGTTGTGAATTGACCTTCAGGCCAATTGGATGTGGGTATCAGCTGTGTCTACTCTGGGATAACTTCTGTATTGGAGACAGTCTTATAGGATCAGACTTGAAAAACTGCAGAAGCCTCTGCTCAGCTTGGATGGGGTGGAGTCTCAGGTCTGAACTGACAGTCTTGGCTTCTGCCCTGCCCTTGTGCACTCGCCTGAGTTTCCGCCTGACCGTCCCAGTTTCCCCAAGCAAGAGCGTGGGTGCCCCAGGGGCTCACCCGGACTTGGGCTGGTCTCTGTAGTCTGGAGCTTCTGACTCCTTCCGCTACAGAGAGGCCGCCACCTCGTACAGAGAGGCAGCGGCAGCCTCCGCGGTCAGACCTGGAGCTTCTGACTCCTTCGGCTCCGCTACGGAGGGGCGGCGGTCAGACCTCAGCGCTCAGCGCGTACTTGCTCGTGCGCGCGAGTCTGTAGACCCTGCCGGCTGCGGCTCCGGTCCCAGGTCTCCCAGTCTCTGAGTCTCTGGGTGCCTTTCTCCACCTGTATGAGCCTGGGACCACGGAATTTCAGCCGGGGCTGGGGTTCAGTACAGTCAGAAAGGGTTCCGTGCAATCGGGGATTCCTCCCCTCCCACCGCCAGGCAGGTATTCGGCGGCCGCGTGTGCGAGCGTCTCCCTACCTCAGTGATTTTCGGCTCCCAGTCCGATCCGTGAGCCTCTCTCTTTCTTTCTAGTTGTAGCTATTCCACTCCGCCAGCTTTCCTGACGTTTTGGTGAAGTCCTTTTTGATTTTAGTTGTTTTTTTTAATTAAATTGTTGATGAGGCGGCAGCTTAGGAGACTGCCTAGGCCGCCATCTTGGATGTTCTCCAAAAAAAAGCTTTTAAGTCACTTAGAAAAAGTTAGATTAAAAAAACGATTTAACCAAATTTTATTACTTACACTTTAAAAATCAAACTACACAGATATTGCCTAGCAATTATTAAACTATTCAATTTAATTTCACAAACACTTATTGTTCACTATGGGTAAGGCACTGTGCTAGGCTTTGTTGGAAATATTAACGTTAGGGAATGGGCCACTACATCTTGAGAATTCCAGGAAACTAAGAGAAAAAAATAAGGCAACAACTCACAGCTCTAACTCATAACCCTACCAAAGATAAAACCTACTGGTTGTGAATCCTTGTTTTATAGCTATACTTAGATATTATACCCACAGACTTATCATTCAATAATTCCAAGTTTTAAATATTCAGTTCAATATGATAACACTTTTTGCTCCCTATCAATTTAATATACAATTGATACATACAATAACTCACTCCTTTTCATACCTGTAGGGTGTTATAATCTCTTGTGAAGGGAACCATCAGCTCCCAGAGTGATGAAAAAACCACCAGGGCTGTAAACTCAAGCTTATAATTCGTGGCCATGTGCTCAAACAGCATTGTCAAACCGTGGGCTGCTAGGTGCTTGCGCTGATATTCCTCAGACCCCTCAACGGACACAGGTCGGGTCATGGAAAGAGATACGTCCATCACCACCACTGTAGGCATGATGAAAGTGAGCCCAACGTTCCCAATCAGAATGCAGACAGACAGCTATGAATAGAAGAATGCTGTAGAAAATACATATGGTTAGGTTATATGTCATGGAGAGTACAAAATCCTCCCACCACAATTTTTAACCAAATTTCCAGAAATGAGTGGAGGAGAACTCCATTTAAGTTGAGATGAGGACAAATCTAGAGAATTCAGTGGGAGGGAAGCAAGCAAGCAATCACCCACTAAATGGCTATAAATCAAGAATGGCCTTAAGTATTTCTATTAAAAACACACACAAACACATTAAATTCAGGTAGTCCTGGACTTTCACAGTTCCAAATTTCATAAAACTTCATATAATAAACACTCCTACATCCCCTCTCCAACACTTAATTTATTAAAGACCATTTCTATTTGTCACATTGTGGCAATTTTTGACAACATTGTGGCAGTCTTTTTGGGCACCATTACTATCTTAATAGACACAACACTACAGTGCAAATGTTTAATTATCTTGTTACTTGGTGTTACCCCCCCCCCCCATCTTTTAATTAAAATGAATGAAAGCTGAAACCTGTTTGGCTCAGTGAATAGAGCATTGCCCTGCGGACTGAAGGGTCCCGGGTTCGATTCCAGTCAAGGGCATGTACCTTGGTTGCGGGCACATCCTCAGTAGGGGGTGTGCAAGAGGCAGCTGATAGATGATTCTCTCTCATCGATGTTTCTAACTCTCTATCCCTCTCTCTTCCTCTCTGTAAGAAATCAATAAAATATATTTAAAAAAATAAATAAAAAATAAAATGAATGAAAAATATTCATTTTAATTAAAAGGGCCACCCCTAACCGGTTTGGCTCAGTGGATAGATTATTGGCCTGCGGACTGAAAGGTCCCAGTTCGATTCCAGTCAAGGGCATGTACCTTGATTGTGGACACATCCCCAGTGGGGGGTGTGCAGGAGGCAGCTGATCAATGATTCTCTCTCATTGATATTTCTAACTCTCTATCCCTCTATTCACATATAGATATCAGAAATATTTATATTAAGTATTAGTAACTGAGAAAAGCAGGTCACAGGATCATATGTATACACTGATTACAACTTCATAACAATCATATTGTATATATACAATTAGGAAAGAATCTGAATGGACATGAACAGGTTAGACATTTAATGCTCACTAATTTCTTTTTTGGAATTTACTTCAAAACACCTAACAGTGGCCAGACTGCTTGTTTTGGTACAATTTCCAACTGCAAATGTGTGATATTTTAGAAGTCCATGTATAAATAGAGGTAGGGGGGCTGGCATGAACTCAGAATATATTGGTTCATGGAAACAATGTGATAAATGAGGGCCAGGGACTGAGTCGGGTAGAGGAAAAACCTCTTTATCACATAATGAGTGGCCTCAGATACATTTCAAATACAGTAATGCCTCATGTATCCAATATCAATAAAGTCTAAACTAGAGATATAAAGTACATTTCCAGACTTTAGAATTCTAAAATATTTAACCATTTTGATAGAAAAAATTAAATTGTATATTCCTCTTAAACACTATGTGCTAAACATATATATATAATTCACGTCTTATGATGACTTGACATCACCACTCTAAACACCAACAATTGCCCAAACAATTGCCACCCTAATGTTTTACTTATAATAGCATTCCCCCAAGTGTGTGATGCAGAACACTGTTCTGGAGGGGTCTTTCAAGAAAAATGAATTCAGGCCTTATTACAGAAGCTGAGCCCTACAGTAAAGAATCCAATTTAATTTGCTAAACCTGTGTTTCCCATTTAACCCTTCTTTATGTAATTACTGTTAAGGTCCCACGGACAGTTACAGTGGTTCCCAACTTTTTCCCCCCCACGCATCTCTAAAATCCTGATGCTCCCCCTGTGACATAGAATTCTCATTATTAAAACGTGAACTCTTATTCATGTGGAGGAAGCCAAAAAGCCCATTAACTTGGTCTAAACAAGCTTCCAAAGAACATGAAAAAATATATATGTAAGAAATGCAAAAAAATTCAGTTAATAAAATGGTGGGGGGAAAAAACTCAGTTAATAACTCATTCTTGAATTGCCCCCCTTAAAAACAAAGTTGCCCCTCTGTGGGGCATGTGCCCCTCGTTGGGAGCCGCTGGTATAGAACATACATGGAAACACTGCTTTGTGTTCAAGAAATCCAGGCTGTTGTGCTCTGTTTTGGTGCTTCTTCTTTACAATGAGCTTGCATTCCACTTTTTTCTCAGGAATCCTCCGTAATCATCCTCACTCTAATTTGCTGCTTCTTGGCCACCATGCTGGAAAGCCAGATAACCAAGTTTGTTTAAAACTCTGTCCAAAGTCCAAGTTACCAATTCTGAGAGCTTGAGGTTTCCTCTAGTGTAAGGTGACAAGACGTCCCGATTTTTAACAATGTGTCCCGATTTTTAACAATGTGTCCCGCGTCCCGGGGCGATTTAAAACAGTTGCGGGACACATTGTTAAAAATCGGGCCTGCCCCGCCCAAAAGAGGAACGTCTGGTCACCTTATTCTAGTAGTGTCAAACGCACCAGCTTAGGTGTGTCACATTGGTACTATTCTCTTTACATTTCCTTTCTGGGTCTCAGCTGTGTGTCGTTCAAGTGAGGCCCTGTACAATGTTGGTTCAACTACACTGGGCCAGAGAATACACCCAGCAAGGGCAGGGAGACCGACTCAGATTTCGCCCACCAATGTCTATCAGTCAGTGGCACCTAGTAAGCACTTGGCAAATGTCTGATGACTAACGAACTACCCCTAATTGCCATCGATAACATTAATTCTTTGGCCAAGCACCTGATGAATTCGGACACCAGAAGCACATCTCCTCCTCCTCCCCAGCCAAGCAGAGGCACCAGCGACTCCTATGCGTCTGCCCACTTGCAGAGTCGATGCAGCTCTCCGGGGGGTCCCATTCACGCACAGAGGCCTTTATGTTAACGAAAGCTGGGGATCACAGGGAGTGACTCCCTTGCCTCTTGGGGGAACAGGGCAGAGTTGGGTCAGGTATAAGAAAGCACGGTCTGGCCCAGGAGATCTGCTAACCATTGGAGTGGGTGCCCTTCACAGGCAGTCCTGCCTTCTCCGCACACACCTCTGGAGACGCCCTTCTCCTGGCCCATGCACCTGTGTCCGCCAGCAACACCCCCCTATGCCCCCCAACAACGGCCACGTCGTGGGAAGCCAGTTTGGTAACTCAGGTTGTAGCATACAAGTAAAAGAACGGAGTGTTTCTGAAGGATGGCCTGATAAAGAGAAAACCCCTGCCCCCCACAGTCCGGCAATGTGGTGAGAGCCTGATGGCTTCCTCTCGCGGGTGAGTCTCACCTGCGAGTCGCCCACCCCAGCCCCACACCTGTCCCCAGAGCAGCGCTTCCACACAAGTGGGGGTCTCGTTCTCCAGGACAGTCCGCCCCTGACAACAGCCCCTGGCCGCCAATCTGGCCGCAGGGCCAGGCCTCCATCAGCGCACGTTCATAGCGCGTCCCTTAAGGCGACCGCCTGCTGGTTGATAAAGAACTGATTCTCGGCAGGTTCGCTCTCCAAGCGCGGGAGAGTGAGGGCGCGACCTGGAAGTCTCTTAGGAGGCGAGGGGGCGCCCCGGCACAAACCCGAGCCGAGGCCCGCGAGCCTGGGGTTTGTGCGGAGTAGGCGACCCCGAGCCCCGGAAAGGGGGAGGCCGGGGGCAGGGCCCCGGAACCGGCGCCGCAGGGACCGCGCGGAGCGGCGGCCGGATCAGCGGGGAAAGCCGGGCGCCGGCCCTGCCTGGTTCCCCACCCTTGACCCCGGCGCCTACAGGTCCTACAAGCAACGGAGACACCCCCGCACCCCGGCCTCCCCCACTCACCCGGCGCCCGACGCCGGCGCAGTCCGGCCGCATAAAGTTTCCGCCCGCGCGCCGCAGCCGGAACTTTAGGGCCGCGCGACGTCGGGAACCCGGAGCGGGTCTGTGCGCGGACCGGGGGCGGGGCTTCAGGGGCCGCGCGGCCAGGAGCCCGCTCCGAGGCCGTTAGGGGGCGCCTTCTCCTCAGCGCGGCCCTCTGTCCTCGGTGCTCCGTGCTTGACGACCCCCCTCGCCTCACAAAACTACCATTTAGCTGAGGCTGAGCTGTGTCCGCCCCTTCCCTTCCTCCCTGTCCGCCTTCGGGCTCTTCCCCCATTTACCTCTGGGCTCTGGCCCCCCTCCCCCTGGTTCCTGAAACTCTGTGATCCCCTCACACCGTGTCTCCTCCTCACCCGGCCCCGTTGGTGCCACCAACCCAGCCCCCTCTGACATCTGCCCCTCTTCTCCCTCACTCTTTAGACAACTCCCTCAGGTTCTCTGAACCAGGTGACCGCATCCTCTTCATACCCTGCTCCGTCTAAGCTTGGAGCACTAGTGAAGTGTACAATTTTACCTCTATGTTCCCCAAAATTCTAGTGTAGCACTTCGTTGGGATTCAGGAATCTGTATTTTAACAACCCCACCAGGTGATTCTCACCATGAGAGAAGTTTGGGAAACACCGCCCTAAGGGAAGGGATGTGGGCCAGGGAATGGTCTCGCTCCCCGTAATGGGATGATGATTCAGCCATCAAGTCGCTGATCCGGTAGTTTCCGCTCATTTCCATGGACTGGTTTGTTATCTTTGTCCTAAAAGACAAGTTTTCTGGTTTGCTGATGGGTGGTGAGGTCTTGGTGACCTAGTTCTTCTGCATAAAGACTTTGGGGACACTAGGGAAGTCAAGGGCAATGTATTAAATCCTATCTAATAAAGTAGTAATATGCAAATTGACTGTCCCTCCAGCACACAAAATGGTTGCCCCCATGTGGACACAAGATGGCCAGCAGGGGAGGTCAGTTGGGAGGGACCAGGTCTGCAAGGGAGGGTAGTTGGGAGGGACCAGGCCTGCAAGGGAGGGCAGTTGGGGGTGACCAGGCCTTCAGGGAAGGGCAGTTGGGGGGGGACCCAGGCCTGTAAGGGAGAGCAGTGGGGGGTGGGGGTGGGGACCAGACCTGCAGGGGAGGGCAGTTAGGGGCAATCAGGCTGGCAGGGGAGCAGGCCAAGTTGGGGTCACCAGGCCTTCAGGGAAGGGCAGTTGGGGGGGAGGGACCCAGGCCTGTAGGGGAGAGCAGTGGGGGGTGGGGATGGGGACCAGGCCTGCAGGGGAGGGCAGTTAGGGGCAATCGGGCTGGCAGGGGAGCAGTTAGACATCATCAGGCTGGCATGGGAATGGTTAGAGGGTGATCAAGTTGATCACTGAAGCTTTGAAAGGTCTTCAGTCTGGCAGAGTAGAGGTTAGTGACAGAAGTACCAGCCTGCTCACTGGGCCAGGTGCTGGGCTCAAGGGAGGCTCATATATTTAATCCTTCTAGGCCTTTATTGAAAATGTGGATTCCCAGGCCATGCTGACTGAATTGGAATTTCATAATTTGATGCCTGGAATCTTTATTGTTAAGTCCCAAGATGATTTTTCATCCAGAGCGATGAAGGGTAAGAAATGAGTAAGTGAAGAAAAGGGGAAGGAAGAGGGTTGGGGGGAGCAGTAAACCCATTTCCCTTTTCTGTTCTTCCCCTTTCACTTTACTATCCTTTGCCCTGTGTCTTCCTTCCTGCTTCCTCTAGCTAGACCTTGCCCACTCCCAAATCGTACTTCCAGGTTCCAGGCTGTCCCCTTCCTCCATCCCTAAACCACATTCCACTCTTTTCACCAAAATGGATGTCTAAAGAAATAGTTGTGACACCTCTCTCTTCTTTTTTTTTTTTATTAAATTTTAAAAATAAATCTTTATTGCTCAGATTATTATAATTGTTTCTCCTTTTTCTCCCCCAAAGCTCCCTACTACCCAGTTCCCATCCCACCCTCTGCCCTTACCCCCCCATTGTCCTCATCCATTGGTTATACAATTTTAATCCAGTCTCTTACTACACCCCCACCCCCTTATCCCCCTGATAATTATCAGTCCACTCCCTTTCTTTGCCCCTGATTCTATTATATTCACCAGTTTATTCTGTTCCTCAGATTTTATTTTCATCTTTTTTTTTCTTCTTTTTTTCCTGTATTTGAATTTCAAGTGGGACACTCTCTCCCATTTGTTTTTGTAGGGGAAATACAACAAAGTGCTCTGTAGCAAATGGCTGCAGACTGTCCAAATTTCTCAGGACCACATGAATAGAATCTGCTCCCCCTCTGGGACACACAGCTCCTCCTGGTCACCCCGCTCCTCCGGGTCACACAGCTCCTCCAGGTCACACTGCTCTCCCGGGTCACACGGCTCCTCTGTGTCACATGGCTCCTCCGGGTCTGCTGATCGATGTTTTCTTATCCTGGATCCCCTGGGGCCTGGGCCCGCTGCTGCTGGCGAGCAGGAGGATGACGAAGGGGAAAAATGGGAAGGCTCCTGTCGACTCTGCCATAGTAACCACCACCGCTCTCATTTTACACCTTCAGGCTTTCAGAGTCCCCCGGGTTTAGGTGTTTAGAGTCCCAGGCTGCAAAGAGTGTTCTGGGTACAACCTCTTGGTCCTCCATCATGCTCCACGAGTAGGTCTGCTCCACCTTGGCGCTGGCTCTTGGAGGCTTGGTGGAGGCTCCGGCCAGGCCCAGCGGAGGGGGGACGGATGGGCGATGGGCTCGCTCGGGCTGTGAGTGGAAGGCACAGCCGCGGCCTGGCGCTGGCTCCCTCGCTCCCATGGCAGGCAGGCCGGGAAGGCTGCGGGCACGGAGGTGGGCTCCGAGGCAGCCCGCTCCCTGGGCCTGGTGCCGGACAGGCTCCGCTCTTGGTGGGCCTCCCTCACCAGTGGCGGCGGCGGCTCCGCTGCGGCTCTAAACTCAACATGGCGGCGGTGCTTCTCCTTCTTTCTAGTTGTAGATATCCCATTCCGCCAGCTTTCCTGTGGTTTTGATGAAATCCTTTATGATTTTAGTTGTTTTTTTTAAAAAAATTGTTGATGAGGCAGCAGCTTAGGAGACTACCTAGGCTGCCATCTTGGTTCGAGTCCTCCACCTCTCTCTTCTTAAAATATTTTGTTACTGGAAAATTTCAAACATAGACACAAATAAAAGCAATAGCATAATAAATCCTCATGTACCCTTCACTCAGCTTCTACTGTCAACTCAATTCTCAATCTTATTTCATTTACCCACTTTCTCCAACATATTATTTTGATGCAGATTCTAGATCAGATAATGTTTTGTCCATAAATACTTCAATATGTAGCTCTAAAAGACAAGGGCTTATTTTTTAACTAATAAACTTTATTTTTAGAGCATTTTTAGGTTCATAGCAAAATGAAGTGGAAAGTACAGAGAGTTCCATATACTATACACACACACACACACACACACACACACACACACACAGCCTTCTGCACTATCAACATCTCACACCAGAGTGATATACTTCTTATGGATCCATGAACCTACATTGACATTAAAACCCAAAGCCTCTGGTTTACCTTAGGGTTCACACTTGGTGCTATACATTCTATAGATTTGATTTATGATGACATGTATCCACCATTATAGTATTATACCAGAATAGTTTCACTGCTCTAAAAATCATTTGTACTCTGCCTTTTTCTCCCTCCCTCTCCCCTGACTTCTGACAACCACAGATCTTTTTATTGTGTCCATAGTTTTGCCTTTTTCAGAATGTCTTATAGTTGGAATTATACAGTGTGTAACCTTTTGAGATTGGAATTTTTTGCTTAGTAATATGCATTTAAGTTTCCTCCACATCTGCTCGTGGCTTGATAGCTCATTTGTTTTTAGTACTAAATTATTCCACCTTCTGAGTTGGGTTCCTTTTTCCATCTTTCTGGACCAGACTGAGAAGGTGTTACATAGTTTGTGTGAGAAGGGAAGTAACTGGATCTGGTTCTGCCCGCAGGAGTCTAAAGGCAAGGATGTAACAGGCAGAGGTCAGCCCCTCTACCCAGGCCTCCAACCTTCAGAGTGACTTCAGGACACCCAGAGATGAAGAGAGCTCTTCCACAGTGGGTGGGCACCTCTGTGTGCTCTGCAGAGGAAGCTGGGAACCTCCTCACTGCCAGAGGCCAGTGGTGGGGACAGGAGTGGGGTGGGGGGGAGTAGGGCAGTGGGGAGGCTCTCAGGGATTACCTGCTCTTTCCAGTAAAAGTAAACAAAGCGGCATGCTATGCATGTACCTTGGTGGAAAATAGGCCTGGGGAGGAGGGGGGAAGGAGTAACCAGTAATTATTAGGCAAGGTTAGCTGAATGATTGAAAAGGCTGCCAGGTCCATGGGTAGGATCATGAGACCCCTCAACTGCCTCACTTCACTCCCACTTCATTCACCCCCAGCCCTGAGTTGGAGAGAGACAGCTCCTGGGGTATCTTGGGATGTTCTAGTCTGCTCTAGGGAGATCTGTCAGTGCCTTCTTCCCCAAGGATTGCCCTTAGGCCTAATAAAATATTTTGTATGCATGAAATGCTTTAAAGTTTTATAAAACATCTTCTCCACATTCCTTCATTAAAAAAAATAATAGACTATTTCTACCCTGGCTGATGTGGCTCAGTTGGTTGAGTGTTGTCCCATGCTCCCACAGGTTGCCAGTTCGATTCTCAGTCAGGGCACATACCCAGATTGTGTATTCCATCCCTGATTGGGGTGTGTACAGGAGGCAACTGATCCTTATTTCTCACATTGATCTCTCTCTCTCTCCCTCCCCCCTCTCTCTTCCTCCCTCCCTTTCTATCTCTCCCCCCTCTCCCTTCCTCTCTCTTTCTAAAATCAATAAAAACATATCTTTTTAAAAATTGACTAACAGAGCAGTTTTAGATTCATAGCAAAATTGAGCTGATATTCCCTCATTTAAAATTTTGATTCACACATCTACCCTACAAATAGGTGAGTGGCTATTATTACCTCCACATTTACATTTAGATTACATTTATATCACACAGTAGCAAATGGAGCATGTTGCTAACTGAGGTCTTTTGATCTCTTAAGCCCCAGGCACTTTCTCTTGGTTCTTACAGATGGAATTCTGAATCTTTCCTTCCCATAAGCTTAGAAACCCTAGACCACCTCTCATTCCCAGAAGTTAGAAGCAAGTTTGAGAAGTTCCCTCCACTGCAGAGGCCCAAGCAAGCCCATCTGGGTCCCTGATGGAAGGGGCACCCTCTTAGTCTCTGGCAGAGGCACGGAGACCCAGAACTTGTACAAGGCCCTGGTAAGCTTCTTAGAAGGGGTATTAGCGGGGATTGGATATTCTTCCCCTGAGATGCCCTTCACTCCCGACCTGTCTTCAGCTAGGATTCCAAAAGAGAGCGGGGGGCAGGAGAATGGGGTAGTCCCTGCTGCCTAGCTTCAGTCTCACTCTCTGAGATCCTGGATTTTGACAAGTTTCCAGAACTGAGAAGACACCCAGATGTCCAGGTTTGAAGGTAGGTGATTAAGTAGGACGGTGCCGGTTCAACTCTGTTATATAACACAGGCATACCAGAAAGAGAGAGTCCCTCTGAAGTTTCTTTAGGAGATCCAAAGTGTTGAATTTATGGCAAGGGACAGGGTTGACAGGGAGATGGTGGAAAGATAATTATAGGAATGAAGAACAAAGAAGGAGAATCACTAATTTCATAATTTTTTGTTTGCCCCTCTTGTGCTTTTTAAGACAATTTGCATTTCTAGTGGGACCTGCTGGGAAGACTGGGGCACTAGGCGCCTCCTTTGCACTGCTACTCACTAACTGTGTGACACTGAGCAAGTCACATCTCTTGCACCTCAGTTTCTTTCTTCTTATTTTTAAAATTTACTGATTTGAGAGAAAGAAACATTGATTTGTTGTTCCACTTATTTATGCGTTCTTTGATTCTTTTATGTGCTCTAATCAGGGATGAAACCCACAACCCTGGTGAATTGAGATGATGCTCTAATCAACTGTGCAACCAGGTCAGGGCTGGACCTCAGTTTCCTCATGTCTCAAATGGGAAGTTATACTAAACTGTATTAGTAATGTCTTCTACTTTTAACCACCTAAGATTCTATGGGTTACTCATCTCCCTTACCTCATATGCAAAACTGATCATTTTAGGTATTATTTTGATATAATCTGAAGACATTGATTGGAGATTTAACAAATATTTACTTGGGCTGGGTCTCAGTGCCCTTGATAAATTGAGGATTCTCTGAGGGCCTTTCATGTTCTTTCCTCCTATGTCCTTATGTAGAATAGTCCTTAAGTAACATTTGATTCTACAGTATACAGTGCTTTTCACTAATCTTATGTTTACTCTTCCAACATACCTATGGCATAGGTATTGTTATTACTATTTACATAGCTAGATATTATTATTACTATTATAGATAGTATCTTTTAAATAATTTAAGTTTAAAAGATACTATCTATATAATAAAAAGTTAACTGGTTAAAGTTTCCCTTCTCTAGATGTCCTTCCAGAGATAATTTTTGCATAATCAATATATATTATGCCCATTTCACAGATAAGGCAGAGGCTCAGCTTGTCCAGGGTGACACAGATGGCAGGCAGCAGAGCTGGGAATCCAGGCCTTTGACTCCACTCTTCGTATTCCTCCTACCACATTACACTGTCTGAGAACCTTCATGACGTTTTATTTTCTTTTTTTAATCTTTACTGTTGAAAGTAACATGACACTAACTTTTAAGTTTTATCCTCTCTGGATGATATGGTGGAATTGTTTTAAGTAAGTCTGAAAAAAAAACCCAACAACACACACATGCAGAGTTGTCACTGTCTTCTACTGCTGCCTCTTTTTGTCCAGAGCTTAAAACCATATCTTTTTACTTCCCTTGTACCTTTAATAAGTTGAGATCTTGGCCTGGGCCATCAACCACATATGAGCTCCCAGCAATTCAGGCATGGACTTAGGAGTGCCGGCAGATCTTGGGTGGACTCAGCTCAGGAACCAGCTCAGGCTGCTGGCATGCCTGCATGACACAGAGGACCTCTAGATGCTCTTTTTCCCCTGAGCAGGCATTGCCCCCTTGAGCATGGGGCAGAGGTAGTTTTGTTCTAACAGAGACAACTATCTTCTACCACAATGGTCCCTGAATGAATTGTTACTCTTTCCAGATGAGGGTTTGGTGGACCCCAGCATTCCTCTTAGGGACAGATAATCTCTTTTATTTAATTTCCCCCTCTCTCTAGGTTTGTGGATATCTCTTAGCTGGGCTTCATGGAGAAATCTTCCCTGATCACCAACCTGAATCCCAGAACAACCCCCATCTTTCAGTGAACAGAATGAGAGCCTTCTGTAACCCGACATAACTAGCCATCATGGGGAAACTGATCCGGATGGGGACGCAGGAAAGGCGGTTACTCCTGCCAAAACGGCTTCAGTGGAGTCGCTTCCTCTTCCTACTGGGAATGTTGATCATTGGTTCCACCTACCAGCACCTGAGGAGTCCTCTGGACCTCCCCTCACTGTGGGCAGGAGTCTCTTCCCAATACCCTGTAAAACTGGCCAGCCGGGACCTTCCCAACAGTGAGATGACGACGGTGAGCAGCGAACCTCCAAGGGCTAGTTCTGAAATGGAGGGTGAGACACTGGAATCCCACGGCACAGTGGGCAAGGAGGACTCAACACCTGGCATAACAATGGAGTACACTCTCAATACACCCAGAAGAAGAGCCAACATCTCTCCAACAGTGCCTAAGAATAGCTACAGCCCAACCGCAGCACGCACAGAAAGAATGAAGGAAAACACCCCAACCAGACCAAGTGGAGTACTGAATCACTACACCTCAACTTCAAGCATATCAACAAGAAAGAGTTATTCCCCAGCAACACCCCAGGGAGAAATGAAGCACTACCACTCAACTCAAGCGAGGGGAAAGGTGAAAAAATACACTCAATCCCCACATGGTAGAATAGTAAACTCTGCCTCATCCACATTCACGACAATGACAAGGAGCCGTGGGATCACTCCCAGAACAACAGTGAAAGACACTGAAACTGTGGCAACCTACAAAATATTGGAGACCAGCCCCTCCAAGGGAGGAGTGGAGAAAACCACCCCAACTGCTAAGAGCATAACTGATAATACTCCAACTTCCCTGATAAATTACACAGAAACAAACATCTTGACTTCTCCTAGGAGTACAGTGGATAAGAACACCCTGACTACCCCCAGAAGAGTGGACAATAACAGCTCAACCAATCCTCGGAGGTTAATGGGAAAGAACAACCTGACGACTTTCCAGGGAATAGTTTTAGAGCACACTGCAGCCACCTCTGATGGGCAAGTGACAATTAGCACCAGGGTTAAGAGTCCCTCGTCCAGAACCACTAAACCAACCGCTGGATTATCCTTAGCCACCTTATGGGGGCTGGTGAAGAAACCCCCGACAACACCAAGCACCTCAGGAACCCTCAGCATCAGGGCAAATCCGACCACTCAGGTTCGTCACTATGTGGAGCCACCTCCAGCCTTGCCCACCACCCCCTCCCCCAGCCTGACAATGGCCCCGCTCTCAGAGGCACCCAGTCCCAGTCCCTCAGCGCTGCCCCCCAGCTGGCCAGACCACCCTCAGGCCGAGTACCCCCCAGACCTGTTCAGCGTGAAGGAGCGAAGGCAGGGCTGGGTAGTCCTGCACATCTTTGGCATGATGTACGTGTTTGTGGCCTTGGCCATCGTGTGCGATGAGTACTTTGTCCCAGCCCTGGGTGTCATCACAGACAAGCTGCAGATCTCTGAGGATGTGGCAGGTGCCACGTTCATGGCTGCTGGAGGCTCTGCCCCCGAGCTCTTCACCTCCCTCATCGGCGTCTTCATCTCCCACAGCAATGTGGGCATCGGCACAATTGTGGGCTCCGCTGTGTTCAACATCCTCTTTGTCATCGGCACCTGTGCCCTGTTCTCCCGGGAGATCCTCCACCTTACTTGGTGGCCCTTGTTCCGCGACGTCTCCTTCTACATCCTTGACCTGATGATGCTCATTCTCTTCTTCCTGGACAGCCTCATTGTCTGGTGGGAGAGCCTGCTGCTGCTGCTGGCCTATGCCTCCTATGTGTTCACCATGAAGTGGAACATGAAGCTTGAGCTCTGGGTGAAGGAGCAGCTCAGCAGGAGGCCAGTGGCCAGGGTCATGGCCCTGGGGGACTTCAGCAAGGTAAGAACAGGGTAGCTCAAGTTTTTCTAGCCACTTTGGGGCAAAAGGATGAGCACAGACTGGGACTAAAGAATGGAAAGTGCTGGGTCAGACTTCAAGAGACGGGTGCTCTGGTTCTCTTACTATTCATTCAACTTTTAGAGGCCTGTTCTCGGCCAGGCACTATTTTGGGGTCTTTGTCCTGAGTGACCTTGGTTCACCCCCACCAAACCATCCTATAAAATGGTTATTATTATGACCCCCCCCCCCCCATTGGCAGGAGAAGGAACTGAGGCCTAATGAAATCAAACCACTTGTTCAATGTCACACAGCAAATAGGGGGTGGAGACAGAATTTGAACCAGGTTGGTCTGGCTGGATCTTTGGAAATGATATTTGAGCTGGGCTTTGGAAAATGTCCAAGGAGATATCAGGGAGGAAAAAAGGATAATCGCTTCCATGTGCATGGTGTTTAGGGTTTATCTAGTACCCTCACTTTCATTTAATCTTATTTGTTCACATTCCAGACTTGGAGGGAATGGTGTCTTGGATGGAGTCCAAGAAAGAAGCAGGGAGGACTGTTTTTAGTTTGGTTTTGTTTTTAAAATAGTGAAGATGAGAGCTCCGTTTAGCCACTGACAAGCCAGTGCTAGGTGCAGACCCCTCTCTCCGTGCTAACTGGAGGCCGCATACCAGGTGTGCTGACCCGGGGGCTTTCTCCTGTTCCTTTCCAAGAAATCCTCTGGCCCCATGAGGAGCCTTCCTGCTAAATCCATCGCAGGATTCAATAACCTGGAAGATTAAATTGGGGAAGTGATTTCTGAAAATTCATCTCAAAGTTATTTATTCCTTGAGACTCAGAAGTGAGGGCACCCCAGGGAACACAGACCCCGTTTATCTCCTGCTCCTAAAGCCAGAGTTTGGGCAAAGGTTGGCTCGGAGCCTGCCTGCGGCAGGTCTCAGTGAAGCCAATAGTGTGAGCAGAATTTTGCGTGCAAAGAGTGGAAGGACTTAGCTACCTAATCCAGTGCAGTTTTGATGAGTGGGCAGGATGGAGACAAAACTCAGCAACATGTCTGGGAGATACATGTTGCAAAGGAGATAAAATGTACTTCCTTTAGTATTTTTGAGATAATGTGGTGTTCTGGCCGGGACACGGAACTGAGAGTTAGGAAACCTGGGTTCTAATCTGATTCTGCCTCTAACTAATTATGTGACTTCTGTAGGGGAAAATGAAAAAGTCCAGCTAATCACCAAAAGGTCCTGTTTAGTTCTAATAGTCATTGACAATGTCTTGTGTCCACGTGAATTCAGTTCTGGCAGGCCCAGCACAATGGCTATTTGTCTGATCTGATCAACTGAGCTCCAGTTGCCTTATTTGAAGTTTTGGCCCTATTACCTCCCATTTGGCCCTATTTCCCACAAGACTACTGCTTCATGAAGCCAGAGACTTAAAAAAGAAGGGGAGGCTCAGAGAGTCCCATCACTCACTATGAAGAAGCAGGGGCCTGCCTCTAATGCCGTTCTCAGGGAAGACTACGCTGGGGGCGGCCTCGGAGCCTGGCACTCTCCTCTGAGGAAAGTATTTACTGCCCAGTAACACCAGGCCAGCAGTTTTCAAAAGGCCTCGGACTTACCTCCCAGTCTTTCATAGTAATTCTGTTTTTATTTAAACTCTGCAATTTCGGAACTTGTCATTTTGTCAGAGCACCACTAAAGCAAAGCTTTCCAGTGACGTGAAGCATAATCATGATTTCAAAAGAGAATTTGTAACCTCCTTCCAAGACTTTTCAAAGGCTTCATAGCAGCTGTTTGCCAACCAGTGAGAGTGGTGCTATTACAACTCTGTTCTTAGCTATTTGTCAAAACAGATCCCGTATGATTTTTAATGAATAGAATTATGTTTTTAAAAGCAGGTTGAATTACTGGCTATATTTGAAAGCAAATCTATATTTATTTAAAATTAAAAACCTAGCCGAAACCAGTTTGGCTCAGTGGATAGAGCGTCGGCTTGCAGACTCAATGGTCCCGGGTTCGATTCCGGTCAAGGGCATGTACCTTGGTTGCAGGCACATCCCTGGAAGGGGGTGTGCAAGAGGCAGCTGGTCGATGTTTCTTTCTCATCGACGTTTCTGGCTCTCTATCTCTCTCCCTTCCTCTCTGTAAAATATCAATAAAATATATATTTAAAAAAATTAAAAACCTATAGTTTAGACTTCATAGCACTACTGCCTGCTGAAAATTAGTCCAAAAAACTCAAGAATTATACCTGTTTTGAAATGGTTTTTAAAACTGTCTGGATTTGGAGTTTCACCCCAGGTTTCTTAGAGCCAGAGAAAGAGGGAATTGCCTTTGCTTGTATTATTATGTCTGTGTTTGGCTGGCTAAGACCTATGATCTGGTTAGAAGGAGATCAGTTATCCTGCGTTTCACTGACAGCTAGGAGAAGCCATTCTATTTTGAATTCATGAAGCAATTCTCTGAAAATACAGTTTTGTTCTAGTAACCTTGATTGGAATTCATTTTGGTGGTTTATGTAAGCGTATGTACTTATCCCTGTAAATTAGTTTACTTTAAGTATAAAAATGAATATGGTTTTCTCTCTTCCTCACTTTTACTGATTTATTGGTTCACCCCTCTCCCTCACTAATGGGTCCCTTCTTTGAGCATCACCTCAAGAAGGCAGGAAATGGGGGTCATTTAACCAGCTGTGCTCCAAAGGTGAGGAAATCAGAGGGAAGTGGGGCCAGGCCAGACAGCGTGATAGGGAGCTAAGGAGGCTGGCTGGGAGGGAAGGTCAGCTGTTTAGACGTTTAAAGAGTCAGAAGAGAAACAGAGGCGGTGGGATTGGCTCCTTCTTGGAGAGAAACAGGAACAGCAAAGACACCCCCCTTCCTCTGTTGCCAGCCTAGGGTGAAGTGTGGAGGGGGCGACCACACTTTCAGGCTCATCATTGCCACTAAGTGGGTAACAACCTTTGTATCTACCAAAGGGCTGAGCCCAGGGTCATATCCCTAGCTAAAGCTCCGTAAGGATGAGTATTTGGTTCAATTTTCTCAGGGAACCCTAACAGTTTTGTGAAAAAAAGGAGTGGGGAAGGGAATCTATACTTATGAAGGGCCTATTCCATACATATATTATCTCAACAACTTTTCATAAAAACTCCACAAGGAATAGATTGTCATACCCATTTGCAGGTGAGTAAACTGACAGGCTCAGATAAGATAATTATCTCAGCCAAAGTTACATGGCTAGTTGACTGTCCTTTCCACTGGTTCATGTGGGTGTTAACCCAGGTTCCACTGGTAATTATCCCTGTTACCCTGGGCAAGTTAATGTAAATCAACAAACCTTTATTATTAAGCACTGAAATGAAAATCAGTGTAGGAAATAAAAAGATTGTGCCCCATCCAGTAAGAGGGGACAGGCAAAGACAAGAGTGTTTGTAATAAAGGGGGCACTGCAAAGTGCTTCAAAGTCACTTTGTTTTTCATCCAGGCCCAAGATCGCTTATCTGAAAAGTAAGTGGGATGAGCTAGTGCAGAGGTTGGCACACTGATAAAGAGCCAGGTACTAAATATTTTAGCTAGTGCATGAGTTGGCAGACTTGTAAGGAGCCAGATACTAAATATTTTAGCCTTTGGAGGCCCTATAGTCTGTCACAACTATTCTGTTGTGTGAAAGCAGCCACAGACAATATGTAAATGAATGGAATGGCCACGTGGTGCTTGAAGAGCAACAAACTTTTTCCTTTCTGAAGGACTGAATATGTACACAACTGATACCAGTGGAGTTTCTAAGCTGGAGGATCTTCACTTTATTTTTTATTCTGCTCTGATAATCTAGAACCAGGATAAAAGTTTTGGGGGATGATTCTAATCAGAGTTTAATTGAATATTTTCAGAAAAAAAATAAATGATATATCATCAGATATATAGCAACTATTTTAGAATCTCTCTTTTGACACTTTGTGGCACGTTGCACACAAAGGTGGGACTGTTGACTGTGCAGCTGGATTTGCCCTAGCGGGAAGGAGACAAAAGCTCCACACTGCTCTTAACCCCACTTCCAACCCCACTTCCAACTGCACTGAACCCCAGTTCTGGGCTCAATGGGGGAGAGACTAGACCAGGGCTGGGCAAACTATGGCCTGCAGGTTGGATCTGGTGAGTAAAACTATTGAATCAAAAAGACCATACCATTTTGTGAGTATGATTGTGAGTATAATTGTAGGACTCTCTTTCACAGCCTGCGTAGAAAGAGTTCCAATTCAGGGTTCAGGTTCTGGAGAAGGGCTGCACACAAATGAAGAGACTTGAAGAGATTCAATTTGGCAATATGGGGGGGCCAGGCAGTAGTCCAACTCCAGTGGGAGAACTACTACTACTCTGGCCCTGCCATCCCCTTTTATTGAGGCTTTGGGGAAAACATCTTAGGCAACATAAATTTACAAGCAGGAAAATAACAGAAACTTATAAGGGACAAAATAAGGTGGAGCTGCTTCAGCTTAACAATGTCTCAACTAAAGGTTAGAACAATTAAGGTTGTTGACCAGCCTTCCTGGCTTCCTGTCAACATCTCTTTTTTAGTGAAACTGATTTGTTTTCCAGCATGTAATGACGTTTATTTTAAATTTATATTAGTTCACACAAACACTCCATCCATGCTTTTGTTCCAGCCCTCCGGTCCAGTTTAAGAACCCATTTTGGCCCTCAAGTCAAAAAGTTTGCCCACCCCTGCACTAGACTGTCTAGTAGTGGGTGAAACTCAAGGGCACCTTTCTCTCAGAGGTGCTTGCAGCGAGTACCATAGGACACTGAGGAACACTGAGACTCAGGAACCTCATAGGGCGAGGCTGATGGGAAGCCAAGGCTGTAGGCTCCACCCTGAAACTCCGCCCATCCAAGCTGAGCACAGAGGCTTTTGCAATTTTCCAAGTCTAGTCAAATAAGGCTGTCTCCCGGCATATACATAGCTGATCCCCACAGCCAATGGGCCTGGAGGTCATTTCCTCCTAGTGATACCAACAACACTCAAGACTTAACTACAACAAGGCTATACACACAGTCCACAAAGGGGTGCACCAAGAGTGTCCACCTCAGGTAACTGGGAGGCTGACCCACGGAACCATATAGGACACCTTAGCACACAAAGCCATCCTAACAACTCAGGGCAGCAGTGAAAATGCCGAGACAAGGAAACAGATCACAAACAAAAGAAATGGAAGACAACAAGCGACTGGATATAGAGTTCAAAACCACGGTTATAAGGTATTTCAAGAATTTCCTAGAAAAGGCTGATAAAATAAATAAGACCTATAAGGATATGAAAAGGGATCAACTAGAAATAAATATACATTGTCTGAAATAAAAAATATTATACAGAGTTCCCCCCCCCCCAAAAAAAAAAAAAGAATGGAAGATTGCAAGAATCAAGTCAAAGATTTGGAACACAAAGAGCCAGAGGACACTCCTCTGCAGAAGCAAAAAGACAAGGGAATCCAGAAAGTTGAAGATAGTGTAAGAAACCTCTGGGACAACTTCAAGCGAACCAACATCAGAATTATGGGCATCCCAGAAGATGACAGAGAGTAAGATACCAAAAACATAATTGGAAGAAATAGTGACAGAAAACTTCTCCCACCTGGTGAAAGAAATAGACTTACAAGTCCAGGAAACACACAGAGCCCCAAATAAAAGGAATCCAAAGAGGAACACACCAATACACATCATAATTAAAATGCCAAGATCAAAAGACAAAGAGATAATATTAAAAGCAGCAAGAGAAAAAGCAGGTAGTTACCTATAAAGGAGCACCCATACGACTGTCAGCTGATTTCTCAACAGAAACCATTCAGGCCAGATGGGCATGGCAAGAAATATTCAAGGTGATGAATAGCAAGAACCTACAGCCAAAAATACTCTATTCAGCAAAGATATCACTCAGAATAGAAGGCCTGATAAAGAGCTTCACAAATAAAAGAAAGCTAAAGAAGTTCATCACTGCCAAACCAGAATTATATGAATTGCTGAAGAGGGTTTTTCAGGAAGAGGAAGAAAATAAAGATAAAAAATATGAACAACAAATACGTAACTATCAACAAGTGAATCTAAAAACCAAGGGAATTAAAAAATCTGATGAACAATATTAACTGGTGAATATAATAGAATCAGGGGTATGGAAGGGGAGTGAACTGATGATTCTTGGAGAAAAGGGGAGTGAGGGGGTGTGGGAAGAGACTGAACATAAACTGTGCATCTATGGATGAGGACAATGGGGGATGGGGAAAGGGCAGAAGGTGGGGTGGGAACCTGGTGGAGGAGAGCAATGGAAGGAAAAAAATGAGGAACATTTGTAATAATATGATCAATAAAGATTTATTTAAAAATAAAATAAAAAGAATTTAAAAAGGACTGATATTTATTTATTTAACAGGTAATATGCAAATTGACCATCACTTCAACACAAAATATGTCCGCCCCCATGTGGTCAAAGATGGCTGCCCCCATATGGACACAAAATGGCTGACATAAGATGGCCAGCAGGGAAGGGCAGTTTGGGGTGACCAGGCCTGCAGGGTAGGGCAGTTAGGAGCAATCAGGATGGCAGGGGAGCTGTTAGGCGTTGATCAGACTGACAGGCAGAAGCGGTAAGTGGCAATCTGGTAGGCAAGCAGGCAAGTGGTTGGGAGCCAGCAGTCCTGGATTGTGAGAGGGATGTCTGACTGCCAGTTTAGGTCTGATCCCACTAGGCAGTCTGACATCCCTTGAGGGGGTCCCAGATTGGAGAGGGTGCAATCTGGGTTGAAGGATATCCCCCTTTCCTCCTCTGCCCCATGCATGAATTTCATGCAGCCAACCTCTACTGTGTGTGTGTGTGTGTGTGTGTGTGTGTGTGTGTGTGTGTGTGTGTAATGGAATATTATGTATCCATAAAAAAGAGTAAAATGGATAGCATGGAAATGACCTAGAGGGTACTATGCTAAGTGAAAGAAGTCAGTGAGAGAAAGACAAATACCATATGATTGCACTTACATGTAGAATCAAAAGAACAATATAAATAAACAAAACAGAAACAGAAACAGACCAATAGATACAGAGTACAGACTAATGATTTCCAAAGGGGAGGGGGTTCCAGAGGGGGACTGGGTGAAAAAGATGAAGGGATTGAGAAGTAAAGATTGCAAAATATTCATGGGAATGTAAAGTACAGCATAGGAAATATAGTCAATAATATTGTAATAACTATGTATGTTGAGAAATCAGCTGACAATCATATGGGTGCTCCCTTGTAGGTAACTAACTGTTTTTCTTTTGCTGCTTTTAATATTCTCTCTTTGTCTTTTGCTCTTGGCATTTTAATTATGATGTGTCCTGGTGTGGTCCTTTTTGGATTCCTTTTGTTTGAGGTTCTGTATACTTCCTGGACTTGTAAGTCTATTTCTTTCACCAGGTGGGGGAAGTTTTCTGTCATTATTTTTTCAAATAGGTTTTCAGTATCTTGCTCTCTCTCTTCTTCTGGCACCTCCATAATTCGAATGTTTATATGCTTGAAGTTATCCCAGAGACTCCTTATACTATCTTCTTATTTTTGGATTCTTTTTTCTTTTTGCTTTTCTGGTTGGGTGTTTTTTGCTTCTTTGTATTTCAAATATTTGACTTGATTCTTGGGATCCTCTAGTCTGCTGTTGGATCTCTGTATATTATTTTTTATTTCAGTCAGTGTATGCTTAATTTCTAGTTGGTCCTTTTTCATTTCCTTAAGGGTCCCACTAAATTTATTGGCCTTTTCTAGAAAATTCTTAAAAAACCTTATAACCGTGGTTTTGAATTCTATATCCAATAGTTTTCTTTCCTCCATTTCTTTCATTTGTGACCTGTTTCTTTATTTCCACATTTTGGCTGCTTCCCTGAGTTGATAGAGTGGCTTTGTGTGCTAGGTTTCCTATAGGGCCCAGTGGCTCAGCCTTCCCAGTTACCTGACATGGACATTATTGGTGCACCCCTTTGTGGGCTGTGTGCACAGCCTTGTTGTAGTTAAGCCTTGATTATTATTGGTATCACTGGGAGGAATAGGCCTCCAGGCCAATTGGCTATGAGGATCAGCTATGTCTACGATGGGAGAACTTCTGTGCTGGTGACAACTATATGGGGCAAGACTTGCTTCAGTGGGGCTTTGGTGCTTATTGAATCTTCCTCCTGAGTGTGTCTCTTATGGATGTGAAAAATTGTAATCTGACCACAGAGTACACTGGCTCTTGGATCTGCAAGGAGGTGCAAAGTCAGCCACTGTCTGGGGCCATCCAGTAGGAGCTACAGAAAGATCTTCAGATTCCTCCTCTTTGTTTGGACTTTGGAGGTGCCCAGATGAGGCCCAGCTGTGAATCAATACAAGCTGCTGTCCAGCCTTGGGCCTTCTTTTGGAGGCTCTGGGGCTCTCTGACCCAGCTGCAGTTTGTTTGTTTGGTTTTAGATTGCAAAAGGCCAGGCCATTCATTTGCAAAAGCCTCTATGCACAGTTTGGGTGGGGTCATAAATTGGGTGGGGCGGTGTTTCAGGGAATCACCAGGGTGGAGCAAACAGCAATGGTTGACTGTTAGCCCTTCCCCGAAGAGTTCCCCAGGTCTGTGTGTCCCAAGGCACCACAAAACAACAATGATTGCTGTAAGCACCTCTGAGAGAAAGCTGCCCTTGTGTTCTGGCCCGATGCCAGATAGTCCAGTTTCTTCCTGTATGAGTCTGGGTCCCCAGGGTCTCTCCCAGAATTGGAATTCATAGCAGTCAGAAGCTTGTATCTCCCTCCCAATTGAAAAAGACAATAGTGTTCCCAGTTGCCAGCCCTTTTCCTCAAGGGCCTCTCTGTACCTCCATACTTCACTTCCGTATCTCCTCCCAGTCTCAGTGTTCATTTCTCTTTCCTTTTAGTTGTTTAAATTCCACTCAGCCAGCCTTCCCGTGGTTCTGGGTGATATCTGTTTTGTCTTTTAGTTGAAGTTTTGAAGTGGTGGTGCGAAATTTAGCAAATTCAGGTGTTTTTTTTCCATGCCGCCATCTTGGTTCCTCGAATTATATTTTTGATATGTTAGTTTTAAGCATATTATTAAAATTAATTTTATTTGTGTTTTTACTTAAAAAAATAAAATTATGTATGTGGCTTGCATTCTATTTCTATTGGACTGATCTGTACTGGAGGTAACCAGGAGGCTGGTGTGTGCTCAGCTTAGGAGTCTGTGCTCCCTTTAAGGACAGTGGGCTCCCAGGATGCAGTGGAGTGAAATGACATGCTTTGCTCTGAAAATAACTGGCTAAGGGGTGGAGAATGAACTAGAAGGAGAACAGATCAGAAATCAGGAGCTGTTGCAGAACTGTAGGCAGGAGAATGGAAAGAGGAGGCCAAATTTGAGGACTTGCATGAACTAGGTCTGACAACTACCTGGATATGAGCTATGAGGGAGAGGGAGGACTTGTGGGTGTCCAGCCTAGACAAATGAGTGGATCAGGGTGCAAGCCTATACTCAATGAAGGGATAAAGTGAAGTGTCCCCAACTAGAGTGTAACCTGGGTGAAGGACTCAGACCACGGGTTCAGTAAATATTTGTTAAAGGATGTTTTTTTAAAAATCAGACCAAAATGTGTGGTTCAGGAAATGTGTCAGGGATTGTGTCTAGAAAGGGGAAGGTAAATGATTAGCTAACTGCTACATTAGTGGGAGATAGAACTTGAAAATCAGGAGGACAAGCCCCCTGAGGGGCGACCATGAACAATTGCAAGGGATTCCATTGCTCATTCTCAGCAAAATGCAGCCATGGGGGCTTGACTGGCACGGAGACATCCTCTTCAGTTTCCTTGGCCCCTTTGCTGATTTTCATGAGAAGGAAAAGGTGGGGTGATGTTACTGAAAAAAGAGGAGGGAGAAAGGTGTGGTGTGAGAGGTGGATGTGGGAATGTGTTTATAATAAGGCATTTACTTAGAACACCTGATTATGGTACTGTACCCATAAATGGACCCATCATCCATACCCAAATGTAGACAAACATTCCATTTACTTCAATAATTTGAACCTGAGCCACTAGGTAATTTAGATTTGACCTCATTTTCTTATGCTTGGGAAAAGAAAAGTGATTTAGTAAAAAACTAAACAACAATAAAAAAACAACAACCTTGAATGGAGATTGGGAGATTGGGATTGTCACTATCTTTGTGAATACAGGCAAGTCATAGAATCTTTCTGCATCTGTTTTCTCATCTTTCAAAATAGCAGTAATAACACCAGTCTTGTTTATTTCACAGAGTTAGTAGTATTGAATGAGGAACTGGCTGTGAAAGGCTTTAGAAAGTTAGAAGCCCGTACTGATGTTAGAAGATATATATATAATGAACCCATAGAAAAGTGTTTTGTCTTGAATAAATCTAAATTACAGAAAAGTCAGTAGGTGTGGGCATCATGAGACAAAAGTGGGTCTCTCCTGCCCCTCTGTGGTCAGATCCAGCCATCCCAAAGGGTAGCCTGGTCCCTCATCATTCTTTGCCTCCAAGAACTCATTGAATGAAGATTGCTTATGATAAATAGGAAAATGGCTGAGCCAGTGGGGTCAGTGTGGTAGACTCCAGTATCCCAGTAATCTTACGGGTATCATGAAAGAGTCAGGGGTGTTGCTCAGAAAATCCACAGTGCTCCCCTTCATATTCAGATTGGTTATTTCTATTTTGTCACATTCATTTGTGAGACAAAGGTGATAACGACTACACTAGGGAAACAAAACTCATTAATTTATTTGTTCATTGGTTCATTCATTTAGCCTGTATCCAAGCATTCAAACTCCCCCAACCCCTCATCCTTCAGAGCTTACCCAAATTCTACCTATTTCAGGAAAACTTCTTTGTCCATCCCAGCACAGCACCTTTATCAATCCCTCTAATTCCTTGAAACACATTTTGCTTTGTCATGTGCTTCTGTTATCATGTGTCTTGATTCCTTTCTGGACATAGATTCCATGTCCTAAACATCTGTGTATCCCTACACTGCTAGCACAGCACCATATAAACAAGCGGGTGCTCAGGGAAATAAGAACTGAGTGAATGAGCATATTGGTTGGCAGATAAGTGGGTAGCCCTGGATTAGGAAGTATTTTCCATATTTTCTGAGCTGGACAGAGAAGGGAGTGTAGTAAGTCTAGTTCTAGGTCTGGCCAAGGAGGTTGGTGGGGTGGGAGAGGCAATGGGAAGGCAAAAACAGTTACTGGGGGGCAGCCATAGGTGACCCTGCTGCCTGAAGATGGCACTAGAAGCCAGTTAAGAGTAGCTACTCACTCATCTGTAGTGAGCACCTACTGTGTACAAGATACAGTTTAGGGGAACAGAGATGGCTGTATTATAAGTTCATTGCATGGCCAAAAAATATATGTGAAAATTTAAACAGTGATTTAAAAAAAAGTTAAAATGACAGTAAATGCAAAATGGCAAACTAGGGGTTCCGATAGTACACACCGTGGACTTAAAGAGCCTTCAACTTGATTTGGTTGAAGGGCTGGTTCCCAGCGGGCTGCCCTGAAGCTTCACCAGAACGCTAGAACTTATTTGTCTACAGAGCCAGATTTTGGTATCACAAAATGTGCTCACTGTTGTTTTAAAGCTTTGGAGGAGAGATGTAGCAGAGTGAGCTGAAGTGGGGGTGAGGTGGATGGGGCCATTTGGGAAAGTTTTATATCTGAAAATTTGGCATACAGAGGGATGGAGAAGGCATGAGGAAGGGAATAGGAGTTGGAATAGATAAGGTACATTAGGAGACAATTCATTCATTAATTTATCAAATATTTATTGAATGCTTGCGGAGTTTTTGTGCTGGGCACACATGGTAAATGAAATAGGCAGTCTATCTTCAAGATGCTAGTGGGGCAGTAGATTTATTTGCATGTTTATTAACATACATATAACACAAATAACACATACATATAGCACAAAGTGGGGAGAGTGCTATGAAGGAAAAGAACAGAAGTCTGTAAAAGAGAATTAGATGAGCACCCCATAATGAAGGTTTCAAGTTGGGTAAAAAGGATGGCACATTTGAGGGACCAGAAGACAGGTGGTGTTCCTGGACCATCGCGAGTAGACACATCTGACTGGAAATGGTGTATGCAGGCTGAAGCCAGGCTGTGGAAGGCCAGGTTATCTCTGCTGAGTTTCTGTGTTCCAACCTGCGGGCTTCCTGGAGAGAGAGGAAAATAGGGAGAAAGAGTGATGGTCATTCCAAACACCTTCTGACTACTGTCCCTGTTTGCAGCCAGGCGATGGGGCAGTTGCGATGGATGAGCTACAGGATAACAAGAAGCTGAAGGTGGGTGCCATGTAGAGTCTGCCCAGTGAGGACACTGCAGGGTCTCAAAGGACAGCCCACAGACTCAGGGCACAGTGGCCCTGATGCTGAGGATCTTGGGCGGGACTCGGGCCTGGGAAGCTCCTGGGAGTGTTGCCAGGCTGAGCCTGGGAGGAGCGAGGGACTCTTGGCCCCAGGTGGCCTTGGAGGAGGTGCTGGTTTGGGAGCTGATGTCACCGCTTGCTTGGCCACTAGCTTGCTGTGTGAGCTTGGGCCTCAGATTCTGTATCTGTAAATGACTGGAATAGAAGAATTCAAGTCTAACTTTACAGCCCCCAGCAAGCCATGATTGATCAAAAGCCTAATATCCTGTGGTTTTGGAATGCCCAGGACTAAGAGAACTGTCAGAGGGCACTGGGGCAGGGAGTCTGAGGTTTGTGAAAAAAAAAGTCTTAGCTGCCATTGGCCTATGGGGTGTTTGGGAAGAAGTATGGGGGCCTTAGAAAGGAGGGTCTAAGCCTAAATGAAATCTCCCCATCCAAAGAAAATCCCCAGGGCAGTTGTAAAGTACTGTGTTACCACAGCCACTAGATGGCAGAAGAGTTCAAGGCCAGAGGGATGGGGAAGGTGAACTTGGGGGGTGGGTAATGGAGGTGTGGGGCTTGGGGTGGGATGGGACAGAGACTGAGCAAGTGTTTGTCTGTCTTGGATGCTCCTTGTAAATCCGAGTGTGCCACATCTGTGTCTGCAGCTATAGATGTTAGGATGTGTGTGTGTGTGCCTGTGAAGGTTCTTGAGCACATGGGTAGAAAAAAAAATCTGGATTGGGGATCAGAAGGCCTGGGTACTAGTCATGACTCTTTCATTTACACCCCACATGAACATGTTGAGTTTTCACTTCCTTTTCTGTAGAAGGGATCCCAGTTTCCTTATCTCTGGGAGTGGGGCAGTGATAAAGCACCATGATGTGGTTCATGGACTGCAAAGGGCTGTACCCATGTGCAGGGTCTGCTGTGTGGTGTGTGGGTGAGTGTGTGCTTCTATGGGGTGTACTTGGGGAGATGGAAAAACCCTTGGCAATGTGGTGTCCTCAGTACACATTGTCTGCCGCTCCCTTTTGAGACCCTAGGGAGTTACTCGGTATGTAGAATTAAAGTCACGAAAGAGTTGAGGGAGGCCGAGGAGACAGTAGGGAAACTCCTGGTTAACGTGAAGGACAAGGGGAGGCCAGGAAAATGCTCCTGTGCTTTCCCTCTGATCTCTCTGGGAGGGAGGCAGTGTTTAGTGGGGCCCTTGAGTGGCTTCCCACATGGCTTGGGAGGGGCCCACTGAGGCCTGTGCTGCTCTCTCCTGCTCAGCTCCCGTCCGTGCTGACCCGAGGGAGCAGCTCAGCCTCTCTGCACAACAGCACCATCCGCAGCACCATGTACCGGCTCATGCTCCACAGCCTGGACCCTCTGGGGGAAGGTAAGCAAGACCTCCCCAGACCTGCACGGTCTCCCTGTCCACTCCTTCCCTCCTGCAGCTGGACAACAAACAACTGGGACCTGCAGAACGGAGGCAGTGGGTGGGGTGAGGACAGGAGTGGGAAGAGAGAGTTAGCAGAGGAGAGTGGTGGCAGTCAGTGTGGGAGACAAGGTAGAGATGATGACACGGAACGCACTGGGAGAGGAGAGGGCCCCAAGGAGCCAAAGCCCTTAGGCATCCACATTCCTCTATTTCCAGGCCTCCCTGTCTTCTCTTGTAAAATGAGGAGGTTCAGCTGCAGACAGTACGGCCATGATGCTGTGTGCCCTGTACAGGTTATGTTAGGGCTGCCCTCAGTATCTTCTCTGCGCAGCACACCACACCACAGAGTCTCCTGTCAGCTTGGCTCAGGCTGACTGGTCTCTTCAGGGGGAAGCTCCCGTAGGTGCTAGAAACTGGTGTCCCAGGAAGACTGGAGAAAAGGACATCCTGGGAGCTGCCAGGACCACTTCTGGGGGCGGTGAGCCTCCAAAGTGCAATGGGAGCTGATGTCCAACTTGACAGGTGACTTGGCAGCTGAGATTCTCACCATCCTTCTTACCAGTTTCCGCCTTCTGGCCTCCCTCTCCAAAGAGCTGCCCCAACACAATTCTCAGGCCTTCACAGGCACCCCTCAGGTGTGCACCTGCTCTCCTTGAGCCCCTCTATCTCTGGGGCTCAGCAGCCCAGGCAAGAGGCCCATCAGGGGAAGGTTGGGTCTTGGGCAGAAGCCACGGGGTTGTGGTTGTAGTTGGGCAGGAGGGCGAGGGCTGAACTGTATATGACACTAGAGACTGACCCTTGAGCCCCAGGGAGCACCCTGACTGAGGTTTCTGGTTCAGGGACACATTTAGGAGGCTCAGAATTTCCTCAGGCTCGTAAGTTTCTTCTTCAGACACAATATTGGGATTTGGGGGAATGTTGTACTGTGAAAGCAGAGCCAAAGTCAAGGTGATCAAACCTTCCGTAGCCAATCCTCGAAGGGAGCGGCAGACACTGAGCAAGACCTCCCGCAGCGCCAGCTCCAGAAGCTGTCCCGTTGGGGTGCTGAGAGCGAGTCTGCAGCCCCTGGCAGGCTGGCTCATGAAGGAAGCTGTGTCTCTGGGCCATGCTGGGCCACTCCTCTGGGAGTTACTGACTCTCGCAATGTCTTAAAGATGAAGACTTCTCCTCCATGGGACCACAGGGCCCCCTGCCCGGGCCACTTCCACCACTAACAGCCTCCAGCTGGCCTGCTTGTCCTGACAGGATTATGAGATGTCCAGGCCAGGCAGAGGTCAGAGGAGATTGATACTAAGGAGATGATCCTCCGTGCTGAGCTGAGAAGCCACGTGAAGAAACCAGCCCGGGGGAGCCCGAAACCATCATCCCAGGGAAGACAGTCCTGCGTGGTCCGCGGCGTGCCTGTGTGGCATGGAGGGGCCCTCACCCCGAATGATTGTTAGCATCATACACTGGAGAAAGTCCTGCCCAGGGCAGCCAACCCTGACTCTACACCAGGAGACTCCACCCAGGAGGGGCTGTGACCGCACAGGACTGTGATGAAGGCCTTTGTTTCCAAGACTGTCCAGATACATGTTTGTGTTTCCATGTGCTGTTTCCCATGGCTGCCCAGATGTTTCCACCTTCTCAGGTGTTCCAGCTCTTCCACAGAACCGGTCTGAACTCTCCCCATGATCCCTATGCCTCTTCTGTGTGTGTGTGTGTGTGTGTGTGCGTGTATGTGTGTGTGTGTGTGTGTGAGAGAGAGAGAGAGAGAGACAGAGAGACAGAGAGACAGAGAGACAGAGAGACAGAGAGACAGAGAGAGAGAGAGAGAGGACTCCATAGCTGGCCTGCTTTTCTTGGGGGCATGAGAAGTGAGAGGGTAGGGTGTGTGAGGAGGGATGAAAAGGAAGGAGGGGAACTTGGTTTTTTTGCCAGTCCCTCCAGCTAGCAGTTGGCAGATATTCTCTACCAGGACTGGAACCAGGGGAGCCCCTCTTTGACAACAGCTACATGTCACTCAACAGAAGATGCCAGTGCTGGATCCTGCCAGGGTGGTGCTGGATTTGTTTGGATGAAGGGGGCAGTGGAGTGCCCGCTTCCTGACATCTCAGTCCTGACAAGGACCCACCTGGAAACTTCAAGGGATCACACTCGCCAGAGCAGTGGAGCCCGTTGCCAGAGAGGCTGCAGCTGAACCTACTGTGAGGATGTAGGAGACAGGCTGAGAGGAGGAAATGCCAGACCTTTAATGCTTCCTGCCCATCAAGGCTGAGCTTGATCCACCCAGTTTTCCAGACCGCACCTGCCCAAGCCCTCTGGAGCGTGGTGCCCATTGCTGCAGACTCAGCGGGACAGCTGTTCTCAACTCCTGTGTCAGCTCATCATTATCGTCAGAGCTAAACCTGCTGCAGTGCTTTCTAGATGCTAGGCGCTATTTTAAGCAAGTTGATGTATCAATCAATGTATGCCTTCAACAAGTCTGTCAGATCTTACAGATGAAGAATCTGAAGGACAGAGAGGTTAAGGAATCACTCAGCTCGGTCCATGGCTAGCAAGTGGAAGAACTGGGATTCAAATCGAGGTTGTCTAGTTTCAGAATCTGAGCTAAGATAATAATATTTAATTGTAGCAATTACAGTATTTTTATTTATTTTTGTCTCGTGGATACCCACATCATGTATATCATGGTTTTGGCTTTTTAGAGAAGGGAAGCTGAGGCTTAGAGAGGATACAAAGACTATCCAAGGTCACCCAGAGTTCACAGGGCAGAGCCAGTATAGGATTCAGAATAGACCCCAGGGCACCACTTTGTTGTATCATGTGTATCATTATCCTCACCTTCCCACGCCACACTGCTGTGAGGGGAACCCCTGCACCTCCGTCTCTGTGCCTCCCACCTGAAATGACACATGGAAAGCACTTTGCATGTTTCCTGGATCACAGTCACACTGAAAGAGATTCCCTCTCCATTTTTCTTGCCTGGAAACCAGGGCAGCGGCATTCTGAGCACAGGGCTCTGAGGGTCTCCAGCAGAGCATGTGCACAGGGACCTGAAGGGAGCCCTGTTTGGGTTCCAGGTGCCTGGGGTCTAAAAGGGTGTGGCAAGGAGTGTGGTGAGCAGCTACTTCCCCCTTGCACCAAGAAGGAAGGCTCAGGAATATGGCTACCAGCAGTGCCCCTGAAGTTATAGCAAAGCTTTTAGGAGATTTATAGAAAGTAAGCTGTAAAGGTCCTTACACATCATCCAGTCCAAGGATGGCAGAAACATCTGTCTGTCATTATTTCTCCATGCCTCGCCCCGTGCAGCACCCCCGATCAATCCTGGCACTCTCCTCCGAGACCTGGATGAGGATTCTCCTCAGTTCAGCACTCTGGCAGCCATCACTTGGGCTCACAAAGGAATTAAATCTGATTTGTTGCCCCCAACAACACTAAGCATGCTATTTTACCAGTGACTTGCTCAAGGTCACAGCCAGCTAGTGACAGTGCAGGGAAAGGAAGACAAAAGTTGGGAACTGGGCACCTTGCCAAGCCTCGTAGGACTAGAATCCAGGCGTCATAACTCCCAGGCCAGCCTTTGCCCATGCACCGGAGCCGTTCTGGCTGCTGGCCCACCAGGCTAACTGAAGGGTGTGGCGGAGATACTCTGGTTCCAGATATGCTTCCTTTTTCACTTGCAGCGCGCTCTGCCAAGAACAGGGACGAGGAGAGCTTGAATCAGGAGGCCAAATCCAAGCCTCAGGCCAAAGCAGAGAGCAGACCAGAAGGTGAGAGGGTGGTGAGACCAGCAGGTTTTCTCCGGCACCTTCCTTCCTCCTGTCTGACACCTGACAGGACTGAGGCAGGGCTCTTGGCCTCTCGGAGCCAGTCAGCTGGAGTGGTGACCTGGTGCTGCCTGCCCTTCGCTGTAGTCCAGGGTCCCTCTTCCCCAGCAGTCCAGCACTGTCCTCTCTGCACTCTCCTTACGTGGGGTAGGCAAGGCCAGACTGAAGGTTGTTGAACTCCTACATCTGTTTTTGCTAAATCTTGTCCCAAATTAGGCTACATGGACTCTAGTTCTTATTCCTGCCACTTCTACACAAGGATTGTTCTGGTAGGGATTGATCTGAGACCAGCAACCCCAGTGAGGAAAGGATACCGGGGTCTGGTGACACAGAAATCCAGCATCTGTGGGCAGCTGGGACAGGGAGTGTGAGACAGCCACTGCCCCGTGTGCTCTACACTGCACCCCAGGACTCCCTGCTGTACTCAGTAACCGTTGGAGGGAGGTAGAGCACCAGTGATCATTCCCATTCTATAGACACCATCTTCTAGACAACGGAGGCTCAAAGAGGTCAAGTGACTTTCCCAAAGCCACACAGCCAAGAAATGAAAGAGCCTGTACTTAAACCCAGCTCTACAGACTTGTCATTGCTTCCTAGATGCTGTCTTTGAAATCACTAGGATCCTCTCCATGCAGCTGGTAGGGGGAAAGGTCAGACCCTTAGGGCTGGGGCTTTACCCTCTCTCTGTTCCAGTTGCCTGTGCTGGCCAGGATGGAAATGCCTGCGAATACAGAGGGAGCAAGGATTGCCATTTCCCAGGTGTCCTTTCATCTGTACATATGTCTGCGGAAAGGACAGGAACAGTTCACATCACATCATTTTACTTTTTCTATCAACAAGAAATTCCCCTTCTGAGATAAGGAAGTGGACAAGTCCGATAGCCCTGTAGCCACTCACAGCAGTCTCTGTTAGCTGCCCTCCACACCTGGCACTCTTCTGACCTATCCCATGTTTATCCTTTAAAGAGGAGGAGCCAACCATGCTCCCTGCGGTCAAGGTCACAGCAGCCCCTGCTCCAGACGTCAAGGGCGATCAGGAGGAGGATCCTGATGGTCAGGTAGGCACAAGCCTCTTCCCAGGGAGAGGAGTGAGAGACCCAGGGAAGGACTCGACCAAAAAAGTCTTCTTTCCTGGAGGTCTGAGGGTCACTCCTCTGGGGTAAGCGTTGCGAAGATGAGATTCTTCCTGGGGCCAGTTAATGCACCAGCACACCTGAGTGTGAGCCAGAGAACATATGTGAGAATGTGTTGCCAACTGTCACGTACTGTAAAAACATAAGAGATAACTGTTGAGGGTCTCTCATCAACTCAGGGACGGTGAGACCAGTCAGCTCAAAATGCCAGGGGGAGGGTGCTGGCTAAAGGCCTTGGAATCTTCCCGAGTTCTGATACTGCTGTCTTACAGCCTCAGCCTCTCCCACCTGCTACAGCCAAACTGGACTTCTTGTCTTCATGCTTTTCTACCTGGCCCAGATGGTTTCCTTCCCCTGGAATGCCTTTTCCTTCTTCTTCAGATATCCCAACCTGCCTCCAGGCGTGTGCACATGCCTCCTTTGCCATAGGAGAATGTCTATGCTACATTGTTCCTCTCCCAGGACTCTTAGCACTGTCTTCCTTGTACTCTTAGTTCCGCTGCTAGGTGGTGAGGTTCTGAAGGCAGGATCCAATTCTGAGTCATCTCTGTTTCCCCCACAAGAGAAACTCAGGGCACAATAAGGGTCGAGTGACTGGCAATAAATTAACAATCAGTTTGCAGGTTTCATCGCTGTGCGTGTTTTTTTAAACTTGACACTCCAAAGCACTCAAATATATCTCATCCTTAAGCCAGCGATTTGGGTTCAGTGTCTAAGACATCGTCATGGTATCATGAGTCTTCTGAGTAGGTCTCAGATAGCCAGCTCAGTTAAAAGTGATTATGAGGGCTGAAACTGGTTTGGCTCAGTGGATAGAGCGTCGGTCTGTGGACTGGAGGGTCCCAGGTTCGATTCCAGTCAAGGGCATGCACATTGGTTGTGGATACATCCCTGGTGGGGGGCTAGTAGGAGTCGGCTGGTTGATGTTTCTAGCTCTCTATCCCTCTCCCTTCCTCTCTATAAAAAAATCAATAAAATATATATTTTAAAAAATAAAAGTGATTAAGAGGAACACCAGGGCAGGGAGTGAAGCTTGGTGTCACCAGGCCTGAGAAGGTATCTGTGACCCTAGAGGCGTCTCACTCCATGTCTGGCTCTCCCTCACATGCCCTCCTCTGTGTGCATGCTTTCCCAGTAGCCCAACTCTATTTGCTTCCTTATTAGCTCACACAGCCCTAAACTACTACCCTAGTTCTCCAGTCTACAGGGGGATCCATGAGTGATTGGCTCCTAGTCACAGAAGAGAGAAAATTCATTTGAACCAGGTCATGGGGCAGGGATCCAGTGTCCAATCAGCTGTGGCAGGGAAAGGTGGGGTGCTTTGACTTTAACAAGGAAGAAGGGATATTAGGGGCAGCAGTTTTTAGAGAAGAGGGTACAGGCTGGGCAGACACTCCCATACCTATAGATTTAAATTACTTGTCATCTTCTCCAGAAAACCTCTCCTGATGGGGCTGTGAGGGAGGCAGGAATGACTTCAGACTAAAATCTCACTCTTCGTTCCCAATTCAAAGCAAAGCCTTGCACAGACTAATATTTGACTTCATCAGAGGTTCCTAACCCTGGTTGCATAATAGAGTAATTTGGGGAAGCTTAAAAAAATGCCCAGGCCCCATCCTCAGTCAATTAAGCCAGACTATCTGGGTTGGGCATGAATGTTTTAAAAGTTTCCAGGTGACTTTAATATGCAGCAGAGTTTGAGACTCACTGAGCATCCCTTGGGGGTTGGCTAGGTCATGAAATTTGTTATAGAAAACATACTCCATGAGCACACAGTCCAGGCCATTTGTTTGTTTGGGTCAGCATGTTGTCATAATTAGTTGAGAGCCTACTCTGAGGACCCTCAGAATCAATGGCTTTAGAGTGCATGGAATCAGCCCATGGTTCCCAAACACTGGTCTGCAGATGGGCTTGTTGGGAGCACTAGTGAGCACATTAAAATAGATCCCTGGCTTCCAGTCCCAAATATCCAGATGGGGCAAAGAAATGTGTATTTCTTTCTTACTTTTTTTCTTTTAAGATTTTAAAATTGATTTTTAAAGAGAGAAGAAGAAAATGAAGAGGGAAACATCAATCTGAAAGCAAAACATTGATCCTCCCTGGGATTGAGCTTGCAACCCAGACATGTGTCCTGATCGGGAATCTTAACGGGAACCTTCTGGTGTGTGGGATAACATAACCAACTGAGCCATGCCAGCCAGGGCAGAAATATGTATGAATTTTCTTTCTTTCTTTCTTTCTTTCTTTCTTTCTTTCTTTCTTTCTTTCTTTTTTTTTAAAGAAAGAAACTAATGAAAGTTGTATTCATATTTTTGGCTTTTTAAAAAATATTTTATTGATTTTTTTACAGAGAGGAAAGGAGAGAGAGAGCTAGAAATGTCGATGAGAGAGAAACATCTACCAGCTGCCTCTTGCACACCCCCTACCGGGGATGTGCCCGCAACCAACGTACATGCCCTTGACCGGAATCGAACCCGGGACCTTTCAGTCCGCAGACCAACGCTAGACCACTGAGCCAAACCGGTTTCAGCATATTTTTGGTTTTTTAAAAAAATATATTTTATTGAGTTTTTAACAGAGAGGAAGAGAGAGGGATAGAAAGCTAGAAACATCAATGAGAGAGATACATCTATCAGCTGCCTCCTGCACACCCCTCACTGGGGATGTGCCATGTACAAGGTACATGTCCTTGACCGGAATCGAACCCGGGACCCTTCAATCCGCAGGCCGACGCTCTATCCACTGAGCCAAACCGGTTTTGGCAGAAATACATATTTCTAATGAGCTTTATACACTATAATGTTTGGGAACCAAAGGTCTTATTTGGCCCTGGCATTTGCAGTACAGCGTAGGTTTGTGGTTAAGAGGCCAAGAATTGAACTATCCATATTCAAATCCCAACTTTATCACAAACTGTGTGGACCATGGGCAAGTTATTTAACTACTCTGTACCCTAGTTTTTCCATCCATCAGATGGGTTAATTCTATTTATATCATTAATTAATTGCTCATAAAACATAGTAATTGCTAGCTATTATTATTATTATTATTATTATTATTATTATATCACTTATCGGGGTACCTGGCACTTGAAAGCCATCAATAAGTAAATATTATCATCAATTTATACATGTGATGTAATATAATAGTATAGGAGTTTAGTGGACTCAGCAATGTTATATAATCACCAAAAGATATAATGCAATATTAATGGAAACATAATATCTGAGACGAGGAAAGTGATAATCCTATTAAACTCTGTGCAGTGTTCTGTGTTCAGGTTTAGAAGCCTCCTCACCAGATATAAGCTAATTAGAATGAGTTCACCAAGCTGGGGATGAGGCTCTAGGCCATTAAGGGGGGAAGACAGAAGGACCTGGGTATCTCTAATGCAGGGAAGAGAGCTGTCTTGTGGAAGAGTGATTAGCTTTGCTCTATGCATCTCCAAAGAGTAAATCTAGACACAGAGGGTAGCTCCTTGGTATAAATATGAACTTCAAACCAAGCAGAGTTGCCAAAGATGACAGGAGCTTCTTCTGGTGAGTTTTCCATCCCTGAAAATGCTAAAATAAAGATTACACAACCACTGGGTAGGAATGTTATGAAGGGGAATTTTGCTGAGTAATTGCACTGGTTTTCTCCTCATACAAGAGTTTTTAGTTATATTATGAGAGAACAACAAAAATAATAGGAAGAAACTGAGAAAGAAAACAAGCAGAGAAGTTACGTTAATCGGTTGGCTTTGGATTGCAGGAAGGAGATGTGGCTGGAGCTGAGAGCACAGGTGTAATGACAGGCAAAGAGGTTGAAGATCCTCATGAAGGTGAAAATGGAGGTGAAACTCAGCTAGACGGTGAAGGTCAAACTGAAGCTGAAGGGAAAGGAGACAATGAAGGTGAAGGTGAAATCCAAGCAGAAAGAAAAAGAAATGATGAAAGTGAAGGTGAACTCCAAACGGAGGGAGATGCTGGTGAAGTGAAAGGTGACACTGAAGAGCAGGGATTCAATGTTGGAAGTCAAGGTGAAACCAGCAGTGATGAGAAAGGTACAGATGGCAATGGGGCAGGTGATGGAGGTGGTGGTGAACATGAAGAGAACAAGAGTGAAGTCCAAGCTGAAATGAAAGAAAACGATGAAGGGGAAGGTGAACTCCCATCAGAGGGAGAAGATGGAAAAGTGAAAGGTGATGGTGAAACCAAAGAGCAGGACTTCTGTGCTGAAAATCAAGGTGAAGTCAAAAGTGATGAGAAAGGTAGAAATAGTGAAGGAGGAGGTGATGGAGGTGACAGTGAAGAGGAAGAGGAAGATGAGGATGAGGAGGAGGAAGATGAAGAGGAGGAGGAAGAGGAAGAAAACGAGGAGCCCTTGTCCCTGGAGTGGCCCGAGACCCGGCAGAAGCAGGCCATTTACCTCTTCCTCCTGCCCATTGTGCTCCCACTGTGGCTGACAGTGCCCGACGTCCGGAGGCTGGTGAGTTTGCCCAGCCATACCCTAGCCTGCCTATCTCCAGAGGCTGTGGGTCTCTAGGCATTCCACCCAAGAGGAGGGAGAGGACACGGTCAACCAGCTTGGCAGGGCTCAACCACAGAGAGGATTTGGGCTGGAATTTGCAGCTCTGGAGGGGACCATGCACCTAGGGGGATATGCCATGGGCTTGTGAGGCCCTAAAATGTGCTTATTTCCACCACTGTAAGCAATGTGAACTAGTCCCTCCTTGAGTCCTGTTTCAGTATGCTGATTTTAATATAAGAATGATGCCACCACACTCCTCCATATTTCACAGGGTTACTGTGAAAACCCAAAGTGATAAGTGCCATTTCTTCCCAGCATTCCTATTTTTAGGGAAAAATCTGACTAGCATACCCCACCCATATTCTGTCTCTGGGTCTGGAGATGGGTAGGGCAGAGAGGGGTTGCAAAAGCCAAATCAAATACCTAGATTGGCTTGGTTCTGGGTCAAGCAAATAGCTCTTCAGTTTGGAGACTACTACTACTGAATACCCTACTGACTAAACTCCCCTGCGGGCCACCCCCCCCCCCATCCTTTCCCTGCTAAGTCAGGGTGCTCACTGGAAACAGATTTCATCTCTAGCTCCTCTCCATCACCCCTCCAGAAGATCTCGTCACTGATTCTGGGGCTCTCTCAAAAGGGCCAAAGTCCTTTAGCCTCTGAAACTCACATCTTTCTTTTTATACTTTCGCATAGGAGTCTAGAAAGTTCTTTGTTTTCACCTTCCTGGGATCCATCATGTGGATAGCCATGTTCTCATACCTTATGGTGTGGTGGGCTCACCAGGTGAGTACAAAGCAGGAACTAAACCCTGTATCAGCAAGTTCAAAGGCCACTTTTTCCCTTCTGGGTGAATTTCCAGTGCTTTGGGAATGGTGAGGATCAAGTGCATTTGTAGTTTCTACATTGTCTGTAAAGGCAGCCTTTCTATTCCAGTGAATGTAGTACTCTTCAAGTGTGGCTTTCCTTACATTCACATGCAGCGTGGCCTCGAAGGCCCTTCCCAATCTGCTCATCGCCCTATTCTCTGCTTTCTCTGCCAGGCATCTCCCACCTTCCCACCTGGTGAACTCTACACACTCGTGAGAGCAAGCACAGCTTTGCCCTGTCTCTGGCATTTTAATCCTCTGAGTGCCCATGGCTTTTCTGTTCTATCTGGAATATTGCACCAGCACAGAGCTGTAATCGCTGTTTATGATCTTTTCCCCATCACGAGGCTGAGCGTAGGGTCAGAGTTGTACTGCTCATACTCTTCTCTGCAGCTCTCAGTTCCTGGCACATGGCAGGTGTCCATGGTTCTGGAAATGGAAATGCCACGTGAACAGATCTTTGGAGGGCAGTTCTTTTAGAAGTGGAGGTACGGTTGTTTGAATGTCAGGGGCAGGTGGTATTGTCGATGGACTTGTAGTCCATCTTGGATAAGAGCAGAGTCATTCTCTGGAGCCTTGAGCAGGGGCCCCGTCTCTCCAGCTGTCAGTTCGCCATGACCCTGCCTTACCCAGACCGTGGGAGTGTGCTGAGCTCCATGGGAGGTGTTGGGTTTGCACAAAGCAGTACGTGGAAGAGCCTCAGATTTTCCACTTGCTGTTGCCGAGGTTTTTTTATTACTGTTACTGTTTGCCAGGTTGGTGAAACAATAGGGATTTCTGAAGAGATCATGGGTTTGACGATCCTGGCAGCAGGCACATCAATTCCTGACCTCATCACCAGCGTGATTGTTGCCCGGAAAGGCCTGGGAGACATGGCCGTGTCAAGCTCTGTGGGCAGTAACATATTTGACATCACCGTGGGGTGAGTGGCGAAGGTGCTTTTTAAGGAATATTAAGTAAGACTGGAAAGCCTTGTGTTGGCTCTGTTCGTTGGTTTTCTGCTTCATTCATTATACATGGGATAAAAGGGCATTTATAGTATTAGTTTCTATAAGGCAACAAAGTATTCTCCCTTCATTAATCACAGACAGATGAGATAATAGAACTAAAATGCTGCCTGAAATGTAACCGACTGGAATTTATAGATGGGTTGAAAAATGAAGTCCATTAGATTCCATTACTAAACACCGCCAGCTGCTCTGCTCACTGACCTGCAAGGTGGTGGAGGTGGGGTTGGGACAATGACTCAGTCTCACTTCCTGATGTTCTTGTTCCTTTGCATTTGGGTTCCTGCCAGCTCTAAAAGCATTTTGTATAAACAAGCAAATGCTGCATCCTGCTGCACCATGCCCTTACCTGGCCTATTTTCATTTCCCTAGGCTCGTCCTGGACTTGAGTGGTGGCTTCGGTTCCATTAATTTGAATTTTTGTGTATGGGTGGGGCTGGGAAAGGGCTTAGGAGAGCCCTGGTCCCTAATTTGAAGGAATGCTATCCCGAGCTGGTTTTTTCCTCCCATTTTATCTTATCATAAAAATCTAGAGATTAGAGTTGAACATCAACATATCTGGTTAGTCATACGGAAGTCATTCAGTATGAAGAAAAAACCCTCAGACCCAGAAAAGTCCGGTTTTAATCCAGGCTCTCCCAGTTATTAGCTGTGAGCCCACGGGCATGTAATTGAACTTTTCTAAACTTTGGTATCCTCTTCTGTGAAATAGGACTAATATTTTCTGCTCTATTTCATAGATTGTGTGTGTGTGTGTGTGTGTGTGTGTGTGTAAAAATGAGAGCTTTGTAAATTGTAAAATACAGTTTAAGTATATGGGATGATTATAAACATGAAAAAAATACTCATTGTTTCTTCAATCTCACAGCCTGCCTGTTCCCTGGCTGCTTTTCTCTCTCACCAACGGCCTGCAGCCTGTCCCGGTCAGCAGCAACGGCCTGTTCTGTGCCATCGTCCTGCTTTTCCTCATGCTCCTGTTTGTGATCTCTTCAATCGCGTCATGCAAATGGAGGATGAACAAGATCCTGGGCTTCACTATGTTCCTCCTTTACTTTGTATTCCTGATAATCAGTGTGATGTTAGAAGACCGAATCCTATCCTGTCCTGTCTCTATCTGAGTCCCGTCACTGTTGCTCAACGTGGACATGGATCAGGAAACCACGCCAGAAGTTACTGTACCTCTTGGTACACGGGTGAATGAACATTATCCAGGAGAGGGAACGGAGAGGCTGAGGGCATCTGATGTCAGTGTGACACAGGAGTGAAGGTTATCGTTGGAAACACCTGCGGCTCTTTGTGGATTAAGAATCTCACTTCTGGGGTCCAACCCTTACTGGCTCAGACAACGGTCACGTGGACTCCAGTAAAAGGACCCCTGGAGTCTGGGACAGGCACAATAAGACAAGCCACCAAGCTCACGATTCCTGATTATTAAAGGGCTGCTTAAATTATTTAATCCAAAAGATGCAGATGTGGTCTCTACCTGACCCTCCTGGCCCCTGCCCCAAGCACATGCTGCACTTCACTGTCTCCTCTTTTTCTGTTCGAAGCATGAGGTTCAAAACCAGGTTTGTAATCACCGCTGGTTCAGTTACTGGTGAGTGTAAGAGCTAAGGCTATAGGAAAAAATGAAATATACAGGAATCAATTATCATTAGTAAGATGTGTACCAACACACATAGCTTAAAATGATTGCATTAGCTCTTATTGCATTTCTGAAAAGTGAAATCAAAGTAATCCACGAAATTAAAATTTGTAATTTGCCCTTGAATTGGAAGGCCTGAATATTAGAGGAGGAAAACTACTGTAAGGGCTATTTAAAAATATGTACTTATTAGAAAATCCTAGTTAGTGTGTCTCCATCAGGTGGTCTCCCTGAGGGATTAGACATATAACACAGGGGCTGGTCCCGGCTCTGCCCCTCCAGCATTTCTCACCCAACAGCTCAGCTGCTCCTAGTGAGTGAGGAGGTAGAGTTCAGTCGGTAGAGCTAAGTCTGGTTTATAAAGTAAGAGATCCAGTGGGGCAATGCCACTTTTGTATGTTAACCTAGATGGGATTATAAAGCAGTAAGATAGATGTCTTGTGTGGCTTTACAAGTGGATATTAAGGCAACCCCAAAGGAGAAATCCCCCAAAATGCTTGGCACAATGGCAACACAGTTGAGAACAAAAGTATTTCTACTTCCAGGACAGCTAAGCGTAAAGGACACTTGTTTTTAAAAAGCATGTGGTTGTTTAAACATTTCATGTGGAATTTGAAGTGCTTGTATATTAAATACCAATGCTTACTGCTTTTACTAGCATCAAGTTAAGGGACACATGAGAAATAAACAGTTCTATGACCCTGGTTTCAGAGCAAGGGAGCTGAGGGGACTGTAGATTTTGATGGTAAATAGAGCTTTATTTGCAACATGAGAGAGGATTCACTGAAGACTAGAAGAGAGCAGGACAGATGTCACATGAAAAAAAAAATCAAACATTTTGGTGTTGATGGGCTGTGTTCAAAGAAAGTACTTAAGTCCACAATCCATCTTGAGCTTGGGTTAGTTAATTTAATTAATGGCCTCACTATCCCAGGATTCATGTTCCTTAGAAATGACTTTCATTCAACTTCAATAAATTGTGATGCCTATTGGTGTTTTACAAACATGGTCAGAATGCTCCAGAGAAGACTGATGAAGAATGTGGAATCATATTCAAATTCCATAATCTGAAGTTAGTTGCCCTCATCTCTGATGCTGCTGCAGTGCCCGGTCCCCACACGCCATGACCTAAGGAGGGAGGTTCCAATGCCAAAACTCTAGCCACCAGCCTGGTTTCAGCAGCCAATTCCAGCTATCCGAGGGGAATTCCTCCCCACTGATGGCCAGGCACCTGACGCCCTTCCCCAGAATGACTGAGTGGGGAGTGATGGACAGTGAAATGTTCTGTAACGATAAAGCTGCTTCATGATTAAAATAAACGCTAATGATCTAACAACCTTTTCCTGAATTTTTGGCATTTCTCTTTGCCTAGAAAGGAAGTTCTGATAACTTTACACTATGATAGAAGGGGTTAAGCATATAAAATGAAAGCTGTGTCTTGATGGGTGAATAGGAATTCAAGAGGAAAAGGAAAGATTTCAGGGAAGTGGAAAACTTATGTAACTTCTAAAAGATGCTTGGAAGTTACAATTTGTCATACATTTACAGATCTATAATTTATTAAAATTGTGCTGTTTTAGAGCTGGGGGGTGGGCACAGCCTCAGGTCCTCCCTCCCCAGCCCAGTGCCACATGCCTCAGGTCCCTGCTGATCGCTCCTCACAAGATCCCTGCATCCACTATGGGCGCAGCCATCTTGTGTTACGGGAACCCTGCCTCTGCTGTAGGCACAGCCATCTTATGACAACGTGAGGGTTAATTTGCATATTATATAGTATTGAATACCAAAAGCAGCCAAAATTGGAATGTAATACTCTGTGAAAAGCCTGGTAGATACAAATGAAGAAATGGTCGACCTTACGTGTCAAAGAATACCCTTGGTCCTGACCCCTTTTTGTGGGCAGGTCCTGTTGCAGGTGGGGCTGGTCTCTACAAAAGGTGCAGGGAAAGAGCTCATGATCGGGCTGTCTATCCCTGGGGAAGGGGATCACTAGAACCAGCAGCACCCTCTGGCCTAAGGCTGCCCACACACCCAAGGCACTGCTTCTGCTCTCAGGCCCTTCCCTGTGATGAGCAGGTAAAACCTGGAGAATTTCATTTAGAGAAAATTCCATCAGTTGCTCCAGTGGTCTGTCACAGTTCTATGTTTATAAAGAAAATCATTAGATACAAAAGGAGGGAGCCATCCAAATGAACAGCAACTGTGGAAAGGGCCACAGTCACTTTGTCAGATGAGTTTGTTCCCATCTCAGAGAATAAGCCCAAGCACACAGATTTTTTGAATCAGAGTCAGAAATGCCTATGTGAATCTGTACACTGTCAATTTTGTAAACAAGAATAATTAAGCCAGCAAATGTACTGTGAGGCCAGAGGAAGAGGGTAATGTGAAGGTATTAAAAAGAAGAGACCAAGTACTTAGGATATGAAGGTAAACTGGTAGGCAGCTGCTACAGAATTCAATTCTGAAGTGAAACAGCTTGTGTTTAAACCAGGTGTGGGCAAACTACGGGCCCGCGGGCCGGATGGCTGTTCTAAACTATTGAAATTAAAAAAAAAAAAAGACCATACCCTTTTATGTAATGATGTTTACTTTGAATTTATATTAGTTCACACAAACACTCCATCCATGCTTTTGTTCCGGCCCTCCGGTCCAGTTTAAGAACCCATTGTGGCCCTCGAGTCAAAAAGTTTGCCGACCCCTGGGACTCTAAACAGAAAGGGCAGAGAATACAAACTCGAGCACAAAGGTGGGGCAGGTGAAGACTGCTCTTTCCCTTCCTGCTCTGAGATAAAGTGCCTGAAAGCAGCTTTTGAGGTCTAGAGAGAGAACTAAAAACAAAGTGTATCACACTTTACCATACAAATGGACATTTTCTTACTGTATACTTACAAAATATTTAGAAATTCAACATAACAGCCTTCTATTTACAGTAGGCTAACAATTGTTAGTTGCACTAAAATTATAGTAATTATCAGCATTAAGTAAATTTAGTATTTGTCACCTGAAATGCTGAACCAACATTTTCAGGGATCATTTATCTATGTACAGAAATGGAAAGACATATTAGAAAATCCTATATAACAAAGAGCTAATATGCAAATGGTTGTCACACCCTCATGCCCTTGTGTCTTCATGCCGGGGCCGGGGGACCTGAGGTCGCGCCCCCCACTGGGGTCAGAGAACTAGCGGGCAAGGGGAATTGAGGCTACACCCCCACTTGGCAGGGCTTGATGGGGGACCTGAGGCTGGGTCCCCCACCCTGCAGGGCTTGATGGGGGTGGAGCCAGCCAGATCTGCGTTTCATGCAAATTTGAGACACACGATGTGTGGGCAGGGACTTCACTCTGGGTCCGCGGTGCACCCCAGACTTTGACAGGAGGGAGATTTTCATATACATTTTACTAATTTTTAAAAAATCTCTGACACTTCTATTATAGAGAAAGGGCAAATAGCAAAATTAAAATATTTCCTCTAATTCCCTTTTAATGTGCACGAATTTTGTGCATTGGGCCACTAGTCGTACAATAAAACAGACTGGTATTTTAGGGTTTTAAAGCAAAAAAAATAAACATCCCTCCCATCATAAAAGACAAAAACCAAAATACGAACAAGCTGCACAACTCCCTGACAATAGGATGAAAAATTGATTGAGTATGATATAAAATACACGTGTGACATTCAAAACACAATTGAAAAAAGTAGTAAAGTTATACCAGGACACAGAATGATTTATTTGCAACTATTAAACATATAAACAAAACTAAGAGTAAGAAAATTAGAGACAGAAAATATAGCAAAGGGTATTTCTCTTCAACACAACTGGCCACGATTCTCTAAAATGTATGGTCAACAGAGAAAAAAACTGAAGGAAAGAATGCATAGGGTTATTTTAAAGGATGATCATATTTTAATTTTGTTTTAAGCAGAGTTTACCACTTCCTTTTCATGGTTCAGAATATTTTTTAAGACTAAATTTGTGTAAATAATATTCCTTGGGGATTAACAGTAGGGGAAACAAAACCCAACCAAAAGCAGAAACAAAACTGTGTGTGTGGGGAGGAGATATAAATTACATTCACTTTCCAAATAAGTTTGACCCATGAAGAACGGGCTTTTCCTCACCGAGTTTGGTCAGAGTTGAAATAAAAAAAACTGTGACTCATACTGTGTTAAAGATAGGTAAACAATAGTGAAAACTGTTCTTATAAGGGACACACACCAACCAGCAAACAACAGAAGCCAGAATAGAACCCCAGGATCCTGTTTGGAGGGGTGTTTGAGGGCAATGCCAACAGGCTCACCCATCACGTATTTCTCACTAGACAACTTGCAAGAGATTCACAACAGCGGTCGCCAACAAGTGGTCCGCAGGCCTGGTGGTCCCTGAGGTCCAAAGGGTTGGTGACTGCTGATTTAGAAATGATAAAACTCAGAATGTGAAGCTTGGATATGAATAGTAAAAGACAAAATTGCAGTGGTATTTACAAAGGAGAGGCAGACACATGTGCATAGCACCAGATTTTTCAAGTAAGCAAGTTTAGCCCCAAACTAAGTGAACTAAAATATTACATTTTCAAACTCTTCCCATTGTTTTCCAGAGTAGAAGAAAGCTGCGAAAGGTTTCGGCTTGGTGATATTCACTAACGGTGTGATCTCAAAAGGTGGTTTTCTGTAGCTGAACGGATTCTAAGTCTCAGGACTCCATGATATCTCCAGTCCAAATGTCCTCGATGCTACTGGCTTTATACATAAATTGAGACCACCCATTTTTTTTCTTTGAAATTGGCTAGAGAATCCCTTCCTGAATGATAATGTATGCAAACATACACACAAATTGAAAAATCTATAAATAATTCTAACAGCCAAAGAATACTTTTGATCAGAATTACCCAAAGAAAGTAAAATTAGAAATGAGATTAAAAATATATTTTAGAGTCTATTCATGGTGCTTAAATATTCAATTTATTGTCTGACTTCTGGATTTTAAATTCCATAAGCTTCAGATCCTGAAGGCTTATTGAAAAAGCCAATTTCTGCCAGGACCAGTTTGGCTCAATGGATAGAGCATCGGCCTGCGGACTGAAAGGTCCCGGGTTCGATTCCGGTCAAGGGCATGTACCTTGGTTGCGGGCACATCCCCAGTAGGGGGTGTGCAAGAGGCAGCTGATCGATGTTTCTCTCTCATCGATGTTTCTAACTCTCTATCCCTCTCTCTTCCTCTCTGTAAAAAATCAATAAAATATTAAAAAATATATTTAAAAAAAAGAAAAAGCCAATTTCCTCAATATTGGAAATTCTCTCTGACTTTACTTTTAGACAGTTATTACTTTCTACTTTTGAAAAAAAATTGAATAGTTATATGTGTATACAATGTTAACTGAATACTCCAGTAGACCATATTCCCGATAAATACAGTACAATTTGCATCATACCCAATATTTTAGTGTTAAAATCTGGAATAGAGCATATTGTCTGACATATTTCCCAACATAAATATTTATGTAGAGTATTAAAATTTAAGCTGATATTTGGCTTTGTAAGCTATTTTCCCTGTGGACTGTGTGTATCCATTAGCAATAGAGAAAATTTGGAATTGTGGTACGCTGACCCTGACTTTGCAGAAACAGACTTTAACCTCTGGGGCCCTCCTTCCACAGGCTCAGTGAGTCCGTCTGGGCAGTGCACGCCCTTGCCATGACTCACTCACTGCAGTGAGGCGGAGGAGCACTAACGTGCAATTCCAGGACAACACAGACACTATCACGGACAACTTTTTTTAATCATTCCCCCAAGTAATAAAAAAAATATAGATAGATAGATATACATATAGAGATCTGCAACTGTACTAGTTACTTCAAATAGCAGACAAGGAAAATAAGCACTTAATTGCTTGCTTTACAAGTTTAAGTTCATTTTAAGCTTGCTATATTAAGTTTAAAAATTAAAAAAATATCAACTTACTATAAACAATTTAAAATATGTATAATACAACTTCATGGTCAAAACATTTGACTAGTCTATGAAAACAGGAAATACTACATTAGTTCAAGTTCCATACATGAGTTTTCAATCAGTCTCAAGAGAAACCATGAAAAGGTTGTTTTATTTTATGGGAACTAATTTTGTTTAGGGATTTCCTCATCACAAAACTAATTGATTGTTACAGAAAAAGTAAAAAAAAAAAAAAAAAAAAAAAAGGAAAGGGGAAACAGAGTGGCTCTCTCCCTATTTGTCACTATTCTCTTCTTAAAATATTCTGTACATAAGCTATATGGACATTCTGAACCATTTACAAATCCATTTTCAAAAATTGAAGAAAAAAGTTTAGAGTCTAAAAGTGTTATTTTATACACGGACTATATAATACATATTGAAAGTAAACTCACACACACACACACACACACACACACACACACACACACACACATCTTAAAGATAAGGTTCTCCAAAGGTTTTTCGACATTCCATCACTCCTGTACTTGGTGGTCTGTCACAGTTGTGTGTACTCTTGACTTGACTAGGTGTGAGACGATCGTATGCCATCTTGTATTCTTTATCAAATACATCTAAAAAATTCACAAAGAAACAAAAGCATAAAGAAATTTATATTAGACTTTGACAACAACCAAGTGTTGTAATACTACAGAACTGCAAAATTAAAGACCAAGAAGGAATCTTGAGGTTTTTTCCTGACAACTAAAGGACCACAGAACTTCAGAGCTGGAACACGGGGACTTTAGAGTCCACAGCTTTTAGCTCTTTAGAGTGAGATTACACAGACCAGTGAAATTTAAAGCTTTAAGATACCAACTTTTAAAAATGATTTTCCCAAATTTTAAAATTGAGGTAAATATATATAACATAAAATTTACCATCTTAACCATTTTTAATTGATTTTTCTTTCTTTTTTTTTAGGGAGAGGGAAAGAGAGAGGATTAAGAGAAGGGGAAGAGGGGAGGGGAAGGGAAACCTCTATCTGTTGTTTCACTTATTTATGTTGATTCTTATATATGCCTTGACGGGGACTTAACCTCAACCTTGACATAATGGGACTCTGCTCTAACCAACTGAGTTACACAGCTAGGGCCACTATCTTAGCCACTTTCAACTATACAGTTCAGTGGTATTACATACATTCATAATGTGCAACCGTTATAATCATCCATCTCCATAACTCTTTTCATCTTATAAAATGGAAACACTATATACATTAAACAATAATTCCCCATTTTCCACTCCTCCAGCTCCTGGAAACTACCATTCTACTTTAGTCTCTACGAATTTGACTACTATAAGTACTTTATAAATGGACTCATAATAGAATTTGACTTGTTGTGACTGGCTTATTTCGCTTAACATAATGTCCTCAAGACATTATCCATGTTGTAGCATATGTCAGAATTTCTTTACTTTTTAAGACTGAATAATATTCCATTGTATGTATATACCACATCTTGTTTATTCACTCATACTTCAATGAACACTTGAGTTGTTTCCATTTTAGCTTTTATGAATAATGCTGCTATGAGCATGGGTACACAAATGTCTCCTTAAGTCCCTGCTCTCTCTTTTTTTAATATATATTTTCATTGATTTAGGAAAGGAAGGGAGAGAGAAATAGAAACACCAACAACGAGAGAGAATCATTGATTGGCTGCCTTTTGCATGTCCCCCACTGGGGATCGAACCCATAACTCGGGCATATGCCCTTGACCAGAATCGAACCTGGAACCCTTCAGTCCTCAGGCAGATGCTCTATCCACTGAGCCAAACCAGCAAGGACAAGACCCTGCTTTCAATTCTTTGGGGTATATATCCAGAAGTGGAATTAATGGATCATATGGAAATTTTATTGCTACCATTATTATTATTATTAACATTAGCAAAATATCAAAGTATCTCATATCAAAAAATCAAAGAAAAAGTATATTATATGAATATAAATTATTAAAATAATAAAGACTACTGCCCAAACCGGTTTGGCTCAGTGGATAGAGTGTCCGCCTGCGGACCGAAAGGTCCCAGGTTCGATTCCAGTCAAGAGCATATACCTTGGTTGTGGGCACATCCCCGGTGGGGGGTGTGCAGGAGGCAGCTAATTGATGACTCTCTCTCATCAATGTTTCTAATTCTCTATCTCTCTCCCTTCCTCGCTGTAAAAAAATCAATAAAATATATTTAAAAAATAATAATAAAGACTACTAATATAAAAATTATACTATATTAAAATATATACATAGACATATTTTATGATATATAAGTATCACATGTTAAATATTATGCAGAATTACCTATATCAATGTTTTCTCTTCCCAGTGCCACAAGTGAGAGAAAAAGTATTTCTCTATATAAACTCCTGGAGGGAAAAAATGGAGAAGATATTACTAACCATATAGTTTATTCATTTTCTACAAATATGCTAACAAATTACTAATATGCCTAGAGGAACAATATGTTCATTTAAGATAATGACTTACCTCTGTCTTTTAAAATGAGGACATTTATTCAGTGTCTCTAAAATCTGACTCATTGGTCCATAGACATCATTCATTTTAATGCTTTTTACCATATTTTTCAATAGTTCTTGGCTAAATGAATTATCACCTTTTTGTAATAAATGGACCACTGGATACTTTTGGGCTGTAAAAGAACCAAAAAACAGTTAAAGGAAAATGTTCTTTGTAGAAAGGAGAATATAATTAAGCAGCAACTGATAGCTGGCAAAGAAGTTACAAAGCACTGAAAATAAATTAAGGGCAATAGAAGTCTTAAAGTGAAGAAAGAAAAAAGAAAATAAAAAAGATAAATAATGACAAAAATAGGCTGAAAGCTTTTTTGGCCTCAAAGACAAAACTTAAAAATACTGTTTTCCTTAATATAGCTCCTGAGGGAAGTTCTACATCAGCAGCCCAGATGGAAACAGACAAACAAAAATAAATATAAAGAAGAAATTGGGACAAGCAATATGCTAAAAGCAGAACTCTACAAAACATAATCCCTTCAGCACATATACAACACTACAGAAAACAAAACAAAACAAAAAACCAACAAAAAAATCCACCCCAAAACCAAAAAATAAAAAACCCTTGACCTCCATAGAAGATAACACTAAAAGCATTAAACTTAACACTCACTCTCAAACAAAAGAGTACGATTTTGACCTGTAAGACAAAAAGTAGTATAGTAAAATAAAAGTCTGTTACATTAGATTACTATTTAAAGTAAGTAGAGGTTACTCTCATATAACAAGAGCCAGAATCCTATGATAGCACTTACTGTGGGCATTCCAGAGGATGTACAAGGGCTGTCCTGGATCCTGATGTAATTTCATATTGTCCCATAACATTTGTATTAAAACATGTTTACTATCTTCAGACATACAATGGCGGGGAATCTGTGTTGAAAAATAAACATTCATTAATGATCCTTACATAATGTTTTGTAAATATCTTATAAATAACCTTATATTTTTTTGGATGTATGTGTGCAAGAGATAAAGAGAACAGAAAATGACTGGTTTGTATGCATGTTATATTGACTGAGGGAAGATGGGCTGAGCTGAGAAGCTAATGATCTCTAAAGTAAAGTGATCTCTGCTCTGAAGCAGATTTTGCAAGGTACTGAGACCTGTGAGAAAGGGTCATAGGAAGGGTAATCTCTACCAGCTTATGGCTGAAGGTCCAAACAAAGGTAAACCAGGCAGCCCCATTCTGCATCAGTCCAAGACCCAAGGCCAGATAACTCTGACTGACTTAACCTTTAAGATACTCATTCATCATGCACTGAAAATAAAAAATGTGCGCACAGTCATAGATATAAAACACAAGAAAGGAGAATATGAGGTTTCTGAACTTAGAGGCTGTACACTTTCGTGGTGGTGATAGCATATAAAAATAAAACATTTTTATAGAACAGCATGTCAAAATTACAAATGAACATATAACAAAATGACTACCTAAATGTTAAGCAAAATTCAGAGTAAAGGAATGAAGAGAATGGAAGCACATGACTGCAATATGAATTAGAGAGACCCTCTTAAAGACGTGTCAGGCTTGTTTTTGAAGGAGGTCTGAAACGTGAGTGGGGCCAGCTCACAAACTCTTCTCATAAGAGTCATTTACAGTTAATTCTTGAGGCCATAACTAAAATGCAAGCCCATTTTGTATAAATTTTACAAGAAGGCTAAAAAACATGACTTAAACTGTAAGAAGAAAAATTATTTATAAACACAATTTGATCAATTTTATTATTCTAATGATTAAGATGGTTATTAAAAATAGCATAAACATTACTTTTTTGTCATTAGGAATATGCAAACATTACCATGGTGACAATAGCATTGCCTTTTAATTTTTTACTCTCATACCTTTGAATACTTGTTACAATGCTCAGAAGAAAGAATTAATCCAGGTAAGTTACTGGGCAGGTCAAGACGTCTAAAATACCACACCAGGTTCCAAAAAACAATTGGATGATGGTCCACAAAGTCTGCCACTGTTATTGCATGATCGCCTTCATTTTCCAATAAGCTTTCAAGTTCCTTCCATACTACCAAAGGACTGAGATACGGGACAGTGATAGGATCTGGACTTGGGAAGTGCCATTCTAATCCTAAAGAATCCTGTTGAATAAATAAAAACCATAAGTGGTAAAAACAAGATTTATGATACGAAGTCATTAAAAAATTTCCTGTCAGTGTTTTCCATGTAAGTAGAAAGGTACTATAATTGTATCATGGAACAAGAAACTCTCCTTGACAATAATAAAGTTAAAGCTGGCCCTGGCCAGGTGGCTCAGTTGGTTGGAGCATCGTCTGGTTCACCAGAAAGGCTGCTAGTTCGATTCCTGGTAGGGGCACATATGGGAGGCAACCGATGGATGTTTCTCTCTTACATTGATGTTTCCTCTCCCTCCCCACTCCTCACTCTCTAAAATCAATAAATATATCCTTTGGTGAGATTAAAAAAATTAAAGCTAATAAGGCTGTTTTGAACAAGGTGAACAAAATCATGTAAATGATCAATGTCCAAATTTTTAAAAACACCAAAATACATACTGTAGCTCCTTGTAAAGTAGCTGGCAGGCTGCCTGTAGGAATTAGCTTCTTCCCTCCAGAGTCTTCCTTATCCAAGGGACCAGAGGTACTGACACTCCTGGTCATTGGAAATATTGGACATTTTGATATAGTTGTTTTTGATCTATCAGCAGGGATCTGAATACTTCGGGCATATGTATTTTCCAGCCGTTTAGATTTGCTTGGGTATTGAAAAAAGAAAAAAGCATATCACGGTTTAGATTTACTTTATTTCTCTAGAAAGACCATATTCTCTTTAGCATCAGTGCTGGATATAGCAAAGTAAATCCAAGGAACTCAGGCTTTGGCTTGGAAAAAGGAATATATTTTTAAGTAGTCTAGTCATGTTAAATTTCCTTTTTATCCAGTGCACTTTAAATATTTAAGAGCCAATTAATTATTCAAAAACAGTTAGTGGACAACTTTATACAGTAGGAACTACAGCAGGGCCAGATAATATAAAGCAGAGAAAACAGGCATCTATTCTTTCAGTTTGTGGGAAGGGCGATTCCCACCTATTCATAAGCTAGTGGCAGTCAATGTAAGGGCTACACAGGCCTGGGATGAAAGATAGTGCACACACAGGTCTGCGATTTTGCTGCCTAAGCATTTAGGACTAAGCAGATCACACCCGCCTGCTGGTGCTATGCAGGCATTTTCTTTTGCACATGCGGCCACCGATATGGCTTCATCGGCCAGCTCTCTATATTTGGTACTTCTCCAAAATGAATTTTAAGCATAGATTTATTTATATTAGGCTTACTGTATATATCTTAGCTTAATTTTACAGTTCCTTTGTCAGCTCCAAATTTTTTTAGATTATTAAATATTCCTAAGTAGAAGATTAAATATTCCAAAATAGTAGTACTGACTTAATTCCTAAAGAGACAGACATAAGAGAAAGGTGTTCATTGTAAACTTCAAGTGTTCTACAGAATTTTTACCTTTAAAATACTAGTAAACTTTACATTATATGAATATATAACTGATACCATGAGGATTCATAGAGCATAAACTACAACTATTTAAACATTTAGGTTATTAAGATAATTTTAATATTGTTTTGCTTAGAATTTAAGATTATTAATCTATTATACATAGCAACTTAAACCTTAAAATGTTCATCTAGTTCTTGTCATTATAAAAAACTTGTATAATATAAATTGTTAACAGATAGTTCCACATAGTATACTCACCTATTAAAATCAAAATTCCCTTGAACAGAGATAACAGATGTGTCAAGACCAGAAGCTGATGTTGAGATACAAGACTGCCTTCCCTGACTTGAAAAGGATGGAAAATGTATATTTTCTATAGATGGACTTGACTTCAAAAAGTATCTGCAATGTGAATCAAAGGAGCTTATTGAGAAAGGAGGGATTCTAGGAAATGATTCTTAAACATGAAGGGAAAAAAAGCATAAGTCATTACCTTCCAGGTCGTCTTAAATCTCTTATCTCGATACTCAAAAAGGGCAAGAAAAGATTGCCACAAAATGGACATGTAGTATTGAGATTTGAATCATCTGCTGTCCAGCCAGCCATGATTTCTTCATCATGGACAAGGCAATCACAAGTTCTACACCGAGAGCAACTTGAGATGAGAACCTGAGGGAGAAAACGGCACTGTATAAAGTAAGCTGGTTAATGCATATTATAAATTAAAAACCAGTTCAATTCACAAATATACTGGGAAACTAAAATTCAGAAGGATTCAGAAGTTACCAACAAAATATGAATTACATTCACTGCATTATATAATATATTTATCTTTAACTATTTCAGCTAAATCTATTCCAAAATTTTTGCCTGAAAATGAAACTTGCATTTAAATGAGCATTTTAACCATTATAATTACTAAAAAGCCTGCCATGGAAAAGTAAACCCAAACATAATTTGTTAGTACCCCAAATCAGTATTTGTAAAACAAATGTTAATTCACAAATTCTTACTGGTTTGTAATAAGTAAAGAAATTGAAGGGACGACTTAGAAACCTTTAAAGTAATTTGTTAATGCTGTACAACTAAGTGTGTGATCAATACATTTTGCAAGAGTATCAGCCATCACAGACTGGAGATTTAAAACAACAATAACCCCCTGTCTGTCACTATAGATGCTGTGGATAAACATAAATACTGTCTTTACATTAATAAAATGTAGAAATTACTGAAGCCATCAGAAACTTTGTAAATTGCAACATCAGTGCTCATCATTTATTTTCCAACTGCATGCAAATTTATTCTCTAGTTTTATGCAAATGATTTTGAAAGTAAATTATACCTAAAAAATAGGGAAAATTTTTAAAGGGCAAAAGAATAACTTTTTCATCGTAAGAAAATGAGATGGAGCAGCTCATCCAGCAGATAGCTACATTAAACTGATACAAAAACAAAAAACATGATGGAAAAAGCTGACAAAAATGCCAAAATGGCTCCCTGTTCCTTCATCAAACAAGTGTGTTTGCACAGCAAACTTGGCTGTTAAGTGTTTAAGATGTAAAATAAAAATTCAAAGAGAACATACATATAACAAGGGATAAATATAAACGCTGAAATGAAAATGTTTTTGTATGTTGATAAATCTCAAAGGAACTTTTCTACACAGGAAAAATGGTATGACTTCAACAATCTGAAATACTAGATATTTTAAGTTCATTCAGGTGCAACATACATTTTGAAATTTTCAGATACTACATATTTACCATTTTGTTACTCTATCCAAGACCATTAATACTTAAGAAATGTAAATTTTATAAAGTAGTACATGAAAACGTTCTTTTGATTAAACAGTACCTCCATTGCGTAGTTCTGGAAGATATTGGCATTACTCGTGCTGCAGGAAGATGCTGCCTCTGATTTCCCAGGTAAGGCAAACTTTGACAGGGATCCTATCCATTATTAAAAACAAAGCGCAAAACCATTAAAGTTAATGAGAAAGAATATGAGAATCTTTCACTTTCTTAAATTTTCTGATAAAATTCAAACTGTTCTACTTAAAATATTAAAGGTAATTTAAGAAAGAACACACAAATAAACAATGAGAAATGTTTTTTAATGCATACGTCTGTTTTGAGTGTACACCTAAGGAAATGTGCTCTAATTCCTGATTCTCACATGGTTGGTGTGTTCATCACTCACTATTAAGCACTTTATGTGTACAGAGTAGAAGGCATTCTAGCTGTTTGTAATTACTATTTTGCTGTTTGTGTTTTTCCATGTTTAAAATACAAGAAAATGTTTAGTTCTAAGGTTTAAAAAAATATAAAATAGCTCATCTTATTTCAAATCATGAAAGGCTCTAAAAATTAGGAAAGTGTTTCCAAGTATATTCTTAAGAGCAATGGGATATTAACAATTACTAAAACAACAAAAACAACAAGAAGTAAGGGGATTTCTGTGGTCAAATCAATAGTTCACAGTGATTATATCTTGCTAGTAAAACTAGAGATAATCTATTCCTCTTGTTTTTCCCTAGCAGCTGTTAAATTTTAAGAATGAGCACTGGTATTTTAATATATATAAAGGTAATAAAAAAAGTAACTACTAGTTTACAAGAAATAGAGAGGATAGGAAGACTTGTTAAATACCACCATGGGCATGCAATCAGCATGATCCAGACCAATGACCTGATTACTTCAGCAAATAAATGATGAGGGGGAGCAACAATGGAAGAATAAATCAAAATGAATAAAATTGGTTGGTTACTTCTAGTGACAGGGAGAAAACAAATGAAGGGGCTGGGAATGGAAACTAGACTTCTCTGAAAATGCCTTGGTACAATATCGTTTTGACTTTGGAGCCATGCAAATCTTTTATAAAAATAAAACAAACAGGGAAATAAAAGTAAAGTACCACCTATCAAATGAAATATGACCACATCATCTGAACAAACCTTCCAGGGAGGCAGAACTTTCTAGGCTTGTTCTGCTGAAGTCAAAGCTCTTAGTCCTGGTGGTGGCACTGCACTCTTGGGAGGAAGTGGTTCCTTCCAACTCAGGGCAGGCATCTTCGTCCGTGAAAGAGGTAGATTCAGAATCCTGGGCTCCCACTGAAGAAAGACTGGTACGATCAGAACTTTGATCCTAAGGACATAATTATAAGCTTACTTTCCTTCATATTTAAAGTGTATTATTTAAAGTCACTTCTAAGTCAGAGGAAGTACTTAATTACTCAGATGATCAGTTAATCAACATTACAAGAAAAACAACAACTGATTTTACAAGTGCAAACTACTTTGGACCAACATATGCTATAGATCTATTCTTTCTTTCTTTACCATTGTTTTAATGCACTTTAAATTTTATCTACATCAGTTGGGAAAAAAGAAACAAAAATAGACATTTGTTTTTTTTTAAATAACTACTCTCCATATTTGATAAAAATCTCAAAGCATTATTTTACCTTCCCACAAATATACACAAAATTTTTCTGAAACGTCAGCAAATTATCATGAGACTAACATAATCACATACACAGCTGTTCTATTGATTTCCAGGATCAAAACAAAACAAAACAAAAGAATTCAAGATGCTCTGGGTTTCCATTTGTTAATGCTATAGTCTCAGAATTATAATCATCTGCAAATAACTTAAAGATTCAAGTTGATTGTCTACAAATAAAATATCGCTGGCTCTGATTCATGAGTTCTGGAGATGTCTTTGTGAAGCTACTTCTTGGGATAGGCACTATAAATATATGGAAATCATAAAAAGTATTAAATGCCCTTAAATGCCCTGGATTCGGTCTACTGACCTGGTATGTGCCTCATTTGGCTCAGTAATAAATTCACCTCCACCAAGTTTGTATTCAAGTCTAAATTCTGATACAAACCACACACATCTGAAGAATCCTTTTTAAAAGCTGTGTTTAAGGAGAATGTAAAAACAAAACAAAAGACATCTCTACAAGTAAGGGAATTTTGGTGGTGAAGGAGGATACGAGGATAAGTAGAAAATACTAGTAATGCATACCTTAGATGATGTGGTATACATGGTGAATCTTGAATACCATTTGCTTGCTTTCTCTGCAACTCCTTTTCCAGCAGTGAACATACTGTTCCGTAGAACATCTAGTTTAGGTACTAGTAATGTATCTAAATTAAATGACGGTGATGAATGGGTTAATGCATCTCGAGTTTCTTCCCTAAATGGGCAAGAAGGTGAGAATGCAGGAGAAGACCAGAGTCTATCCCTTGGTCTGTCTTCATTTTTTGTATAGCTTTTAGATTTGGTAAGTCTCATTGGCCTAGGAGAATTAGGAGGCAGGCTAGATCTTCTACACGCCTTGACTAATGTTGGACTTTTCTTATCAATTAATTTATCATCATATGCCCGTTGTAAATCAATGCTTGGTGTCCGACTTGTCAAAGGACTGGTCATGTTATTCATATACATCACGATTTCTTCAGCTAAATCACGCCTAGCAGATGGTGTTGAAATGCTTTTGCTGTCATCTTCATCTTCTTCCTCCTCTTCTTTTTGCTGCTGCTCAGTCTCAGCAACCAAAAGAGAGAGGGGGTCAAATCCTGTTGCAACGTCAGTTTTTTCAAAAGGTTTTACTGAAAAGCTGCTATTCATACGCTGAATCCTTTTGGGATTTTGTGTGGAAGCATATCCCATTTTTGACCCATAGGTTTCATTGTCTAAGTCTTCTAAGTCAAAAATTACTGGAGAATCCACTTTATCTACCAAACAATTAGAACCATCAAAAGGTGTGTCATCATCACTAGATTCCTTTTCTAGACTGTCTCTTTTTGATCGTAAAGATGGACTTCCAATATCAAGACTATTTGGTCTTTTGCTTTTTGAGATAGCATGTGAAAGAATTTTTGCATCAGCTCCTAATTTTTCAACCATATCTCCAGGGTTTGCTTCCTGGTTAATTCTATTGAGCATAAGTCCCATCATTGCTCCTCCACTATGATTGCGGTTTCTGTTTCCCCAGGACATTTGCTGCTGCAAATTAGGTTCACTGCCATTTTTATCTCTTTTCCTAAAGCATCTACTTTGGATGTTTCCTGTTTCATTTATATCCTCAAAAGATGATATTAAGAGAGGCTCAGTTGTGCTTTCTGAAAAACAAGAAAAGTGTTTTTAGCCATAAGAAATATAAGTTGACTTAAATATTTAAAATACTATAATGAAAATGATAATAGTAAGAACTCATCAAGTGTCTGCCATTTGACTGAAACTATACTAGGTACTTTATGTGCATTGTCTACCCATAATTATTCCAACATCCTTATAGCTTGAGAAAAAACTGACACTCAGGAGAGATTAAATATCTAGCCCAGATAGACACAACAAGATGGCGGCAGAGGTAAAAGCCTAACTGCAGCCGCCCTCAACAATTTAAAAAAATACAACTAAAATATAGAGTGGACACTATCCAGAACTACAGGAAAGTTGACTGACTGGGAATTCTACAACTAGAAGGAAAGAGAAAACCAGAAGGAAAACCAGAGGAGCTGTAAAAGCCTGAGGTACGGAGGCACGGTGCGCGCGGGGAGAGGACGGAGCCGCGCACATTGCGCGGAGAGGAGGGGCTGCGGAGTGCCTGGCTGGCGTTCCCCAGCGGGAAGGAGATAAAAGCTCCGGACCGTGCTGAACCCCAACTCCGACTGCACTGAACCCCAGTTCTGGGCGAGACCCCGGGGGTCCCAGGCTCATACAGAGGGAATCTGGGCTGTAAGGCGGAAGCTCAGCCGAGCGGCGAGAAAGGCAGAGCCCCGGAGTCGCGCACATTGCGCGCAGAGGAGGGACTGTTCCCTGAGCTGCTGAATTGCCCCAGCGGGAAGGACTCAAAAGCTCAGGAATGTGCTGAGCCCCAGTTCTGACTGCACTGAACCCCAGTCCTGGGCAAGACCCTCGGGCCCCAGCCTCATACAGGGGGAATCTGGGCTGTAAGGCAGAAGCTCAGGGGAGCGAAAAGCAGATCCCCTGAGTCGCGCACTTTACGCGCACAGAGGACAGACTGTTGTTTGGGCCGCGAGATCGCCCTAGCGGGAAGGAGACATAAGCTCCGGACTGTTCTTAACCCCACTTCCAACTGCTCTGAACTCCAGTTGTGGGCTTGTTGGGGGAGAGACTACACTGTCTGGAAGCGGGCGAAGCTCCAGGGCGCCTTTCTCTCAGAGGTGCTTACAGCGAATACCAAAGGACACTGAGGTACACTGAGACTCAGGAACCTCAGAGGGTGGGGCTAACCGGAAGCCAAGGCTGTAGGTTCCGCCCTGAAACTCTGCCCCATCCAAGCTGAACTCAGAGAGGCTTTTGCAGGTTTCCAAGTCTAGTGGAATAAGGTTATCTCCTGGCATAGACACAGCTGATCCTCCCAACCTACCAACTCAGGGAAGCAGCGAAAATGTCGAAACGAGGAAACAGATCACAAACGAAAGAAATGGAGGACAAAAAGCGACGGGATATAGAGTTCAAAACCACGCTTATAAGGTTGTTCAACAATCTCCTAGAAAAGGCCGATAAAATAAATGAGACCTATGAGGATATGAAAAAAGATCAACAAGAAATAATAAAGGGTCAACAAGAAATAATAAAAGGTCAACTAGAAATAAAGAATACAATCTCTGAAATAAATAATATTATACAGAGTCCTAAAAACAGAATGGAAGATTGTAAGAATCAAGTCCAAGATTTGCAACACAAAGAGCCAGAGGACACTCCTCCACAGAAGCAAGAAGACAAGAGAATCCAGAAAGTTGAAGATAATGTAAGAAACCTCTGGGACAACTTCAAGCGAACCAACATCAGAATTATGGGCATCCCAGAAGATGACAGAGAGCAAAATACCGAAAACATATTGAAAGAAATAGTGACAGAAAACTTCCCCCACCTGGTGAAAGAAATAGATTTACATGTCCAGGAAGCACACAGAACCCCAAACAAAAGGAATCCAAAAAGAACCACACCAAGACACATCATAATTAAAATTCCAAGAGCTAAAGACAAAGAGAGAATATTAAAAGCAGCAAGACAAAAGCAGGTAGTTACCTATAAAGGGGCACCCATACGACTGTCAGCTGATTTCTCAACAGAAACCATGCAGGCCAGACGGGAATGGCAAGAAATATTCAAGGTGATGAATAACAAGAACCTACAGCCAAAAATACTCTACCCAGCAAAGCTATCACTCAGAATCGAAGGCCAGATAAAGAGCTTCACAAATAAATTTAAGCTAAAGGAATTCATCACTGCCAAGCCAGAATTATATGAATTGTTAAAAGGGGTTCTTTAGGAAGAGGAAGAAAATAAAGATAAAAATTATGAACAAACACGTAACTATCAACAAGTGAGTCTAAAAACCAAGGGAAGTAAAAATGATGAACAATATTAACTGGTGAATATAATAGAATCAGAGGTATGGGAGGGGAGTGGACTGATGATTCTTGGGGAAATGGGGAGTGGAGCGGGGCGGGAAGAGACTGAACATAAACTGCACCTATGGATGAGGACAATGGGGGATGGGGAAAGGGCAGAGAATTGAATGGAAACTTGGTGTAGGGGAGCAATGGGGGGGGGGAATGAGGAACATTTGTAATAATATGAACAATAAAGATTTATATAAAAAAAAAAAAAAAAAAAAAAAAAAAAAAAAAAATAAATAAATATCTAGCCCAAAGTTACCCGGTCTTTAAATGACAGAACTGGGATTAAAACCCAGATTTGACAAACTATAAAAGGTATATTCCTACATGTTAGAATGCACTACTTTTTAAAACTTATAAATTAAAATTTACTCATGGTATACTTAATAATAATATTACCCTATATAATATAAGGCTAATATGCAAATCAACCAAATGGCAGAACAAATGGTTGTTAGCGCACTAACCAGGGGGCAGATGCTCAACACAGGCATCCCCTGTGGGAGCACCACTCAGCCAGGAGCTGGACTCATGGCTGCCGAGTGCAGTGGTGGTGGTGGGAACCTCTCCGTGGCAGCACTAAGGACCTCTGAGGGTTCCCAGACTGGTAGATGGAGCAGGCTGGGCAAAGGGACCCCCCCACCACCACAGTGCACAAATTTTGTACACTAGGCCTCTAGTTGTTAATAATAAAATTCATGTTAATTCTACTAAATTGATTAAATAACAATGGTTACTACAATTGTGGTTGTGTTAGATGATCTTAAAAGTCTGAGTCTTCTGCCTATAAAAATGAAAAACCAAACCAATTAAAGGCAGCTGTGATAGTTTTATCCACAAAAAATAATAATTATTTAATATGTTTTTATTGATTAAAGGGCAAGGGGGAGAGAAATAGAAACATCAGTGATGACAGAAAAATCACTGATCAGCTGCCCCCTGCATGGTCCCTACTGGGGATCAAGCCCACAACCCGGGCATGTGCCTGGCCGGGAATCTAACAGAGGCCCCCTAACATTCTTAGGTCGATGCTCAGCCACTGAGCTACACCAGCCAGGCAAGCATTACTATATTCATAAATATAAAATAATATATAAAAAGCACTTTAAGAAGAAAAAATATTATGTATTGTTACCTAAACAATCTGAAGGACTATCCTTTTGCCCATGAAAAACCAGGAACAATATGAAGACTAATGTCTTCATTAAGCATATAATCTTAATTTAAAAACTGGATATGTATGATGAACCCTCAGACTGATCATCTCAATTGCTCCCATTTCCCCCTTTGCAAAAGTCCCAACAGTCCAAACTCAAAAGATATTATATAACTCATAAGTTTGTCCCTATACTTTATCATAAAAACTTGAATGAACTATATTACAGAATACAGAATTCAAGCTACTAAACTATACTATGTGAGGATGCACAAATATATAAAAAATAATCCTAGAGAATGAAGACTTAAAAAAATAAATATTTACTAGAAATACAGATACAAGATATACAGCACATAACAGAGGTATACTATTCAACTCACCTGGACCTTCTCCCGATATTTTATCAGCACTGCTGTTATTTGTACTACTGGGGCGAACTATACTGGAAGAACTTTGATAATTAAGCTTAGGAAGACAATCAGCACTTCCTTTTGCACTCTCACTCTCTGACACTGTAAAAATTAAAACAAAATTGGTAAGATGAAAACTATATGCATCATATAGGGCATAAAAAGAAGTAGCTTTTAGTTCTAAACATTTCTCCTCCAAATAGATAATAAGAAATTATTGAACACCTCTGTATGAATTTGTCAATCAGAAGTAATTACACTGATTTGAGGCCTCAAGATATATATTAAATTACTATATACTGTTATAAATGAGGTCCATGCATACATTTTTGGTTGTAAATCACTGTTTTCAATAGGAAGAGGTAAGGGTGAGAATATAAGTAAAAGATGGTTAATAAAAGCATTAAATAAAAATATTGTTAAACCTCAGGAAAGAGCCAGTTTGGCCCTGGCCATGTGGCCCAGTTGGTGGGAGCATCATAGACCAAAAGGTTTCAGGTTTCAAATCTGGTCAGGGTACATACCTAGGTTGTGGGTTTGATTCCCGGTTGGGATGTATACAGGCAGCAACTGATTGATGTTTCTCTCTCATGTCAAAGTTTCTCTCTCTCTCTCCTTCCTACTTCTCTAAAATCAATAAAAACATATCCTCAGATGAGAATTTTTTTAAAAAAAGATTCACTGTCTGAAGAAATAGATTTCTTTAAAAAATATATTTTATTGATATTTTACAGAGAGGAAGGGAGAGAGATAGAGAGCTAGAAACATCAATGAGAGAGAAACATCGACCAGCTGCCTCTTGCACACCCCCTACTGGGGATGTGCCCACAACCAATGTACATGCCCTTGACCGGAATCGAACCCGGGACCTTTCAGTCCACAGACAGACACTCTACCACTGAGCCAAACCGGTTTTGGCAGAAATAGATTTCTATTACAAGAAGAATAGTATTTAATTGGAGAGTGGCTGTGCCACTAAAATTATAGACTTCACACATGAAGATTTGTATGTTGGAATATTAGGTGGTAGAGAGGGCTTGTAATGGGAGGAAAGAGGAGTTATAATAGGAAAGTGAAAAATGAAATTAGTACTTTTATACTGAAAGCCAGTTGTATTAATTATTAATATAAGCTCACAATTTTATACAATATCAAATTAATACCTACAAGAACTAGAATCACTCCCTTTCTTATCTTTTTCTTGAATGTCTTCAGTAGGTATATCTCCTCTTCTAACTTCATCTTTGGATAATGAATTATATCCAAGATCAGACTGGCCACCTAGAAGAAAAAAAAGGAGAAAAATCCCTGTGGTGTTTATCATAAACGTTTTTACTGAGAACTGAAATTAGGAGCAACACATTACTATTCCGATTTACTTATAGAAATTTTTTCTGGAAAACTTTCAATTGGAAGCATTATTTTGTTAGGTTCCATCCCCCATCTCTATTAAAGTAAGAAGGGATAATCTCAAAATAATTTATTTTTGGCTCCATGCTGCAGTCAAAAGCATATACATGCACACTACTAGCTGGGCTCCAAAAGATAAAGACAAACCAGACATTCTTTATACAAGTCCATGACCTTTCTAGTAAAAGTCTGAGTTCCAACTAAGCAATGAAGAAAAATCTGCATGGTATTCATAAAACCTTCACACACAGGAAGCTGAATGTCTAAATAATTTTACCCCAAAAAAGGGTTTATGGAAGTTTATAAGTAAGTAATTATTTTTTCTGGAAATTCAATTGAATACTGAATTGCACTTAAATACAAATACAAGAGAATGAGAAAAAGAACATGTTCAAGTTATTTTTAGGAAATGCAAAAGTTGATTGTTACAAGAAAACTTCTGATATATTATAGTATTGTTAGAGATTCTCTACTTTTCAGCAAATTATTTTCACTAGATTAGCATCAAGACATAAGGTTTTGAAACCTAGTTCTCTATCCTAGCAGACATAATTTTAAATAAACCATATAACCTTTTTTGTTTGGATTTCTAATTCCAAGATTTAAATACACACGGTTGTTATGATTATATGAGAAACTATATATGGTATGGTTTAAATATGTGTAAAGACCTATCTAAAGGAAACTTTATTAAGAATCACTAGGTATTTAATATATTTGTTATACTTTTGAGTTTGTACTTTTAATAAATTTTTAGCTCTATTCCCACAGAAATAAGTTAAAAATGTGAAGATAATCTTGAAATTCATGCTTTTATTAGGTCCTGTACTGTTTTAAGATAGTCTTTTTTTAAAAGGCCATAGTTAAAATAAAATAAAAAAGGATAGACTTCTTCATTTTTAAGAGATAATGCCTGAGGATGACTGCAATAACTAATTATATTCACATTGTATAATTAATAAAACTAGCCCTATAAAAAACAACTATAAAAATTACATCTCAACACAATTAGCTTATATGTATATTCTTAAAAGAAGGCATAAAAAGGAGACCAGCCAAAATGTTACTATTTGCAGAGATAGTAAAATTTTATATTTTATGCCTTTATAGAAGCATTTATATTTTATTAATGGTTGGAGTTTTAAATTTAAAATTTCTGTCTATTAAGAGGTAGATCCTATATTTGAAAAGCATGTGTAATTTTTTAATATAATAATAAAAAGGAAAGAATTATTCAAATAATTTATTTTTAAAATGTCAGTTTTAATATTAGAGAAGAATATGTACAAACTTATTTTAATGAAATTAATACCATCTCCAGTACTAGAATGCTACAAATTTTATATGTATTTAAATTACTTATTTGTAATTTTTAATAGTAGAGGCCCTGTGCACGAAGTTTTCTGCACTGGGGGGCCCTAGCCTGCACCCTCTCGCAGTCTGGGAGCCCTCGGGGGATGTCTGACAGACAGCTTAGGGCTCGCTTAAGTCCATCCTTAGCACTGCCACAGAGGCGGGAGAGGCTCCTGCCACTGCTGTTGCGCTCAGCAGCTGTGAGCCTGGGTTTGGTTGAGCAGTGCTCCCCCTGTGGGAGGGCACTGACCACCAGGGGGCAGCTCCTACACTGAGCATCTGTCCCCTGGTGTGTCATAGCAACTGATGATTCTGCTGTTTGGTCAATTTGCATATTAGCCTTTTATTATATAGGATAGTTTAGGACTCACAAAGAACTGCAAAAATAATACAATATAGAGAAAGTTCCTGTGTACCCTTTACTCAGACTCCCCCAATAATAATATCTTATGAAACAGTAAATTGATGTTGATATAGTACTTTTAACTCAGATCAGAGCTATAAGTTTCTTTATTTAAAACTTTAATTAAATTTTCATAACTACAAAGAACTTATCCTATAAAATTGATATGATGAAGAGATCTGTGTGCCATCCAGAGTTAATTGGATAATCATGGACTAAATACGTGAATAAATTTTTATTTCTAGTCAAATAAAGAATAAAATTGCATATATTTATTAAGTGCAATATCAAATCAATTGCCTGACATATAAAATTAAAGTGACAGTTAAGTACATCATTGAAAATTAAAATCCTGAAAAGACCAGAGAGCAAATCTAATTTTTAAAATGTACTTTAATATATGTATACATAAGCACAAACAAACCTGTACTAGATCTATCATCAGTAGCATATACTTTGATTAAACCCGTATTAAAAGGTGCCTGCTCCACAGTGTGTGTCCCATGACCACTATCCATGCTGCCATGACTAACAGCATCCAGGTCACTGCCATCTGCTTAAGAACACAATTTGACAGCATTTTACTACTCAGGGAGATACCAAAAACACACATCAGTTTGTTGCTCAAGCTAATATCTACTAATACTGAATAAAAAAAGTGCCACATAATTAGCAAAATATAACTGTTAACGAAGAACCCTACCGTGAATCATTAACGAATACTAAAACAAGACCACCGACAGTTGATATTTTAAGTTACAAGGAAAAAAAGTAAAATTTTTGTGTTTTTTAAATGTGAAGAACATGCCAATTAGAATTTGCTTAATGGCAATAAAAACTAGAAAACATTCAATAACTTGAAAGTATTTAAAATTTCTAAAAATTGTAAAGTATAACATATCAATTAATTTTAAAGAAAAAATTAAACATAAACATCCTTAAAAATCTTTAATTACCTGAGAGAGTTGTTTGTGATAAATGTGCATGTTTCTTTAAAGTTCTTTTGAACTGTGCTACTCCTAAAACAACGTTTCTTAATTTTGTCCAAAGATAATAGCCATTATGACTTCGTGAAGGCCAGGTACTTTCTAAAACAGCCTATTTGTTCAACAAAATAAAAATAATTAGTATAATAATTGTTATAAATGATCACATTGGCTTTAGATTCAAACTAAAGAATATCTAAGTAGATTGTATAACACAAAACAGTACAAAAATTTTACTTGATTTACAAAATATATTTTAAATAGTCTAAAATAAATGTCAAATAAACCCTGCATCAGCAACTTCTGCTATTAAATTAAGGTAGAATAATCACAAAAGTTATACTCTTTCTCAATGAAATAAAAGTAATTACCTTATTATAATAACCATAAGTAATGGCATTGGGGTCAATTCCAGCTTTCCGCATTTCAAAAAGCACTCGAACTGCAAGCACTGGCTGATCATATTGTCCACAGAGCTGCATGAGAATGCGGTAGCACACCTGAAACACAGTAAAGTTCAAAAAGTGTACAGAAACAAAAACACCTATGAACATAAATACAGAAATAATGCATTTTAAAGATAATTCTTACCTCATCAGGTGGATCCATCTTCTTTGACTGCATTTTTTTAAGCACATCATATGCTGTTTTCAGTGCCCTGACTTTTGAGTGACATACTTTCACATAAGCTGGGAGACAAATAAACCATAGTCCGTAACAGTGACGCAGCAGACACCGAGACCACATCTGAGGAATGGAAGAATACCGCTTGGCAATTTTATGGGCTGATTTAATTTCCTAGGGAAAAAATGTAAGGATCTTATTAATAAACTTACACACATGGCATTCTTATTTAACTGCATGTTGAACAGGTACAAGTCACTTGTTTTTATAATGTTTCCCTAATAAAATCTGCTTATAATTAATACATATTCAAGTCTCTGCTTGAATTTGTATTATATCATATATAAAATAAAGTTCTAAACAAGAGAACTAGTTAATTTTTTTAAGTCTCCTTACTCTAAATTATTTTCAGAATACTTCAGGGAGCTTAATCTAGTCACAGTTATATTAAAGTATATTAAGGGAGGATGAGTGTTATATTTACTTTTGTTCTAATATTTGATTACATGAAATACACAAAAATTTCAAAGCACCTGTTTTGTTCTTCTGAACATAGGAGAAGGACTACTGGGACTACTTGATTTTGAAGGCAATTTGCTCTTTCGTGTTTGTAGAAATCCTTCAGGCCTCTCAAACAAACTGTTTCTAAGAACTGGAAATCCATTATAGCTGTTTTTGAAAAGAAAAAGAAAACTTTAAACACACATAGATTATAACATACTGGTTATACCCTAAAAAATGTATGACAAATAATTTCTTAATTTACAATTTATCCTGTGTTTCTCCACCAGACCGGGATATATATATATATACTCAACAAATACTCATGCTAATGTTGCTTTTCTTATTATATTTGGAAATGTAATAGCCAAACATAAACTCAAATATATATTTTGGAGGAAAAAGTTTTTGCTGAATTGACATTAAACTACAAAGTAACTCAAGCACTTTGGTAGTACTTGTGTAAATATATAGCAAACTTATCAGATAATATGACAGTTGATAAAAGACAGTCATTAATATCATTACTTTGAATTAACTAATCACTGCAGAATTTCCCTCTTAAAAAGATGTAAATAACAGTGCTCACTTTGGAAGCACATACACTAAAATTGGAACAATACAGAGAAGATTAGCATGGCCCCTGAACAAGATTAGCACGCAAATTTATGAAGTGTTCCATATTAAAAAAAAAAAAAAAGATGTAAGAACAAGAACATATTAGCACACCAGAACAAGCTCTCTTATTGTCGTGAATTGGTTTAACAGGTTAGCTAGCAGGTTTAGGGCCTCATTTATCAGGGGGGAAAAATGAAGAGGGTAGAGAAGAGAAAGAAAAAGATTAGACTAGGTAGCTCTATGAGGAGGAGGGTTTAATTTGGGTGCTAGTGAACGTGTTTGGGCATTTAAGATAGAAGCAGCTAAGAAAAAGACATAATGAAAAGAACAGAAGCCTCTGAACAGCAAAGGTAACCTACTTTATAATATTCTTAAAGGCATATAAATAGTTTTAATTAATTAAGAAGAAAACAATAATAAAAGATGGCAAACTATATCAATTATATAAAAGCAAATTCCATTGAGTAATAAAATATTGGTAATGATTCAACATTAAATAGTAATAATTTACTATTATTATTTGAAATAATTACTACAATTATTTCAAAGTTCAGGAAAATCCTGACCCTTAAAAATTCTTTGTATGTATATGGTGTGATAAGACCATTCTGTGTATCCTATAGAAACTTACTGCCTTATCATTTTATATAGAAAATGTAAGTATATGATCATCTTTTAAAAAAATATATTTTTTAATTGATTTTTTTACAGAGAGGAAGAAATAGGGATAGAGAGTCAGAAACATCGATCAGCTGTCTCCTGCACTCCCCCGCCCCCACATGGGATGTGCCCACAACCAAGGCATATGCCCCTGACCAGAATCGAACCCGGGACCCTCCAGTCCGCAGGCTGACGCTCTATCCACTGAGCCAAACCTATTTCGGCTATGATAATCTCTAATTAAGAGAACAGACAGTACTCATTAAAGACATTTAAGTTGGCCGAAACCGGTTTGGCTCAGTGGTAGAGCATAGGTCTACAGACTGAAAGGTCCCAGGTTCAATTCCGGTCAAGGGCATGTACACTGGTTTCGAGCACATCCCCAGGGGGGGGTGTGCAGGAGGCAGCTGGTCAATGTTTCTCTTTCATCGACTTTTCTAGCTCTCTATCTCTCTCCCTTCCTTTCTGTAAAATATCAATAAAATATATTTTAAAATATTTAAAAAAAGACATTTGTTTCAAATAATGGGGATGATTATACCAAAATTATAATGGGTAATCTCAGGGGGAAAATAACTTAGATTCTTTAAAAAAGGGGGAGCTTTTTAAGCTAAGTGATTTTATTATTAAAGGACTAAATCTCAAAGTAAAATTTTAATTAAAAGGTTAAAACCAAACCTCCAAATCCCCCAAAAGTATATTAGTAAACATACCAAAAGAAGTCTTAGAAATATCATGTACAGCCCTGGCTGGTTAAAGTGTCAGCCCTCGCAGAAAAGGATCTGGGTTTGATTTTAGGTCAAGGGCACATAATTGGGTTTTGGGTTTGCTCCCTGCCACTAGTCAGGGCATGTTTGGGAGGCAAATGATTGATGTTTCTCTCTCTTCCTCTTTATAAAATCAATAAAAAATGTCCTCAGGTGAGGGTTAAAATAAAATGAGTGAGCCTGGCCAATGTGACTCAGTGGTTGAAAGTGTCGACCTATGAACCCGGAGGTCACAGTTCAATTCCAAGTCAGAGAACATGCCCGGGCTTCAGGCTCCATTCCCAGCAGGGGTGTGCAGGAGGCAGCTGATCGATTCTCTTTCATCATTGATGTTTCTATCTCTCTCCCTCTCCCTTCCTCTCTGAAGTCAATACAAAAAATATATGTATTTTAAAAAATGATATGAATATCATCATCAATAGATGTAAAGGGCAGGAATCAAGTGGCCTATGAATATTTACAAACATTGGTTATACCACTTTTTAAAATTTAATAATTTGGGTTATAAATAAGGATGCCCTGAAAAATCCTTTCTTAATGAAAATAACAAACTGTGACTTAATGAATAATAGGTTAGAAATGGTTTTAGAATCTTTAAAGTAAGGAATATTATTAGAGAAGAAATAAATAAATTATAATCTAAAAGGAAATACGACTTTAAATAAAAATAAATATATACTGGAAACTAACTATAGTGTATAACAAATGTATATATACAAAATATATCTAGATAAATAGATGTATAATAAATCTACTTCTATTAGGACTTTTCACTAGACTTGAAGACAGGAACTCTGTGTCATTCAAGTCTAAAAACCAAGCACTTAGCAGCATCTGGCCAAATTTCCTCAATTAATAACCATCAATTCCAATCGTTCTGAATCTCCTTTACTTAAAATAAAAAATCATGGAATAATTAATAACCTAAAAAATTACACATTAACCAATGTGTGTGTGTATGGGGATGGGGAGTGAGGAAACCAGCTTTAGTGAGAAACAAAAATCAAAATTTTATAATAAAAGTGCTGCATTTTGGTGGGGGTAGAGTCCTAACTGAATGTAATCAACATTTATGAGAATAGATACTTATGAAGATATAGAACTTCCCATCCCCAAATCTATATTATGCAAAATTATAATTTTTTTTTTCTTTTTAGACCTCAAAACTTAATAATGGATGTGGGATAAGCTTGCTTACCACCTAAAAATTAGGGATCTGTAAAGTTTGGATTTTTGAAAATACCACAGTCCTTAGAAAGCTACGTCACAGATGATGGATTGCTTCTCTCTTTCAATCTCACACATTCGCCTCTTGAATACCTGTACTGTAAAGGGGGTTCTTCACCATTGGGCAGATGGGGGATCTCAGGTGGTGTTACAAAAACAGTATGTTCACTTTTGAAAGATTCATCCAGTTCTATAAGTCGCATTTCACCACTTTTGTCCATATCCACCTGAAGAAGTTTTAAAAAACATATATTAAAAACACACATATCACAATGGTTAGCCAAGTGTTCTGCTATAGGGGAATGGTTAAATAAACCATGTATATAATTGGTTTAATAGTACTATAGAGCTATTAAATAAAAAGAAATGATCAAGTTGTCTATGTATGACTATAGAAAGATCTCCAAGATAATTAAGTGAAAATAACAAGGTACAGAGCATTGTATATAGTGACTAATTTTTGAGGAAGAAAGGAACCTTGGCCAGCATTGTTCAGTGGTTAGAGAGTTATAGGTTCGAATCTCTATCAAGGGCATATATGTGGGTTGCAGGTCTGATTTCCACCCCCCTGTTGGGGTGGGTGTGGGAGGCAACCAATCAATCTTACATCAACATTTCTCTTTCTCTCTTCTCTCTGTCTCCCTACTCCTCTTTCCACTCCCTCTAAAATTCAATGGAAAAAAGATCTCCATTCTTTGGGTGAGGATTAAAAAAAAAAAGAGGAACAAACAAGAATACACACACACACACACACACACACACACACACACACACACACGAGGCCCAGTGCACAGATTCGTGCACTGATGGGGTCCCTTGGCCTTGCCTCGGGGCTGCATTGTCCAGTCCTGATCGGGCTGGGAGGGATCATAGGAGGGCTCTAGGGTGTCTGGCCCCTCTTGCCCAGTCCCAATCAGCAGGAAGCTAACCTACCAGTCTAATACTCAAACTACATTTGAATTTTGTTGATTAGCTTAATAATGTTATATAAAACACATTTAGTTCTAGCCCTGGCCAGTTGTAGCCCTAACCACTGAGCAGTGGGTAGAGTGTTGGCCTGAGCACCAAAGGGTCACAGTTTAGATTCTGGTCAAGGACACTTGTAGGCTTGATGCTGGCCCTAGTTGGGATGCATGTAGAAGGAAACCTATTTTAAAATATATATATATATATATATATATATATATATATATATATATATATATATATTTTATTGACTTTTTACAGAGAGGGAGAGGGATAGAGAGTTAGAAACACTGATCAGTTGTCTCTTGCACACCCCCCACTGGGGATGTGCCCACAACCAAGGTACATGCCCTTTACCAGAACCAAACCTGGGACCCTTCAGTCCGCAGGCCGATGCTCTATCCACTGAGCCAAACCAGTTTCGGCAGGAAACCTATTGATGTGCCTCTCTCACATTGATTTTTTCCCCTCTCTCCTGTACCCTCCTTCTCTTCTACTCTCTCTTTAAAAATCAATGAAAAAAATATCCTCAGATGAGAATTAACAACAAAATGCTCAAGTTAGAGGTCCACAGGCTTGAACAAAAGTCTTATTGTCCGTAAGTGGGCAGGCAGAGATACAGACCTGACTGCTAAAATAAAACTCACGATTTAGTAAAATACTTCAGGAAATTTCCAAGAGGTTGTTGTGCTCTATAATGGTAGGCCACCAAAACTTTCATAATAAAGGGTCAATAATGGAATGAAATTAATTTATATTTTGTTAAAAGCTAGTAAAACTTATAAGTAGAAACCATAATTTCTAACATTTATAACAGTCACACAAAATAAGTAGAGCACTGCCGACAAACTTACTTTATCTACACAGTCATCAAAAAATGCCAGGCTTGCATCTTTATCACTGACAAAAGAACATTCCTCAATGAAGCGAATAAACATTTGAGTTTTGGTCATCATGTTATAGAATTTTTGATGTGATCGGTCTCGGCTTCTTAAGAAAGCTGTTCAACATAAATTTATAATGTCAGAATATCATTTGTAGATTCATAGAATTTTTAAGTTAGAAAGAACTTGATCAACCATGTCATTTATACCCACCATTTTGCCGAAAAAGAAACTAAGACCCTGAAAGTAGAAATGATTTGACAAAGATAGCAACAGGAAAGTAACTTGAATCAAGATCTTTCAAATCTTCAGCCAGAACTGTCTCTATTGTCCCCTCACTACCTTGAAGATTATACATAAACTAGTAAATGTGAAAGCATCTTAAAACTGCAATTTCCCTCCCTTCTTTATGTATTGCCTGATATGTGCAAGTGGCTCATGCTCTCTCCATATATATATGTAGTTTTTCAAAGCAGCAGTTACACCACCTCTAGTATTCATTTATGCTTGTGTCAATACTTACTGTAACAGAGTAAAAGTTTATTTCCTGATTTCACATTCCACCTCATTCACTATATTCAATTACACAACACGGGTTTCCTTTTGGGAGCATGAACTCAAACTATTTCCAGCCTCAGGGACTCTGCATAAACTGTTCTCTCTGCCTAAAACATTCTTCCATTTTCCATTTGCCTGTCTAATTTCTGCTCCTCCTTTTGAACATAGGTCATATGTGAATTCCTCACAAGGGCCTTCTGTGGCCTAAAGTTGTAAACTGAAGTGTTCATTCATATTATTTTCAAACTAGAGGCCCGATGCACAAAATTCCCACAAGAGGCGTGGCCTTCGCAGCCGAGGCGGCTTGCCTTGGCCCTTGCAGCCCCGGTTTCATCCGGAAGGTCATTTGGCTGACCAGTCTAATTAGTATATTACGCTTTTATTCTAGATTGCTTATCTTTTCACTATAAGCTCTATGGGAGAAGTGACCGTGTTTCTCTTTTTTTCTTTTGTGTGCATAACCACGTATCTTATGCATATACCCCTATATACCCAAAGCCTATCATTTGGAGGCACTCAATATATGTTTATTAAATAATTTATTTTTTAAATGTTAAATGTCACAAAAGAAAGTAAATACACATTATGATACAAATGCATTCCAGGGTTTCCCAACATTTTTTATTTTTTTACTTTGTGTTATGAACAGAAAATAATGTTTGTAAAGCATGCTGAAGTAAAACAAATGAAGCTGCTCAAGCCTAGAGGTGACCATCAGGCTACTCGGCATGTCCAACACTGTCTGGCTTCCCTGAACGCTAAAAGCATCAACATCAACACAACTGTGATGCAAGTGCAATAGTGTGTGTTTAGAAATTTTTGTACTTTTCAAACAGTTTTTATGCATACTTTGCCAATGGGATTATACCTACTGTGCCTGAGAAATAACTAGTCCTATGGAAATGGATTACCCACAGAATTGCTATTCACATACTCTCAAAATAGTTATATATTTTGATAAATATGAGCTGTTGACTCAGAAAGCAATTAAATCACACAAGGTTAAGCTCAATAATATAACAACTGTAAAACTATGCAATCACTTACCTTGTAGGTCAAAAAGAGAGCTTGCATCTGTGGCTGTCTCAGATGGGGCTTGTGTTATTGGTGTTAAGTATGATCTATAACCTTTTAAAATAGAGGCCATGAAACACAAAAATGCCTCTTGGATTTCCAAATCTATCATATGTAATCTCTTTCCAGAATTAAAATCATAGTCATTCATTGCTAAGTCCATTAGTCCATCATCTCTTGGTCTCTGCTGCACTGTGAAGAAATAGTTTTAATGTTTCTCCAAATAGTCAAAACTAATATTAATAGTTGTATTATTGTCAATATAAATTTGTTGCATATGTATATCAAGTCAATATGCTATACACCTTAAACTTACTAGATCTGTATGTCAATTATCCTATATAATAAAGAGGTAATATGCAAATTGACCATCACTCAAACACACAAGATGGCCACTCCCATGTGGTCAAAGATGGCTGCCCCCATGTGGACACAAGATGGTTGCCACAAGATGGCCAGCAGAGAAAGGAGTTGTGGGCAATCAGGCCAGCAGGGAAGGGTAGTTAAGGGTGATTGGGCTGACAGAGGAGGGCAGTTGGGGGTGACCAGGCCTTCAGGGGAGGACAGTTGGGGGGGGACCCAGGCCTACAGGGGAGGGCAGTTGGGGGGGGGACCCTGGCCTACAGGGGAGGGCAGTTGGGGGGAACCAAGCCTTCAAGGAAAAACAGTTGGGAGGACAAGGCCTATAAGAGAGGGGAGTTGGGAGAGAACCAGGCCTGCAGGGGAGGGAAGTTAGGGTGATTGAGCCAGCAGGGGAGCAGTTAAGCATAGATAAGGCTGGCAGGGGAATGGTTAGGGGGTAATCAGGTTGGCAGGCAGAAATGGTTAGGGGCAATCAGGAAGGCAGGCAGGCAGGGAGCGGTTGGGAGCCAGCAGTCTTAGATTGTGAGAGGGATGTCTGATTGCCCATTTAGGTCGATCCTACAGGGTCAGGCCTAAATGGGCAGGCGGACACCCCTCGAGGGGTCTCAGATTGGAGAGGGTGTAGGCTAGGCTGAGGGACACCCTCCTCCCCACCCCCATGCACAAATTTCATGCACTGGGCCTCTAATATCTCAATAAAATTGAAAGAAAAAAATAAACATTTTTATGTTTTCAAAAGGGCTCAAGTTATCTCAACCTTTGTTTATATATAACTTCATAATATGGAAATCCTAGAAAAGTTTGCCATATAATTTTTTAAGGCTCTGCTGAGTACATTTTATCCAAATTAAACACAAAATAGCTGGTTGGTGTGACTCAGTGTTTGAGCGTCGACCTATGAACCAGGAGGTGACTGTTTGATTTCCAGTCAGGGCACATGCCCAGGTTGAAGGCTTGATCTCCAGTAGGGGGCATGTAGGAGGCAGCTAATCAATGATTCTCTCTCATCATTGATATTTCTTTCTTTTTAAAAAAAATATATTTTATTGATATTTTATAGAGAGGAAGGGAGAGAGATAGAGAGCTAGAAATGTTGATGAGAGAGGATCACCGATCAGCTGCCTCCTTCACACCCCCAACCGGGGATGTGCCCGCAACCAATGTACATGCCCTTGACCAGAATCGAACCCAGGACCTTTCAGTCCGCAGACCTATGCTCTACCACTGAGCCAAACCGGTTTCGGCCATCATTGATATTTCTATCTCTCTCTTCCTCTCCCTTCATCTTGGAATAAATCAATTAATGTGTGTGTGTGTGTGTGTGTGTGTGTGTGTGTGTGTGTGTGTGTATTTAATTGAACCCAAATTATTCCTTTTTATATGACTACCGTCAGAAAAAATGTTCATATTATAAAATAACTATATGTAGGTTAATAAATGAAGATCATAACAACCATAGCAACTGGACACAGGGTTAAATGCAATAGTCCTTCCTTCTTTTGTTTCTTTTAAATATAAGTGCTTATAGGAGGGACATTCTGGGATTAAAATGTGAAAATAAACTCTTATTCTTTTTGAACAATTCAATGCTAAAGTCATTAGGTAGTAAAAGAATAACTTTTTAGTAGAGAAGAAGCCTGATAGGCATCACATAATCAAGTGACCAATGTGAACATCTTCATCAATAATGGGACATATTGATATAGTGCTCAATCTGATAAGGATATTATGCAAGAAATTCAGTGTCACTTCTGACAAAGTTGCATGATCTATATTTATCATGAGGACATTCAGACAAATCCATATCATGGATCACTCTACAATAAGTATAACCTTCAAAAGTGTCAAGAAAATGAAGAAAAAATTGATGAATTGTTTGGAGAAAAGGACACAAAAGAGACCTGAGACTAAATGCAACATCTGATATGCAAATGGGTTTTTTTGCTATAAAGAACATTACATATTATGATAACTAGCAAAACTCCAATCAGGTCTGAGGATAAGGATGGCAGGAATGCTAATTTCCTGATTTCCATGGTTACATGGTTATACTGTAGGCTATAGGAAAATGTTCTCGTTGGTAGGAAATAAATTTCATTTGGAGGTGATGGGACAGCTATTCTCCAAGGATCAGGAGAAAAAAGTTTGTGATTGCTTAAAACTTTAAAAACTTTTAAAATATGAGGAATAAATAATCTTAGCAAGTTTTTTTTTTTTGAGTTCTTATTGTCCAAAAAAAAGTAGAAGTATTAGAAAGAATGTAGGCATTGGAACAGAAGGTTTTAATCATTAGCGTCAACTGAATGATTCCTAAGAAAGAACTTTTTACTTCTTTCAACCTTATTATCCTCACCTAACAGATGCAAAGATAAAAGAATGCATGTTAAAGTACTCTGAAGCTATAAAATGTTACAGTCCTGAACTGTCAGTATTGCTTAAAAGTCTGTAGTTTTTAAAAAAATATATTTTATTGATTTTTTTTCAGAGAGGAAGAGAGAGAGGGATAGAGAGTTAGAAACGTCAATGAGAGAATAATCGATCAGCTGCCTCTTGCACACCCCCTACTGGGGATGTGCCCGCAACCAAGGTACATGCCCTTGAACGGAATCGAACCTGGGACCTTTCAGTCTGCAGGCCGATGCTCTATCCACTGAATCAAACTGGTTTTGGCAAAAGTGTGTAGTTTTAAGCTTTAAGATTCTGTACTTCAATAGAGCTAAATGAACTATATCATTGAATTTAATAATATTTAAGTGTTGCTAAGTATTCACTGCTGGACTTTTCAGCTATTCAAGGGAAGTGCATGTACTTTTATAAAGTAATGAACTAGGTAGTTCAAATAAAATTCCATATACAATTTACTTGTTCCATAAGATAAAATTTTATTCATTTGATGTTATTTTTTTTAATATCCCAATATTTATGAACCACATTCAAATTACCTACTTGTTGTGAGGTTTATTTTGTAAACATTATCTTTCGCCCTAGCCAGTTTGGTTCAGTAGATAGAGCGTAGGCCTGCAGACTGAAGGGTCCCGGGTTCAATTCCTGTCAAGGGTACATGCCTAGGTTGCAGGCTTGGTTCCCAGTAAGGGGCGAGCAGGAGGCAGCTGATCAATGATTCAATGATTCTCTCTTATCGTTAATGTTTCTATATCTCTCTCCCTCTCCCTTCCTCTTTGAAATCAATAAAAATATACTTAAAAAAGCACAACAAAACATTGTTTTTCATGTCCTCTCCCAAGTATACTACAGGTTATAAGCCATTTCCTATGCTTATATTTCACCTACCACATAAATGAGAACCTCAAATATTGCTACACAATTATTGACTATTTTTCATACAGTAAGTATTAAATTAAGGGCCCTGAATAGACAGTTACTATAAAATACCAAGAGGATTAGATAAATGAAGGTTTAATTCTTCTTAGTAATTCTGGATCACTGACAAGACATTCTTACATAGCTTTTTACTGAAATATTCCATATTCTAATCAATTTACATTTTGATTAATTTCCTAGTGCTTGCAGCAAGTTTCTATTTTTAAATTATTTGAAGAAGGCACAGTAGGTGAAAAGCAAATGAACTTAGCTCTCATCCTATTGGAAATTAACATTTTCTAATGTAACTGAAACTAATATAATCAAAACTAACTTTCTATTCCATAAGTGAAGAAAATATACAAGTGTAAAATGCTTATTTTTTCCATGGTGTTTCAATAACAGTAAGATTAAAGAAAACAACCAGCTTAACTTCTTTTTGAATTTTATTATTCTAAAATGGTTCTATAAAAAAGTATATAAAAAATAAATCTCCCATTTAGCTTCTAACAAATTTTGCCTATGTGCCCATTTGCCTTTAAGACTATAAAAATACTCTTCTTTAGATAAATTTTTATAAGCACAGCAAAGTAACTGGAGTTCTTTTCTCAGATTAAATTACTTCCTTTAATTAAGTTAGACACTTACATTTTGCCAATTGCTGGTACAAATTATTCAGTGTGTTCATCAGATTTTTACATGGTTTCTTTGGAAGTATCTTCCAGGCTACATTTTTCTTGTCACCAGTTCTGAGATTAAATGGCAAAAATAATATACTTGTTAGATGAACCTTTTTTTTGTGGGGGAAGGGGAAATATATACATAATTATGTAAAAAAGGAAAAAGAGAAAACACATTGAGCAAAAAAGAAAACATTTAACAAAATATTCTACTTAATAGGAGAAAACTATTACTAGGGCAAATTGGAATGTTGAATATTAAAAAGTAATTTATATAAGGATGAAACCTTGCAATAAATATAGCTCAGATATTTGTAATTATGTTGGTATTGAATACATTGCATGTGCACTGGAATCATGCCAATCACTACCAAATTTAATGTGATGGTCATTATTCTTAAACTCCACTTAAGAGTCTTTTAGATACCTAGATACTGAGAAAATCCTATTATGTGGATTTTTTTTTGTTATGAATTAGAAAACTTTCAATAAGCTTATCAAAATACTTTGACATAAATACTGTTTCTTAGTTTCCTAAAAGAAAAATTATTTTTGTTTCCTTCAGAAAAGAAATAATCTATAATATTAACTATAATAAACTAGAACATTCCAAAATACTTTTATAACTATAAAATAGGATATGTGCTTGAAAGTGGTATCTTTAGGGGAAAAAAGAAAAAAAAGAAAAGTGGTATCTTTGTTTCTATGACAAACTTCTATAATCTCCTTTAGTACCACTATGGCAACAGTTAGTTGCTCTTTAAACTACATATGGGGTTGGAGAAAAAAAAATGGTGATAAAACACCATAAAGGTTTTGGACTTAACTATAACTTTGTTTATTCTACTCTTTATTAAATCTTTTTTTTTGAAATTTCAATAGCAATGAATACTCATTTTAGAAAACTTGAAAAATGTACAGAAAAAGAAGAAAAGTACAATCACTCATGTGTTTTTTTTCAATGTCATTCCACTTTTATTTGATTTTCATTATTTTTTTTTCTTATAAAAAATCTTTATTGTTCACATTATTACAGATGTTCCTCTTTCCCCCCTTCTCCCCTATAGCCCCCCTTCACCTGATTCCCAACTCCTTCCCGTGCCCTTACCCCACCCCTGTCTTCATCCATAGGTATAAGATTTATGTCCAATCTCTTCCTGCACCCTTCAGATCCCCCCCCTGAGAATTGTTAGTCCATTCCCTTTCTATGTCCCTGATTCTCTTATATTTACCAGTCCATTTTGTTCATCAGATTTTTTATTCACTTAATTTTTAGATTCACTTGTTGGTAGGTATGTATTTGATGTCTTTTTGTTGTTCATAATTTTTATCTTACCTTTTTCTTCTTCCTCTTCTTAAATACCTTTCAGCATTTCATGTAATCCTGGTTTGGTGGTGATGAATTCCTTAAACTTTTTCTTGTCTGTGAAGCTCTTTATCTGACCTTCAATTCTGAATGATAGCTTTGCTGGATAGAGTAGTCTTGGTTGTAGGTTCTTGTTGTTCATCATTTTGAATATTACTTGCCATTCCCGTCTGGCCTGCATAGTTTCTGTTGAGAAATCAGCTGACAGTCATATTGGTACTCCCTTATAGGTAACTAGCTGTTTTTCTCTTGCTGCTTGTAAGATTCTCTCTTTGTCCTTTGCCCTTGGTAACTTTAATATGATGTTTCTTGGTGTGATCCTCTTTGGATTCCTCTTGTTTGGGGTTCTGTGTGCTTCCTGTACTTGTAAGTCTATTTCTTTTTTACCAGGTAGGAAAAGTTTTCTTTCATTATTTCTTTCAGTAGGCCTTCAATATCCTGGTCTCTCTCTTCTGGCACCCCAAAAGTCCAGATGTTGGTGCGCTTTAAGCTGTCCCGGAGGTTCCTCAGACTATCCTCACATTTCTGGATTCTTTTTTCTAGTTGGGTTATTATATCCTCCTTATATTCCAGATCTTTGGTTTGATTCTTGGGGTACATTCATCTATAGTTAAGTTTCGTATTGTCCCAAAGCTCCCTTAGGCTCTCCTCCTGTTTTTTAATTTTTTTTTCTAGCAACTGCTGTAATTGGGTATTTTTTTCCATTTTGTCTTCTAGCTCACTGATGCGGTCTTCTGCTTCATCTAGTCTACTCTTGATGCTTTCTATTGAGTTCTTCATAGTAGCGATGTCATTTTTCATTTCTTCTTGGGTTACCTTCATTTCCTCTTGGGTCTTCTTCATTTCCTCTTGGGTCTTATTCATAATGTCAAATTTGTCTTCCATTCTTTTTAGCCAACTTATGATCATTACTCTGAATTCTTGCTCTGGTAGGTTGCTTGCCTCTAACTCATTTACTTCATTTTCTGGTGATGGTTGATTTTCTTTCACAGGCGGGTTGTTTCTTAGTCTCCCCATGATCTCTCTTTATAGGGTGCCTGGTAACATAGTTCTCTCCCTCCTGCTTTGATTTAAAGGCACAAAATACAACACAACCAGGTACAACACACAAGGCACTGGACAGAAATGTGTTTGCAATATTAATATCCTCCAATAAAGGTGTCTAGAACCCAGATAACAAGAACATACAATCCAATAAAAAGAATAAGCAAACCAATCTTACACACACACAAAAAAGCATAAACCTTTGATATAGTTAGCATTCAACATACATCAACAAAGGGGTAGAGAGAAGGCTTTTTTTTTTTTTTTGGTGGGGGGGCAGTGGCAAGGTAGGTGTGAATGGGATTGGAGCAGGGGGTTGGGAATTATATATACACAGGACAGGTGAAAATTTTGGAGAGGGTAAACAGAAAGAGTAAGGAAAATCTATAGCAGTAAAGGGTTAAGATAAGCAGGACACCAAAGGTAAAGGGTTAGGAATAGAGAGATGTCATAAAGGTAGGTTTGAGATAGAATAGAGCGTTGAAGAAGGCAAGGTATGAATAGTTTTTAGAATAGTAATCCCGAAGGAGGAAATAGAGAAAAAAAGAAATAGAGGAAAAAGGAAAAAAAAAATAGAAAGCAAAAAAAGGATTATAATATGACACTTAAAAAGTAGTAATAAAAATAAACAAAAGAAAATAAGATAAAAAAGATAAAAAAGGTAAAATAGTAGTAGTAATAATGTTGATTACCTATAAAAATGTATTAATTAAAAAGGTAAAATCTAGTGATGGCAGATGAAAAAAATTTCTTGAGAAAACTTTGCAATTAAAGTAGGTAAAAAACAAAAATTCAACAGTTAAAAAAAATAAAAATTGAAAATTAAAAATTAAACAAAATTTGCAGTAATGAAGGTCATTCACTTTCTGTGTTGCTATGTCTCGCACGCCTGTTCCCAGTCTGGGTGGTAGTGGCAGTTCACTGTGTTTCACCGTTCCTCCGTGTTGATTACAAGACCTGATTTTTAAGCCAATCTAGAGACCCTATGTGCTTTAGCCTCTGGGTGGCAGTGTTTCTGGATGACTTCCAGGACTCTAAAGCCTTTCTAGCTTTTTCCCCTTCTCTGTGTCTTTGATGGCTGGGGGTGGGGCGGTCCGGAGCTGGCTGCACTCCCCTGTAATTCTGCGGCTACTTCTTGGACTCAGATCCAGCTGTGCTGCTCCTTAGATATCCCTAGTCTTAGGAGCCCTGTCCACAGACAGGCGCGCCTCCAGCTGAGAAGTAAATCCACGACCAGTCCCTCAGCCTCTGTGCGCCGCGCGCGCTGGTGCGCAGGGGGGGGGGTGTTGCTGCGCCGAGTGGAACTCGGTCAGAACTACTGGTCCGAGTCCCTCAGCCTCTGTGCGCCGTGCGCGCTGGTGCGCAGGGGGGGGGGGTGTTGCTGCGCCGAGTGGAACTCGGTCAGAACTACCGGTCCGAGGGGAACTCACCCACCGGATCGCTGCGAAATCTGAGCTCCTCTGAGATCAAGGGTTCGCGCCGACTATGTTCATTTGGTGTTCTTTGGGGCTGGGGATAATCAGGCCTCCAACTCGAACCTCCTCCCTTCCAAGATGGCGAGATTTCCCGTCCGCGCCGGCAAGTATCTCCGGTAAGGGACCCAGCTGTGGGTGGTCAGCTGTTGGTGGCTCCCTAATCAGCAGACCCCAAATTTCCTCTGGTGTTTGCTAGTCTCCTGGCTTGTTGACGAGCACTCCTAGCGCGATCCTCAGCTGCTTTCTCTCTCTTCCTCGGGACAAGACTCAGAAACCGCCCATCTGCTCTTCCGCCATTTTCTCCTCTCTATAGTTAAGTTTCTGTATATTCTTTATTTCAGATATTGTATGCTTAATTTCTGACTGGTCCTTTTCCATTTCTTTGATGTTCTCTTTAAGGTCCTTGAAGGTCTCACCAAGCTTCTTGGAGGTCTCATCAAGTTTCTCAAAGGTTTTTAGAAGATTCCTGAGTGATCTTATAAATGTGATTCTGAACTCTGTGTCGTCCATTAGTTTACTTTCCTCCCTCTCTCCCATTTGTGACATGTTTCTGTGATTCCTCATTTAAAAAAAATATTTTTATTGATATTTTTACAGAGAGAAAGGGAGAGAGCTAGAGAGCTAGAAACGTCAATGAGAGAGAAACATCGACCAGCTGTCTCTTGCACGCCCCCTACCGGGGATGTACCCGCAACCAATGTACATGCCCTTGACCGGAATCGAACCTGGGACCTTTCAGTCCACAGACCGACGCTCTACCACTGAGCCAAACCGGTTTTGGCTATGATTCCTCATTTTAGAGGAAGAACTGCTGCGCTGGAGACACGCTTTGTTTCAGTGGGGCTTTGGTGGTCTCTGAGACTGTCTCCAAAATGTGTCACTTATGGGACTGACCACTAGAAACACTGGCTTCTGGATCACCAATGGGGTACAATTCATTTGCTTGGGACGTGGTGGTTTTGTTGCTGGAGCTGCAGTTTATTTCTTTAAGCTGCTGCAAAAGCAGCTGTGTGGTGCCTAGGTGGGTCTGTAGAATGTGCTGGCAGGGCCTCAGGGTGGGGCAGGGTCTTAGGATGTCACTAGACTGGGGTGTGGCTAACAGCGATGGCTGCCTTCAGTCCCTGCCCTTCTGAGTTTCCAATTCCCCCATGCGTCCCTGGGATCCAGCGCAGTAAACAGTGATTGCTGCGTGGACCTCTGCAAGAGAGTTCCTCACTCTCGAACTGATGGCCAACAGACCAGCTTCTCCCCGTAGGGGTCTGAGTTCCACACATGACACAAGAAAATGGATTTCAAAGTGAAAGTGATCTGCACTTTGCGCAAGGGGCTCGGCCCTCACAGCCATGGTGGTTTGCCTTGGCCCTTGCAGCCCTGGCTTTGTCTGGAAAGTCATTTGGCTGTCTGGTCTAATTAGCATATTATGTTTTTATTATTATAGATAATTTGACCAGGAGCATGGAATCCTACATTACAGTGAGAATACAACATAGAAACAATATTTACATTATTTTTTTGATAAAACTTTGTAACACAGTACTCCCACTGTGTTTTATTCACTGTATGCATGCCTGCCTTAGATTAGATGATGAGCAACTTAAGAAAAGGGAGTGTACTTGATTTACCTTTTTATTCCCAGTGCCTAGCAAAAAAAGGTATTTAAGATGTAACATAAATGAATAACAAATGTCTTATCATTTTATTAGATCTAATTATTTACATCAAATAATTAATTTCCTTCTCTAATGCTTGATATCTTCACTTTAAAACTTGGCTGAGTAGGACAGGTTAATTTAGTATCTGGATTTGGTTCTATGATAGCCCTCTGCATTTGCATCCATAGTAATGTCATTCACAAGATAACTATTACATAAATAGTTAGCCAATAATTAGTGATAGATATATTAGTTTGGAGTCAGACAGTGATAGTTTCAAAAATCCAGTTCTGGAAGTATAAGTTATTTGCCTTTTGATAAATAATTTAAAAATCTAAGCTTTGCTTTAGGGCTAATAAAAACTACCTCACAAAATAAAGAGAATAATATGAGACAACTAAGGCTATACATACAACCTTATGACTAGCACATATCAGATTCTAATTTCCCTTTCTTCAGATTCTTGACATTAATAATATACTCTGTATTATATTACAGGGAGGGAAAAGGAAACCAAAAATTACATACTCAGAATGTTTTTCTTTCAAATTTCAGGTTGAGGCTCCTGAAATTCTGGATGAAGGAAGGTCAAAAGCTGTTAGTTTATTAGTTTAGTGTTCCCATAGTTTTGTAAGGATGATAATATCAAGAAGGAAGAATGCTAAAGAATGCAAGAGACTCATGTTTCTTTAATTCTTTAATTCATTAGTGATCAAAACAGAAAGATAAAATAATAATTAAAAATTCTGTTAGCCCTGGCTGGTATGGCTCAGTTGGCTGGAGCATCTTCCCATGCATCCAAAGGTTGCTGGTTCGATTCCCAGTTAGAGTCCATATATAGGTTGGGGCACATTCAGGAGACAACCAATTTATGTTTCTCTCTCACATTGAATATGTCTCTCTTTCTCGCTCTTTTCCCTCCCTTCTGCTCTCTCTAAAATCAATCCTCAGGTGAGGATTAAAAAAACTCTTTTAACAGGGAGGAGGAAAATGGCGGCTGAGCAGATGGACCTGTTCTGAGCCTAGTCCCAGAGCAGATAGAAGGAGCGCCTGAGAGTCGCTCCGGGAGTGTTAGTTGGCAAGCTAAGGGGTAGCGGGACTCTAAGAGAAGGTGGGGGTCTGCTGGACAGGATTTCCTGACCAAGCAGCCCGCACTGCGGCGGAGACCTCTCCTGGAGCTATGCGCTCACAGGGAAAACTACTCCATCTTACAAAGAAAAGAGGATCTTTCCTGAGGCCTGAAAAAGTACAACAGTGGAAACCACCGAACAGCTGTGACATCCCAATCGGCACAAACACGTGGATTCAAGGGAGTTCTTCAATCACCCAAGGAAAGGTCAGTTTGCGGGAGACAATGTGAGGGATCTGGGTCTCTGCTGTGGTGGCGGTGGCAGCAGCTGCAGAGAGAATCACGCGCGCTGCAAGACTCACTTTTAGGTCTGGCGGGATCTTTCCAAAAATCAGGACTATTTTAAAATGCCAAGGGATGCGGGACAAATTGTTAAGAATTGGGACTGTCCCGCCAAAAGCGGAGCATCTGGCCACCTTGGTGCAGACCCATCCTGCGCCTGTTCCCATTCATCCCCTTGCTTCTGAGTACTAGGCAAGGACTGCCCAGTTTGGCATATCCTGGGAGACTGCAGGGGGAAATTGCCTTCCTGGAAACAGGGGATCAGAGAGGGAAGAGACCATCTTGGAGCCAGCACTGAGGCAGCCCACCTCTACAAACCATAGAGAAAGAAGGTTAGCGCAGCCAAAAAGACGGGGAAGTCAATCCATAAACACTGCCACCTAGGGGCTGAATTACAAACTGACTTTTTTATTATTATACTTTTAATTAATCAAAAATAAACGGACACAAATAACTAACGAATAGCCCACTTAAAATTAAAGACTAGCTTATACATTCCCCATTAAAATACCAACAGCATACTTCACAGAACTAGAAAGAACTCTCCAAAAATTCATTTGGAACAATAAAAGACCCCAAATAGCCTCAGCAATCTTGAGAAAGAAGAGTAAAGTAGGAGGGATCTCAATACCAGATTTCAAGCTATATTACAAAGCCACTGTTCTCAAAACAGCCTGGTACTGGCACAAGAACAGACATATTGATCAATGGAATAGATTAGAGAATCCAGACATCAACCCAAATCACTATGCGCAATTAATATTTGACAAAGGAGACACGAGCATACAATGGAGTCAAGACAGTCTCTTCAATAAATGGTGTTGGGAAAACTGGACAGATACATGCAAAAGAATGAAACTAGATCACCAACTTACACCATACACAAAAATAAACTCAAAATGGATACAGGACTTAAACATAAGATGGGAAACCATAAAAATACTAGAGACATCCACAGGCAGCAAAATCTCAGACATATGCCTAAAGAACTTCTTCACTGATACTAACCCTAGGGCAATGGAAGCTAAAGAGAAAATAAACAAATGGGACTACATCAAAATAAAAAGCTTTTTTACAGCAAAAGAAACCACCAACAAAACAACAAGAAGTCCCACGGTATGGGAGAACATGTTTGCAAATGATATCACTGATAAAGGGTTAATCTCTAACATCTACAGACAGCTTATACAACTCAATAAAAGGAAAATAAATGAGCCAATTAAAAAATGGGCAATGGGCCGGGCCCTCCCGGAACCAGCTGAGCACAGCTGGACCCAGCAGCCTCCGTCGCCAGCGCCGCAGCTGCAGACACCTTTATTGGAGGATATTAATATTGCAAACACATTTCTGTCCAGTGCCTTGTGTGTTGTACCTGGTTGTGTTGTATTCTGTGCCTTTAAATCAAAGCAGGAGGGAGAGAACTACGTAACCAGGCACCCTATAAAGAGAGATCATGGGGAGACTAAGAAACAACCCGCCTGTGAAAGAAAATCAACCATCACCAGAAAAGGAAGTAAATGAGTTAGAGGCAAGCAACCTACCAGAGCAAGAATTCAGAGTAATGATCATAAGTTGGCTAAAAAGAATGGAAGACAAATTTGACAATATGAATAAGACCCAAGAGGAAATGAAGAAGACCCAAGAGGAAATGAAGGTGACCCAAGAAGAAATGAAAAATGACATCGCTACTATGAAGAACTCAATAGAAAGCATCAAGAGTAGACTAGATGAAGCAGAAGACCGCATCAGTGAGCTAGAAGACAAAATGGAAAAAAATACCCAATTACAGCAGTTGCTAGAAAAAAAAATTAAAAAACAGGAGGAGAGCCTAAGGGAGCTTTGGGACAATACAAAACAAAACAATATTAGAATAATAGGGGTTCCAGAAGGAAAGGAAACAGAGCAAGATATGGAAAAAGTATTTCAAGAAATAATGACAGAAAACTTTCCTGAGATAGAGAAGAAAAAACCAACACAAATCCAAGATGCTCGAAGGGTCCCCAACAAAATGAACCCCCAAAGATCAACACCCAGACACATTATAATTAAACTGGCAAAAAACATCGACAAAACCAGAATCTTAAAAGCAGCCAGAGAGAGACAGAAAGTTACATATAAAGGAAACCCCATCAGACTAGCAACTGATTTCTCAACAGAAACTCATCAGGCCAGAAGGGAATGGGATGACATATACAAAGTCATGCAAAGGAAGGGTCTGAACCCAAGAATACTGTACCCCGCAAGGCTGTCAATCAAAATTGAAGGTGTAATCAGGAGCTTCACCGACAAAAACAGACTAAAGGAATTTATCTCCAACAAACCAGCAATGCAAGAAATGCTAAAGGGTCTACTGTAATAATAAAGAAATAGGAAGCGAAGAAGGAACACAGGGGGATAGAATAAAAATGGCATCAAATACCTACCTTTCAATAATTACTTTAAATGTAAATGGTTTAAATGCTCCAATTAAAAGACATAGGGTAACAGAATGGATAAGAAAGCAAAACCCATTCATCTGCTGTCTACAAGAAACCCACCTCAGAAAAACAGACGCCCACAGACTGAAGGTGAAAGGATGGAAAAAGATTTTCCAGGCAAACGGAAACGAAAAAAAAGCTGGGGTAGCAATACTTATATCTGACAAACTAGATCTCAAAGTGAAGGACATAACAAGAGATAAGGAAGGCCACTTCATAATACTAAAGGGTGTAATCCAACAAGAAGAAATAACCCTGGTAAACATATATGCACCCAATTTGGGAGCACCCAAATACATAAAGAAACTGCTGGAGGACATTAAGGGAGAGATTAATAGCAATGCAATCATAGTAGGAGATTTTAATACTCCATTGTCACCTCTGGACAAATCATCTAAACAAAAAATCAGTAAAGAAACGTCAATTCTAAATGACGTATTAGACCAGATGGAATTAATTGACATCTTCAGAACATTTCATCCCAAAGCCACAGAATATACATTCTTCTCAAGTGCACACGGGTCATTCTCAAAGATAGACCACATATTGGGACATAGGCAAAGTCTCTTCAAATTCAAGAAGATAGAAATCTTATCAAGCATTTTCTCAGATCACAGTGCCATAAAATTGGAAATCAACTACAATAATAATAAGCCAAAGAAATTAAACACATGGAGACTAAATAGCATGCTATTGAACAAAGACTGGGTTACCAGAGAAATCAAGGAAGAAATCAAAAACATCATGGCAACTAATGACAATGAAAACACAACAATCCAAAATCTATGGGACACAGTAAAAGCTGTTTTGAGAGGGAAGTTCATATCCCTACAAGCCTATTGCAAAAAACAAGAAAGAATGGTAACAAATTATCTTACCCTACAACTCAAACAGTTAGAAAAAGAACAGCAAGAAAGGCCCACTGTAAGCAGAAGGAAGGAAATAATAAAAATCAGAGCGGAGATTAACGACATAGAGACCAAAGACACAATACATAAGATCAACAAAACCAAGAGCTGGTTCTTTGAAAGGATTAACAAGATTGATGAGCCTCTAGCCAGGCTAACCAAGAAACAAAGAGAGAGGACCCAAATAAACAAAATTAGAAATGAAAGAGGTGAAATAACAACAGACCCCGCCGAAATACAAAGGATTGTTACAAAATACTATGAACAACTCTATTCCAACAAGCTGGACAACCTGGAGGAAATGGACATATTCCTAGAAAAATACAACCTTCCAAAACTCAATCAGGAAGAATCTAAAAATCTCAATAGACCAGTAACTTGGGAAGAAATTGAAGCAGTCATCAAAAAGCTTCCAGCAAACAAAAGCCCAGGGCCAGATGGCTTCACAGGAGAGTTTTACCAAACATTCAAGGAAGAACTAAAACCTATCCTCCTCAGACTTTTCCAAAAAATTCAAGAGGAAGGAACACTGCCAAACTCCTCTTATGAAGCCAGCATCACCCTAATACCAAAACCAGATAAAGACAACTCAATGAAAGAGAATTACAGGCCAATATCCCTCATGAAGATAGATGCCAAAATCCTCAACAAAATTCTAGCAAATCGGCTCCAGCAGTACATCAGGAAGATCATACACCATGACCAAGTAGGTTTTATACCAGGAATGCAAGGATGGTACAATATTCGCAAATCAATAAACGTGATACATCACATAAACAAATTGAGAGATAAAAATCATATGGTCATATCTATCGATGCAGAAAAGGCATTTGATAAAATCCAACACCCTTTCCTGATAAAAACACTCAACAAGGTGGGAGTACAAGGATCATACCTCAACATAATAAAAGCTATATATGATAAACCCACAGCCAACATCATGCTCAATGGGCAAAAACTAAAACCATTCCCTCTAAGAACAGGAACATGACAGGGATGCCCACTCTCACCACTCCTCTTTGACATAGTACTGGAAGTACTTGCCATCGCAATTAGATAAGAAGAGGAAATAAAAGGCATCAAAATCGGAAAAGAAGAAGTAAAGCTGTCACTATTTGCAGATGACATGATATTGTACATAAAAAACCCAAGAGACTCCATCAAAAAGCTAATAGACTTAATAAACGAATTTGGCAATGTAGCAGGATACAAAATCAATGCCAAGAAATCAATGGCATTTCTCTACACCAATAGTGAACTTACAGAAACAGAGACTAAAAAAGCAATCCCGTTTACCATCGCACCAAAAAAATTAAGATACCTAGGAATAAACTTAACCAAGGAGGTAAAAGACCTATATGCAGAAAACTACAGGACACTGAAAAAAGAAATAGAGAAAGATGTAAACAGATGGAAGAACATACCATGTTCATGGATTGGTAGAATCAACATCATCAAAATGTCCATACTTCCCAAAGCAATATATAAGTTCAATGCACTCCCCATGAAAATACCATGGACATACTTCACAGACCTAGAAAGAACTCTCCAAAAATTCATTTGGAACAATAAAAGACCCCGAATAGCCTCAGCAATCTTAAGAAATAAGAGTAAAGTAGGAGGAATCTCAATACCAGATTTCAAGCTGTATTACAAAGCAACTGTTCTCAAAACAGCCTGGTACTGGCACAAGAACAGACATATTGATCAATGGAATAGATTAGAGAATCCAGACATCAACCCAAATCAATATGCTCAATTAATATTTGACAAAGGAGGCACGGACATACAATGGAGTCAAGACAGTCTTTTTAATAAATGGTGTTGGGAAAATTGGACAGATACATGCAAAAGAATGAAACTAGATCACCAACTTACACCATACACAAAAATAAACTCAAAATGGATACAGGACTTAAACATAAGACGGGAAACCATAAAAATACTAGAGGCATCCACAGGCAGCAAAATCTCAGACATATGCCTAAAGAACTTCTTCACTGATACTAACCCTAGGGCAATGGAAGCTAAAGAGAAAATAAACAAATGGGACTACATCAAAATAAAAAGCTTTTTTACGTCAAAAGAAACCATCAACAAAACAACAAGAAAACCCACTGTATGGGAGAACATATTTGCAAACGATATCACTGATAAAGGTTTAATCTCCAACATCTACAGACAGCTTATACAACTCAATAAAAGGAAAATGAATGAGCCAATTAAAAAATGGGCATTGGACCTAAATAGAATCCTCTCAAAAGAAGACAGAAGGAAGGCCAAGAGGCACATGAAAACATGCTCCAAGTCACTAATTATCCGAGAGATGCAAATCAAAACAACAATGCGGTACCATCTCACACCTGTCAGAATGGCCAACATCAACAAAACAACAAACAACAAATGTTGGCGAGGTTGTGGAGAAAAAGGAACCCTCGTGCACTGCTGGTGGGATTGTAGGTTGGTGCAACCACTGTGGAAAACAGTATGGAGCTTCCTCAAAAAACTGAAAATGGAACTCCCATTTGACCCAGTAATCCCACTACTAGGAATATACCCCAAGAAACTAGAAAGACCAATCAGAAAGGATATATGCACCCCTATGTTCATAGCAGCACAATTTACAATAGCTAGGATTTGGAAACAGCCTAGGTGCCCGTCAGCAGATGAATGGATCAGAAAACTATGGTACATCTACACCATGGAATACTATGCTGCCATAAAAAGGAAGGAATTTTCATCATTTGCAGTAACCTGGATGGAATTGGAGAGCATCATGCTGAGTGAAATAAGCCAGTCAATGAAAGAGAAACACTACATGACCTCACTCATTTATGGATATTAAAGATCATTATAAACGAATGAACAGAAAGATAGATATAGTGACAGTAAAACAACAGGCAGTCTGTCAAATGACAGCGGGGGGGCGGGAGGGTAGGGAGATCTGGGGGAGATAAGAGATCAACCAAAGGACTGGTATGCTTGCATATAAGAATAACCAATGGACACAAAACTCTGGGGAGGGAGGGCATCTATGGGGGGGGGCAATGATAAGCTATGTACACAGATATTACCTTAATAAAAAAAGAAAAAAAAAAGAAAAAAAAAATGGGCAATGGACCTAAATAGAATCCTCTCAAAAGAAGACAGAAGGAAGGCTAAGAGGCACATGAAAACATGCTCAAAGTCACTAATTATCTGAGAGATGCAAATCAAAACAACAATGCGGTACCATCTCACACCTGTCAGAATGGCCAACATCAACAAATCAACAAACGACAAATGTTGGCGAGGTTGCGGAGAAAAAGGAACCCTCCTGCACTGCCGGTGGGATTGCAGGTTGGTGCAACCACTGTGGAGAACAGTATGGAGCTTCCTCAAAAAACTGAAAATGGAACTCCCATTTGACCCAGTAATCCCACTACTAGGAATATACCCCAAGAAACTAGAAAGACCAATCAGAAAGGATATATGCACCCCTATGTTCATAGCAGCACAATTTACAATAGGTAGGATTTAGAAACAGCCTAGGTGCCCGTCAGCATATGAATGGATCAGAAAACTATGGTACATCTACACAATGGAATACTATGCTGCCATAAAAAGGAAGGAATTCTCATCATTTGCAATAACCTGGATGGAATTGGAGAACATCATGCTAAGTGAAATAAGCCAGTCAATGAAAGAGAAACACCACATGACCTCACTCATTTATGGATAATAAAGAACATTGTAAACTAAAGAACAGAAAGATAGATATAGTGACAGTAAAACAACAAGCAGACTGTCATTTGACAGTGGGGAGGGTAGGGAGATCTGGGGGAGATAAGAGATCAACTGAAAGACTGGTATGAATGCATATAAGTACAACCAATAAACACAAAACTCAGGGGAGGGAGGGCATGTATAGGAGGTGGGGGGAGAGCAATGGTAAGCTATGTACACATATAATACCTTAATAAATTAAAAAAATATTTAAAGAGTTAAATATTCTGAGTAAAGAATTAAATATTCCTAGTAAATAATTTTTGACTCTATTGATCCCATAAATAAAATGGCTTTTACACACCAAGTACATCCCACATTTTCTTGGTTAAGCTTTCTTTGAATAAAAGCTTTTTGACAGCAGACATGTTTTATACTAGAAAATTATTTTTTGCTAAATTTTTCTGATGATTTAGGTATTTGAAGTTTTGACAGATAACAAAATTAGAATTAATGTAAGATTTCAAGATAAAATTAAAAAGCTTTAATATAACACATGGATATTTGTGTTATATTAAAGCATCAATTTCCTCTTTCCTGAATAGCATAAGTATGACTACACTGAAAATAAGGGATATAAGAGGAACAATTATTAAAAAGCTGTAAATATACAGCTCCAGTAGTACAACTTAAATATTATTTTAATAAAAGAGAGAATTTTATAAAATCCTTACACTCCTAGGATATAAAAGTTAAAAAGTATAATTTAAAAGTGATTTAATGACAGAGGGGTGTAGGCTAGGAGGACTGGATAAAGGAAGGTGAAGGGACCAGCTAAAGAATATATATATACACAGAGCCTATGGACACAGACAATAGTGTGATGAGGGCCAAAGGCGGGGGCCGGGGCTGAATGGAGGTGGACAAAGGGAGGGGGGGAGATAGGGGACATCTACGATAGAGTGAACAATAAAAAATTTTAAGTTATTTAAAAATTCAAAAACATTAATTAATTTTGATATGAAGTACCAGTATTCCAAATAGGATTACACTATTCTAGAAATAGGATTAAAATATTAACCAAGGAATAGTATTTCAATTCAATTTGCTTCACCCATACTCATTTGACTAAGGGAAAATATATTTTTTTTCTATTTCTAACCTCAGTGTCCCTTCTGCTAAATTTCTAGGTAAGCATAAGATTATAATGTGTTTTTTTTTTTAAATATTTAAAAAGCTAAGGAGGAAAGGTACATTTTCTTTCCAATAAAACCTTATCCAATGTCCTAAATCTATCCCACTGAATATAGTAAGAGCTGATTCAAAGATGGTAATAATCCCAAACACAAAAACAATATAGCTAAAGGGAAATTCTAATAAGCATTCATAAAATAGACAATTATACACACAGACTATGAAGTAAAATTTGTGGGTATAGAATCAGTAAAATATACTTACTGTGAAATGGTGTTGGTATCTAGGTCAACACAACTAACATCTGGTGGAGGGTCATAGAGATCAAAATATCTTGAATCAATTCCTACTATGAATGGACATGGTGCACTCAAGACATCTGCTAGAGCCAGTGGGCAGAGAGGAACATACGGGCATGGCCAGTGGAAAGGGAATATCATCTTGGATAAACAAAAGATTGAAGGATATTTAGCTGTTTGACACTGAAACATAACTTATCAGCAAGCACAATTATATTTTAAATATTTAGACTTAAAGTCTAATGCCTAAATCGAATTAAATAATTTTAACTAGTGTCAATGGTCAGAAATTAAATTATTTTTACAACATAAAAATTCATTACACTTTGAATTAAAATAGCTTTAAATCACCTATTTACACAATAAGAAATGATGATACTCACAGACACTAATGCTTCCGTCACACTAGTAAGCACAGAAGGCCGTAAGGAATGGATGAGAATCTTATGTTCTGTTACTGCAAACACTAGTAGTGTCACAGCATTTTCAGGGCCTAAATTCTGAAGTAGTGTTGAAAACTTGCCACCACTGTCATCCCAAACAAAAATAAGATAATAAGATAAAGATCCAATAACCTTATTATATAAAATAATGAAAAAAATTCATGATTAGGGTAGAATATGTATTATATATTCAACTTTAAATGTTATTGCTGCCAAACCGGTTTGGCTCAGTGGTAGAGCGTCGGTCTGCGGACTGAAAGGTCCCGGGTTCGATTCCGGTCAAGGGCATGTACATTGGTTGCAGGCACATCCCCGGTAGGGGGTGTGCAAGAGGCGGCTGGTTGATGTTTCTCTCTCATCGACATTTCTAGCTCTCTATCTCTCTCTCTTCCTCTCTGTGAAATATCAATAAAATATATATTTTTAAAAATTTTATTGCTGATCTTATGTAGAGAAAACTGCATCAGAAACGATATTTTATGAGGTTTCAAAATCATTGAATTCTTCTGCATTGTATTCATTATGGAAAATGAAAAATCATCTGCTTTATTTTATATATGAAGATCTACCATGTAGATAATGTCCAAATAAAGAATTTAATTTATAATAGGTATGCTTTGATTGAAAACAAATCCTTCAATGAAAGTTTTGGCTCATCTTCCACTGTAATAATTTTAAAAAAGCTATATGACTTACAGGCCCACCTCCCTTAAGGTAAATACACATATTATTACACATAGATAATCTTTTATATTGTAATAATAATAGTAATATGAAGTCAAGGGCTATCAAATGATTATATAAATACAAAGCAAATTCATAACCAAAACTTAGACATCTAAGTGGTTGAGCATAGACCTATGAATCAGGAGATTATGGTTAGATTCCCGGTCAGGGTACATGCCTGGGTTACCTGCTAGATCCCCCTTGCAGGTTATACAGGGGGCAGATGATCAATGATTCTCTCTCATCATTGCTGCTTCTATCTCTCTCTCCCTCCCCCTCTCCCTTCCTGTCTGAAATCAATAAAGATATATTTTTAAAAATCACTTGTACATCTTTATAATAACAAAATACTGACAAGTAAGTAACTTTGTAAGCCAACCAGTATTTTGTCTCTGTAATCTATCTATAATAATAAAAGCATAACATCTATAATAATAAAAGTGTAATATGCTAATTAGACTGGACATCCTTTTAGACGAAGCCGGGGCGGCAAGGGAAGCCCGGATTCTGGGTGCCAGAGGGAAGCCGGTGCCGCAGCCAGGGGCAGGGGAAGGAATGCCTACTCTTGCATGAATTTTGTGCAACAGGCCTCTAGTGCTAAACAATTGGCCTCACTGGATTTTTTTTAAATAAAGCAAAATGAGTAACAAAAGTCTCTTGGAGATATGAAAACATATGTCCACAAAGATCTTGTGCATGTTCATAGCAGCATTATTAATAGTAGCCAAAAAGTCTATCAACTGATGAATGGATAAATAAAATATAGTATATTCATGTCCTGAAATATTTGTTGGAACTAAAAAGAAATGAAGTACTGATACACACTAAATTACATCATGGATGAACCTTGGAAACATTATGCTAAGTGAAAAAAAACTAAACACAAAAGGTTAATATTATATGATTCCATTTATATGAAATAATTAGAATAGGCAAATCTGTGGAGACAGAAGCAGATTAGCTATTGCCAAGGGTTGGGGAGGTGCATGTGTTTATGTGTGTAGGGATGGGAGAAATAGGGAAGGTAAACTGCTAAAGCATACAGGATTTCTTTTTTGAGAGATTAAAATGTTCTAAAATTGATTATAGTGACAGTTGCAGAACTCTGTGAATATAACCAGTAGATTGTACAATTTAATTGAGTGAAATATATAGCAAAAAAGCTGTTAACAACAACAACAACAAAAAGTTCTTGGGAATTTAGAATCATTTTAATATAGTCTCAATGAGTATTTCTAGTTTATTTTTGGCTTAAACAAAGGTTAAGAAAACACTGGTCACTCTGGGCCAAGACCTAATGATGAAATAATCTGTAATTTTTACAAAATTAGTGTCAAAGATGGCACCTTGTCTTCCTTAGATGTGTGCTACAAAATAACTTAATTATATTGTAGCTATTTCTCTGCAAAATAATTATACAGCTAATTAAATTTCAAGAAATGATACCACAGAAAAAATACATATTTCATAATTTCTCTGAATATTTAAGGTGATGAAATACATTGTTCTACCCCATGGTTTAATATTTATAGGTATCTTTTTATTTTGAGATTAAATGGAAAGTTACTTACATTGAATGTTCTTCAGAGAATATTTAAAGCTAAAAATAGTTGTTTCATAATCTACATACATATGTAGCTATTTATGTAATAGTACTTAACAAATGGATACACAAAATACCAAATACTACCTCAAAAATCTTTCTTTTTTAAAGAATATTAACCTAAATATTAAGTAAATGGAATTTAGATGAAAAACAGTTAGATGAAAATATTTACGTCAACATTTGAAATTTTACTTAGGAAAGAGAGAAAATATTTTAATGTTATTTGAGCTCACACTCGTTTTAGAGAAATAAACAGAAAGGAAGTTTTACTTGCCTTAGTGGAAGAGGTGAAGAAACAGGCTGACTGAGGATCAGACTATCGTGTGGTGATAACTGAAAGAGGATTTAAAACAAAGTATTTGAAATATAAAGATAAACTTTAAATCCCACATACAGATTAATGATGGTGATGTTTCAGTATATTCATTCATTAGTATAATCATTTACTAAGATCCTGAAGATATGTCCTGATTACTGACCTCTTCTGACTACTAACTCTTCCATTCTAAACCCTCTATCTTTTCTTCTGTTCCTCAATGTTTCCCTAATGCCATTTTAACAAGTCTCCATTGAAAGAGTAAATTATTAATTTAATACCTTAAAGCCAGAGTTAGCAAATCCATTGCCTCCAGGACAAATCCACAAGCCACATGTTTTTATAAACAGTTTATCGGAACTCATCATTTACATATTACCATCTGATTTTGTGTAATAACAACAGGGCTGAAATCAAATAGCTTGTAAACACTAAAATGTTTACTTTTTGGTCCTCAACAGAAAAAATTTGCCATAAAACAAATGTTTTATGTGTATTCAAACTGACTTCTACATATATTATCTGGCACTAAATGCCAAGAAGTAAGACAGAATTGATATGTACATATGCAGACTGATGATAATACTTATCAAATGATATTTTCTGTATCAATATAAAAATGCAGTCATTTTATCCATATTTTCAAATTTATGCAGATTTTTACAAGTTTCTAAATATCTATTTGTCAAATGATTTCTAATTTTGAGTGATATCCCAATAATGGTTGTGACAGATTTAGTGCAGCATACATAGAGATGTTACATGAAAATGTCTTAATGTAAGTCACTTCATAAATGATGATTAAATAAGCAGAAATTTACATATCAAGAGTACAAACAAAAAATATGAACAAGAGAAGAAAGCTGCGGGCTGGAAGAGTTTAATGGCAGGGGGAGGATCTGTGGAATACTTTCAACAATAAGTATTAAAAGGAAAAAAAAGAAGAAAGTCAATTGGGAAAAAGAGAGGGGGAAATAATTTATGTTCATTTTAAACTTCCACCATTACTAAGATATGAGCATTCCTTCCTGCAATATATAAAAGTATACAACTTTCCCTTCTGTATATTATAATATTCTTATCCTAGGGACTAATGCCAAAACCATAGAGAAACTTCCAAACACAGAACAAATTTAAGAAAATAAGTTCCTTTTTTGTGTGTTCAACATGTCTACTGCCTCCTACTTCTTTAATTCTGCAATCCTTTATTTAAGAAAGAAAAGTTAGTTGTCAATAAGGGCCCAAACTCCAAAATAAACTAGCGTCTTGTTCTCTTTCAATCTCATTTTTTTCCCATTTAAAATTTTTATTCTTATGTTACATTTGACAGAGCCAACACTTAACATCAAGAAAATCTTACCTGAACTAAAATTCGTGGTCTCTGAGGAGATGGAAAAGGAACTTTATGCATAAAATGAGAAATATGCCTTAAAAACAAACAAAAAACCAATGGATCAAAGTGAGTACCATATGCTACAAAGGTCAACATGTGATCATAAGTCCAAGTTAAGTCAAAAGCTCTGTGAACCTATAATTTCGAAATCCCTGCTACTATGAAAACAAGTGAACAAACAACCAAAAAAAATTTGTCCCATTAAAGTTGCTTCTACCTAAATTCAACAGCTTCTCATATTAATAGTTGTTCACATTTAACAATGTTTATGTCATGAATATCTCAAAAGCCATTTTACCTCTCCCTACGTAAATAATATACAACGTACAGGAGATGTGGACAGTGTATTTGTATATATACTTTAGTCAACTATTCATATTTTAAAAGTGAAATACCATTTAGAATGCTCTAGAAAAATGTGAACTATTTCTAAAAGATGAACAATATACAGACACACCTTGTTTTATTGCACTTCATTTTACAACTTTATAGATGTGTTTTTTACAAACTAAATGCAAGACTCTCCACTAGCAAAAAGATTATAACTCACTTCATTGCAATACTTGCTTTATTATAGTGGTCTGGGTTGGAAATCGCAATATCTTCAAGGAATGCCTGTACTTTCTATTAATAATAGATTTTGAGTTTGTTTTTTTCTAGAAATGGATAAAAACTGAGATTGACGTGTTTTGTTTTTGAGCACCGTGAAAAAGAAAAAAAGGCAACATTAGTGAAAAATCCACCCCCCCTTTTTTAGAAAAAGTTATTTTATTTCTGCATTACTTTTCTCTTAAATATTATTTTAAAATCATTTTTGTTTCAGAACTGAGATAATTTCAACAGGATAGAGAACATTAAAAGAAAAACATATTAATTTTACAAACATGTTTTGACTGCTTGCTATGTATAAGACTCTGCCAGACATTTTGGGAATTATAAAAAAAGCATACCATAAAGGTACTCATAACCTAAGAAAAAAAGTAGGGAAACGAGTTCCAGAACATACTTTTGCTTGAGTTATCTTAAGTCGTTAGAACAGCAGAAAACAAAGTGTACTCCATGAACATCTAAAGACCTCCAAAACCCATCCATGGAGGATCTGCAAGGACAAAACTATTTTTTTTTAATCCTCATGGGAGGATATGTTGATTGAATTTGAGAGACACAGGCATTGATGTGAGAGAGAAACATCAATTGCCTCCCGTATGGGCACCCTGACTGGGGATCAAAATTGCCACCTTTTGGTGTATGGGACCACGCTCCAATTGGGCCATACTGGCCAGGGCTTCAGTGTATTTGAAAAAAAAAAAATCTGTGGCCTTAGCTGGTTTGGCTCAGTGGATAAAGTGTTGGCCTGCGGACTAAAGGGTCCTGGGTTTAATTCCGGTTAAGGGCACATGCCCGGGTTGCAGGCCTGATCCCTAGTCGGGGCATGCAGGAGGCAGCCAATCAATGATTCTTTCATCACTGATGTTTCTATCTCTCCCCCTCTCCCTTCCTCTTTTAAATAATAAATATATTAAAAATAATAATAATCTTTAATGGAAGGGGAAGTATGTATAAAGCACTTCCGCTGTGCATAGCAGTACAATGGTTGTCTTAAAGAAAAGCATTTGTGCAACTGAGTCCACAGCAACATTTAGTTCATGCCAAAAGGTCCTTAATATTTGGTTCTACAAAAAACATGTACCATATTTGGTACATGACAAATTGTTCTTTATATTTGGTCCTGTCAAAAATGTCCATGCATAGAAAATGTCTTTGGGTTTAGATAGCCCCTAACAGTTATTTATAATTTTGGTTTTACAGAATTGATACATAAGAAATATTATCAAATTTTATTGATCTAATAAATGTGCTATAGCTGTATTGCCAATAATAATCCTTCTTGTCTCAGTAACCAGCTAGTAATGGCACATGGGATAGATAGATGGGTCAAGTGGACTAAATATCTCCATGGATATTTTAGACAGAACCAAATGTCTGCTAACCCCTATAATAAACTCTACTTATTATGTCTGGGTGCAGTAACAGAAAGGGAAATCCACAATTTTCTGAACAGACTATTCAAATGTGCACTTACTTATCTTTCCCACCTACTTATTTGTGTAAGGTCAAGTTCATGTACTTGGACCCAAGTAACATTTTGCAACAGATTAAATACAGAAGCACACATGAGAATCTACCTGTGTTCAATTAATCCAGACAGTGATTTATAAAAATGTAAAATAGTGTCACCCTTCTAACTTTTTTTGCTTTGAAAAACAGCTTTTTTAAAAAAAATTATGTTAGCATGTATTGGGTTTATTATTTTTTAAAATAAATTAGTATATTTTTAAGTTTTCAGTTTTAATTTCTACTATTGTAAATATCAACAGATATAAATCTCTTTGGGGGTACTCAGTTGTTAAGAGTATAAAGGGGTCCTGAGACCAAAAAAAAATGAGAACTGTACTGGAATACTGAGACTAGAAAAGTGCAAGGAAAAATTAAAGAATAATCCTGTACACCAATGTACTTATAATTCTATCACTTTCCAACTGTCATTTGAGAATTCTGCCTAAGAACACAAAAGAGCTTAAGTGATTGATGGTATAAAACAAACAGTCCTTTATGTTGGTTTAGCTCAATGGTTGAGCATCAACCTATGAATCAGAAAGTCATATTCCCAGTGGGGAGTATGCAGGAGGCAGCCAATCAATGATTCTTTCTCATCATTGATATTTCTCTCTCTCTCTCTCTCTCTCTCTCTCTCTCTCTCTCTCTCTCTCTCTCTCTTCCTTTCTGAAATCAATAAAAATCTATTTTTAAAATAAAATAAACAATAGTCAGACATTAGATATATTTAGATCTCATTTATATCAGATCTTATACATAAAAAATTATTCCTTTACTTTAATGGCCTTAACGTAAATTACTAAAATTTTTAAAAGACTGCACTTGTCTAATTTTTCCTTTAAATTCATTACATCTAAAAATAGGAATATTTTTAAAGGTCCATAATAAACCCAAATTATATGCAAAATAAAAATTATAAATCTATGTTTTAAAATTCTAATTAGGATCTCCAAACTTCACAAGAACATCAAAAAATGAAACACTGCCCTGCCCGTGTAGCTCAGTGGTTGGATGTCAACCTATGAATCAGGAGGTCACGGTTTGATTCCCAGTCAGGGCACATGCCTGTGATGCGGGTTGATTCCTAGTAGGTGGTGTGCAGGAGGCAGCTGATCAATGATTATCTCATCACTGATGTTTCTATCTCTCTCCTGTCTTCTCTGAAATCAATAAAAAATACATATATTTTTTAAATGAAACACTTATTTTGTTAGAAATAAAGCTATTTAAAATAGCATGACTGTAAAAGTATAATAGAGAAATATTCCTGATTGAAATCACCAAACTCTTTTTTCCAAATAACTCCTGATAAACCTAGTTTCCATGTAAAATTTACCAGTAAAATTCAATTACAAGTACAACTATACCACACATAATAGAAAGATCTGCCACATTTTGAACCAAGAAAGTTTCTAACTTACTTCTCAATTGGAAGGACATGAGGTCCAGAGATGGAATAACGATACAAAAAAGTCAGAAACTTCCTGAATGCATCAAAAAATGGCCAGTGAGAAAGAAGACAGATGCATTTATTAGTGTGAACTGTTTTGGAACTGTCAGACTTCCCATCTGCCAATGATGCTAAACCCAATAGTAGTCTCTGTTTTTCTGTGAGATTCTCCTCAGGATATGGTTCATAAAACTGAATAGCAGCACCATAGACCTGGAATATAAGTAATATGTTTACTAAATACACCTTATGTCATTTATTCAAATCACATAATTAGTTAAATATTTAATGGGTGACCCAGGCCACTATGAGCCATTATATGCGTATGAGTTAGGCAAGGTGCTAGGTACTAGGAACATTGTAGTGAACAGACATCACTCTTTGCTTTCTTGAAATACATTAAAAAATAAATTTAAAACTACACAAGTGCTACTCTCACATCTCTATATTTTTTCAAAAAGGTGTTTCAATTAAATTGTATTTGCTTCATAGAAAGTGAAATAAATTGTATCAATATTCTCTATAAGAAAATGCTTAATACTATTATTTAGTAGATAGTGAACAATTTTAGATAGGGAAATACAAATTCTAACTTTACGCAATTCACTGAATTTCTCTGGATCTCAATTTCTCAATCTATAAAAAGAGAGTGTCAGACTAAATTTCCAAGGTCCCTTCCAACTATAACAGTCTTTGATTCTAAATAACATTGATTATTAATAATGTCTTTTATATTATTTTCAAAATTTCTATATTACAAAAAATAAAGCAATAAAGGATCATCATTTGACAGTTAAAAAATCTTTCACCACATTCACAAGAAAACATTTGGGTACATGGAACAGCATGAAAACTCTCTTTTCCTATGTCCCTGGATATAGTTATTTTAACCAAATGAAAGAGGTGTGTATTATAGATTCAATTTAATCAGTCATGTTTTCTTACTGCTCCTTGCACTATATAAAATTTAAATTTAAAATGTACAAGAATTTCCTAATATAATTTGTTAAAACACATAGTACCTTTTCAGCTGAGGCTCCAGTTAACACAAATGTAGAAAATATAGGGAGAGGGTATTTGCTATTTGATGGCCAACATTCAATAGTTGCACCCATTGGTAAACAAAATAGGGGAACAGATTCTGGGAGTGAGAATGACTCATAATCTTCTTGAGGATATCTACAAATTAGACCTACAAAAACAACAATAAATATTAGGTCATCATCTCTTGAATTAGGTGCTTGTAATTTAAAGTATGCTGAAATGCTTTAACACATTTCAAAGTTCAAAACATTATATATACTGCGTGGGGCAAAAGTAGGTTTACGTTTGTGAGTATGCAAAGCACTGAGTTTATTCTTGTATTATTATTTATTAATTAATGCATTATTTTCCATATGAACAACTGTGAACCTCCTTTGGCTCCCTCCTGTATGTTCATCAAATAATTGAATGCTTCAGTTGGATTCTTATGGATGTTAATCCTCAAATATAATGATTCATATTAACTGCTTAATATTTCTCAAGCTTCATCCACAAAGGCTAAATAAGGCAAATGAGAAAAGATTATTCTAAAGAAATACACATAAACTAGAGACCCAGTGCACGAAATTTGTGCACTTTGGGAGGGTTTCCTTAGCCCGGCCTGGATCCCTAGCATTGCCACGGAGACAGGAGAGGCTCCTACCACTGCAACTGTGCTCGCCACCTTGAGCCCAGCTTCTGGCTGAGCGGAGCTCCCCTGTGGGAGCACACTGACCACCACTCCTGCATTGAGTATCTGCCCATGGTTGTCCGCACTCATAGTGACCAGCCATTCCACCATTCGGTCATTTGCATATTAGCCTTTTATTATGTAGGATACACAAATATTAAAAAATTCAGTTTGTGGTCAAACTACCACCTTAAAGCACATGAATATACTATTTTTTAATTTTTTTTCAATATGGTTACTTGCCTATATCCATTTTATCAGTTCTCAATAACTTTCCCTCAGGGTATTTTACACATTAAAATAGATGTGCTATAGGAATACATACATAACTTCTAACACAAATACAAGAAAAATACTAATAAAAATGGAAGAGTCACATATTAACAATGTCTTCAGAATAGTATCAACTCAAATCCTGCTTCTGAATAACCCCAACTTATATGAAGATAGCGTTTCAAGTGGCCTATGATTTCATATTAAATAGACTAGTTTAGAAAGTGGTCCAGAAATCTTCTATTGAACACAACCTCCAGGAGAGGCTTGTACTGGATTTTGTGGGTCTAGAAATAGCAAATAGGTTCCCTGAACTTGAATATTAAAAGTCAAGTGGAAACCATCACTAGATATGACCCTAAAGGCAAAATGATAAATTAGGAATACCAGTGGTTGGTTTGTCACTAATATCTATGTGATTCTGAACAAACCTTTTACCTGTAAGACTGTTTTTCTCATTTATAAAGTGAGATGAACTAGATATACTAAGGGCCAAGGCAGTTCTCAAATTGTCTAATTATATGCTGGCCAACCAGTAGATCCCATGAGGGTCTACAGTTGTCTACTACTCTCTTAGGTCATAAGGCTACAGAGTATGGGCTTTAAGTAGTTCACAAATAGTGATAAATTGTACATAGATCTTTTAAAAAACCAAAGTTAGAACAGAAAGTAATAGTCTAGGACTTGATTTTAAAACTATCTATATACATAAAAAGACTAATATGCAAAATGTCTCCTCAGGAGTTCGATCGGGAGATTGGGAGTTCGATTGCCCTCTATGATGTGCAGTGACCACCAGGGGGTGGTGCAGAATGATCGACCCTGATCGCCAGCCAGGCCTAGGGACCCTACCCGTGTACGAATTTCATGCACTGGGTCTCTAGTATTATTTAAAAGACCTAATCTGCTCTGCAAATAAGATGAGAATGTTTGTTATTTTGATATTTTTGGAATTGAAAACTTCAGTTATGTCTTATAGAATCACAAATTAGCTTATAATATCTCAGATTATTATGACACGATTACATATGAACTATAGATTTGACTAAATTTGATATATTAAAGAAACATTAATTAGAAAATACTTTTCCCCATTTCCTACTGATTTAAAAACTTAAAGAGAATTTCTACTTATTTACTTGTACCTAATGTTTAAAAAATCATCCCTTCTTTTAACATTAATCTTCCATTAACTGTATGGATGAAAACAAAACAGAACCAAAAAACATAGGTTACAGTCCTGATACTAACACACTATAAGATGGGTTTTATTTTAATATTACTGGCCCTAATAAAACATTTATATATAATTATACATTAATCCATGAAAAATTCTACTTACCAGCTTTGTAAGATATAGTGTTAGTTTTTGCCACTGATTTTTTATAACATAAGTATACTGCGGATCCCCACTGAATTAAAAAAAGAAAATATCATTAATTTTAAAAGGTAATAACTTAATAAAATGGAGTATCTTTGATATTTCTAGTAAGTATCATCTAAAATGTAAAAGATTGCTCTCTGTAAGCTATTTCAGTTGGTTGTTTTGTGAGCATCTTATAAGAGTTACTGTCCATTTTTTTCTCAGAAGTAAAATTTAACATATTTTTTCCTAGCAAAAACATAACATGAAACTCTGATCCTTTAAAACAAAAATAAGCCCACAAAAATTTAGATTTTATGCTAAGTCCAAAATTTGGGCAGAAGTAGATAATCTAAGAATTATCTCCTTGTATGTATACCTTCCTTTTGATTCCATAACCCCTTTCAGATACTGCCATATTTTTCTGCAGCTCTTTATACCAAATCTTGAGTAGTAATTTGCCATATCCATTTCCTTACATCCCATTGTCTCTTGAATCCATCCCAAAACATGTTTTAATTTCACCATTCCTTAAAAGAACACCTTGACAACTTTAATGATACCAAATCTAATAAAGTAGATTCCTAGTCTTCATTTTATCCAACCTCTCAGTAAATTTTGATACCACTAATGACTCCCTTCCTGAAACATTTTCTTTTTTGGCTTTTCAGGCATCACACTCTCCAGGTCCCATTCCATCAAATTTATGACCAACCCTCAGACTTCTTTTTTAAAATCATATAGATAGATAGATAGATAGATAGATAGATAGATAGATAGATAGATTTTAGAGAAAGGAAGGGGAAGAGAAACATCAACTGGATGCCTCTCATATACACCCAAACAGGATAAAATATAAAAGCAATCAAACCCACAACTTTTTGATTTATGGGATGACACTCCAACTGAGCCACCTGGCTATGGTCCTCAGTCTTCTTTGTAGCATCCTCTCTCTTTTCCTGATCATTAAATGTGATCTCTTATGTTCTTTCCTTTCTCTAAATGATCTCATACATTGGTTTTAAATAACTGCTACTCCCAAAGGAGTCTCAATTTTCTAGTCCTATCTGTAACTGAGACGAGGAAGACTGGCTAAAGCAAATTTTGGGATGAAGAAAAGGCATTCAGTTTTAGACATATTAAGTTTGAAAAATCTATTAGACATCCGAATGAAGAATCATACAGAGCTAAGGTGAGAAATGAAGATGTAACTTGGAAAGATATCACCACTTGACATTAGGTAGTGACATATATATTCACATAGCACATTTCCTTACCTTCTTTAGGCCTTAACTCAAAGGCTACTTTATTATTTCATCACCTCATACTATCTAAAAAAAAAGAGTAATATGCAAATCGACCATACATCTGCTATACGCACAAGCCACACCTACCAGCCAATCAGAAGTAAATATGCAAATTAACCCAACCAAGATGGCTGAAGCCACAGAGAGAGCAGGAGGTTTGAGTTGCACCCGGCAATAGAGGAAGCCAAGCTTTCTGCCTGCCCTGGTTTGCCTTGGCTTCTGCTCAAGGCTACAAAGTTTCAATGATTGAAGATAAATAAATCCCAGATACCAGGGCCTCCGCTTGGATCTCTGGGGAGTGTGATCTGCCTGAAAACCACCATAGGCCCCTCACCCAGCTGCCCTATGCCCCAAGGAAACTCCCACCCTGATCTGGGACAACCTTCAGGGTAAACCAGCTGGCCCCTTCCCATGCATCAGGCCTCTATCCTATCTAATAAAGAAGTAATATGCAAATTGACCATCACTCCAACACAAGATGGCTGCCCCCATGTGGTCAAAGATGACTGCTCCCATGTGGACACAAGATGGCCACCACAAGATGGCCAGCAGGTGAGGGAAGTTGGGAGGGATCAGGCCAGCAGAGAAGGGCAGTTAAACTATTAAATTGTGCTTAGGATCTTAAATTATGCTCATTGCTTTGTTAGAATTTTATTTTTATAAATGTTTTATTATTTTTGTTATCAAAAGAATGAATGTGGATATTATGAATGTAAGTCAAACTGGACTTTTGGGTACCAGGTGAGTAAAAACTTTATAAATGAAGGAGTTTCAATTGAAAAGTCCTAACTCTAATTCCAAATAAGCCAAATTTCATGAAGATTGAAGAACCTTCAGTAATAACTTTTGTAATGATAAAAAGGAAGCTATAAGACCATTTAGATATGGTAGAAACCAAAAAGAATATTCTAAAATGAAAAATAAAAGCTCAGAGGTACAGTAAAAATTATGAGGTGCTGGAGGAAAATACCAAAACTAAAAGAGTTTTCTAAATTTTTTCATATACAAAGTTCAACAAAAAAGGAAGTAGGGAATCTATTGTTCCAAAAATACTTTAAATATTTAACCTATAAACTATCTATATTGTGTTAATATGGCAAAATCATAACTTATGATGCTTTTTATTTTCTCCAGGAATTAGGTACATGATTTACTTGCTTGCTTTTTAATAACTCCACTTTTCTAAATAAACTTGCTAAATCAAATACTGACATTTTTGAAAGATTGTAAAGCAAGATCCATTTGCATAGAGTATGAAAAAAATACTCTCAATGAGCCAAAAACTGAGTAGAGAGTCCCAAATTTGCTAAGAGTTAGCTGTGTGACTCAAAATTCCTGGACTACATATCCTTAACTATAAATTTTGCATTTTTGCACCATATCACTATTCATAATTTCTTTTCCAGCTCTAATATATTATTTCATTCTAAATAAATCCAAATCCACATCATTCAAGGCTTATAGTTCAAAGTTTAAATGTTAATAATTCTTTTTGTAAAAATGTGTTTTTATTTATTTCAGAGAGATAGAAACATCAACGATAAGAGAGAATCATTGATCGGCTGCCTCCTGCATGCCCCCTATTAGGGATTAAGCCTGAAACCTTGGGCATGTGCCCTGACTGGGAATTGAACCTTGACCTCCTGGTCCATGGGTCAACACTCAACCATTGAGCCACATATTAATAATTCTTGAAAATTCTTTCTGTAAAAAAGATTAACGGTAGGTGGCAAAATAGAAGAGGGTTTTTTTTGTTTGTTTGTTTGTTTGTTTTTGTTTTGTTTTTTTAGGCCAAAGCTGTAAGCTAAGTATAAAAATCATTTAGGAACTTGAAGAATTCAATACACATTTCCTCCTGGACATCAGATTATATTTTGTGTTTTGGTTTTTTCCTTCCTGGTTTAAAAATCTAGTAGACCCATACATTTAGGAAGTCATCCACACATAGCCTATATTTAGATCATCAAGGTTGTAAGTTTAGATGGTAAAGATAAATGGTCTGCAGACTAACACTTGGAGCATTCTACTGTGTAGAGTTTAGGGAGATGGAAAGGTATCAGCAAAGGCAGAAAAGGAATGATTGGTGAAGGAGGAGGAAAAAGCAAGAGAGTACATAGAGAAAGACTATATCTTCTCTTTCTGCCACTGTTTCAAGAAGTGATCATCTATGCCAAAACCTACTGAAAATAAGATGAAGAACTGACCATTAGATTCAATAAAAGCAATCTTACCTGGGGTTGGAGAGTGGGTAGGGGCTGGGAGGAGAGAAGTAAAGAGGGGGAAATGGGTGCTATCTATAATACTATGAACAACAAAAAATATTAAATAAACAAACAACAAAACCAAAAATAATAAGAGCAATATTCGTGGGATGGTGGAGACAAAACCCTAACTGAAGAGTTAAGGTAAAGAAGGGGACAAAATATAGTTAAATCTTTGAGACATACTGTTATAAAGGAGAACAATGAAATGGAGCAATAGATATTGAAGGGGGAGATACAGGGGTCAAGTTTTATAAAGATGGGAGAAACATGGTTTGCATGCAATAGAGAAAAAATTGATGATTCACAAAGAAAATAAGGAGAATTGCTGAAGTCATGTCCTCGAATAGGTAAGGATATGGGATCTAGTGCACAAATGAAGGGAGTAGTTAACCTTGGCTAGTGCATTACTTTTGCAATAGGGGAAAAAATTTTTTTTCAATTAAAAAAGTTTTTTTTTGCATAGCTCCTTTTGAATGTACAACTAAAGTACTTTTCTAAAAATAAAATATCTAACATCTTTAAAAACATGTTCTTAATTCAGTAATTGTGCTATGCTGTTTTCCAAACAAAGATTTTACATTATGGTCTTTTCAATGGTGGCTAATTTTATCAGTGCAAAAGAATCACTTACCATACTGTTATTGAGATTCTTGTCGACTCTGCAGAATGTGTGTGGTGGACTTTCTCCTTTACTGGGTATAATAATACATATGTCTGTGACAGCCAATGTATTCTGAGTCATATTTTCAGAGGCTCTTCGGTAAGTGATATAAATTTTTTGTGATGAGGTACTGCCGCTAATAGTTGCAGGGCGTCCATAGGGAGTATTGCGAATAATTTCACACCCCTGTTTCAATCTTTCTTTCCAGTCATATAAAACCCTAAAAATAAATAAATAAATAAATAAATAAATAAATAAATAAACAAACAAACAAACACATACAAAGCACTATCAAATGAAAGTTAATATTATTAGATATCATGAACTGGTCCCTAAATGTAGCCAAGATGTCAATCTTATTGCAAATTTGAATTGCACAGTCCAATATATAATTAAAGGATAACTTTTCCCTACCAAAATTTAAGTAATGTAAGAAAAATTCAGATTAACTTTTGTTGACATAAACTACAGGACAGGAATGATTAATTGCAAAGGTTCCTGATTAGTGTTCCATTTAATGGGTTTATTTATTTATTTTTGTCTCTTAAACCCAAGCATCTTCTTGAGAAAAAGCAACTTTGTATTGTTTCCAAAATTAAAATTTTACAAAAAGCTCTTTAACCAGAAGAGCTTTTTGTACACACTTTTATTTCCAATACTTCCCTCAGATTTAAGAGATATTTTTAGTCTTTCAAAAGAGAAAATAACCTCAAAAGTATAGGGGAAAGTCATGTGTTTTTTTTCTCCCTTCTTTATTGTGGTAAAAATCGTAAGCTTTCCATAATGGGCAGGCTAGACATCCATTCCTTAAGTCTTCTAAATACTATACTTAAAGTACTTGGGGAAACAAAGAAAATGTCATGATTAAATAATATAGTGTACTTCTTTCACAAAATTCACTGATTAGACTTTAAAGCTAAGTGCTTGGCATCAGTTAAAAAAAAAAAGTAAGGTCTACTATACTGTGTTTTTGCTATAATAACAATGGTTGCAACTGGCAATGTCCTTAATAGCAATCAGTGTCCTCTTTTATAAAATCCATTACACAAAGAAAAATTAGTACCAGAAATTGGTCAATTATTGCTTTCTGTTATAATTTTTAAAATATATTTTTTATTGATTTCAGAGATGAAGGAAGAGGAAAGGATAGAAACATCAATGATGAGAGAGAATCATTGATTGGATGCCTCCTGCACACTCCCTACTGGGGGGCAAGCCTGTAACTCGGGCATATACCCCGATAGGGAATTAAACTGTGACCTCCTACTTCATAGGTCAATGCTAAACCACTGAGCCACACCTGCCAGGCTAATAAAATTTTAAATTTCCCTTTATGTTCTGGCTATCAGCAAAAAAAATTTTCAACACTATTTGAAAAATTTAGCGCTAACTTGGATGCTTAATCATAGGAACTATGTTTATCCTATTGTTGGCTTAATTGCTTATTCCTCCTCTTTTTTATCTTGTTTTTCTGTCTGTGTTTTTTTTTTTCCAATCTTAAAAAATGGCTTTGTAACAGAGGATTCAAATTCCTACTACTTGTTACTAGTTATACTATCACAGAACAATATAAACAAACAAAATAGAAACAGATCTATTGATACAGAGAACAGACTGATGGTTGCCAGAAGGGAGGAGACTGTTCAAGGGACTGAGAAGTATAGATTGGCAGTTACAAAATATTCATGGGAATGTTAAAGCACAGAATAGAAAATATAGCAATGATATTGTAATAACTATGTATGGTGTCAGATGAGTACTGGAAGTATCAGGGGGAACACTTTGTAAAGTATATTATTATCTCACCACTATTCTGTATACCTGAAACTAATACAATAGTGGATGCAATCGGCAAATGAATGGATTAAACAACTGTGATACATCTACACAATGGAATACTACGCTGCTATAAAAAAGGAAATTTACCATTTGCAACAGCATGATGGAACTGGAGAGCATTATTCTAAGTGAAATAAGCCATTCTGAGAAAGATAAATATCACATTATCTCACTCATATGTGGGATATAATGATCAACATAATTTGATGAAAAAGAATAGATCCAGAGATAAATGGCAGGGGAGAGGGTTAGAGAGCAACCAAAGGACTTATATGCATGCATATTAGCATAAGCAATGGACACAGACCCTGGGGTGGTGGGGGCTTGCCCGAGATGGGAATGGCTGGGGGAGAAGGGCCAGCAAGGGAAAAAGGAGACATATGTAAAATTTTAGACAACAACAACAAAAAATAGTGGATATAAACTATAATTGAAAAACTTTTTAAAAAGCCTGTAAGATTTAAAAGACAAGAATGATGTCATATTCTTCACAATTACAAACACATAAAGGTAGCTATAAGAGTAGTTGATTTGCTCATTTCAGTTCAAGTCCTTTCCTATTCCAGAATCCTTCCTATGCTTGGAAAATTCTTCATCTCTACTCTAGGGAACTTCAACACCCAAATGAGAATCTGCAATACTGCCTTCATTTTATTCACAAGCTAAAATTCTAATGATAGTTAGTGGTCATAGGAGCAACTTACCTAATCAAGATTTAACAGCTGGTTTCTTTTCTTTTCTTTTCTTTTTAAAACTAGTAACCCGGTACACGAAATTCGTGCATGCGAGCGGAAGGGGGGTGGAAGGTAGGAGGGGGGAATAGGTGTCCCTCAGCCCAGCCTGTACCCTCTCCAATCTGGGACAACTTGGGGGGTGTCCCACAGTCAGACATCCCTCTCACAATCCAGTACTGCTGGCTCCTAACTGCTCACCTGCCTCCCTGCCTGATCGCCCCTAATCACTCTGCCTGCTGGCCTTCTAGCCCCCAACTGCTCCCCCTGCCCCCACCCCCACCAGTCTAATGGCCCTCAACTGCCCCCCCTGCTGACCGACCTGCTCGCTCCCAACTGCCCCCCTGCCAACCTGATCTCCCCCAACTGCCCCACCCACCAGCCTGCTCACTCCCAACTTCCCCCAGCCCCCGCCAGCCTGATCACCCCCAAATGCCCTCCCCCTGCTAGCCTGCTTGCCCCCAACTGCCCTCCCATCCCCGTCCCCTTCCCCTCACCCCTCCCCCCCCCCAGCCTGGCCTGATCGCCACTAACCATTTTGGAAGGTCTCCTGGTCTAATTAGCATATTACCCTTTTATTAGTATAGATTCTTTATTGTTTAAAATATTACATATAGTATTACATATGTTTCTTTTCCCCCCATTGACCTCTCCCGACCACCCCCTAAACCCCTATCACATGCCCTCACCCCCCAAGTGTCTGAGTCCATTGGTTATGCTTATATGCATGCACACAGTCCTTTGGTTGATCTCTTACCTCCCCCCCTTCCCTCTGAAGTTTGATGGTCTGTTCAATGCTTCTCTGTCTCTGGATCTATTTTTGTTCATCAGCTTATGCTGTTCATTATATTCCACAAATGAGTGAGATTATGTGATATTTCTCTTTCTCTGACTGGCTTATTTCACTTAGCATAATGCTTTCCATGTGTATCCATGCTGTTGCAAATGGTAAGAGTTCTTTCTTTCTTATAGCAGCGTAGTATTTCATTGTGTAGATCAGTGTTTCCCAAAGTGTGGTATGCATACACCCTCAAGGGAACGGGAAGAGTTTGGTGGGGGTACGCATTGCACGGGAGTTTGGTGGGGATATGCACTGTACAGTGCTTAGCTGCGCCTAATTCTACGTTCTCAAGAGTCAAGTCAAGACAGTCTTGTGAGGTGTGAGATGGTCCGGTGTGCAAATAAATGTTATCTATAATATAACTTTTATTTATATTTTATTATGAATAATTTTATTTTTAGTTTATTATTATTTTGTGTATGTACCAAAAAAAGAAAAAAGAAATATATTTTGATTGTTATTAAAATACATCCTTTTTTTTGATGAGGGGTACTCAGCGTTACAAAACTATAGAAGGAGTACACATATGTCAAAAGTTTGGGAAACTCTGGTGTAGATGTATCACAGTTTTTTAATCCACTCATCTGCTGATGGGCACTTAGGCTGTTTCCAAATCTTAGCTATTATAAATTGTGCTGCTATGAACATAGGGGTGTGTATGTCTTTTCTGACTGGTGGTTCTGCTTTCTTGGGATATATTCCAAAATGTGGGATTACTGGGTCAAACGGGAGTTCCATTTTTAATTTTTTGAGGAAACTCTATACTGTTTTCCACAGTGGCTGCACCAGTCTGCATTCCCACCAGCAGTGCAAGAGGGTTTCTTTTTCTCTAAGTCTTCACCAGCACTTGTCATTGTTGATGATAGCCATTCTGACAGGTGTGAAATGGTACCTCATTGTCATTTTGTTTTGCATCTCTCAGATTAGTGACTTTGAGCATGTTTTCATGTCTCTTGGCTTTCTGCATATCCACTTTCAAAAAGTGTCAAAGTCCTTTGCCTATTTTTTGATTGGATTATTTATCTTCCTTTGGTTCAGATGTATGAGTTCCCTATAAATTTTGGAGATTAGGCCCTTATTAGATATAACATTTGCAAATACATTCTCTCATGCAATGGGCTTTCTTATTTTACTGATGGTTACTTTTGCTCTGCAGAAGCTTTTTAATTTTGATATAGTCCCATTTGTTTTTCTTCTCCTTAGTTTCCATTGCCCTAGGAGCTGTATCAGTAAAGATGTTGCTATGACATGTGTCTGATATTTTCCTGCCTATGCCATTTACTAAATATGTAAATGTCATATGAAGCAATATGGTAGCTCTTTTGCAACCAATTTAAAATTATTGCAATTAATTCATGAATTAACAGAATAAACACTGATTTTAATGTAACTTTTTGATATCAACCATTAATGATAGATTAGGAGATAGAACCTTCATAGCCCTTTCTGGCAACATCAGTGGAGATAGTGATATCTTCCTTATTTTTAACCAAAAACGCTGTTAAGTTATGAACCTATCCCTTTTTGTAACACAGCAATGAAAACAAGAAAGCTAATATTCATTCCTTATAGAACCGCATCCAGCACGGCCAGACGTGAACCTGAGGAGGGGCAGTTAAGGATTAAAGAAGACACACAAGAGAATACAGTTGGGGCTAGGTAGGATCACTGTGCCTGGATGAGGAAACAGTGACACAGCCTGTAAGCTGGAGCTTTATTTTATTTTACTTATTATTTTTTAAAATTTTCAGGTATATTTTATTATGAAAAGGGTTAAAGATTTAGAATTATACTTAAAGAAACTTTATTTACTTATTTATTTATTTATTTATTTTTAGATAATTTCAATGAAGGAAGGAGAATGTTTCTGAACTTGATCTGGTGGTGACATACCTAATTTTCTTTTTTTCTTTCTCATTTTTAAAATTAAGGTATTATATGTGTACATACCTTACCAATCCCACCCGCCCTACTCCCATACATACTCTCCCTCCCAGAGGTTTTTGTCCATTGGTTATGCTTCTATGCATGCATACAAGTCCTTTGGTTGATCTCTTATCTCCCACATATCTCCCTACCCTCCCTGCTGTAATCTGACAGTCTGTTTGTTTCTTTACTGTCTTTGAATCTATCTTTTTGTTCATCAGTTTATAATGTTCCTTATTACCCATAAATGAGTGAGATCATGTGGTGCTTTTCTTTCATTGATTGGCTTATTTCACTTAGCATGAAGTTCTCCAATTCCATCCAGGTCGCTGCAAATGATAAGAATTACTTCTTTTGCCGAAACTGGTGTGGCTCAATGGATAGAGCCTCGATCTGCGAACTGAAGGGTCCCAGGTTCGATTCCGGTGAAGGGCATGTACATTGGTTGCGGGTACATCCCCAGTAGGGGGTGTGCAAGAGACAGCTGGTCGATGTTTCTCTCTCATCGACATTTTCAGCTTTCTATCCCTCTCCCTTCCTCTCTGTAAAAAGTCAATAAAATATATTTTTTTTTAAAAATAATTCCTTCTTTTTATGGCAGCATAGTATTCCATTGTGTAGATGTACCATAGTTTTTTGATCCAATCATCTGCTGACGGGCACCTAGGCTGTTTCCAAATCCTAGCTGTTGTAGATTGTGCTGCAATGAACATAAGGGTGCATATATCCTTTTTGATTAGTGTTTCTAGTTTCTTAGGATATATTCCTAGGAGTGGGATTACTGGATCAAATGAGAGTTCCATTTTCAGTTTTTTGAGAAAACTCCATATTGTTCTCCACAGTGATTGCACCAGTCTGCATTCCCACCAGCAGTGCATGAGGGCGAAGCTTTATTTTATAGTCAGATCACACAAAGCAAAACTAGGGAAGTGGTCAACATGTTTACAATGTTCTTGCAAGTTTCAAATCTATTTCCTTACTCAAGCCTTCTTTTGGCAACACTTGCTACACTTCCCACAGCCCATTAGCTACTTAGGAACAAGGGAGGTATATGAGTTCAAGCTCTATCCTCCAAGCTGGGACTTGTATGTGGCTCTGTCACAGGTCAGTCCAAGGCTTGACCCTATAGGGGCTCCCTACACATTGTAAACTCATCCATTTGGAAGATATTCTTAGAGCTATTACTGGCCTTTCTTTGGTCTTTTTTTTTTTTCAGTTTTCCTGTGGGAATCTTATTTTTCTACCTTTTAAATTTTGTTCCCCTTTTCCTACAAAAATTATATGTCTTTACATTTACATAATCCTCTTTTACATATATGTAAAATATGCATATACTCCTCTTTTAAAAGAACCCTAATCTTTGTAGAAATTGACAAGCTGATCCTAAAACTCATATTAAAATTTAAAAGGCCCAGAACAGCCAAAACAATCTTGAAAAAGAGGATCGAAGTTGGACTACTTACACTCCAATGTAAATACTAACCACATAACTACAGTTATCTAAACAGCTAGTACTGGCCCAAGGAAAAAAGAATAAATTAGTTGTGGTGTATCTACAAGATGGAATATTATTCATCTATATAAAGGAATAAAAGTATTGACGCATGCTACAATATGGATAAACCTTGAAAATGGTGAAAGAAGTCACACACACACACACACACACACACACACACACACACTGATTCCATTTATATAAAATGTCCAGAGTAGGCACATCTATAGAAACAAAAAATAGACTAATGATTGCCTGGAGCTGAAGGGGTTCGAGAGAATTGAACAGTGACTAAAGTGAGTACAAGGTGTCTTTTTGGCATGATAAAAATGTTCTAAAATTTACTGTGGTGATGGTTGCACTCCACCAACTCCATAAATATCCTAAAAAATACTGAATTGTATACCTCAAATGGGTGCATTGTATGGAATGTGAATTCTCAATAAATCTATTATATTAAAAAGGAGCCCCAAGTTCAATATAGTATCCTAAGGAAAGCACTAATTTACTTCAAGATCCTTGTTTTCTGCATATAGACTTATTCTATCTAATACAATATGTAAATTGACCATCACTCCAAGACACAAGATGGCCGCCACAAGATGGCCTGCAGGGAAGGGCAGTTATGGACAGTTAGGGGTGACCAGGCTAGCAGAGAAGGGCAGTTGGGGATGACAAGGCTGGCAGATAAGGGCAGTTGGGGGGGCACAGGCTTGAAGTGAAGGACAGTTGGGCGGGACCTAGGCCTGCAGAGGAGGGCAGTTTGGGGGACCAGGCCTGCAGGGGAGGGCAGTTGGGGGGCACCAGGCCAGCAGGGGAGGGCAACTGGGGGTGATCAGGCCATCAGGAGAGGGCAGTTTGGGGGGGCAGGCCTGCAGTGGAAGGCAGTTGATGGGAGGCAGGCCTGCAGGGGAGGACAGTTGGGCGAGACCCAGGCCTGTAGGGGAAGGCAGTTTTGGGGACCAGGCCTGCAGGAAGGGCAGTTGGGGGCAGCCAGGCCTGCAGGGGAGGTCAGTTGCAGGGGACCAGGACAACAGGAGAGGGCAGTTGGGGGAGCAGGCCTACAGGGGAGGGCAGTTAGGGTTGACCAGGCCAGCAGGGAAGGACAGTTTAGGGCAATTGGACTGGCTGGGGAGCAGTTAGGTGTCGATTAGGCCTGCAGGGGAGTGGTTAGGGGGTGAGCAGGCTGGCAAGCAGAAGCTGTTATAGGCAGGCAAGTGGTTGGGAGCCAGCAGCCCTGGATTGTGAGAGTGATGTCCTAAATCACGAGATCAGGCCTAAACGGGAAGTCGGACATCCCTCAAGGGGTACCAGACTGGAGAGAGTACAGGCTGGGCTGAGGGACACTCCCACTCCCGTGCACTAATTTCATGCACTGAGCCTCGAGTCCTATCAATAAAAGCCTAATATGCAAATCAACCCAATGGTGGAATGACCAGTTGCTATGATGCACACTGATGACCAGGGGGCAGACTCTCAACACAGGAGCTCCCCCCAGCCCGCAGGCACCAGGCCAGTCAAGGCGTCTGCCAGTGACCACTCCCACTCTCTCTTCCCCAATTGCTCCCCCCCACTATCGGCGGGGCAGTCAGGGGGTCCCCATTGGCACCCGCCTTGGCTAGCCTGGCACCACCTGCTCGCTGGCCCCACTGCTGCCAGTCCGGTCCGCCAGCCAGACCTAGGGACCCTACCTGTGCATGAATTTTGTGCACCTGGTCTCTAGTCCATTTATAATGATCATTATAGTACATTCTTAAAAACCACTCTTTTCTTTTTTTATATATATTTTATTGATTTTTACAGAGAGGAAGGTAGAGAGATAGAGAGCTAGAAACGTCAATGAGAGAGAAACATCAACCAGCTGCCTCTTGCACACCCCCCACTGGGGATGTGCCCGCAGCCAAGGTACATGCCCTTGACCGGAATCGAACCCGGGACCCCTCAGTCCGCAGGCCGACGCTCTATCCACTGAGCCAAACCGGTTTGAGCACCACTCTTTTCTTGTACTTTTAAAATAATTTAATATTTTATGATCAGGATAATACATTAATTTTCTGTACTTTTCTATAATTGTTTTTCAAATTCTCTCCATCTTTTAAAAAATACTTTTTTGTGTGTTTAAAAAAAATATATATTTTATTGATATTTTACAGAGTGGAAGGGAGAGAGCTAGAGAGCTAGAAACATTAATTAGAGAGAAACATCGACCAGCTGCCTCTTGCACATCCCCTATTGGGGATGTGCCCGCAACCAAGGTACATGCCCTTGCCCGGAATCGAACCCGGGACCTTTTAGTCCACAGACCGACGCTCTACCACTGAGCCAAACCGGTTTCGGCTAAAAAATACGTTTTTATTGATTTTACAGAGAGAGGAAGGGAGACAAGAAAGAGAAAGAGGGAGGGGGAGAGAAAGAGAGAGAGATGGATTGGCTGCCTCCTGCACACCTCCTACTGGAGATACTGTCTGAAACCTGGGCATGTGCCTTGACTGGGAATCAAACTGGTAATCTCTGGGTGCAACCAATTGAGCCACACTGGCCAGAACATTCCCCCTACCTTTAATAGAAAGAAACTCAGACAAGATGGAAGTTCTGGGAACATATAGGACAAAGGGACACTGAAAAGGTATAATGAACAAAGTGATAGAATATAGGATTTTGGATTACATATATATTTCTTTTTCTAGAGCTGCCATATATTTATTAATTAAAAATATTAAATAGTTAACCTCAGAATCTATAACAATAATAATGACAATAATTGTTTTTAATCCTCCCCAGAGAATATGTTTTATTGATTTTTTTTTTTGAGAGAGAAAGAAAGAGAGAAACATCAATGTAAGAGAGAAACATTGATTTGTTGCCTCCTGTTCATGCCCTGACCAAGAATCAAACCTGAAACCTTTTTGGTGCATGGGACAGTACTCTAATCAACTGCACCACCCAGCCAGGGAAACAAAAGTTATTTTTTTTAAAGACTTACCCAAGCTGAAATCGATTAGGCTCAGTGGATAGAGCATTGGCCTGTGGACTGAAAGGTCCCAAGTTCGATTCCGGTCAAGGGCATGTACCTTGGTTGCGGGCACATCCCCGGTAGGGGGTGTGCAAGAGGCAGCTGATCGATGATTCTCTCATTGATGTGTCTAACTCTCTATCCCTCTCTCTTCCTCTCTGTAAAAAAAATCAATTATATATAGATATAGATATAGATATAGATATAGATATAGATATAGATATAGATATAGATATAGATATAGATATAAAAGACTTACCCAAGATCTGTAAGTGGAGGCTTATCTCTTCCTCTTCTATAGCAAAGATAAATCTGTGGCCCCACAAGACTTCCATTATTGAGGTCAGCTGACAATCCAGATGGGGTAACATCAATACACATATAATCCTGTGGCACTTCCTCCCCAAGAGATTTAATAATAACTGAAACATCTGTGATAGGTTCTTTTGGTTTAGCTACTTTATGGCAGGCATCATTGAAGTGAATTTCTTCTTCAAAAGGCTTTGAAACATCAGTTAATCCTGCTACAACAAAGTAGTCAGCAACACGAGGCCCTTTATCTTCAATCATCTTCCATTACAGAAGGTTACATCTAAAAGAAAAGTAAAAGACTAGTATTTACCTATAATAAGCCAAAAATATATGTAAGTGGTTTTGTGCATATAAAAATAGACTACAGAAAGAATACTACCTTTTTGATAAACACATTAGTATACATTTCACTTTCATATATAAAAAGTACGCCTTTTTAAAAAAATGAGAATATAGTTGGCATTTTTTGTGATTATAAAAATAACATAAGAATTTCCGTTTTGGGCAATATAGATGCCTTGGTTACCTAAGTAGACAGAAAACAAAACCCCATACCTTGAATATATATCTTAGAGAGGAAGAAAGAGAGAGAGAGAGAGAGAGAGAGAGAGAGAGAGAGAGAGAGAGAGAGAGATCAATGATGACAGATAATCATTGATTGGCTGCCTTCCTACTGGGGATCGAGCTTGCAAATCAGACATGTGCCCTTGATCGGAATCAAACCTGGGACCTTTCAGTCCACAGAATGACCCTCTAGCCACTGAGCCAAGTAGGCCAGGACCCAATATCCTTTTAAATGCATAGATTAATATTTTAAAAATGTGAGAAAATCCTCAAGGCCCCCAAAACAGTGAGGAAACCAAAGACCAGAATACAGTACATAAACTGATACTGGTGGAGGAAGTTTGCTGACCTCCTCAGTTATCAAGAGATTTCTGTTTCAAAATGTATCACAGAGACAGGAGACAAGATTCTAGATCACGTAACATAGGGAATTGGAACTGAGACATCTGTAAAAAGCCAAGAGTCTCAAAGAACTATATCCCCAGTTAAAGAGTGAATTTTCAAAATCCATCAACTGATACAGGGACATAATTAAGTTTGCCTCAATCTGGGCCCTGCTTTGGAGGGTAAAAGGTCTCTGTGCATGCATAACAATAGGCCTACTCACACTTGAATTTGAGGTTTGATCTTAAGCTTTGGTCCCAGAAAGCTCTAAGCTGAGATATTAATAACTGTCTTCTCTGGCTAGTGATACTCCTGGGGAGGTAAATGCAAAACCATTCTAGAGGGTACACCCTCAACCCAGGTTTTTCACAGGTAAAGCCCAACTGAACATGACCTCCTATTCTAGTAAAACCACAAAAACATGCAGAGAAAAATCCGCTCTGAATGAGTCTCAGAAGGTACAACAAACAGAACTTCAAACAATAAAAATAAGGCAGAGATTATAACAGAAATGCATGCTTGTTACAAATTCAAAAAAAATACACAAAGAAAAATCCATCATTTAATGCAAATACTAACAGCAAAATTTCCTTCCATTGTCTCTAGTATCATTTAAATCTTATTTGTTTCTTTAACTAGGAAGATTTCATCCCACAGTACTGTCATTACTTATATAACAGCTATAGAAAAATAATTTAATACAAAAATGTCCCAACACATGTCTCATGTCAGACTTAGTTGCAATAAATGCAAAGGAAAGATTCTGTGGACAAATAAATTAGATATGTATACTACATGCCTCTTTTGTATACTTACTATACATAAAGATATTAAAGTCAAGGCAGTCATCTGATAAAGGTACTTGATTAACTTTGTTTAACCCAGGATGTCCCAAGTCTATTTGAATAATGAGCCCTATTTTTCCACTTAAAAACTAGGGGGGGAAATCCTCAGAACATGCTTTAGAAAATGTTAAAGTGAGGAACAAACTTTTTGTATAGACTATAAAACATTTGAGGACAAAGTATACTTGTTTATTATATAAGTATCACATATTTATCATAATCCCAAAACTCATTTAGTTTTCTATATTCCTAATGTTATGAGTTTTCAAAATATATGCCACATTTCTTGGAATCTGTACTCAATGCTGAAATGTACTCTATAAATATGCCCCTATTTGTTTAGGAAACAAGCCTAAAAGAGGATGAAATATCCCTTGTTTTATTTAGATACATATGGCTCCTATATAGCAATTCCCTTACACATAAAATTTTTGCATAAGATAATAGACTTAAACTTTTCAGGAATGTCTCCAAGCTGATAGTAAAGAGAAAGTAAAAACCTGTTCTTCAGAGAAGATTCTGTTAAACTTTGAATAGTCACTATCAACTGACTGCATATAATAGATGCTCCACAAAAACAAACAAACAAACAAACAAACAAATTAGTGTTACCCAGTTAACCATCTATTCATTCTCAAAAAGTAGGAGAATAAAAGCACTGCTCTTGCAGTGAAATAAGGATGGTCAGGTGGAAACTCAGGGGAGTGCACAAGGGCAGGGCTGACGGGAAGCCAAGACTGTCAGCTCAGCCCTGAGACTCCGCCCCATCCAAGCTGAGCTAGAGGCTTTTGCAATTTTCCAAGTCTGAACCTATAAGACTGTCTTCAATACAGAAGGTATCCCAGAGTAGACACAACTGATACTCACATCCAATGGGCCTAGAGGTCAATTCCTCCCAGTGATATCAACAACAATCAAGTCTTAACTACAACAAGGTTATTCACGCAGTCCACAAAGGGGAGCACCAAGAGTGTCTACCTCAGGTAACTGGGGAGGCTGACCCATTGGGCCATATAGGACACCAAACGCACAAAGTGATCCTACCAACTCTGGGAAGCAGCGAAAGTGCCAAGACAAAGAAACAGATCTCAAATGAAAGAGATGGAGGAAAATAAAAGACTGGGTATAGAGTTTAAAACCATGGTTATAAGGTTTTTCAAGCATTTCCTAGGAAAGGCCGATAAATTTAATGAGACCCAACTAAAAATTAAACATAAACTGACTGAAATAAAAAATATTATACAGAGATCCAACAGCAGAATGGAGGAACACATGAATCAAGTCAAAGATTTGGAATACAAAGAGCCAAAGGACATTTCTCTGGAGAAGCAAGAAGAAAAGAGAATCTAGAAAGTTGAAGATAGTGTAAGGAGCCTTTGGGACAACTTCAAGTGTACCAACATCAGAATTATGGGGGTGCCAGAAGAAGAGAGAGTGCAAGATACTGAAAACCTATTTGAAGAAATAATGTCAGAAAACTTCCCCCACCTGGTGAAAGAAATATACTCACAAGGACAGGAAGTGCACAGAACTCCAAACAAGAGGAATCCAAAGAGGACCACACTAAGACATATCATAATTAAAATGCCAAGGACAAAAGACAAAGAGAGAATCTTACAAGCAGCAAGAGAAAAGTAGTTGGTTACCTACAAGGGAGCACCCATATGTCTATCAGCTGATTTCTCAACAGAAACTATGCAGGCCAGAAGGGACTGACAAGATATATTCAAAGTGATGAATAGCGAGAACCTACAACCAAGATTACTGTATCCAGCAAAGTTATCATTCAGAATTGAAGGGCAGATAAAGAGCTTCACAGATAAGAAAAAGCTAAAGGAATTCATCACCACCAAACCAGTATTATATGAAATGCTGAAAGGTATTCTTTAAGAAGAGGAAGAAGAAGAAAAAAGATAAAAATTATGATCAACAAATACATATATATCAACAAGTAAATCTAAAAATCAAGTGAATTAAAAATCTGAGGAACAGAGTAAACTGGTGAATATAATAGAATCAGGGGCAAAGAAAGGGAGGGGATTAATAATTATCAGGTGGAAAGGGGTGTGGGGGTACAGAAAGAGACTGGATTAAAATTGTATAACCTATGGATGAGGACAATGGCAGGGGGGAGGTAAGGGCAGAGAGTGGGGTGGGAACTAGGTGGAAGGGAACTATGGTGGGGGGAAAAGGAGAAACAATTGTAATAATCTGAGCAATAACGATTTATTTTAAAAAAAGAAAATACTAAAAATATTTAATACAAAAATGCATAATTATTTCCTAGAAATTTTATTAAAGCATGTGAAATTTATGATCTTTATGGAAAATACTAAATAGATATGACTAAGTGCTGGCAAAATGACAAAACAGTGGCAAAAGTGACCAGAAATGACTAGAAAGAGCATTTGATGAAAGCATTCCTAATCATAGACACAACGTGGTTAGACTTTTAGTTCAATACATCAGAGCAAAAACTATTAAACAATTAGAAGATAATTTTGTTTCTTTCATTCTTTTTTTTTTTTTTAGGTAAATTTCTTTAAGTTCATTTTGAAAACTGGGAATCATACAAAACAAACATTTAATCCAACAGTTCACTAAGTATTCACAATAATATAAAACCCTGATACAACTTTACTAAAGCTGAAATAATAATACGTAATATCACATTATCATTGTGATATTAAGAATTGTTTTTACTTCTTCTTTGTTCAACATGATACAGATAACTTAAAGAATTAGCTTATAAAAATGTTAATAGGTATCTTCTAAAAATTTCAGACATCTGCTTAACTAGTATTTCACTTAAAATTAAATCTATTTTCTTTGATAACAGCAAACAAGAAGGATGTCCTCTCTATTCCTTAAAGGTTCATCAGAATTAAATTAAGAAATTATTAAAAGAAAGCTCTTACCTATTCAGCAACTACTGGAGACTTATTTTCTTCCTTTTAATCTCTGCTCAATCAATTCAAATCCTTTTTTATTTTTTATATAGTTCCATTAGGTCAGAATAGTTAAGCATTTGCTACTTAGACTAATCCTAAGGATAAAAAAAGCAAGAGTGGAAATCAAAGATAGCCTTTTAAAGATTTTTTAAAAACAAAAAATCTATACATAAAAGTTTTACCACATTATAAACTTTTACTGAAATGGCAAAGTGAGCAAATATACCTGATACAGAGTCACAAATTCAAGATATATATAAAATGGTCTATAACTCAATGGACCAATTCAACTACTTCTTATTTCAGTTCACTTATATAAATTAGAATAAATTTTTTAAACATAATTCCACAGGTAATAACCTAATTCAGCTCATCTTTCCTTATATTATCAAAATTAAACTAGACACCATCAACCTCATCTTTTTAAAACTTCATCTCTCATTTTCTTCCAACCAAGGCAATCTATCTACTGTCCTTCAAAAGTGGTTTTGCTCTTTTCCTCTTTGACAATCCACTACAGTATTTCCTCTTTCCAGTCAATATATGTTCATGGTATTTTTCAAAGATTTTATTTTTTTTTTTATTTATTTTTTAAATATATTTTTTATTGATATTTTACAGAGAGGAAGGGAGAGAGATAGAGAGCTAGAAATGTCGATGAGAGAGAAACATCGACCAGCTGCCTCTTGCACACCCCCCACCGGGGATGTGCCCGCAACCAAGGTACATGCCCCCGGCCGGAATCGAACCCGGGACCTTTCAGTCCGCAGACCGACGCTCTACCACTGAGCCAAACCGACCTCAGCTCAAAGATTTTAAATTTATGTGGATTTTCATTTAAACTTTATGAATTGTACAAAAGAGCAGAAAAATTAAATAATCCCATATACAATAATAAATATGGCTTATAGATGACAATGTTTCCTAGTTCCTTTTGAGAACAGAAAATATTCCTCTTATCATGCACAGTTATAATATAGAATACAAATACTTACATATTTTATTCACTTAATAAGCATCTTCTAAACTGCTATAATATTTATAATTATACTAAATGACTACATAATATTCCATCAAATAGAAATAATATACACTGTAGCCAACACCTTATTTTTCCATTCCCAGCTAGTCCCAAAGTATGGTAGATAGGTACTTAAAAATATTTATTAAATGAACAGTTCACTTTGTAATCCTTCTAAAGCATATTATACTTAAACATAATGTATTTTATCTATAATTCAGAATCAATATTCTGAATTTCAATTGCCTTAAATATTATAGTTGTTGTTAAATGTAGGATATAGATAAACTAGATGATCTGAGTCAAGTATCCAAAAACCAAAACCATCAGGACCTTAGGCAAAATTAGAAATGTATTCAAGAATTAATTGATTCATTCATTCAATAATTTTTTCATAAATACTTACTAAGATCTAACACTATTCTAGAAGCCAGTGATGATACTGATTAAAGCAATAGCCTCTGCCTTCAAGGCATTTCTTATTTAGTTCTACTTTTCCACATCTCTTTCTATACTTTTATTTACCACCAGCTATCCTTTCTCCTATTCTCCTTCCAGATTCCAAGTGTGTCCCTCCACTTTGACCAAAGTTGCTCTACCATTTCCTCCCCAAAGTCCCTCATGCACAAACATGATGATTATTATTTTATTGCCCCCTTTCCCCGTCTCCTTGAAAACTGGCACTCCTTTAGCATCAGCATTCTCTGGAAATTTTGAAAGGAAAGAAACCTTATTTGTATACCATATTTAACTTTCTTTGAAAAGGCTAAACCCACACAAGGCAAACTTGGCTTTTTAAAAGTAAGTTTTGTTAATCCAAATTGTTGGACTATATGGAGCAAACTACTTGTCTCCTAGATCTACTTTGGAAGCACCTCCCCTTTCAATACCAATTCCCAAACAAAAACCAACAACAAAAATCAAAACATAACTGTAATTTGACAGCACCCTTATGAAAGATTAGCAACCCCTGATTTATTGGGGAAAAAATCGTTAAGATAGGGATAATAGACATTTAGAGGGAAAGGAAATGTATTATTAGTCATAGTCTAAGCCTTCATTTCATAGCCAAAGAAACTGAAGCACAAAAGGTGGTTTACTGAAGGATATCTATCTAGTAAGTGGCAACCTGGACAAGAACTCAAGTCCCTTAATGCAGTGTTCTTTACATTTGAGGTTGCTATCTCTAATAAATGGTCTTTAATACTGATCAAGGGCACATTTTTCAATAAGTTCTCCTGTGTCACTTGTTACTCATTATGTGGTGAATATGTGCCAAAATCTGGTTAAGAAATATGGTAAATTAAACTTTCAGTGTTTAATACAGAAAACAGCTAATAAGAATAAATCAAAACAAAACAAAAACTACTTACTCATTACGAAGGTCTTTCTCTGAAAATGATGCCAGATCTCAATTTATGAATTTTGCAAGCCTCAGAGTTTGAGAAATACTGTATTGAAAGGAACAAGAATTGAGCTTAAATTAATTCCAATCAAATATTACCTCTACAGTGTCTTAAAGTTCTGTTAACAATGATAATTTTCAAACAAAATGCTTGCATATATTGTTTTCATATGGTTAAGAGCCAATAAGTAATTTTTAAACACTAGCTCTTTCAGAAAACACATTTCAGTCAAGAATAGACACACACACAGAGCAGATAATGGGGACAAAACAGAAAATAAAAGAAATATGACATAATGAGTATATATACAGAAGCAATGTGAGTGAGAAAGAAAAACATACCACTTCTGGGGTATTAGATATAGTATCTCATTTCTACAGGAAAAATATACACATTTAATAAAATTAAATATAAACTCAAATAACTTCCATATATAAAATAAGTCAACACCCTAAGTATTTTCCCTTTATTACAAATTCTTTAAATATTTATAATAAAATCACTGAGGCCGGTTTGGCTCAGGGATAGAGCATCTGCCTATGGACTGAGAGGTCCCGGGTTTGATTCCAGTTGGGGGCGTGTACCTTGGTTATGGGCACATCCCCAGTAGGGGTGTGCAGGAGGCGGCTGATCGATGTTTCTCTCTCGTCGATGTTTCTAGCTCTCTATCCCTCTCTCTCCCTTTCTTCTGTAAAAAACCAATAAAACATATATATATATATATTAAAATAAAATCAGTTATATCAAATCCTTAACATGGTTGATATTTCATCAAGGTACCTAGGACTTCTATTCAAGATAATAAATGATATTGAATTATGAGATTCAATATGCCATTATCATATTTTCTTCAAAGGTGAGTAATTTAGTAAATTGTAGTTATGAGTAATTTTAAAAACCAAATGCCAATGACAAAGTCTTAGAGTATAACCATTCCAACTGAATTGTACAAATCATTGTGGGTTAGTTTCATAATGATGAAGACTTGCACAGGCAGGAGTTTTAGTAAGAGTCAAAAGCTTTTGCAGGAAAGCAAGTTGAAATATAGTAATCACAATTACATCATGAGGAAGAAACCACAGCTCTAACCAATGTGGATTATCTACTAACTAGAAGCTCTGTGCATAAATTATGTGCATGGGTAGGATCCTTAGGCCTGGCCAGAGATCAGAGCTGACCAGTGCCTCCCTTCCCTGGCTACCAGTTGGGGCCTTTCTTCATTTCATGCCGCCCCCTGATGGTCAGTGCACGTCATAGCAAGCGATTGAACCCCCGGTCTCCTGGTCGAACTCCCGAGGGGACAATTTGCATATTAGGCTTTTATATATACAGATGACAAGGAAGCAGCAGCAAAAACAGACATCAGATTTACCTAACTTGGTTTGTCTTTGAAAAATAGGAGAGAAGGGTGAAAAGGGCCAAAATTATTTGAGTCAAGATTTGATAAAATGTCTTAAAAGGGAATAGGTGAAAAGAATGAATGAGCAAGTTAAATACAATCTTATTACATTTAGCACTGCTAAAATGGTCAGAATGGGTATATGTTTTAAAAACTAGCCCTAGCCATTTGGCTTAGTGAATAAAACGTTGGCCTACAGACCAAAATGTCTGGGGTTCGAGTCCAGTCAAGGGCATGTACCTTGGTTGCAGGCTCCTCCCCACCCAGGGCCCTGGTCAGGGCTCCTGCATGAGGTAACCAATCAATGTGTTTCTCTCATATTGATTTCTTTCTGTCTTTCCCTCTCTCTTCCACTCTCTAAAAATCAACGGAAAATATATCTTCAGGTGAGGATTAACAAAACAAACAAACAAAAACTAGGACACCATTCTACCTCAGATTCACTAAAAAATTCCAGTCAATAAATATGGAGTGACATATATATTAGTGACCTGCTGAAACATTTCTTAAATTCAACATCAGATAAACACAAAAATTTTCCAGCTGAAATACTCTATGTATATAAAAATACTTTTAACTTTTGAAAATTATAGCTCCTGGTTTATTCATAGACTATCAGACTTATTAGCTGCAATTATGAATTATGAGTATGCTATAATAAATTCCAAATCCATTTTCTGCTACATGATTTTCTTAATATAGTAAGAACATTTCTTACCATAAACAATAATCCACTAAACTTAATATTTTTTAATAAAAAAAACAAATAGGATTTTCTTCAATGTTGATAATTTTAGATTAATTTACAGTAGCATTTACAGTATCAAATATTTCACCTTTGATGAAATAAACTTCCAAAATCTTTACTTTGATTTCATAAATTGTAAGAAAAAACTGACCTATTATTAGAATTAATAGATTTCCTACTACGAAAATGAGACATATAAAACCAGCATCATATAAGTGCAAAGTTCTGCTAATTAAGACTATACATCACAACTATTGCTCAACTTTCCTCACATACATAAGAAAACTTGGAATAAAAAAATGGGTAAAATCTATTTAGATCAACCTTTGATGTAAATGGAATGGAATGTATCAGTGTACTTCCTAAAGCTACATATGTTAATTATCTTTCAGCACAGACTCCTTTAAATTGCTTTTTAAACATATATTAGTTTCAGGTATACAACATAATGATTTGATATTTGTACATATTGTGAAATGATCACCAGAATAAATATAGTTAACATTCGTCACCATAATTATGAAATTTTAAAAATTTTTGTGTGTGATATGAACTTTTAAGATTAACTCTCTTAGTTATTGTCATTTATGCAACACAGTATTATCAACAATAGTCACCAAGCTGTACATTACATTCTCGTGACTTATTTTGTAACTGGAAATTTGTACCTTTGACTCCCTTCTCCCACTCCTTATCCCCTACTAGCAACCACCAATCTGTTCTTTGCATCCATGTACTTGTTTTGTTTTTTTGTTTTTACATTCCACATATCAATTAAATCATACAGTATCCCACTGAGCCACACAGCTGGGCTTTTAAAAAATATTTATATATTTTTATTGATTTTAGAGAGGCAGGAAGAGGGAGAGAAGATAGAAACATTGATGAGAATCATTGATTTCTCTGACATTTCACTTAGCATAATGTCCTCAGGTTCTATCCATGTTGTTGCAAAATGCAAGATTTCGTTCTTTTTTATAGCTGAATATTGCACATATAAGCATATAAAGAAAATGTGACATATGTTTACACACACACACAGGGTGTCCCCAAAAAATGTATACACGCATTTTGAATAATTATAAAGGCAGTGTTTATTGAAATACATTTCATTATCAAAATTAAGCTATAAGCTGTTAAAGTGTATATACATTTTCTGGGGACAAAATATAAAGTATACACACATTTTCTTTATCCATTCATCCATCAATAGACACATTGTTTTTATATGTTGGCTAATGTAAATAATGCTGCAAATGAACTTGAGGGTGCAAATATCTTTTGGAATTAGTGTTTTCATTTACTTTGGATAAATACTCAGAAGTGGAATTGCTGGATCATACAGTAGTTTCCATACTGTTTTCCACAGGGGCTACACCAATTTACCAGTACATTCCCATCAACAGTGCACAAAGGGTTCACTTTTTTCCATATCATTGCCAACACTTGTTATTTCTTGTCTTTTTTATAAGAGCCATTCTAATAGATGTGAGGTGATACCTCATTGTGGTTTTGATTTACATTTCTCTGATGATTAGTGATGTTGAGCACCTTTTCAGATACCTATTATCCATCTGTATTCTTCTTTAAAAGAATGTTTATTCAGGTCCTCTGTCCATTTTAACTCTGAAATTTTTTGCAATTGAGTTGTATGAATTCTTTACATTTTTTTGCATATTAACCCCTTGAGAGTTATATAATCTGCAAATATTTTCTCCAATTCAGTATTGTGCCTTTTCATTTTGTAGATAGTTTCTTTTGCGGTGTGGTTGAGTGTCAACCAGGAATCTAGAGAGGGCAGATTTAATTGCCAGTCAGAGCACATGCCCAGGCTGTGGGCTCAGTCCCCAGTGAGGGGCATGCAGGAGGCAGCTGATCGTGGTTTCTCTCTCATCGATATTGATGTTTCTACACTTGATCTTAGCCAAAAGGACAAGAAGTGATCTCCCTTCCCATCTTTCTAGAATCAATAAAAACATATTAAAAAAAAGAATGAAAGAGAAGAAAGCAATTTCCTAGGGAGACCTTTGTGTTAATTAGTTAACATGCACTTTGATGGACAAATATTAACAGGTAAGTGGGAGAAGTTAAATTGGTTGAAGAGAGTGGGGTGATTAACAGGTAAGAAAAAGAATGGTTTACCAAAAATAAGACAAAAGAGTAAAGTAGAAAAGTAAGAGAGTTCAACAAAGAGATATAGTAAGAAAAGGAATATAAAAGACGGGGGTGGAGGTTCAATATAAAAGTAAAAAATAGTGCAGAAATGGGAAAAGTGAGAAATGATTAAATGGTAATGAGGAAATGGTGTCTGGATAATCTTTAATGCTATTTACTAAAAAAAAAATTTTAAGCTGGAAAAAAAAATATGCCTAAACAACTGAATGACCGAATGACCAGTCACTATGATGTGCACTGACCACTAGGGGGCAGATGCTCAACTCAGGAGCTGCCCCCTGGTGGTCAGTACGCTCCCACAGCAGGAGTGCCACTCAGTGAACTTATCAAGCAGGGGTGGTGGAAGGTGGAAGGTGTAGTGGGCCGGGTTAACAGTGCAGGCTCCTCCTCAGCTGCCTGCTGCTTCACACACTACTACATCCCTTGGGGGATGTTGGACTGCCAGTTTCGGCCTGGCCTGTGGAGATTAAGGATCAGTCCAAAACCGAAAGTCTGACATACCCTGAGGGGTCCTGGACTGTGAGAGGGTGCAGGCCAGGCTGTGGGACCCCACTGATGCATGAATCCGTGCACCAGGCTTCTAATATATTATAAAAGTATTAAAATATGGAGCCTTAAGAGAGTGAGAAGGCAACCTACAAACTGGGAGGAAATATTTGAAGAATACATATCTGATATAGGACTGTTATCCAAAATAGTATATGATTTCCAACCAGGGCAAACCAGCTAATGCCCACCTATGCACCAGGTCTCTATCCTATCTAATAAAAGAGTAATATGCAGATTGACCATCACTCCAACACACAAGATGGCTGCCCCCATGCGGTCAAAGATCCTGCCCCCATGTGGACATAAGATAGCCACACAAAATGGCCAGCAGGGAAGGGCAGTTGGGAGGCACCAGGCGTGCAAGGGAGGGCAGTTGAGAGGGACCAGGTTTGCAAGGGAGGGTAGTTGGAAGCGATCAACCCTGCAGGGGAGGGCAGTTAAGGGTGACCAGGCCAGCAGAGGAGGGAAGTTGGGGGCAAACAGGCTGGCAGGGGAGCAGTTAGACATCAATCAGGCTGTCAGGGGAGTTGTTAGGGGGTGATCAGGGTGGCAGGCAGAAGCGGTTGGGAGCAATCAGGAAGGCAGGCAGGTGAGCAGTTGGGAGCCAGCAGTCCTGGATTGTGAGAGGGATGTCCGATTGTCCTTCTTTCTAAAGTTACCTTCTCAATATGGCTTTCCATGACTGCCCTATTTAAAATTTCAACAACTTCCCACACCCAACACTCATATTCTTTCTTTCCTTGTTTTAATTTTCTCACATTATTTTTCACTAACATATTACATGTTCTACTTATTCGTTTTATTTATTATCTCTCTCTCTATAAGACTGGAAGTTCAATGAGGGTAGGTATTTTTCTGTTTTAGTCAATGCCATATAACCAACACCTACAACAGTACCTGGAAATAGTATGTGGCCAATATATGTTAAATGAATGAGTAAACAAACTGAAATGTCCATAATAAAGAAATAATTTTTAAATATGGCAGATACCATGATTTGAATACCATGCAGCAGTCAGAAACAATAAAATAGATGTAAACAGCGACATATATAATTTGTTTTTAGTTAATCCTCATCCGAGGATATTTTTCCACTGATTTTCAGAGAGTGAAATGGAGGGGGAGAGACAGGAGAAACATCAATGTGAAAGAGACACATCACATCAATTGGTTGCCTTCCACACGAACTGAGACCCTTCAGTCCACAGGTCAACACTCTATCCACTGAATCAAACCAGCTAGGGCAGTGGTCAGCAAACTGGCTCTCGAGCCACATGAGGCTCTTTGGCCCCTTGAGTGTGGCTCTTCCACAAAATAGCACATGCGGGTGCACACATACAGTGTGATTGAAACTTCGTGACCAGTGCACAAAAGTCAGTTTTTGGCTCTCAAAAGAAATTTCAATCATTGTACTATTGACATTTGGCTCTGTTGACTAAAGAGTTTGCCGACCATTGGGCTAGGATAATATACATAATTTTTTAAATTTAGTTTTTAATCAGTAGGAAACAAAAGAATCTATAGCAAAATATCATTTATATAAATTAAAAACACATTCAAAACAGCCCTATGGTTTTCAAAGATATATTCAGGATGATATGCTAAACACATTAAAGTATATATCTATTGGAGAAAGGAAATGGGAGTGAGGGTGGAGAATAAAGGAGGATAAAATAAAGTTAAGGCAGGGCCCCACGCAGGCCAACGATGAAAATGTACCAGGAAATAAGAAATATGATTAAATCAAGTCTCTATGCCTGAGGTGCTTTCAACTTCCTTCCAAAGAGAAATGTTTAATCACTAGTTTTAGCAAAACTCAAATTACTGTGATTTTGAGAAAATCCATTTCAGTCAAGTGTTAGCAAGAAAAAAAGCCCACCTGAAATGAGCTGAGGAGAAAATGTAAGGTAAGAAAGGATAATACATAATCTGTAGGAATTCTGATGTGAAGAAGGGGAGGGAAATGGAGTGGTTGGTAGAAGATATGGTATCAACAGAGGACTTTAAAAAAAAGGAATTAATGTTCATCAGAGAGAAAATGGGGATGAAGGAGAAAAAGAGGATGACTGTAAAAGCAAAAGCCTTAAGAAAATGGAGAGCTGGTACCCAAAACATACAGTCTGATTACACAGGCAAGGATATATCACATTATAAAAACAAGCTTTTCATAAAAAAAAAAGGGGGTTTAATAATTTTTCTGAATATACAGGCCTTGACGATGTGGTTCTTAATCTTTTTTGGGTCATGCATCCCCTTCCTCCCCCTTTGAGAATCTGATCTGTGCTATGGATTGTCTCTCCCTTAAAATACTCATATAGATATTCAGATAAAACTTTACATAAAACTTTAGAAATTTTGCTGACACATGCTCCCCAAGCTATTATAAAGTAATCCATATGCAAGTCTGATTATTTTAATTTTTACTTTCTAGTTAAGGTATAACATACTTAGAGAAAAGTAAACTCTAGGAATTTTCATTAAGTGAACACCATCCATTATTAAAAAAAAAAAAAACCCTCCCAGGTGAACAAATAGAATGTTACTAGTAACAGGAAGTCCCCAATCCCCCTCCAACCTTCCTAAAAGAACACTATTTAACTTCTAACATTAGATTAGTTTTATCTATTTCTGATCTTTATATACATGGAAGGATTCATATATATTCTTTTGGTCTATCTTTTTTCACTCTACAATGTTTCTGAGATTTAGTTATACTCATATGCATAGCAGTTTATTCATTTTCATTTCTGTATGGTTTTTCATTTTGAAAACATATAATTTTGTTTATCCACTCTATTGTTAATAGAATTTGGTTTGTTTCCAAAGTCAAAGTCATGTATAAAGTATTATGCATATCATGATACACTAGTGCAGTGGTCGGCAAACCTTGGCCCCTTGAGTGTTTTAATGCCACTTTTCAAAATAGACTCGCCCAGGCCAAAAACCTACTTCTGTGCATGGGCCACGAAGTTTCAATTGCACTATATGTGAGTGCCTGCACGTGGTATTTTGTGGAAGAGCCACACTCAAGAGGCCAAAGAACCGCATGTGGCTCGCGGGCCATGGTTTGCAGACCTCTGCATTAGAGTATACATTTTTTTTAAATAACTACAAATAAAACAGTACATGTCCTATATATTAGGATATAGAATATATTATATGTCCTACATGTCTGGTACATAATGCCAGCATTCCAAAGTGGTTTTAATACAATCTTATATTTGATGGGTAAGATGTTTTAGAAATAAAACAAAAAAGTTGCAAGCAAAAACATGCCTCTGACTGAGGTCTCTTAAGATATTAGTTTATGTTTTTATTTAAATTAAGTCAGTATTGAATACAACTATATAATAAGACTATAAAAATAGCAGTTAAGTGCTCTGGAATCAGTTAAGCCAAGTTCAAATCTTGGCTATATCCAGTGTTAGAATATCAGATAATCAAATAAGCATGTGCTTAGGGTATTGCAAAAAAAGGAGCACCAAAAGTTTAAATTTAATTAAAATAATTTTTTAAAATTTAACAATGAGGTATCATTTTAAAAATCAGAAATTTGCTGATTTTGCTTATCTTTTGCTTATTTTATGGTTTGGAATTGATTTTGTTTTAGATTACAAAAGTGGCACCATATTCACTTTAATGGTTGATAATGTAAAGAATTAAGGACAGAAATTATAACTCTGATTTTCTCATTAATTCATCTAGTAATTATTTTTATCAAAAGTTTTTTGAAAAATACATCTGTCTTTTTTTTTTTTTTTTTTACTACTAACTCCCTTTATAAGACAGTTTAAAATTCATTTTAGAACAGTGACATACAGCACCCATGGCAGTGTTCCAGCAATGGCATCCAATGTCCTGCATAAGAGCAATGGCATCTTAAATAGAAAAAGGATATTTCTGTGGCATAACTTTGGCCATGGTCTAGCACTGAGGATGGCTGGTTGGTTTGTTTCCTATTTGTTCTCAGAGTCTAGTTCTCCAGTCTTCCAATCATTTCTGTAAGCTAACTAATATCCTTCCAATAAAATAATTTTCTTTTTCTTCAGTTAACCAGAGCTGATTTCTGTTGTTTGCATCCAAAAATCCTGAAATGGTAACCCTACCATGTGTCAAGTACTGTATGTACTAGGCACTGGAAACACAATGACAAATAAGACATAGCCCTGCATTATAGGAGTATAATGGAGAATGCAGACAAGTAAATAAGACATTACAATAAGTGATGTCTATCTAATGTGAGTGGTCACAGAAATTACAAGGACACATATTTTAGGCTTGAGAAATTGGAAAAGAAAAAGATATCATCTAAATCTTGAAATACGAATAGAATAATAAAAGAGTTGAAAGGGCATTCCAAAAAAATGGAGCAACAGTAAAAGGACTATAACCTTTTCTTTTTTATATTCATTACCTCTTTCCTACACAGTATATCAAAAGCATATTTGAAGGACAAAAAGCAGACTGACAGATTTGAAGGGGCTGAGAAAACAATCACAATTTGTGATCAGTGATAATGATGGTATTTCTGACCTTGCTATATGAAAATAAGCCTCATGCTTAAAACATAGCCACTTACCACCACCACTGCTGCAGCTGCAAAACTGCCTCCCTTTTCTCTTTCCTCACCTACCTCATTCACTTCTCAAAATGGAATTTGGGTTTGGGGGAGTTTTTTTTTCATTTGGTTGGTTGGTTATTTGTAATGGGGGTGGTGTAGGAATCATGACTGAGTGAATAAAGGAATTGAAAAAAGAAGGTGTTAACTGGGAGTGGTGAAGCACAAAGCATTCTGCCAACTGCTTACACTAGTTTTGCTTAAAGGAAGGTACCATTCTATAGAAGAAAAAAAACACTGATGTAAAATATTTTACAAAATAGTGTATGTTCTTTCATCTAAAATTAAGAGATTTCAGTATTGACATAGATCATTTTTTATCTGTTAATATTAGGTTTATGCTATGTATGGTTTTCATTGCTTACTTTTATAAAAATTTGGATCTTCATATGTGTTTTTTAATTTATTGATTTGAGAGAAACAGAGAGAGATTTGTTGTTCTACTTATTTATACCTTCAATGGTTGCTTCTTCTATGGGCTCTGACTGGGGATTAAACCCACAACCTTGTTGTATCAGGGCAACACTCTAACCAACAAGCTACCTGGCCAAGACTGTAACTATTATAAGCTCTATGCTTAAATAGGAAAAATCACCATAAAAGTAAACCAACAACTAACCAACCACTATTTGAAAATTTTGATAAAGGAGACTGAAAGCAAAGATCAGTGGCATCTCATTCTTGAAAGTGACATCAAAGTTATAGAACAAGCCCTGCCAGTTTTGCTCATTAGTTGAGTGTAGACCCATGAACTAAGAGTCACTGGTTTGATTCTCGGTCATAGCACATGCCCAGGTTGCAGGCTCAATCCCCAGAAGGGGGCATGCAGGAGGCAACCAATCGATGATGTTTCTCTCTCAAGGATATTTCTATTTCTCTATCCCTCTCCCTTCCTCTCTAAAAATCAATAAAAACATACATTTTTTTTAAAAAGTTATAGAACAAAATTATTTTAGTAAACTAAAATCTACAACTCACCTTTGAAAAAAGTAGTGTTCATTTGGTTGGTTGGTTATTTGTAATGGGAGTGATGTAGAAAAATTATGAAAAGTTATGAAAAATAAGTTTTAATTTCAGTTTCATTAAATTAAATGGTGTAAAATTTACTTCATTCATGCCAAACTTCATACCATCTATGCAAATTCTGTGACAATGTCCCTGTTCAAATGGCCACTCTTGAGCAATATTTGAGATCTGCTCTTAGAAGCCTTCCCTAACTTCTTTCCCCAGGACAGAATGTCATTCTCTCTTCTTTTGCTTTAAGAGTATCCTATACTTATTTATATTATGATTATAACACCAATACTATACTTGTTTCTATGAACGTATACTCTTTGAAACTAGATTAGGAATTCTTTGAAAGTAGGCAATGTTACATTTCCATCTCTGTAAATACCTGTTTTAGCACAGTTCCTAGCATAGTAAATGACAGCAGTCAGTAAATGCTTCCTGAATAGAAAAGTACATGATGTATTAATAATCATATTAAACATAAAGTTATTTGTGTTTATAAAACAGCATAGCTCAAACTTCAAATTCTGTTTGCAGAAGCTAAAATATCAGCTACACTGGTTTTTATTTGAAAAGAGGAGATATTTTTACAGCTCTCACAATAATCACCTATGGATCAGGGATGAAATAATTTCTTTACTACTATATAAAAGCCAATCAGTGGTCTCTTTTTTATTTAAAAAAAAAACACCTTAATTTTATTTTGTAATATTCAGTATTCCTTTGTAATCACCACCTTTTAGGATATGTATTTGGCTACATACCTCTCCTTCTGAGAGTTGTATGCCCTGCATCCATTCCTCTACCATAAAAATGGGGCCTGAAATGTTCTATAAGACCTTAATTTCATCAACCATAGTTGATGGGACCAGACATTTTCTCCCAGGGGTATTAAATGTGATCACAGAACCATGAGTAAATATATGAATTTAAGAGTTAGAGAACTTGTTCAGCCATGCACAGTGGTAAAAGACAACATGAGAGAGAAAAATGAAGTGGGCAAACAGGGAGAAGCAGAGACCAGGCTGCCCCAGGGTGGTGAGAAAATAACTGACTGCCTGCATTAAGTCGCCAGTTTTTGGTTTCCCTCCCCCTGGTGAAGCTTGGCTGAACTTCTATCTTTAGGCACTGTAAAATCCCCAGTATCCTTCCCATTAACATTAATCTCCCCCCCCCCCCGGCTTTTAATTAGTTTGAATGTGGTTTTTAGTACTTACAAACCAAATAAATTTGATTTTAAAATCTCAAAAAAGGAAAGGTCATACAGGAATAGCAAAAGGTCAGTTAATCACAAGGAGGGTGGGGCTTGTTAAAAAAAAATGGCTATTACATTGATATGTGCAGGCATTCTTCAGCATAAGAAAGTGAAAAATACCACCCTAACAGGTTCAAACAACATCCTATAAATCCAATGTAGTGTGAGTCAGTATGATTAAATTCTATTTCAAAGTTCAGAAACAAGTAAGAGATTATAAGGGATGGAGAATATTTTACAGCTTGTTAGAACAAATTATTTTTTTAAAGAAAAAATACTACTTACTACAATTTTGACCAAAAAGTAATTGGGGATATATTTTTTCTGGTAATAATAGCCAGTCCTATCAGACAAGCCTAAATATCATTACATCCATCTATACCACTTATCTTAAAAACAAGCTACTTCAAAGAATCTTCAACTAAAATACTCAGTGGCAGAAGGCAGTGACCTATAAAAAAGGATGCCTTTCCCAACAGAAGTCATTACATGACTTTAACTTCTAAAATAAGACTGACATATTAGGTTTTCTATTTTGTTTTTATAGTTTGTTAGTAAGAAGTTTCCTTTTTCATCCCAAACTATAAAAAAGTTTCTTTAGTAAGTTTTCATATGGATATTGAAGAAGAATGAGTATCAGTAACTGTATAGCTCCTTTGTTCAAAACAAGGCAATCTTACATTAGTAAGAAAAACTGATTAGTTTGCTTCATATAATAAAAATTTTGGACAACTGAGAAAATCTAGAAATGTAACAGCAAGTTCAGAGATAAAAATAAACAAAAGATATTTCTATCAAATTCTGGTATTCAAAAAAAGGAGGAAAACATTAAATTTAGGGTAAAAATAAAAGTTTATGAAAATTAAAGTGATTGCTATAAAAAAGATTTTAAGTAAACATGTCTCAAGTGTTTATAATGAAAGAAGACAGCCAAAACCGGTTTGGCTCAGTGGATAGAGAGCATCGGCCTGTAGACTGAAGGATCCCAGGTTTGATTCCTGACAAGGGCATGTATGTTGGTTGTGGGCACATCCCCAGTGGGTGGTGTGCAGGAGGCAGCTGATCGATGTTTCTCATTAATGTTTCTGACTCTCTATCCCTCTCTCTTCCTCTCTGTAAAAAATCAATAAGTATATTTTAAAAAAATAATGAAAGAAGGCAGAGGGATTTATAATTTTTAATAACTTATATTGTCCCTAGAATGTATATTGAAATTATGTTTGATTGTTAGTGTCCAATATTCTGAGAATTTTATTTATTTTTACTTTTTAATGATTATTTTTGTTTATTTTGTTTTATCAATTACAGTTGACATCCAATATTATTTTATGTTAGTTTCAGGGTTACAGCATAGTGGTTAGGCATTTATATAATTTACAAAGTAATCCCCCTAAAAGGTCTAATGCCCATCTGGCACTATACATAGTTATTACAATACTAGAGGCCTGTTGCACAATATTTGTGCAAAATTTGGCCTTTCTTCCCCTGACTTCACTCCCAGCCTCCCAGGAGCCAGCATGTCCCTGCTCCTGGCCCACCTGGAGCCTGCAAGTCCTCGGGAGCCTGCAAGCGCTCGCTTCTATGTGGAGCATGGCTCCAGTAGTTCACTCCACCTCCCTACCCCTCATAGAAGGCATCACACACCTGCATATGCAAATTAAACTCCATCTTTGTTTGGTTAATTTGCATACTCACTCTGATTGGCCATGGGCATAGCAGTGATAGTTAATTTGCATGTTTCTCTTTTATTAGGTAAGACTAGAGGCCCAGTGCATTAATTCACGCACAGGTGGGGTCTAGCTAGCCTGCCCCAATTCCGGTGGGAGGGACCGATCTGGCCAGACTGTCCTGAGGGTGGGGCCATGGGTGGTTGGCTGGAAAGCCCCATCCCCTGGTCGAACTCCCGGTGGAGGGACAATTTGTATATTAGGCTTTTATTAAATAGGATTACTGACTATAATACCTATGCTATAGTTTACACGCCGTGACTATTTTATAATTATCAATTTGTATTTCTTAATATCTTCACCTTACCACCCATATTCCCAACCACCCTTTCTGAGAATTTATTTTGAACCACAGTGAAGGGGTTCTGTGCAGAGTAGGCTCAGAAGTAGTTGGTAAGTTTTCCAATTTCCCCATTCTGCCCTCTTATTCAATATTTCTCTATAACATGCTTCAGTTTTTCTATCGAATTAATAACAAGTACAATCTTCATAGAGTTATCACCCTTACATCTTAATCCAAAATAGGAAAGGCTAGTTAAATGCTATAGTACAGACTATATGAAGATTAAAAATAGAGGGCATTCCTAGAGTTTAAACAATGCTAATAAGAAAATTGTGCTGAAATTTAAATAAGTAATTAAGAAATGCTAATCACCATAAATGCCAATTTCAAATTTGTGACAGAACACCAAATGTTGGAGCTACTACAGAGAAAGGTTAATGGTCAACTTGCCATGACAGTCTCAAAAGCTAGGACTGTATCTTTCATTTTAAAACCCAGGGTAGTTGGTTTGTTCATTCGTTAATTCTAGACAAGTGGGCAGGGGGTGAAGATACATAAATTAAAACATTCTAAGGGTACCCTGGCTAGGTGGCTCAGTTAATTGGAGCATGGTCCCATACACCAAAAAAGGTTGTGGGTCAATTCCCAGTCAGGGCACATAACTAGGTTTCAAGTTCAACCCCCAATTGGGGTGAGTACAGGAGGCAACAGATTGATGTTTTTCTCCCCAACCTTTCCCCATACCTTTCTCTTTAAAATCAATAAACACATCCTCATATGAGGATTAAAAACAATAATATTCCAGCCTGGTCAGTGTGGCTCAGTGGTTGAGCATCAACTATGAACCAGGAGGTCACAGTTCAATTCCATGTCAAGGCGCATTGCTCAGTGTGGGCTTGGTCCATAGTAGGGGGCCTGCAGCAGGCAGCTGATGGATGATTCTCTCACATCATTGATGTTTGTGTGTTTGTGTGTGTGTGTGTGTGTGTGTGTGTGTGTGTGTGTGTGTCTCCCCCTTCCTCTCTCTAAAATCAATTTAAAAACATATAATATTTTTTAAAAAGCATTCCAAGGGCAATAGTAACTATCATAGGTAATTTATTGAACATTTAGTAAAAGTCAGCAACTGTTCTAAGTGTTTTACATGTATTAACAAATTTAAGCTTTACAACAATCTTATGAAGACACTAGGGGCCCAGTGCACCTTGAAAGGAACCGCGGGCCACGAGCCTGTGGTGGGCACAGGGGCTGGTCTCCGCCTATCCTCTGAGACCCCATCTGGTCCCTCCCACCACAGTCCTGGGGTCCCCTGTCGGTCCCCTGTCTGCTGGCAGCACTCCTGCCGCCCCCCCCCCCCCCCCGCTCCCACCCACTGATGGCGTGAAGCGATTGGGCCCCGTGCCAGCAGCAGGTGAGAGTGGGGCTGGTGCCATCAGCATGTGTGAGCAGCAGCTGCTACCCCATGACCCTTCAGGAGCAGGGGAAGTGGAGAAGCTCTCAGGGTAGATAGGGGCGGGCAGCCGCTCTCACCCACTGACAGCGATTGGGACTTGTGTTCAAGCAGGACCATCACTGGTATTGAGTGTGAGAGGCGGATGCTGGCCCCAATCACCCCTCAGGACTAGGGGGAGGTGGAGAAGCCCTGAGGGGCGATTGGGGTCAGCAGCTGCCACCGAGCCATTGGGGCTGGTGCCAGGTGCGGGCAGTGGGTGTGAGTGGTGCACGGGACCATAGTTGCATGGGAGCAAATAATTTTCAGTAACCACTAGAGGCTTGCCCCGATGACAGGGACTGGCGTCCCACCTTGGTCTGGTGCCCCCGCTCAACTGCTCCACCATCCTGCTGCAGCCAACGCCCATCATGTTCTGCCTTCTGCCCCCTTCTGCGGATGCCTGCCATGTTCTGTGCATGCCCCCTGGTGACCAGCACACGTCATAGCGACCGGTTGTTCAGTTGTTCTGCCATTCGGTCTATTTGCATATCAGACTTTTATTATATAGGAAGGATAGCAGCAAAGTCAGATGTCAATCCCAGACAGTCTGGCAAGAGCTAGCCTTACCCATTTACTTTGGGAGAGAAGGGGTAAGGCTAAAAGGAAACTTGTGGTACTGAAGTAGAGTTAAAGATAACAGTAGGAACTCATGTTTAGCTTCATATAGATAAAGATGGATAGATAGAAAAATAGTTACATGTTTGAATATGTGAGTTAGTATATCTTTCCTAGATTTGTATACTGATAGGGCCTAGAAACAATGATACCCCAGCTGCAATGAGCGACCCCACTACCAGATCTTGGTTTCTAGCATCAATCTCTAATAAAAGTGACCAGAGACCCTTGGAGAAATGGGTGGAGTAAAGTATATATGAGCCTGGAGTAATAAAAGTAAGGAAGTGTTCAAAAAGCAAAACAGGGGTATATCCTGTTGGTCACAGGAGCCAACATGAAAGATGTGGAACAATTTGAACCACAAAATAAAGTAGTGTAGGATTATAACCCAAAGCTATAAAATGAGTGTCCATAGTCCATACTGATACAAATGATTGAACAAATGATTCAAAAATCCCTTATAGAAATTCCAAATATTTTTGTAGATATTCCCCCCTCAAGTAGTTAAAACTTGTCTCCCCTCCCATTGAGTACATGGTCTGCACTTAGTGACTTGTTTTAAGCAGTAGAAAACTTTTTATAGGAAAACTTTATAGTAGAGAAACCTGGCAAACATTATCTTAGTCAGGTGATAGAGGTTAAAATATCAGTGACAGCCCAACCGGTTGAGCATTGTCCCGGGCACCAAGAGGTCACTTATTCAATTCCAGGTCAGGGCAAATGCCCAGGCTGCAGGCTTGATTCCCAGTGGGGTGTGTGTGTGTATGGGGGGTGGGGGGGAGGGGTTCAGGAGGCAGCCAATCAATATTTCTCTCTCATTAATATTTCTCTCTCTCCCTCTCTAAAAATTAATTTTTAAAAATCAGTGATAAACCATATTGATAGTATGTACCCTTGAAGCAATGTAATAAGAAAGGCATTTTACCTCTGTGGTCATTCTCCTCCCAAACCAATAACCTCAGTCTAACTCTGAATAAATATCAGACAAACCCAAATTGAGGGACATTCTACAAAATATTTGACCTATACTCCTTAAAACTGCAAAAGTCATCAAAACAATGGAAACCAGAGAAGCTGTCACAGCCCAGTGGAGCCAGAGGAGACTTGACAACTAAGTGAAATGTTGTCCTGGATGGGGTCCTGGAGCCCCAAAAGGACATCATGTAAAAACCAATGAAATACAAATAAACTATGGATTTCAGTTAATAGCAATGTTCCGATGTTGGCTCCTTGGCTGTGACAAATGTTACATAGAAATGTCTTACATTAACAATAGGGAAAGGTGGATCTAGGCTATGTGGTAACTCACTGCAACTTCTCTGTAAATGTACGACAATTCTAAAATTAAGTTTATAAGAATAAAACTATTGCCTTAATTAGACTATTAGTCCTTTAAGTGATATATAGTAGGTTGGACCCAAATAAAAATATAGTTAAGTATAGTGCAAAACAATTTCAACATTGATGAAACTTTATAATATTGTACATGTAAGTACACATTTCATATGTGTACATTTTATTTATTTTGTAAGCACTTTAGGAGCAGAAAATTATCCTCTAGGAAGAGGCCACTCAAATTTTGGACTAAAGCAAAATTGTGGCATTAATTACATTAATAAAAATCCCACCTGGTTTTTGGAGTCCACAAGGTTTGAATAGTTTTAGGTAATATCTATTTATAGTACATTACTGAAACATTTCTTCATAGTTTCAGAAGGAGAGGAATGTAACTATACATATTTTAAGAAGGTACATTGGAGCTGGCCGGTGTGACTCAGTAGATGAGCATTGACCCATGAATCAGAAGGTCACAGTTGGATTCTGGTCAGGGCACATAGCGGGGGGGGGGGGGTTTGGAGGGGGGGTTGCAGGCTCCATCCCTAGTAAGGGGCGTGCAGGAGGCAGCCAATCAGTGATTCTTTCTCATCATTGATGTTTCTATCTCTCTCTCCCTCTTCCTTCCTCTCTGAAACCAATATACATATATTTATATTTTAAAAGAAAGCACATTGGAGAGTTCACTTGTAACAATATACTATAGTATAAAATTCACAATAATTTGGGCCCATAATAGTCATTGTTCAAGAGATTTAGAAACTTCAAAAAAACAAACATCACTAACATTTTTAACTATCCAACAAAAAAAACCTTTTGTAACACATTGAAATAAATGCTTGGCCTTTCTGACTCCATCATGTTGAAGCCAGCTTTGCTACCCCGGCTATCAGGTTAATAGCTTCTTGCATATAGACATGCTAATCATTACAGGAATTCTGCTTGCAGCTTGAGTTTTACAAAAACAGCCCCTTACCATAAAATGCCTCTTCCAAGGAGATGAGAGATGTGCTGTTTATCAAAGATTTGCAGGAACCTCATGACCAGACTCACATCAACTAGGATCAGCAGACTAAGCACAATTTCCTTGGACCCCTGCTGGTACCCAGATGTCTGCGGTAGTCAATCATCTCTTGCCCCTCGGGTTTCCCCCTTCCCTTGACATAAAAAAAGCCTGAACTCTGCACTTCCTTAAGATGTATTTGAAGCACCACCAAGTCTCCCATTTTCTCAGTTGGTGCCTTCTCAATCAATAAACCTTTCCTTACTCCAAAACCTAACATTTTGAGTTTTGGCCTTTTGAAGTGTGGGGCACACACAGACTTTTTACATATGAGTAAGAAAAAGACAGCCCAGCTCTAGCTGGTTTAACTCTGGATAGAGTGTTGGCCCATGTACTGAAGGATCTTGGGTTTGATTCCAATCAACGTACTTCAGTTGCAAGTTCGATCCCCAGCCTGTCAGGGCATGTCCAAAAGGCAACCAATCGATATGTCTTTCTCACATAGATGTTTCTCTCTCTCTGACTCCCCCCTTCTCTTATACTCTCTCTAAAAATCAATGGGAAAATGTCCTCAGGTGAGAATTAACAAACAAACAAAAAAAGACAGCCCGATGTATAAAGGAAAGGTAAAGGCAAATCACTGCATAGATAACAAAAAAATGTTCACACATAAGATAAAAGAAACAAATAAAACTCCATTTCACACCAATCAGATAGAAAAAAAATTAAAAGTCTGACAACACTAACTGCTGGTAAGGATATGAAGAAACAGAATTTGTGTGTCAATATCCTATAAGTAGCTTGTAAAGATACAAGATGCTTATATCTTAAATGCAGAAATTTGACAATAGGTATATGACCTGGAGAAACTCTGGCATGTTGCTTCCAAAGATACAAGGATCTTCATAAGGCACTGTTTATAATAAATAACTATAGTAAGAAGAAATAAAAACAATCTAAATGCTCATCAGCAGGCTGTTCTTTCCCAACACTTTTGCCTCCTTTGTGACATTGGTTGTGTGGTGCTGTCTGTACACTAAGGCCCTTTCCAGCCCACTGCCAATAAATAACTATTTAAGGGGGGAGGGAATCATCAACATAGGAAATAATAAATTGCGGTATATTCATTGAATGGAACATTGCATACCAGTCAAAACAAAGACCTATAGGGCCAATACGGATTGGAAGAAGTGGGGAGTAAAATTTAGCTGTGGCCAGGTGGCTCAGTTGGTTGGAGCATCGTCCCATGCACCAAAAGGTTGAGGGTTCAATTCCCATTTAGGGCATATACCTATGTTGTGGGTTCAATCCCTGGTTGGGCCAAGTGCTGGAATCAATCAACTGATGTTTCTTTTTTTTCTCTCTCTCCCCCTTCCTGTCTCTATAAATCAATAAAAACCTATTCCTAGGTAAGGATTAAACAAAAAAAGTAGCTCTGGCCGGCATGGTTCAGTGGTTAGAGCATTGACCCGGGCACTAAAGGGTTGCTGGTTTGATCTCTGATGCCGGTCATTTGGGGCATGCACAGGAGGCAACCAATTGAAGTATCTCTCTCACATCATGTTTCTCTATCTTTCCTCCCTCCCATATTCCTTGCACTCACTCTAAAAATCAATGGAAAAAATATCCCTGGGTGAGGATTAACAACAAAAACAAAAAAGTAAAATATAAAAAGCAAATTTCAAAATATGCATACCATGACAGATCATATTAATAGATGCTCAAATTTACCAGCACTTTTTTTTAAAGTTCTAGGCACAATTTTAAGCACCTTCTGGTAAATCAACTCATTTACATTTTATAACAATTTTATGAGGGTAACACTTCTATTATCCCTGTTTGAAAGATGAGGACAAAGAGGCATGAAAAAGATTTAAAAACTTTCCTAATGTCACAAATTATTAAGCAGCATATTTCAAACCAAGGAAATATGGCTCCAAAGTCTACACTCCTCAAAAACATCCAAAGAGCCCTAGCTGGTTTGGCTCAGTGGATAGAGCCTTGGCCTGCAGACTGAAAGGGCCTGGGCTCAATTCTGGTCAAGGGCACATGTGATGTTTCTATCTCTCTCTTCCTCTCTGAAATAAAAAATATATATATATTTTAAAAAGCATCCAAAGAAATGCCATGTACTCTTTATGTAAATACACTTAGTGACCAGATTATAATAATCTCTGAATGCATAATAATCAATCCACTCAATGTATATCCTATATACGTAATAAAAGGCTAATATGCAAACTGCCCCCTCGACCAGGAGTTCAACCAGAGTAGACAGGCTAGTCAACTGCCCATGCATGGCCTGGCTGGCTGGACTCCACCCATGCATGAATTCATGCACCAGCCCTCTAATGAAAAAAAATATATATATATAATAGTCACTTAGGCTTTTAGATAGATAGATAGATAGATATGTGTATATATTTATGTGTGTGTGTGTGTATATATATACTAGCATACATATGGAAAATGTCTTTACATGGATCTAAAAAAGATACTAAAAGTACTAGTATATCAGAAACAGAATCTCTTATTATATATTTTGATGACTCACTATTCCTCAGTGAAAACAGTACTAGCAGGAAAATTCCTTTGATATCTTTCTACCTTGTTTTCCTTTCTTTCCTTTTTAAAAATAAGTTGCACCCCAGCCTTTCGACGATGCACAGGATGACTCTCAATCAAGCCACACCACCAGCCAGGGCCCACCTCTTTTTTTTTTTTTTTTTTGATAGTCTGTCTCTTCTCTGTTCTTTCTATTTGTTTGCTTTTTTGAAAGAGGATGCAAGAATAAGGTACTAAAATATTGTCATACACTTTACAAATAACAATAACATCCACTGATGAATATATATGCAGCCTTTGTGAAAATAAGTTTCCCCAACATACAAATTAAGTAAGTAATAACCCAAAAATCTACTTATAAATTGGTTGTCTGGAACTCAGAACGTATTTTCCCATAAAGAAAGTTAAAAAGAGGTTATATGAAAGATACTGCCTGAAGTGCCAGGCCTTGAGCAGTGAGACAGAAAAAACAGAGAACACAATATGGCCTGATAACCCAAGAAGAAAAGAATGTGTTCTCAACCACAATTTGAGGATAGAAATCATGTCTCATTCACCTTTGTGTCCTCATGACTGGCAAAATACAGCTGACCACTGAACAACACGAGTGTGAATTGTACGGGTCCATTTACACACAGGTTTTTTTCAATACATAGTGTAAATGTATTTTTCTGCCTTATGGTTTTCTAAGTGACATTTTCTTTTCTTACTTTATTGTAAGGATACACTGTATCATATATATAACGTGCAAAATATGTGTTAACTGACTATGCTATTGGTCAACATTAAGCTACTAGTAGTTAAGCTCAGGGAGTCAAAAGGTATATGCAGATTTTTTACTGCATGGGGGATCTGTGCCCCTAACCCCCATGTTGTTCAAGAGTCAACTGTACCTGGCACTTCATAAACATTCAAAAACTGCTACTACTGACAAATCAGGCAATGAGAAAAAGACTAAGTCAAGAAGTCCATCAATAGGTGGCACTGTCAACACAGAACAGTTTGACTGTAAGACCCAAACAGCATCCACATACTTAAAACCATTACCAGGTTGGTGCTGTTAACTAGGAGAATAATTTCACCTAAGTTATCAGCTGTCTCCATTATTGTATATTGCATAAGCACCATATTTTGAGAGTTTGTTTTTTTGTTGTTGTTGTTGTTGTGTTTTTTTTTTGCTAATATGAGTCATAAGATAGTTTCTGTTGGAGCAGTGGTTATGTGGGACTTTCAGGATTTTCTCTTATGACCCTTGAAAATATTTTAATGTTATTTTATGATTATTAGAGTAATATTATTCAAAAGATAGAACATAAAAAAAATAAACACTAAAATAAAAATTATTTATAATCTTATCCAAAGACAACACCTTTTAATATTTTATGTATACCTGCCATTCATTTTGCCATATACTATGTGACATCCTATATAATAAAAGGTTAATATGCAAATTGTCCCTTCGACCAGGAGTTCAACCAGGAATTTGACCAGGGGGTGGGGCCAGCCGGCCCACCTCCCAAGCCCCCTCACCCCAGCTGGCCCAGCCCAATCGGCCCTGAGTAAAGCAGGCCAGACGGACCCCACCTAATCATGATTTCATGCACAAGGCTTCTAGTGTTATAAATAATAACACAGTGTATATATTTCCTTATATTCTGATTTTCCTCTCAACAATTGGACTTTCTCATGTCAGTAAATATTTTTTAATATATGACTTTTTAAAACTTCATGTATTACATGAATTATTATTAATTTCACTATCCTATCATAGTCCATTTTGACTGTTACAAATTTTTCACTATTATAGTAGCACATTATAGAAAATAATACTTTCTTATATAGCCCTACCCAGTTTGGTTCAATGGATAGAGCATTGTTCCATAGACTGAAGGGTCCTAGGGTTCAATTACGATCAAGAGCACATCATACTTGGTTACAGGCTAGATTACAGGCCTGATCTGGGCAGGTGTGGGAGGCAACCAATTGATGTGGGCAGGTGTGGGAGGCAATCAGTGTTTCTCTCTCTTTGTCTCTCCCCATCCCCTCTACTCTCTCTTAAAAAATAAAAGTCAATGGGGCTGAAACCGGTTTGGCTCAGTGGATAGAGTGTCGGTCTGCGGACTGAAAGGTCCCAGGTTGGATTCCGGTCAAGGGCATGTACATTGGTTGTGGGCACATCCCTGGTGGGGGGTGTGCAGGAGGCAGCTGGTCGATGTTTCTCTCTCATGGATGTTTCTAGCTCTCTATCCCTCTCCCTTCCTCTCTATGAAAAATCAATAAAATATATTTTTTTTAAAAAAGTCATCAAGATCACATTAGCAGAAAACTTAAAAAAATAAAATAAAATAAAAATCAATGGAAAAATATCCTAGGGTACGTACGGATTAACAACAACAAAAATACTTTCTTGTGTATAAAAATCTATATCCCTGTTTTAGGATTCAAAATGGTAACTATGATATACAGTAATAAAGTGTGTGGTGCTTGTCTTCTCCCCAAACCACAGATTCTATTGAGCAATAATCTAGGGCATTAAAAAAAAACCCAAACAAACAAGAAAGGAAGGCATTTTTGTCAACTTTTCTTGAATCATTCTCTTGTTCCACATCTGGTGGGAAAGAAGAAAGTCCCACAAAGTCTCTGACATCAGAGAGGACAAGAACAAGTCAATTTTCCTGCTAGAACCACTTTTGTTTTCTACTTAGAATAATCAACCATCAATTTAAAGAGGAAAAGCACAGATTTGTAATATATAAAAAAATATTTGTGTATCAGTGCTTAAATTCAGGTTTTCAAGGTAAGTAGACTACTTAGAAAATATCTGCAATCAAAAAAGATAATGTAACTAATATCACATAATGAGAAAATAAATTGTCATTTAAAATTCTGCCATGATTTCTTATTGTTTGAATAAAGTAATAAATGTCATGTACTCTAGCTCCTCCTCCTAATAACCTCCTAATTATTTAAATATTATTCAAGTTGCCACAGATAGGCCAACTGCTCCAGAAGCTTAAGAATCAATAACTATTTAAGCCAGTGGTAAGTCATATGGAAAAGTTCAGAACAAATCAACATCAGCTTTGTGCCTCTCTTGCACAATCAAAAATTTTATATTGCTTACCAATTTCCAAGAGTGTAAATTTGTGTATGTAAATTCAAAACTCAGGCAAAAATTTACTCATTTATTCCCAGTAATGGACTTGTGTCAAGATCAATTAACTTCCCTAACAAGTACATCCTTATAAAATTTCACAATGAGGTAGATCTATGTTTAATCATTCAGAAAAATAAAATTATGTAACATATAGTATATATACAGCAATGATAATGATGATAAATGCTATTCTGAACTCCTACTTGAGAGCTGCAGTTCAAAGGAAAATTGTAAAAATGATGGTAGAAATTGCCTAAAATGTTTAATTCCAATGAAAGTTCTTAGAAAAGAAGTCAAATACAATCTTTTGTTTCATTATAAGTTCAAACAGGGTTCAAATGGCTCAGAAATTCTGTGTACTTAAATTTCAAAAGCTGAAATCCCAGAACCATATTCTCTAAACATAAACTGAACAATTTTCCCAATAGTCCTTGCTTATTACCTAATCTTACTGGTAGGTCTCTCAGAGACTACTTTTTACAGTAATCTCAAATACACTTCCACAGGTTAGTGCAACCTGGGCCACGCTGTTTACAGGTGTCTCCGCCTCCTCCCACCAAGAGGAGAGAGCAGGGCAACCAGAAAACAGTGACCATAAACACCAAGCCACAGCTTGTAATCTTTATAAAATTGCTTCTTTACCTTCGGGGCTACTATTTCCATTCATGTGCAACACATTTTCAAGAATAACATATTAACGGAGTGATACAATTTGTGCCCTCACGGGTCTCTGGACGGCTGGCACGCGTTTTCTCCCTACATAAACACATGCCTGTTGACTGATGCCTGTCCTGCGGTGGCAAACAAGAAAATAACTGTCCTGCAAAACAAAAACCCTTCTCTGGGGCTCCAGGCGTAACCATGCGTTTGTGTTAAAAAGCACACTGAGACAAAAACAAAAATCTTCCAGCACATCTGTCATTTAAAAGCACGATAATGAAAAGCTGTCGCTGCGACCCAGTTTTAGGTCACAAGATTTTTTTTCATTTTTTTTCTCCTCTCCATCCCCCTCACCCCCCACCCCTTACCCCCTCCCAGAATGCGAGAAACTTCAAAAGGAATGGTGGCGACCAGGAATCGTTTCAACACCCGCGCCCTAAAAAATAATAATAATAATAATAAAAGACTGCGGGGTGAGGTGGAAACTGGCGAACTTGGACGCGGATGCGGCTCTCGCTGGTCGGAGTGGACTGAGCAGACCCCGGGGAAGGAAGCCGGGCCTCGGGGGGCCCCGCCGGGCTCCCGCAGCCGCCGGGGTAAAACACCGAGCAGGTGGGATTCCGGGAAGCCACCTCCGTCTTACGTAACGGGCTTGTCAAAACCCCAGCTCCAGGACCTCCCCTCTCACCGCCCCCGCCCCCACCCCCACCTCCCGACAACAAGAGCCCCAGGCCAGCCGCGAATCGAAAACCCCAATGACCACAGCGGAGCCCTCCACGCTCCCGAGGCGGCCCCGCCGCGCCATCCCGGGGCAGACCGCGCCGCGGAGGGCGGCGGGCTCAGAGAAGCCCCCGGGCGGAGGTCGCGGTCCCCCGCGCCACCTCTCCGAGCCCGGCCGGCCCCGCTCCCGCAGCCTCGGCTGTCACCGCTCCGGGCTGTGACAGCTCCACCACATGCCACCGCTGCCCGCCCGGCCGCCCCCGCACTCACCTCACGGCTGGCTCCGGAGCGAGCAGCGGGTCGAGCTGGGGAACGCGGCGCCCGGTCCCCTCACGAGCGGCCGCGGGACACGAGGGGTTGAATGCCGCGGCGCTCTGAGCCCGCTTAGCTCATCCCCAGCCCGGCGCTCCGCCCTGCGCAGCTCCCCCGCCCGCCCAGGCCTGCCTCTCGGTCTCAGTCAGACGGGACTCCCCCTCCCCTTGCGGCCGCTGCTGCCTCCGCCTCTTTCTCCGACTCCGGCCGCCGCCGCTAACTCCGCCGCCGCGACCAGCGCCATCTTGGCAATGACGGAAGGGGTGGGAGGATGTCACCGCGGCCCGCGAGAGCCAATCACGGGCCAGGTCCGGCCACAGGGGGCGGGGCCATGGCTCCTGAGACCGATTGCGTGAGAAAGTGGGCGGGGCTCGGCCGGTGACGCGCGGTGTTGTTGCGGGGGAACTGCGCCGTGTGGTTCCCCTTCGGGTCTGGAGATCCCCAGCCTGAGGCGGGCGTGGGCGAGACACACCTTCCCTTCTCTTTTTTGCCGCCGGGAGGGCCAGGGGTCCGTCTGGGACCCACTGACCAGTTAGCTCCCTTCTCCGCAGCAGCCCCGGGAGTGCTGACCGCGCTTAGCCCGAGCCCCGTGCATCTCTGCCCGAGCCGCTGCTCCTCCACCGAGGATGCTTAGATTCCCCCAGGAAACCCGCTAAGGGGTTAGCAACCGCCTCGTTAGTAGGTGTCGGTCCCAAGACACTGAAGGTCAGATAAAATGGGAGAGCTTCAGTGGGGTTCTCTGAAAGGTGTGTAGATAGAACACCTATTGTTGGCTGAAGGGGTGTAGATTACATTGAATTAATGGGATATGGCCTACTTTAACCTGGCTGTGGCTCCACCGTTAAGTAGCTTTTGGCAAGTTGCCTCTGAAAAATGAGCATAATAAAGGTTGGTTACCGCTACAGGGTTGCTCCGAGGGTTAAATTCTATAACACACGTGAAACGCTTGGCACAGTGCCTGAAAGTACTCAATAAATGTTAGACATTATTCCACGGTCAACTGAAGGAAGAAAAGAGACTCTAAATGTCCCTCTGGTTTCAAGGGAGTTTTCCTAAATTGCACAGAATAGGCATTGATCTCTTTTGCTAAACAAATTTATAGCTCTATTTCCTATCTCCATAACTTCCATTGTAGTGTTCATTCATTATGTCAACAAATATTCATTGAAACAAACGCTTTGAGGTAGCTAGAGAAAGAGACATGGTCTGCCTTCATTGAACTGACAGTCTAGTGGGAAGAAAGAGGGGCAACAAAACTTCATCTCTACATTTGGAGGGGAAACATGTTAAACAGAATTCTGACAATCAACAGGATAGATTTTTTTTAAAAAGTGGTGAGGAAAGGACCATCTGAGGGATGAGAAGGAGCCAGTAATGTGAGAAATGAAGAGTGAATATTTAAGGCAGTGGGAATGGCTGTGCAAAGGACCTGTGATAACGAGGAGCATGGCTGTTGGAGCTGAGTGGAGACCATGGCACTGGGGGATGCATAGTGCAAAGAGGAACCTGGCATCACACTGGAGAGAAGAGAAAGTCCCATTCCACTACCAGTGGTTGACAAACTCATTAGTCAACAGAGCCAAATACCAACAGTACAACGATTGAAATCTCTTTTGAGAGCCAGATTTTTTAAACTTAAACTTCTAATGCCACTTCTTCAAAATGGACTCGCTCAGGCCTTGGTGTTTTGTGGAAGAGCCACACTTAAGGGGCCAAAGAGTTTGCCGACTATGGCTCTAAGGCCTAGGAAGACATAGGAGAAACAAGATTGGGTTTTATTGTAATTGCAATTAAAAGCTATTGAAAGGTGCCCAGCTGGTGTGGCTCAATAGTTGAGTGTTGACCTATGAACCAGGAGGTCACAGTTTTGGGGATAGATCCCCAGTGTGTGGCATTCAGGAGGCAGCCAATCAATGATTCTCTCTCATTGTTGATGTTTCTATCTCTCTCTCTCCCTCTCCCTTCCTCTCTTAAATCAATAAAAAATATATTTCAAAAAAAACTATTGATGAGTAGGGAACAACTCTGTTAGAGCAAGGGAGTTGGGAATAGTGATGCTTTAGATCTGACAAAGCAAACAACAATAGCCTCTTCAACACTAAGTTGGTCAAATTATATGCTCCGATCTTCAATTACCTTATTGTTAAAAAGAAATGTGTGAGACTGTGTGTACAGAAAAATACTCCGGTCATTGAAAATTGTTAAATAAAGTTGTTTCTAAGTGTTGTGTATGTTATGTTAATGTTGGGTATATTGATTATCAATGCTAATTGAGAAGTACATTTTTTGTTGATTACAGTTAATAATCCAAACCAGTCTGTCTTACCAAATTTTGCATAATGTGCTACAAGGGGAAAGATTATGAACTGTTATAAATGTGTAGTTTCTTCTTGTTGTACTTTCAACTGTATTTTTAAGTGCTTAGCTCTGCATTTTCTAATGATATTTGCTATCAAGACATGAATTTTTAAAATGTCATTATTGTAAAATATACATAACAAAATATAATATTTTTATCGTACAGTTAAGTAAAATTAAGTACATCCACATTATTGTGCAACCACTGTCCATGTCTAGAATTTTTTTCATTATCCCAAACGGAAACTCTACTCAATAACCAATAACTCCTACTTTCTAAAACATGTATTTTTAAAAGTATGTGGTGAGACCCCCGCTACCCACCTCAAAATGGAAAATGGCCTTGGTGATTAACAGAATTCTTTGCTCCCATTGAAGGGTTCAATGGACCATACCATATAAGTTTGAAACCACCATCAAGAAATAGGTTGTTAGCTTGGATGGCTAACACATCACACTAATGAGGAACACGAATATAGGATCAATGAATTGTTAGTACTTAAAATCTATGTTCCATGGCAATGAAATGTGCTCTAGGGTCTTGTAAATATATGCTCCAAAATAACCCAGACAACCTGTTCCTCCATTCATATACACCTACTCTAAATGAATTTTTTAATGCTATTAATTTTCATTACAAAATAAGTAATTTCATCTCTGGCTAAATTTAATTTCAAAGATCACTTTTGTGAATAATAAAATAGAAAATATAAAAAAGAATTTTTTGCCACATTTCAAATAACCAAGCGTTCTATAAAGTATGAATTTCAAAAGATCAAGATTTTGACCTGAAAACACTGAGCTGATAACTTTTTAAAATTTATTTCTTATTGTTGACACTCTTACAGATACCCCTTTAAACTCCCTTTTTGCTTTTTAAAAAAATATATTTTATTGATATTTTACAGAGAGGAAGGGAGAGAGATAGAGAGCTAGAAATGTCGATGAGAGAGAAACATCAACCAGCTGCCTCCTGCACACCCCCTACCGGGGATGTGCCCGCAACCAAGGTACATGCCCTTGACCAGAATCGAACCCAGGACCTTGCAGTCCGCAGACCGACGCTCTACCACTGAGCCAAACCGGTTTTGGCTGCTTTTTTTTTTTTTTTAATACGTCCTAGATACTGCATTTTTAACTCCACTAAACAACTAAATTTATATTTGTTGTTAAAATTTCCAGGGATTTTTAAAATTTTTTTAAATGTTTATTGATTGAGGATTTTTAGAAGGAGAGGAAGTTGGTCAGGAAGTGGGGAAAGGAGTGTGTGGAAGGAGAGATTTTGTTGCTCCACTTATTTATATATTCATTGATTGATTCTTGTATGTGCCCCGACAGGGATCCAACCAGAAACCTTGACACATTGGAATGTGCTCCAACCAACTGAGCTACCCAGCCAGGGCTCAAACGAAATTCTTTTCCAGGCTGGACCCTTCCTCCTCTTGCCCATGTCATCCACAGTGTTTTTAAACCCAACCTGAGGACATGGCTATAGACAGTCAGATTGCAAGAGAGAGGTTATAGCATAAAAGGTCACAAAGAAACTTTTGAGGATGATGGATACATCCACTATCAAGATTGTAGTGATGGCTGAAACCGGTTTGGCTCAGTGGATAGAGTGGCAGCCTGCAGACTGAAAGGTCCCAGGTTCAATTCTGGTCAAGGGCATGTACCTTGGTTGCAGGCACATCCCCAGTGGGGGGTGTGCAAGAGGCAGCTGATCAATGATTCTCTCTTATCGATGTTTCTAACTCTATCCCTCTCTCTTCCTCTCTGTAAAAAAATCAATTATACACACACACACACACACACACACACACACACACACACACATATATATATATATATATATATATATATATATATATATTTTTTTTTTTTTTTTTAAACAGTCACTAATTATCCGAGAGATGCAAATCAAAACAATACGGTACCAGGTACCATTTCACACCTGTCAGAATGGCTAACATTAACAAATCAACAAACAAGTGTTGGTGAGGTTGCGGAGAAAAAGGAACCCTCATGCACTGCTGGTGGGAATACATACTGGTGTAACCACTGTGGAGAACAGTATGGATTTTCCTCAAAAAACTGAAAATGGAACTCCCATTTGTCCCAGTAATCCCACTACTAGGAATATATCCTAAGAAACAAGAAAAACCAATCAGAAAGGAACTATGCACCCCTATGTTAATAGCAGCACAATTTACAATAGCTGGGATTTGGAAACAGCCTAGATGCCCATCAGCAGATGATTAGATCAAAAAACTGTGGTACATCTACATAATGGAATACTACCCTGCCATAAAAAAGAAGGGATTCTTATCATTTGCAGCAACCTGGATGGAATTGGAGAACATCATGCTGAGTGAAATAAGCCAGTCATTGAAAGAGAAACACCACATGACCTCACTCATTTATGGATAATAAAGAACATTATAAACTGATGAACAAAAAGATAGATACATAGACAGTAAAGCAATAAACAGACTGTCAAATTACAGCGGGAAGGATAGGGAGATATGGGAGAGATAAGAGATCAACCGAAGGACTTGTATGCATGCATATAGGCAAAACCAATGGACGAAAAACTCTGGGGAGGAAGGGCATGTATGGGAGTGGGGTGGGGGGCAATGGAAAAATATGTATTTTATAATACCTTAATAAAAAGTTAATTGCAAAGAGAAAAAAATATTTTAAAAAAAGATTGTAGTGATGGTTTCATTTTATCTATGTCAAATTTATTAAGTTGCATACTTTAAACATGTATATACATCAGTATGTCAATTATCCTATATTCCTATACAGTAAAGAGCTAATATGCAAATGGTCACCATGCTGTAATGGCTCAGACACAACATTGTGGAGAGAGGAATGGGGTCCAGCCAGACACAAATGAGCTTATGAAAGAGGAATGGGGACCAGCCAGGCTTGGGTCCGGGTGAGGGATAAGCCGCTCACCTTATAGTCCCAGGCGCCTGTGGCTGCAGCCTGGGCAAAGCTACCTGCCCACGGTCCCCTGTGGCTGTGGCTAGCCCGGTCCTGGGTGCCTGTGGCTGGCCAGAGAGAAGGAAGCCCAGGTCCCATGTGCCTGCTACTGGCTGGAGGAGGGAATCCTGGGTCCCAGGTGCAGGGCAAGGAAGAGGCAGTTATGGGCTATTAGACCAGTAGGGGGTGGGTTGGGGGAGATCAGGCCACCAGGGGAGCAGTTAGCGGAGATCAGGCAGGAGGCAGAGGTGATTAGGGGCAATCAGGCAGGCAGAGGTGGTTAGGGGTGACCAGGCAGGCAGACAGGCAGAGGGGTTACGGGCAATCAGGCAGGCAGGCAGGTGAGTGATTAGGAGCCAGCATTCCTGGATTTTGAGAGGCAGTCGAACATCTCCCAAAGAGTTCGGTCCCAGATTGGAGAGGGTGCAGGATGGGCTGAGGGAACCGCCCCCATGAATGAATTTCGTGCACTGGGCCTCTAGTATCTCTATAAAACTGTAGAAATCGTAAAAGTCCTATTGAGAACTTCCCGTCCTTTCACCATTGGATACAGACTTAGCCTTTCATTGGTTTTCATTGTTAGGATACCTAACAGGTCAATTCCTCTTTGAGGAGTAGCTTGTTGTATCAAAACATTTGACTAGCAACAAAAAACACTCTTATTTGTTTATTTGTTAATCATCATCGGAGGATATTTTTTCCATTGATTTTTTTTTCTTTTTTAGAGAGAGATAGAGAGTGGAAGGGGGAGAGAGAGAAAACACACACACACACACACACACACACACACACACAGATGTGAAAAAGACACATCGATTGGCTGCCTTTTGTACGCACCCTGACCAGGCTGGGGATCAAACCTGCAACCCAGGTACACGCCCTTGACCGGAATCAAACCTGGGACCTAACCACTGAGAACCCTAGCCAAGGCAAAATCACTCTCTTTTTTTAACTGGCAAAAAGATTCAAACATTTTCATCCACATTACAACACACCAATTAAAATATTATAAACATAGTTGCAAGCACAGTTTACAGAATGGTATTCTAAAAAGTTTCAAAAGTTGAAAATGTATTAATTATATATTTTCCTCAATCAAAGAAAACACTTTCTGAAAGAACTTATTAAAAAGCAGTAGAAAACATGAAGCAGTACTTGACCTCATGCTCAGAAAGTGCCTTTAAGAATCTCAAAGCTCCTTAACAGTCATTTCATGAGTCCTCTAAACATCCCACAAATATGTCACTATAGTCACAGTTAAACAAACTTGAAACTCAAGTGAGATGTGGGCAACGGAGTCTAACAATGCAGATCCAGGCCAGATAGAAAAATACGCCTTAGAAATTTGGGCCCCATGCCATTTCTAAAGTTATGTCATTTTTGCACCGGGAACTCTATATAGCTATTTCCTAGAAGTTATTTTTAAACACTGTGGTTTGAACAATGCAGGAAGAAAGACCTATGAAACTGGTAACAGCATTAGAAGCTGTTGCAAAGCCTAATCCTCTCCACCTGTTAAATCTATTCACCTTAATTACTATGCCAGAAATTTCCCACATCCTATATAATAAAAGTGCAGTATGCAAATTGTCCCCTCGACTGGGAATTGTTCAGGAGTTTGACCAGGGGGTGGAGGGGGGGAGGGGTTGTGGAGTAAGAGAGGGAAGCCCTGGCCAGCAGCCAGGAGCCAGCAGCCACTGGGGACCATACCTGTGCACAAATTTCGAGCACTGGGCCTCTAGTCTTTAAATAAAAACCTGGAGCCTTCCAAAAAGCGGTTCTTGATATTTATGCCATGGGCTTCCTTAAGGTTGAGAAAGCTTCCCACCAGGCACTTATGGTCCTTCAGAAACACTTTGGATGTGTCCCAAAGCAGAACACACATTGCCAAATTCTATTCATTGTGAAAGTGTTAGAATGGCATTCCAGTGTAGTCCATCCACACACTGAAATTTATTAGCAATGCTGTCAAATGATCAATTTATTTCTTAACACAAATCTGATGAAATACTTTTGAAAGACAAATTATCTGAACAATTTGCAAAAATAATAGTGAGAAATGTCATTTTGCAACAGATAAACTCTAAACCTGATACTTGAGAGGAGTGTCCAGGGTCAGGAGAGCTGCAGCAGTGTGACCCACTGCTGTCTCTACCCTCGTGGTGGCCAAGGAGGAATCAGGTAGTTGACTGAGCACTTTTTCACAAATTTAAAAATTATCACCTCTCAACATCCTCCTCAAGTGAATGCTTTTACCTCTCTCAAGAATTCCTTCTAAATTCAAGTTTTAGTTTTTAAATGACCTGCAAAAGAAACTTATTTTTATATAGTGTGTCTTTTTAAATGTCATTGTCCATGGTCAAGTATGCACTCTGTCCTATCATTTTTTAAAATATATTTTATTGATCTTTTACAGAGAGGAAGAGAGAGGGATAGAGAGCTAGAAACATCGATGAGAGAGAATCATTGACCAGCTGCCTCTTGCACACCCCCTACTGGAGATGTGCCCAAAGCCAAGGTACATGCCCTTGACGGGAATAGAACCTGGGACCTTCCAGTCCGCAGACCGACGCTCTGTCCACTGAGCCAACCCGGTTTCGGCTGTCCTATCATTTTTAAATGATAACGCATTTTTATAACTTAACAAATTCATTTCAGTCAGTATTTATACACAAATCACTATGCTGGGCACAGAAGGAAAACAGGTAAGCACCAGGCGTGTAACTCTAAAATAAATAAAATTTAAAAAGGAACTATTAACAGTTCTACAATAGATGGATGAACTTGTTGCTGGGGAACCTTAGGGAGTTGAGTGATTAATTCTGGTTGTGGGGATTGAAGGTGACAAATAGATGAATTTCAAACCAGTTCTGAGAGAGCCTAGACTTTCTATGAAAGGTTAAGACATCATTATTTGGGGTATGGGGATGATGCAAGGTAGCAACAACCTTTTTTTAATTTTTTTTTTACTCTGAATCTTTATAACAGATGTTTTAGAATTGTTCTCAACAAGTGAAAGAGATATTTATAAGTTGTTTCAGCACTTCAACTGTCTTTGTAATGGCCAAAGGTTCAAATAATTTGGAAGGATGGATATCTGTGCTGACTTGCAGGAAATATGAGTCAGCTTTTCTCATGTACTCAGCACAGCGCTGTTATTACAGCAAGGATATTTGGAAAACATTAAGCTGAACAAATCAGACACCGCACTTCTTTTCTTTTTATTGATTGGCCCAGGCATGCATCCTGCAAGGGTAGACAACAGGAACACTCTTTTTATTGTCGAGGCTCAAGGAACCCTGTTGGCAAGGGGAAACACCTGCAAATGAAAAACAAAAAACAACACCCCCCCCAACTTCTGTTTTCTATATAATCCTTCAGGCTACGAACAGACACATCTTTAGTCCATACCTCTCTTCTATGCTTCAGGATGGTCTATTCAACTGTCTCCAAACATCTTAGTACCAAGTATTTATGCAACTCAACATTTTTTAAGGTAAACTCATTATGTTTACCCCAGACCTGTTTCTCCTATATTCTCTAATTTCTTGAATAGTACCCACAGTGCACCAGTCACAAAAGTCAAAAACTGTGAGTAATCAACTCCCCTTTTGTCCCTGATTCTTTAACCCGTAGCCATCATTGAGCTAGTTCAAACACACATTTTATTTAACCTGAAATGTTGCTGCACTCAACTAATTGGGTTCCCCATCTCCTGTCTTTCTCTCTTACATCTATCTTTCCCTTGTTGCCTGGTTGATCTTTCTAAAGAAGAAATATGATCAGTTGTTCTCGATAAAGTTGAGGCTTCTAGCCTTCTTCTCTCTTTTCATTCTATTCTCAGTAGAAAAGTTCATCAGTGTCCACTCTTTTTAAAAAATATATATTTTATTGATTTTTTTTACAGAGAGGAAGAGAGAGGGATAGAGAGTTAGAAACATTGATGAGAGAGAATCATCGATCAGCTCCCTCTTGCACACCCCTTACTGGGGATGTGCCTGCAACGAAGGTACATGCCCTTGACCGGAATCAAGCCTGGGACCTTTCAGTCCGCAGGCCGATGCTCTATCCACTGAGCCAAACCGGTTTCGGCTCCACTCTTGATATTACCTAAGAAGAGCAGGGCATCAGGGCCTATGCTTCCTTCTCCCCTGTCCCTTTCCAATATGTTGGAGACAGCCTCTCATTCCGAACACATTCAGACTTAAGATGCCAGGTTCTTAATTGAGAGAAAGATTTAAGCAACCCATAAGCACAATGTTTCCCTTTCCCACACAGATGTGTACAAAGAGATGGATTGGTTAGTTATATTGAGCTAGTTATATTAAGGGCAAAGTTAATCCAGAAGGGGACTCCAACAATTTGCTTACTTGGGATGTGGAGAATAATAGACTGTTAGTAATAAAGATCTAAATTAAAAACAAAACAAAAAAAGATCTTCAAAGCCACTCCTAAGGGCTCCCTAGTGTCAGCATCACTTTACTATCTCTTAGAAATAGATATCCTTCCTCTACCTTCTCTGCTTATAGCCCTCCCTGCATGTTTTCATATTTTGTTGTAACTATTTTAACAGCATTTTTAAAATTTAATAAACATCTCCCTATTGATTTAATAGAAGTTAGATTCTGTAATAGTCACTACAGAGTTTAAAATTCTGCTAAAAGGGAAGCAGAAGAAAGTTGATATGAGGCTTTTATGTGAATGTATTGAAACTGAAATGGAAGAAAGGCTTTTAGAGATGGCACAATAGGCAGTGCTGGCAAACTCCTGCCTGCCTGAGCAGGGCTGTCTGGAAGGCAGTGAAGAAAGGAGAGCCATGGAATCTTTGATGTTGGTCTGAAGAGAGTATATAACAATACAACTCATTTTAAACCAACTCTATGATAAAAGAGAATTCATGAAGTTATGAAAAGAGACAAGAAACATCCTTCCATCACATTCTCCTGATGATCACATAGTGATCTGTTTGTTGCAAGGTCTGGAGCAAGAATTGAAATACTCAAGGTAATAAAAATGGTGGTTGGTTGCAAAGGAAAATCTCAGCGTTGGAGTTCAGGTAACATGTAGGGAAATTGGATAAGGGTAGGGGTAAGTGAATGGCGTCATAGAGCTATTGAGATGGGGCGTGGGGCAGGCAATTAGGAATGGATTTAAAATGTATCATCTGACCCATGTCATGATGCCTTTATGGGAGTGACAATTTCATAAACCGAGTTTATGTTTCTTTGACCCAGAACAAAGGATTTTTGAGTAGGAAGGAAATTTATTGATCATCTAGTGACCATTTTATTTTCCATAGGTGGCCATTTGCCTACTTGTGATTTTTCCAAGGTCATATACATCCAAAAGTGGAGGAGAGTTAGGACTGGAATCCAGATCTCTAGATTCCCAGTTCTTTGATTTCTTGAATATATAAATACCTATGAGTTCCAACAACTCAGAATTCCAAAGTTCCCATGAAGTAAACTCAATACACAAGGAAATCCTTATTTTGGAGATGAAGAAACAGGGGATCATAAAGGTGGAGTGAAATACAGTCAATAAACCCTATATAATAAAAGCCTAATATGCAAGTTGTCCCCTCAGGCGGTTTGGTCATTTGACTGGAAATTCAACTGGGAAACCAGGAGCTCCACCGCTCACTATGAAGTGTGCTGACCACCAGGGGTTGGCGTGGAACATGGTGGGCATCAGCAAAGTGCTGCAACCTCTTGCCAGCTACCTGGGGATGGGGGTGACGGGGACCGAGAATGCAGAGTGTCTGCCAAGCTCGCTCTCATTCCCCCTGCTACCCTCCCCCCGGGACTCCAGGGCTCACGAGCTGGAGAAGCCCCCATGCTCAGGTGCTGGGTGACTGTGAGGAGCCTGCCCCACCTGTGCGGCCTCCTTTGGGTGAGCTGGGCCACAGCTGCATGGACCACAGGGGCCGGTCGGGCTCCTGGTGGTTCACACAGGAGCCAGTCTGCAAGGCCAGCTAGGAGAGAGTGTGCTGCCCGCCCTGCTTCCATATGGTGCCTCTGGGAGGCCCAGAGGCCCATGCTGTGCTCCAGCCCATGGCATCTGGCCACACTCACCGCATCTCCATGTGGAGATTTGGGCACTGTGACTCAGGGAGGTGGGGTGCATGAGGGTCTCGGGGCCCAGGTGCTGCCCAGGGCCCAGAGGTCAACTGGGACCTGCCCTTCTATGACAGATGCTTGCGCTTTGATCTCCAGCCAGGCCTAGGGACTGCACCCATGCATGAACTTCACTGGGCCTCTAGTGTTATAATAATTATGTGTGGTGCCAGGTGGATACTGAAAATATCAGGAGAAATATTTTGTAAAATATATGATTGTCTAACCACTATGCTATAAACTTGAAACTAGTCATCAAACTATATGCTAAGTATCCATCTGGGTATGATGTCACATAGCAATGCCTGGCTTCCTCTCCCTAGTGACTAGCCTCCTGGAGTTTCTTCAGCCCAGGAACACAACTTGCTTTATAGCCAGGTAGAAACATTTTACACTGTAACCAACTGTCTGTGAAACATTTTCCCATGCCTCATCTCATTGATCCTCACAGAAGTCCTGGAGTAGGTAGATAGGAGACTTGGTGGAATCCTATTTTCTCTTCATTAGCTGGAAAACAGAGATTTAGAAAGCTTAGAAACTTGACCTAACTGAAAAGAAGTAAGAAATGGTGGACCTTGCCAAGGCAGGTTTGGCTCAGTAGATAGAGTGTGAGTCTGCGGACTGAAAGGTCCCAGGTATGATCCCGGTTAAGGGCATGTACATTGGTTGTGGGCACATCCCCAGTAGGGGTTGTGCAAGAGGCAGCTGGTCGATGTTTCTAGCTCTCTATCCCTCTCCCTTCCTCTCTGTAAAAAATAAAAAAAAAATATTTTTTAAAAAGAAATGGTGGACTTTGCCGAAACCGGTTTGGCTCCGTGGATAGAGCGTTGGCCTGCGGACTGAAAGGTCCCAGGTTCGATTCCAGTCAAGGGCATGTACGTTGGTTGCGGGCACATCCCCAGTGGGGGGTGTGCAAGAGGCAGCTGATGGATGATTCTCTCTCATCAATGTTTCTAACTCTCTATCCCTCTCTCTTCCTCTCTGTAAAAAAAAAAAAAAATCAATAAAATATATATATAAAAAAAAGAAATGGTGGACTTTGAAAATGACTTCAGGTCTTCTCACTGTGCGGAATATAGTCAAACACTGCTGAAGTTAAATATTTTACCCTTTGTTCTCTCTGTGTGATCTACAATAATAATCTGCTTCATGTTGATATTTACTGCTGTGTTGCTGACAATTACCTAAAAGAGAAGTTGGGGTGCTTCACTGGGCTGGAAAAAGTTTAGCTAAATAATAATAATAAATAATAATAATATATATAAATAATATATATAAATAATATATATAAATAAATAATAATAATAATAATAATAATAAAGCAGGTCTAATTAAGCAAGTTTATTCTATATCTATAAAAAGCTAAGTTGACTGGCACATGCGAGATACATATAAAGGTCTCACTGGCACCAATCACACACATGTGTTTCCATCTGTCATCGTTGATCGTGAATTTGGTTTGACACTTCTATTATAATAGAGAAAGGGAGAATAGCGATATTAAAATATTTCTTCTAAGTAATTTTTTTCAATGTGCACAAATTCATGCACTGAGCCACTAGTACAAAATAATACTGAGTGTAAACTGTAATTGAAAAAAAAATTTTTTAACAACAAAAAAAAAAGGTGGAATGAATTTACCAAATCACATGAGTGGACTAGACCAGAGTTCAGGCTTCTGGGCCAATTCCTGGGTCAATGGGCGTCTACCAACCATACTACCTCAGAGATTCAAAACAGGTGAAATCTTCAATGTTATGAGCCTACACATATTCCCTCATTCAAGCTACAGGTACTTAACTTTGTACTATTATGTGCTATCCATTGTGCTAGGTGTTATAGCAAAGATTATAAAACTGAAAGATTTATTTTGCCAGACTAGATTTCTGTTTTGCAAGACTAAAATTTGAACGTTACCTAATTATCAGGGAAATGCACATGCCTTTTGGTGGTTGATAAGCTAGCAGGAAGTAAGTCTCGGTGAACTACAATATTCAGAATGTTTCACTTTCACCAAAGGTTGCGTTTCAGATTCTATGCTGTATTATCCAATAATACATCTATCAGATAGGCAAACATTAAAAAGTCTGACATTACCAACGGTTATTGAGAATGTAGATAACTGGAATTCTCATGCTCTGCTGGTGGGAATATGAAATGGCCCAACCCTTTCAGAAAGCAGTTTGGCAGTATTTAGTAAAATTAAAAATACATATACCTTACAAATATAGCAATTCTATTTCTGGCTATATACTGTAAAGCGGGTGTGGTGTTTTCTTGTGTGTTTTTTTAAATCGTGATTCATGATCCATTAGTGGATTGTGAAATCAATTTAAAGGTTATAACACACATTTTTAACAAATGAAATAGAACAGAAAATATCAGAGTAAGGATTGTGTGCCACTTAGATCCTCCCTCTCTGGGACTCAAGTGTTAATTCACCCAGATGCTAGGTGGGTTGACTGCCAACAGCTTTTAGCTGGTTCCCTCTCCAGGAAGAGAGCTGCTTGCCCAAGGTCACACTCTCTTCCTGGGTTGGCTGTATTCAGTAACCGATCAATGCAGGAGTATAAAGGCCTGATCCCTTTGCCCCAATTTGAAATTACTCTGGATCACCACAGCCGATGCAGGATCACTTGAGGTCTTTGTAGTCATTTCAGTAGATCCCAAAACTCCCCAGCCCGTTTCTGTTGCCGTCACTCCCCCACAGGTGCTGATCCTGGTACACTCCCCAATAAACATCCCACACACAAATTTCTGTCTCAGATCTGCTACCTGGACAATTTGGCCTGTGATGATATATGCATATATGCATGGACAGGATCTGAAAGTAAAATTATTTCTCATCATGTATATTGGCCATAAAAGCTGGAAAACCCCTGTACCTACAGAAACTCTTGCTCATATGCACAAGAAGGATTTGTATTTTCTCATACTTAATTACTGCAACACTTTTAAAAGAGAATATCAACAGAATGTGATGAACTCCCGAAAGATTCCTGTATTGTTCTTATTACATAGAACTTAGTAGTAATAAAAATAGGGGAAGAAGAAAAAGAACTTACAGGAAATCAACCAGTTATAACTGGAATGTCTGTATTTCATGAGCCATTAAATTTTGACCAAATTTCTTGTATAAGAGGAAGTGACCTTGTTAACTGTGCTTTCACTACTTCCTGATGGTAAGATAAAGTTAAAAATGCCTTGTTTTTGTGTGTAGATTTTCTGCAATAATAATTCATTGAATAAAATGTAATTTTAAAGTGTTTTGAAAATATAGAAAAGTGAGAAAAGAAACCCATACACCCATACAGGGTGGGGCAAAAGTAGGCTTACAGTTGTGGATATGTAAAATACAGTTTATTCTTGTAAGTATTGTACTATTTTCCATATGAACAACTGTAAAACTAGTTTTTGTCCCACCTTGTATGAGTCACTTAGAGTTCAAAACAAACTGGCCAACTTACATTAGAAGGAGGAATTCAATAGAGGTTAGTGTTATTCTCCAAAAGCATATGTAAGGGATAGACCTAAGGAAGAAACTAAAAAAAAAAAAAAAAAAGTAAGCAAAATAAAAGAGTAGCCAGTAATGAAACTATAAATTAGGGTAAGAAGTGGTTGTGGCTTTGGGAGAGTCTGCTGGATTGTTGACTTGACCCTCTATTTTACTTACTTAGGTTGGGTTTTATCTTTCAACAGAACATATGCCAAGAGAGCTATAAAATTTAATGCAGAATCTTTATTAACATTTCAACTAATGCATATATTTAAGGAAAAGCAAACTTTTAGAATATTAGTAAGTCCCATGTATAAAAGCAACCAATATGAAACAAATCTTCATACCTAGAGATGAGAACACGGCAAGTCTATTTATAAGGAAATACAATGATGTAAAATAACTCCAAATGATGATATGTAGGAATTTCCAAAACCACAGGGGAGTTGAAACAAGAAAACTTGGAGGTTAGAGTCTATTGTCTATTCGAAATAGCTGCAGATGAAAATTTGAGGAAGTATCGCTGATGGCCACCTTGGTCCTCAGAACTAAGAAATTCAAGGATTGTGAATAACTGGACCAGAAGCTGATTTGGAATTTCATCTAGATCAGCAATTTTCAACTGGTGTGCCAGAGCAAGCTTACTGGTGTGATGCAAGATTTTTTAAAACATGCAATACCTGACTATTTAGTCAGGGACACTGACCTCTTTTCCCTTAGACTGTCAAATAAAAAAAATGACAACAACAAAAGCAACAATAGTCATCCAGTGTGAGTGAAAAAAATGAAACTTTATTTTTGTCAGATTGGCAAAAAAAAAATTTTTTTTGGTGTGCTGCAGAATTTTAGTAATTAGTTTATGTGTGCCATGAAATTTTTTTAAAAAGGTGAAAATTGCTGATTTAGACTGAACACATCTACACTCACTAGAATGAAATATCTTCTCATATCTCTTGTCACTGCTTTGAATTGTAAGAAGAAGACTTATGACTTGAATGAAACCTTGTTCATAGACAGTGTACTTAACAAGATGTTAAGCACCTACAGAGTGAGATGTGTCACATTCTGGAACTGAAACAGGAGAGATGTCGGTGACATATGTTTTGTTTGTGAAAAGATGGGGCCTTTGGACCCTGATTATTAGCCTATAGTTCCAGGGAAACTTCAGATCCAGGGTCTAAGAAACTCAATATTTTTCTTTTTGGTCTAGTTAAATTCCTTAGAATGGAAAGTTATGATGGTAATTTTTTCAAGAACTGTGTAGATGCCTCTGAGAAGCTTTTGTAAGGTCCTTTTAAAAAAATCCATAACTTTACAGGAACCAAGAAAGAAAATTTTTGTATAGGATAAGACTAGAGTAGAAGAGCCAGACATGAAGATATTAGCAAATCCTAGCTCAGATTTGGGAATACTAGGGGGAAAACCCTGACCTTTAATTTTCAATTAACTACCTTCCTTCCCCTCCAAGTACAACCCCAACCACATCTTAATCATTTCCTCTTTTTGAGTATTTTATGATCATGGCTATAATTGTTTGAAGGACTTCTTAGCTCTTTCATCACGTTGCCTATCAATTGCTCTGTGAATATATGTTGTCCCAGTTCTTAATTACATAGCTTATAACAACCTGTGTATTTGGAGAGAATGATTGTTAATTATTATCATCATCAAAAACATTCAAGTGTCTATATATATCCACACAAGCAATCATTTACAAAAGAAATTCTGCAAGCATAAGCCCTTGTTTCCATCAGCCAAAAATAACCTTAACACACGATAATTATTTTAGATGATATATTTTTTGGTCCCCCATTTTTATCCCCTCAACTCCATCTCAAATTCTGAAGCCTCAAGAGAGGAATTGCATAGGATTACATACCTTTTCGGTACTTGATAAGTGGTGATCAACTGTTATTGCATTGGTCTTCATAATTCTCATAAAGGTCACAATCATTTGTTTAGATGGTTAATTGTCCTTAATCCAGTTTTGTCCTAAACTTTAGAGTCTCTGCAGTATCACCTCAAATATTAGTAAAAACAGGGCTCATTAGAAGCTCAGAGAGCTTAGAATTTTTTGTTTTAAAAATCAGTTACCTACTATAATGCCTTCAGGTGAACAAGTGAAAAGTTATGTAGAGTACTCTTTTCTTTTTCTTTTTCTTCTTCTTTTTTTTTTTCCTGTCCTCTCCGGTTTACAACAGACAGAGCTATGTCAAAACCACACAGCAAAGTTTTGCAACAGAATGGCCTTGAAATAGAATACTGCCCAGTTGAAAACTTGGGCAATCAAAATGGAATAAGTGAAACCCTGTCTGCTGGACTTTACATGTTGCTTCTTATAAGGAAAATTATCACCTTTTTAGGAGAATATTATTCTTTAAGTGACCCTGTACTCTATCTATAGCAAAGCATTGTTAATTGCTATAAAAATCAGTATAGAGCTATGACTAAGACATAACCCTAATATCTACAAGTGCTGCTTTAATCACTAAAATGCTGAAAATAAATGCTACTACTTGGTAGCTACTATAGTGTTTCTCATTTCTCTTAAAAATGACAAAATCGCTGAGGGCATACCTTTTTAAGAATTTGCTATAAATGTCTATATACTTGAGCTGCAACCGCAAATGAATTAAACAGCTGTACTAATTCTCCAAAACCAAAGCCTGTTTCTCAAAAATGTATTAATCTTTTTTCTTTTTTGCAAGAGGCCTCATTACTCTGGCCACAGATGACTTGCTTGGGTTTCAAAGTTTTCTTTTTTTTTCCTCCAATTTTATTTCTGATAAGAAATTGAAGTGACAAATAGCAACATGTGGGCCACTCTGATAGACTGAACATTCTCCGTAGTCTGCACATGGCTTGTGATAAATGTGCAACAGGTTGTCATTAGAACTGCTAATATGACCATCTCAAAACATTTAGTAAACATGGTGTGTCTACTCAAAGCCAGCCTTACAAGAGTAACTTTTTTCACATCTTTCTCCATTCCTACACACGTAAGATCACTTTTAATGTGGAAGCTTGAAGGAAGGTTGAAAAAAAATTTTTTTCAGTTGTTGTGGGTAAATTGTCAGTCAGCGTTCTTATAAATGTCACAAGCCGGTGGCCAGCAGTTCAGTAATATAGTTAGTTTCCTAACCACAAAGAGCTATGTTCAGCCAGTCAGTGGTCTCATGATCTATTTAGCAGCTCTATTGTGTTACTTGGAGCATTATTTTATGAAAATTAGGTGGCACAAAAGCCTAAGAAAAGTGTGTTTCTAGAACAATATAAGATGCCAATTTCCTTTGGTCTTTTTTTTTTCTATAGAAGTTTCTTGGTTTCTTGGCTGATTCAGATAACTTATTTAAGTGGCCTTGGGATTGGTTGAATTATTCTATACATTAAGATTTTTTTTAAAGTAGCCGAAACCGGTTTAGCTCAGTGGATAGAGCGTCAGCCTGCTGACTGAAAGGTCCCAGGTTCGATTCTGGTCAAGGGCATGTACATTGGTTGCGGGCACATCCCCAGTAGTGGGTTTGCAAGAGTCAGCTGGTCGATGTTTCTCTCGCATCAATGTTTCTAGCTCTCTATCCTTCTCCCTTCCTCTCTGTAAAAAATCAATAATATATATTTTTAAAAAGATTTTTTAAAGTAATTTATTGGAAATTCATCATTGAATAAGCTGTTCTCAAAACTTAAATCCTTCCTCATATAGTACTTGGACCTGTGAGGAGTTACATGAAATTGTCTTCTCTTAATCTGTTTTGTTTCATAGTAAGTGAAAAGTCATTGTAACGGAATGAAAAAGATGGCCTAATTTTGACCTGAAAATGTAGACTATTTTGCATTTGTGGCTGTGTATATACATGGATGGTACAACAGAAATTAAAATTTGGGTATGCACTCAATTCTAGTAATTTTGAAAAATGGGGAAAACTAGTCTGGACTTTGCAGACAAAATTATTTGGTTTGGGTAAGACCATTGCTCAAAAAATGTGGCAATGTGCTCCATGTTGCTGATGATTCTATTTCTGTCAGAAAAAGAAAGCAAGGGAGGCAGCTATTACAGTCTTCAGCAACAGTAGGCAAGCATATCCCTCCTGCATGCATAACAAAGAAAATGTAATCATTCAATTTGCAGGGAAGAATAATCCATCACACACTAAGATTTCCACATTGTTTTTCATGGATTGAGAAAAAAAACTGTATTTGCAATTTAATTTTAATTTTAAAGTCCATTAATACAAAGAAGCTGGAATTCAACTCTTGCAGAAGTTAACTATGATTCTTTAGCTAAAGGTTTCGTGGCTTAGCCTTAGATTTATGGTTCAGATTATTCTCAGGCTGCTGGCTTGGTTCAGAAAACCAAGTACCCTGTACAACTCTGAATTAGAAGTCTAAAAAAAACCCCCAAACAACCCCAAACCTATTTTTCTTAATTATACTGTATTTTATAAGATTACACCTTCTAAAGTTAGCTCTCTGATGGCAAAACAGCTGGATGAAAAGTGAAAAACTCAGAGACTCATCTTGCTGTTTCAGATGATTTTAAAAGAGAGAGAGAGAGAGAGAGAGAGAGAGAGAGAGAGAGAATACAAAGTAGAAAACATCTTTTCAAAATAAGAAACTATAGAAAGTAGTTATGTAGATTTTTTAAAAATTAGAATTTCCAGAAATGAAAAACACAGTAACTGAAATCAATACAATGGGCGAAAAGAGTCTTTGATTCTTAGTCACCATATGTTTTGCAGTTGTATAAAATACACAAAACTATGGAATATTAAAGTATACTTAACTCTGATGTGTATTCATTTCCTGCTAGATGTTAGCAGTCTAAAAATAGAAAAACTTTTCACTTTTTAATGAGGTTTGGTACATAATCTCATAGGAGTTTTCAGAATGAGAACTTTTTCTTGAGCAAACTTTGCCCTAGGACCTAGGCCAACAGAGATTTTCAAGCCTTATGTTTTTTACCCAGTCTGGCAATCTTGTTTTTGTTGTTTTGTTTTGTTTTAATTATTTAACATACAGTTAAATAAGTTTGTCAAATGTATAGACTGGTAAAACTACTACTACAATCAAGATATGGGACACAAATTCCCCTGTGCTACCCCTTTGTGATCAAATCATCACCCCACTCTTAACTCTAAACAACTACCAGTTTGCTCTGTATTCCTATAGTGTTGCTTTTTCTAGAATGTTATATAAATGTAATCATGCAATATGTAGCTTTTGAACCTGGCTTCTTTCACTAAGCAAAATGCTATTGGAATTCATCCATTTTTCGTATGTATCAAGAGTTTATTCTTTGTTGCAGAAACCAAAACCGGTTTGGCTCAGTGGATAGAGCGTCGGCCTGCGGACTGAAAGGTCCTGGGTTCGATTCCGGTCAAGGGCACGTACCTTGATTGTGGGCACATCCCTGGTGGGGGCTGTGCAAGAGGCAGCTGATCAATGATTCTCTCTCATTGATGTTTCTAACTCTCTATCCCTTTCTCTTCTTCTCTGTAAAAAAAATCAATAAAATATATTTTAAAAAAATAAAAAAAGAGTTCATTCCTTTTTTATTGTTGAGTAGTATTCCATATTATGGATGTACTATAATTTATCCATTTCTTCAGTCAATGGACATAAGGGCTGTTTCCAACTTTTGTTATTACAAATAAAGCTACTATAAACATGTGTTCAGGTTTTTGAGTGAACATGTTTTAACTTTACCCTGATAAATACCTAGGAGTGAGATTGTTATATCTGTGGTAATTCTGTTTACCTTTATAAAAAAAAAACAACAACAACTGCCAAACTCTTTTCTAGAGTGGCTGAATCAATTGTGCATTGGCTTCCAGCAATGTATGAGAAGGGCTGAGAGAATTCAGTTGCTCCCTGTTCTTACCAGTTCTTGGTATTTTAAATGGTTTTAGTTTAGTCATTCTAACAAGTATGTGGTAGTGTCTCATTATGGTTTTAATTTCTGTTTCCCTAATGACTGATGGTGTGGAACCACTCTTCACTGCTTATCTGCCATCCATGTCTCTCCTTCGGTGAAGTATGCTGTATACTCAAATCTTTTTTGCCCATTGTGTTTTGATTTCAGGTTCTGTGCTTTCCGTGTTCAAAAGTTCTAGTTTTTTTAATCTACTAGGCTATTTTCTATAGTTTCTTGTTTTGAATAGGTGCTTTTCACTTTGCATTTAAAAAAAATAAAATATAGCTATTTCATCTTCTGTGTCTGATCATTCAAATATCTGAATTTTTTGTGAAAACTGTCTTTTGTTTCTCATGGATATTGTTCCTGCTGGTTCTCACCCATAGTGACTTATTCTTTGGGTGCTTAGTGTTTATTACTGTGAGCCACTCTTTTTCCTTGGAAAATAATTTGTGGATTTTTTTCGTTATATTCCTCTAGAGAAGGTTTGCATTTGTTTCTTCTATACACTTGGGATCTATTTAATTTATTGTAATGTCTGGAGATTTTAAAAAACAAAACAAAAAACCTGTTGGCTGTAGGTTAAGGTGTTTTTTGTTTTTTTTCAGGGACAGAATCTTTTGGCCCTTGGTTCTGCTTAGCACCATGGGAATTTTCCTTGCAGTTGTCTGAGGATGAATGGGTATATAGGTGTTTTTTAAAAATATATATTTTATTGACTTTTACAGAGAAGAAGGGAGAGGGGTAGAGAGTTAGAAACATCGATGAGAGGGAAACATCCATCAGCTGCCTTCTGTACACCCGCTACTGGGGATGTGCCCGCAACCAAGGTACATGCCCTTGACCGGAATTGAACCTGGGACCCTTCAGTCCACAGGCCGAACCGATTAGGGCTTTTTTGTGTTTTTTTTAAAAAATATGTGTTTTATTGATTTTTTATAGAGAGGAAAGGAGAGAGGGAGAAAGAAACGTTGTTGGCTGCTTCCTGCATGCCCCTTATAGGGGATCGAGCCTGCTATTCTGGCATGTGCCTTGACTGGGAATCGAACCGGTGACCACTCAGTGCATGGGACAATGCTCAGCCAACTGAGTCACACTGGCCAGGGCTGTAAGTTTTTTATATCCACCTACCTTTATTGGGAGGAATGTCTCCAATGGGTTTCTTCAAGCCTTGGGCTTTTGCTTCTGTTTTCTCCTTATCGAAGCCAAAGCTGAAGTTCACCAGCTTGAACAAAGTGACTTCAAGGCCACAGGACTGAGCAACTGCGGAGGCATCATTTAGGCGAATAGCTGTGAATGGTGCCTCCTGGTGTCACACATCTGGACAGGGTTGCCCATTTACCTGTCTGGGTTCCTATTCTCTATGAGCTGATAATTCCTTGCATTCTAGTTCATGCTTCAATGATTTTTAAATGTTTAGGAATTTTTTAAAATTTAGCCTTGTTAAAAAATTGTGTTCAGCCGGGACCGGCTTGGCTCAGTGCATAGAGCGTTGGCCTGCGGACTGAAGGGTCCAGGGTTGGATTCCGGTCAAGGGCATGTACCTTGGTTGCGGGCACATCCCCAGTAGGGGGTGTGCAAGAGGCAACTGATCGATGATTCTCTTTCATTGATGTTTCTAACTCTCTATCCCTCTCTCTTCCTCTCTGTGAAAAATCAATAAAAAATATATTTTTTTAAAAACTAAAAAAAAAAATTGTGTTCAGTGGGAAGGGCAGTCTAAATGTCTAGCCTGCCATATGCCTGAAAATAGAACTCTCGAAACTCAACTTTATATACCCAGCAATTTATAAAGTACCTGACAGCCTCATTTATTCAAATAATAATTTCTTTTTTTTAATAACACAAATCTTTATTAGAAATAGTTCAGTGGAATTATAAAGAATCAGTAGTCCCAGTACTTAACTATTTCCTCATGAATTTTACTAGCGCATATATTAGATTTACATGGAAATAATTAAGTCACTTAAAGGTTTAATCGTGACCGCAATTTTCTTAATGTTTCTCAGAAAATGAGTACATTCAGCCAGAATCATGCGTGTCAGTTGCATCCCCATAGTTACGTTAAACATAACAAGGGAAATGTCTTTTGGTGGTTGATAAGCTAAAAGGAAGTGAGCCTTGTTGTACTACAATATTAGGAATGTTTTTAAACTTTCGCCTAAGAATGGAAGGTTTCAGATCCTCCTGTATTACCCCTTGCGCAAACATAAATAAAAGTAGTTATGGAAAAACCATGTGTAATCAATGCCAAGACTAAGTATACTGATGTCATGTAGAAAAACATCGTACAGAGGATCCGTTTGTGTGTTTATTTAATTCTCTCTGTTGTATATAGTATTTGCTCTGAAATATAACTCAGTAAAGTTCTAGCAATTAAAGGGAAGGGAAATCAGTTTTAATCGAATATTATATTAGCCCTAGTCCCCAAATGGGGGAAAAAATTTTTATAACACATACCAATCATCCATAGAGACCACAGAGTCCATCTGTGCCTGCATGTAGGAGATAGTCAATAAATGTTGAGTCAGTTAATTAGTGGACAATATGTAATGGGCTATTGTAAGGTAGTATGCAATGGCTAAAATGTTACTTGGATCAAATTATGGGGAAAATATTTAAAAAAGAAGATGTCTGGGATTTAATCCCCATTCTAGCCGCCCCATCCCCCACCCTCAATAGTGCTATAGCCTTGGGTAATCCACAAGCATCTTGGGCTCCAATTTCTTCATCACTTACCCTACTCTTGGGTCAAACTGCCCGGCCGCTCCCTGTACGTGCTAAATGATTTCCCAATTCAATATCCTTCTCCTTACAGTTCTCTATCTAAAATGCCTTCCCCCCACCTCACTGCATAATTAAACTTGCCTAGCCATGGCATCCTATTTCTTAGTAATCCTCCTAATGCAAATACTCACCTACCAAGCCTTTTTAGCACCACCCCAGCTAGAAGGTGCCTTTCACTCAGCTCTCACAGAACATTTTCCTCTTTTATCTCAATGGTGTACTTTGGTACTTTATAGCTTGTGAGCTTTCATGGAGATAGCTGTATGAGGCTGGAAGTTCATGAGGATAGGGCTCATGCTTTGCGATATTTTTGTAGTCCCCTCTCTCCCATATAATACCTAGGAAACTACATTACCAATTCTGTGTTTAGTAAATATCTGCTCAATCTAAAAACAAAGGATAATAATGTGTTTCTTCTGATGAGAGAAATGTGTGTGTCAGGTGGTAGCTTGAGGTCATTTCCAGCTTTTAAACCAATGATTGTAGAACACCGATGGTGAATGCTGGATATAAGTGAGTAAAAAAGAAGTTGTATACGCTACCCGTCCATTAATGGAAGAAGAAAAGAAGAATAATGAATGGATTGGAGCCCATTTAAAAGCAAAGATGAAGAGGGAAATTGATGATGCAAGAGTAGCAAGTGACAGAAGCATTATAGATCATTCTAGTCTAGTCATTTTTAAAAAGTCCTTTTTTCCCCCACTGCATTTTTTAAGACTACATGTACCTGTGTACAGTTGGTATATAAGCCAGAAAGTGAATTGCATTTTTTATTTTTTAATGTTTTTATTGATTTTTAAAGAAAGAGGATGGGAGAGAGAGAGAGAGAGAAACATCAATGAGAAAGGAACATCATTGATCAGCTGCCTCCTACACAACCCACACTGGGGCTTGGGGATCAAGCCTGCAACCCAGGCATGTGCCCTGACCAGAAATAAAACCTGTGACCTCTTGGTTACTGGGTTGATATTCAACTGCTGATCCACACTGGCCAGGCTGAACTGTGTTATTATTATTATCATTATTATTATTTAGAGATAGTGGAAGGGAGGGAGAGAGACAAAGAGAGAGAAACTTCGATGTGAGAGAGACACATTGATTGTTTGCCTCCCACACCCACTCTGACTAGGGCCAGGGATCGAGCCTGAAACTGAAGTATGTGCCCTTGGCTGGAATTGAACCTGGGACCCTTTGGTCCACAGGCTGATGCTCTATCCACTGAGCCAAACCAGCTAGGGCTGAATTGTGTTTTGGAATGCAGTTAAACATCTTACAGACATAATGTTGAATTTTTAAGAAAGCAGACAGCCAAAACTGGTTTGGCTCAGTGGGTAGAGCGTCGGCCTGCAGACTGAGAGGTCCCAGGTTCCATTCCAGTCAAGGGCATATACATTGGTTGCGGGCACATCCCAAGTAGGGGGTGTGTAGGAGTCAGCTGGTCGATGTTCCTCTCTCATCGATGTTTCTAGCTCTCTGTCCCTCTCCCTTCCTCTCTGTAAAGCAATCAATAAAATAAAATAAAATAAAAAAGCAGACAGTCCTGGGCAGTGGCTCAGTTGGTTGGAGGAGCATCCTATACTCCAAAAGGTTGTGAGTTCAACTCCTGGTCAGGACACATACCTAACTAGGTTGCGGGTTTGATCCCTGGTCAGCAACCAATCAATGTTCTCTTACATTGATCTTTCTCTCTCTCCCTTCTCTTGAAGAAGAAGGAGAAGGAGGAGACAGTTCATTCTGTATGATTCCATTAATATGAAGTTCAAAATCGGAATTTTTTTGAACTTCAAAACTAATTTCTGGTGATAGATGTTAAAATAGTGGTTACCCTTTGAGTGTGGGTTAGTGCACAAAGGGTGTTCTGAGGTGCTGGCAATTCTTTGTACTTGATCTGGGCATTGGTTACATGGTGTAGGCACCTGTAAAAATGTTTTTAGTTGTATACTTAAGATTTGTGCACTTTACTATGTGTAAATTATACCCCAATTTTAAAAATGCGGCTAACAAATTTGGTCTCTCCATGCTATAACTGATGAGCAGGTAAAAGATAGATCCGAGTTATACAGTGTGTTTCATGGAAAAATGCAGCACACTTTAAAATCCCCAAGTTTTATCTTCAAACCTGTTGCCAGATGGCTCTCATAAATAATGCATCAAAATGTGGTTAGAACTAGAAGAATTTGTGATGTGTGATAAAATGAAAACAACCAATGATCATATGGTTTACTCATTTTGACTTTCACTGTGACTTTGAGTCAGGATCACCAGTGAATTGCCATGCATGAAGAATGGAATAAATACTGTGTGAGGAGAGTTGCTAGCTGTGAAATCTTGAATAAGTTACAGGCTTTCTGGGCATCAGACTCTTCCTGCTAAGTGGAAAAATATTTATCTGTTCAAAGAGAGAGAACAAGAGCAAATGATCTCTTAAGACTCCTTTCAGTTCTTAAAAACTTTGGCTTATGGAAATTGGAACGACAAGGAACAACTCTGGTTAAAGCTTTTACACTATTGGAATTAGGGAAAATCTGTAATAATAGGCAACAAAAAATGTAGGGGGGATTTGGATCATGCCAAGTGGTAAGAAATCCAGGCAGAAAACATCTTTACAGATACAGCCAGTTACCTGAAACCACTTGCTGTTGTTCTCTGAGGGTTTCCCTAGCCTTCAAGAAGGGGTTTACCTAATAGTACTAGGAGGAAGAGGAGGAGGAAGAGGAGGAGGAGGAGGAGGAGGAGGAGGAGGAGAGGAAGGAAGAAAGGAAGGAAAGAAGGAAGGAAAGGAACATTTTTAGACTTCAATCAAAGCAAGTATTGTATGGTACATTTTTCCTTTTTGGGTTTATATTCGCAGAAAGTAAACCCATTGCAGAAAATGGTATTTCAGAAAATGTATTAGCAGAGAAGGAGCACCAATCTAAGTTTAGCTAAAATAAAATCTTACAACTGGGAGGAACTGTATGTATCACCTCTTCTTTCAATATCAGTAAGTGTGAGCATCATATCTATTTTTCTAAAGAGGCAACTGAGGCCCAGGGAGGCCAAATGACTTGCCTAGAGTCACAGAGCTAGGAGGAACACAGAGGAGACAAAATGCCACTTCTCGTCTTCCAGCCCATTATGTCTTCCACTGCACTAGGCTGCCCCCTGTGGTTCCTTTTGGATGACTTGAACTCCAAGTAAGAGACAGGGAGGATGAGGATTTCCAGTGTCCTTCGTTTTATTTTTATTTTTTTAATTTTAGAGCCAAGAGACTATCTTTTAAAAAATACATAGTTTTTTACTGATTTCAGAGATGAAGGAAGAGGGAGAGAGAGATAGAAACATTAATAATGAGAGAGAATTATTGATTGGCTGTCTCCTGTATGCCCCTCACTGAGCCACACCAGCTGGGCCAGTGTCTCATTTTAAAAGCAGTTGAGAAAGTGGGAAGCTAATAGAACTGGGAGTCAAAAGACCTCTGCCTTTCCACTTATAACTGGCTAGGTGACTCTGGAAAACTATTAAACTTCTCTGAGCCCCAATTTTCTCATCTGAAATAGCACCTCAGGGTCACTGAGGCAGATATCAGTTTAAATAAACCTACGGAAAAGTGCTGTAAGAATTGTAAAGCAAAATGTGATTATTAAAATGGAGACATTCTTATCTACTTGGGAAATTAAGGAATCAGTAATTACAAAACAATACCTGATAAAAATGCTCTAGGCGAATGCATGTTAACAGCAGGGCTGCTATTAGCAGGTATAAAAATCGGCAATCCTATTATGGAAATGTCTTTTATTTATCCCAACAGTCTAGTACAGTCACTTTTAATAAGTCTCCACGGAACCTTTCCTAACACATAGATGTTGATTGTACAAGCAACCTTTGTATGAGGACATGTCTCTAATCTCTTCCATACTTTGCATTATCAGTCTTGCAAAAATTTGAACCCAAGGTGGCAAAGATGGTGTCCTATTGTTATTTTAATTTGCATTTTCCTGATTATTAGTGAGGCTTCTTTTCATCTTTTTATTGGAAGTGTAAATTGATGAAGCTTTATGGAAGGCTTCTAGGCAGTACCAAGTAAAAACTTAAGTGTACCTCCTCTTCAAACCACAAATTCATGTTTCAATAGCTCCCTTAGAGAAATAATACTCACATACGTGTACATAGAAGCATGTACAAGGTTTTTCACTACAGCGTTGTCTGATAGCAGATAACAAAAAATAACCTAAATAACCATCAACATGAAGAGTGGTCAGATAAATTGTGAAATATCCAAACTATGGAAAACTATGTGACCATTGAAGAAGAATAAAGTGGAACTTTAACACGAGAAGAAGAAAAAAAGCAAGTAGCAGAATAATATGTACAATATTAACTAAGCATCAGTTACTTAGAAAAAACTATATTTCTATATGCGTAGCTATGCATGTAAATAATAAGCAAATGTCTTGAGGGTACAGACAAATTGGAAACAGCTTACTTAAGAAAGGGGACCAAGTATGAGAAGGGAAACTTTTGTATTCTTTAAACTGTTTGACTCCTTAAAACAAGAATGTATTTGTGTATTACTTGCCTAATTGATAAGAATAAAGTATAGTTTAATAATTATACTGAACACTAAACTATAACATTTAAAAGAGAGAACATTATTATTTCATCATTTGGCTTATTAAAACTTCTTGGCTTTTCCAGAGTTGCAAGATAAGGATGAGGCCAACTAAAGCCAAATTAATATGATACCTGTCATTCAAGTGAAGAGTATAAAGGGTTGTCAAAAGTAAAAATCATCTAATATCTAGATATTTGATGTAATGTAGAAATGGACTGACATTTTTCCACCACGGATAACAAAGAGACACAGATTGAAGTTTACCCTTCATGTCACTGGTTTTAATTTACTTAAACAATTGTGTGTCCTTATTAATATTTTAAATTGAGCAGAGTCTAATTCAATGAAAAATAAGCTCTCACTTTTGGCAGGCATTGCTTTTTTCCCCTTTGACCACAAAAGTATCCTATGCTTAATTTAATATTAAAGAAAAAGGAAAAAACATTGGAAGTTATGAAAAAAAATGTAGTTCTATCATAAAAATAAATATTTTGACTTTTTAGGTGTTTTTTCCTTTGCATATAGGTGTTCATGGAATTGAGTTAATACTATCCATACACATTTGTGGCTTTTCTTTCTTTTTAAATATATTTTTTATTGATTTCAGAGAGTAAGGGAGCGGGAGATAGAAACATCAATGATGAAAGAAAATTATTGATTGATTGATTGATTGATTGGCTGCCTCCTGTACATCCCCCACTGGGATCAAACCCATAATCTGGGCATATGCCCTGACCGGGAATGAAACCATGGCCTTCTGATTCATAGGTTGATACTCAACCACTCAGCCACAGCAGCCAGGCCTTTTTTTCTTTTAATTTATGAGAGAGAGAGAGAGAGAGAGAGAGAGAGAGAGAGAGAGAGAGAGAGACCTGCTCTTCCACTTATTTATGCATTCATTTGTTGTTTCTTAATATGTGCTCTAATGGGGGATTGAACCCACAACCTTGGCATATGGGGATAATGTTCTAATCAACTGAGCCACTGTAAGCATTTCTGCATATCATCACAGATCCTTCCAAAATGTTTATAATGGCACAATGATATTCCAAAGTAGGGATACACTATCATTTATCCATCTAGTTTCTTATTACAGAACTAGTGGCCCAGTGTATGAAATTCATACACATTAAAAGGGAATTAGAGGAAATATTTTGATATTGCTATTTGCCCTTTCTCTATAATAGAAGTGTCAGAGATGAAAAAAAAATTAGTAAAATGTACATGAAAGTCTCCCTCCTGTTAGAGTCTGAGACATGCCGTGAGATTTAGAGTCAAATCTCCACCCACCAAACGCATGTCCTTCAACAACCCAGGAGACTCAGACCCACCTGGCCCCATCCCCATTGGGTGAGACCCAGACTTGGCTGGCCCCACCTTCCATCAAGCTCCTTCAGGTGGGGGGCACAGCCTCAGGTCCCTAGGCCCGGCATCAGCTGGGGGGCGCTAGTCTCAGGTCCCCCATCAAGCTCCACCAGGTAGGGGTTGCAGCCTCAGGTCCCCCGGGCAGAAGCTGCGGCCTGAGGTCCCCTGTCAAGCTCTGCCAGGCAGAGTCCATGGCGTGAGGTCCCCCAGCTTGGCGCTAGGGCTGGGGGCACAGCCTGAGGTCTCTTGCCCCAGCTCGGCACCATGCAGCCTCAGGTCCCTGCTGTCCAGTTGTAACATTATGGCATCTGGGCTAATTTGCATATTCCTCTATTGTATAGACAGACATTTAGCTTGTTTTCAATTTTTTCACCCTTACACATAACTCTATGAAAAATGTCCTTGCATAATTCTTTGCTTTCATTTTTTATTATGTCCCTGGGATATATTCCTACAAGTGTTATTATAGGACTGTGCTGGTTATTTGCCACTGCTAACCCTACCCCTTCTCTGCTTTTCTTCATTCTGTTTTTATAGGTTGCCTCTCCAGGATCCTTTGCCTCTTGGGATTTGATGGGTGGCACCAGGAGGAGATGAGAGGGCCAAAAGAAAGAGAGGTCTGGGTATCTCCTCCTCTGTCTTCCTGCTTTGAAGCAGCTGATGCATGCCTCACCCCATCTCCTGCCCAGCCCCCTTTTTTGGCGGTCCCTCCTCTACCCGTCCAGCTCTTACAGATTTCACAAGATTATTTCCAGCCTTTGTCCTTTTATCCCGAGGAATGGTAACAGCTGCCCACTGTTCTTCTCCAGGTGCCTCGGCATCCCTTGTTTTACTCCCTTAACCTGGCCTGCAGGTAGGTTCCCTTAGGAGTTATCCTGCATGAAATATCTTCCCTTCTGAGATTCTGACAGACATAAAACTTTTAGGTACATGTTTTATTTATTTATTTAAAATATATTTTTATTGATTTTTTACAGAGAGGAAGGGAGAGAGATAGAGCACTAGAAACATTGATGAGAGAGAGTCATTGATCAGCTGCCTCTTGCACACCCCCTACTGGGGATGTGCCCACAACCAAGGTACATGCCCTTGACCGGAATTGAACCCGGGACCCATCAGTCCGCAGGCCGATGCTCTGTCCACTGAGCCAAACCAGTTTCGGCAAGGTGCATGTTTTAAAGATACTGCCAAATTGCCTTCAGAAAGTTTGGACCAGTTTACATTCCCATTGGTAGCGTGGGAAAGCCTGATGTGATGAGCTCTTCAAGTTGAGATAGATTTTTAAAGGCGTCAGTCTCCCATTTTGTTATCTGGTGCCTTCCTCTCTGATGTCGCTCCTAGACAGAGTTCTGCCGTAGACCATCTAAAGAAAACTCATGCACAACGAAGATGAAAATAATTGGGATAAGCAGTGGTGTGCCATGTACAAACTTGAAATGCACAATGTAAAAAGAGAGCCTGGATTGTGTTGTGAAAATGACCTCTTTTTGAATTGAATAAAAGGAGAGTGCGTTCTGCCTGGCACACAGACAGTAAGTATATCATGTGGTTTGGGGATGTCAGTTCCCATGCAGACGACAGCTAAACAGTAGGCCAGGAAAACAGTGAAGATCCAGTGCCGCTGCCTATAAGGTCTTAGTACCCACGTTGTGGAAGAATTCCTACTTGGTCTTCCCAGTTCTGGCTTTCATGGGGAAACAGTTTGCAGGTATGTGGATTTTGAGAATTAGAAGATCCACAAAGACATCTTCCCTTCTCAAATAAGAGGCAGCTACATACTGGCATTTTACACAATGATTACTAGAAAGTAGCTGAGATTTTGGCCAAGCTGACTCATGACACAGGTGGAAATGATGTGCTTTTTCCTTTTTTTTTTTTTTTGCAAAATAATGAGACACCTAGTGGGCACAATATGAACATGCCTTAATGGGAGATGGTGAATCAATTTCCAGGTAAATGATATTCAGTAACCGCCTCATGCTTAATTCTACAAAAATATTCTTATTAGAGAAACACTAGAGCCAGGAATCAGATCAACTATCGACTCATATTCAATAATCAAGACATACTGTTATTATTTATTTTGTAGTACTCAATAGTTCTCAGAATCTTTTAAATATAACGTTTCTTCCCATAACAGTATAATAGTCTCTGCCTCCAGGCTATGGACTCCCTAAGGGCAGGGGCCACATTGGTTTCCTCCCAACACTAGCTCAGGCTCTAATGCATGAGAAGCAGGTGCTGGGTAAGAGTTTGAGGAAATGAACTCACCTGGATGACCAGTCTGAGAAGTGGGATAGTTTCTGATTTTTTTTCCCTAGGTGAGAAAACCAAAGATCAAAGACTCGAGACAGTGTCCTGCAGTTTATTAAGTAGAAGTGCCAACCTTGAACCATATCCTGTACTCGACTTTTGCTCATGCCCAAACAGACTATGTGGGAAGGCCCCATGGCTTACAGAAATGCCCACAGATGCCCCCCTCTGATTTAGTTTGGCAACATCCATGTGTCTTCCGTTGCTAGGTGCCCTTTTGGAAGGTCTCGGGTATTTAAATCTGGGTGGTCAATCCATGACCCAAGAGAGGCACCAGCAGGAGGCCTTCCTCAGAATTTTCCACATGAAATTACCTGGTAGCAAGCTCTTTTTCCATCTCATCACGGGGCTTATGCATTTCTATCTTTATAGAACATACAGTATATTTAATTAACTACCTGGAGTAGAGATGGAGTCTTTTGTTACCACTGCTTAGCCTAGGGACTTGTAAAGTCCCTGTCCAGGCTTTGTCTTCGGAAAGCACCTTAGGAGAAGTCTTCATCACCCAACATGTAAAAGGGTAACAAATCCTGGGAGATTGTCTGGGCCAATGTTTCTCAAACTGGGGTTTAGGACCCTTGGAAGTTCCACTGATGAGTTCTTGGGGTCCAGAAATGATCTATTAATGTTTTTAATTTTAGATATTCTTCCATGATCATCTAAAGTTAACATAAACACTGGGCCACCTGGCTAGCCACATCATAAGGGAATCTGGGATTCACTGTCCCACAAAAAAATTATCTTGGTACCTGACAATCAATTAAAATAATATCATGTAAGTTTAAAAATTGAGATATAATTCAAATACCATAAAATTTATCCTTTTAAAATATACAATTCGGTGGGTTTTGGTATATTCACAAGGTTAATGATTCACAACCATCATTACTCTGTAATTTTTATCACCTCCCAAAAATCCCGATGCCCATTCCTCTCTCCCCCCGGACCCTGGCAACTACTAGTCTACTTTTTATCTCTTTGGATTTGTTTTCTGGACATTTTATATAAATGGAATAACATGACATGTGGCCTTTTGTGTCTGGCTTCTTTCATGTAGCATGTTTCCAAGGTTCATCCATGTCATAGCATGTATTAGCACTTCATTATTTTTTCTTTCTAAAATATATTTTTATTGATTTCAGAGAGGGAGAGGGAGAGATAGAAACATAATGATGAAAGAGAGTCATCGATTGGCTGCCTCTTGCACCCCCCCCCCCCCAGTGGGGATCGAGCCCACAACCTGGGCATGCACCCTGACTGGAAATCAAACCATGACCTCCTGGTTCATAGGTCGACTCTCAACCACAACCACACTGGCCAGGCAACACTTCATCTCTTCTTTATGGCTGAATATTTCCTCCACTGTATCCCATCACTTACCCAGTTGATGGACATTTGGTTTGTTTCTACAATCTAGCCAGTATGAATAATGCTGCTATTAGAAACTTTTAAGTCTAGGTTATAAAAATGTGGGTCTGTAAGTCTTCAGATATGTTCTTGGGGTCTGTAAGCTTCACAAATTTCAGAAATACTGACCCAGGTTGACTCCATTGCTTAATAAGTAAAGAAATTGATCCGGTGACACTCACAAAATTAATGGAAGCTTCTATGACTAGATTCAGAGCTCAGGCTTGTCGTCTTCCTTATCCATAAGAGGTGGACCCCTTGGTGTAGGGCCTTCCCAAGTCATCTGTTCGGTTCTTGAATGGCAAGAGCCACCATGTGCAGTGTGGTTAACATTTAATTAATAACACGGATGTATGCTAATGCAGCCCAGATGCTGGGCAACATCTAATTCTCCAAACCTGGACTGAATACTGGTAATATTTCCTCGGGCCAAAAGCCAGCAAAAAGTATCACCTGGCCAAACGTCTCCGTCAGCCTGCTTTTCTTAGCGTGGCCTCCCAGGGGAGCTCTCTGGACAAATAGAGCTTGTTGACCCAGTTGGAAAGCCTGGAAAATTATCATCTGAGTCACTGGGACAACAGCGCAAGGTGCCAGACCCTTAGAGAAACGATAAGCACAGGCTCCCAGTGTCTGTTGTATCCCAATAGGGTGGGGCCAGGAACCCCAACACATGACTATTGAGCACTTGATGTGTGGCTAGCGAGCAACTGATGTGCCACCCAGCTGCTCCTTCCTCCAAGTGGTTTCCAAGCTCTCCACATGCGGTGCCGCAGAGGATCGTTTCCATTTCCCTCCCCGTGGGCTTTGCCTGCAGCAGTGCGGGGAGCCACAGCGCAGTTGCAGGAAACCAAAACAAGCCTGGATACTTAGAGGAAGACACATTCAGTGTTCTTTGGAGCACGGCCACGGGCTCTCCATGGGAAAGGAAGGGCTGAAGCAGCTCCAAACGTTTCAAATTAAAGACCAAGAACCCAGAGGCAGTGTTTTTAAATGATACTCTCACGAGTGAGGCAGACCCTTGCAAAAGAGTACCTCCAAATTACCTAAGGAGTGTTTTATAATGTTCTGAAAATGCTACTTCCTAAAATTACACAAAGAATGAAAGAAACTAGCCAGAGAAGCAGTGCAGGTAAAACTTGTTACAATTACATGGTGGGCAGTTTGTGGCTTAGATGGTGGTATGATGTCAGAAAGAGTGCCAAAGGCTTTACCAGTCCTCAAATAACTCTCTCATGGGTATACAAGGTTTCTGTGGACGGGTGAGTACCAAGTGGGGACAAAAGGATAGGTATTGAGCCGAAACCGGTTTGGCTCAGTGGAGAGAGTGTCCGCCTGCAGACTGAAGGGTCTCAGGTTTGATCCTGGTCAAGGGCATGTACTTTGGTTGTGGGCACATCCCCAGTAGGGGTTGTGCAGGAGGCAGCTGACAGATGTTTCTCTCTCATTGATGTTTCTAACTCTCTATCCCCTCTTTCTTCCTCTCTGTAAAAAATCAATAAAATATATTTTTTTTAAAAGAAAAAAGTATAGGTGTTGACAGGAACAGGTAAAGTAAGAGTCATCCATGCCCCCCACCCACAACACAACACACACACCTTTTTTTATTTTATTTATTTTTTAAAGAAGTTTAAGTTTTTTTTTAAAAAAATCTACTTTATTAATATTTTACAGAGAGGAAGGGAGAGGGGGAGAGAGAGCTAGAAACATCCATCAGCTGCCTCTTGCACAACCCCTACTGGGGATGTGCCTGCAACCAATGTACATGCCCTTGACCGGAATCGAACCCAGGACCTTTCAGTCCGTAGACCGATGCTCTACCACTGAGCCAAACCGGTTTCGGCCACACATAACTTTTTTAAAGCACCATGTCGTTCTAACACTAATTCTAAGGCCTTCATCATCAGGAGGATATAGTTTTAACACATAATTTGATCCAGAATTGTATAAATTCATGTTTGATTCATATTTTAAGAGAGTGAGCAACTATCAAATTCCTCCCACGTGTAGGAATATACATGAAATCTACCTCCTTCATGGCTTGAAGGATAAACTTTTGTACCTGGAAGAACTAAGAAGACAAGTTTTTAGTGACTACTCTCTTCTCCTCACTTCCCCTCTTACTTTCTCCCTTTGTCCTTTCTGCTTCTGTAGGGTCTGCCAAAATACAGCGGGTTTGCAGAAACAGGCTGTCCACTTCCTACACTGTTACTGTCACTACAGATTGCTTCAGAGGGGCTTGGGCAAAGTGTCACTGTCAGTCTTTGTCATCACAATCCTGGTGTCTGCCCTGTGTGCTGGGTGCCTGGCAGAGCCAGCAGGCAAGCTGCAGGCATGCCCTGTGGATGCGCAGGTAGAACACTGAAGGGAGACTAGAAAGCGTATTCAGATTAGACAATAATGATGAAAGAGGGACCAACTCAGGTGAAGGTGTTTCGTCTGCCTAACTGTATCTTCCTGATGCAGGAGAGTAATATGTTAGCAGCACTATCCATTAGAACTTTCTGTAATGACTAGAGGCCCAGTGCATGAAGGAGGGGGCTCCCCCTCAGTCCAGCCTGCACTCTCTCCAATCTAGGACCCCTCGAGGGATGTCCGACTGCCCTCTCACAATCCAGGACTGCTGGCTCCCAACCCCTCTTCTGCCTGCCTGCCTGATTGCCCCTAACTGCTTCTGCCTGTCAGCCTGATCACCTCTTTTTTTTTTTTTTTTTTTTAATACCGGTATATTTTATTGATATTTTACAGAGAGGAAGGGAGAGAGATAGAGAGCTAGAAACGTTGATGAGAGAGAAACATCCACCAGCTGCCTCTTACACGCCCCCTTCTGGGGATGTGCCCACAACCAATGTACATGCCCTTGGCCGGAATTGAACCCGGGACCTTTCAGTCCGCAGACCGACGCTCTACCACTGAGCCAAACCGACCTCGGCTTGATCACCTCTTAATCACTCCCTACCAGCCTGATCAATACCTAACTTCCCTCCCCTCCAGCCTGGTTGCCCCTAACTGTCCTCCCCTGCAGGCCTGGTCACCCCTAACTGCCCTCCCCTGCAGCCCTGGTCACCCCTAACTGCCCTCCCCTGCAGCCCTGGTCACCCCCAAATGCCCTCCTTTGCAGGCCTGGTTCCCCTCAACTTTCCCCCCTCTTTCGAGCCTGGTCTCCCCCCCCCCAACTGTCCTCCCCTGCAGGCCTGGTTGCCCGCAACTGCCTTCCTCTGCCAGCCATCTTGTGATGGCCATCTTGTGTCCACATGGGGGTGGCCATCTTGTGTGTTGGAGTGATGGTCAATTTGCACATTACACTTTTATTAGATAGGATTGAAAATTCTTCATCTGTGCTGTCCAAATATGGTAGCAACACATGATTATTGAGCACTTGATGTGTGGCTAGTGAGCAACTGAAAATTTTTTTTCCAGCTGTAATATTTTATTTTATATTTTTATTTAAAAAATATATTTTATTGAGTTTTTACAGATAGGAAGAGAGAGGGATAGAAAGCTAGAAACATCAATGAGAGAGATGCATCGATCAGCTGCTTCTTACATACCCCCTACTGGGGATGTGCCTGCAACCAAGGTACATGCCCTTGACTGGAATCGGTCCCCAGTCCGACGCTCTATCCACTGAGCCAAACCGGTTTCAGCAGTTATAATATTTTAAAATTTTACCCAGGGATTATCTTCTCCAGGAAGCCTGCCCTAAATACTCTGCTTTGGGTAAGTTGGTTGCACAGTATTAGAACACAGGTTATCAAACCAAATGATGATGTCTGCTACATAATTGTCTTTTACCATATTATCCTTCTTTCTCTACCACTAATTCATTGAAGGCAGGAATCATGCCTTATTAATCTTTGCCCCTCTGTGCCTTATACATAATCTCTGGCATATTTTATTATTTAAAAAAAAATTTTAAATAAATCTTTATTACTCAGATTATTACAATTGTTTCTCCTTTTTCTCCCCCAAAGCTCCCTACCACCCAATTCTCTTCCCACCCTCTGCCCTTACCCCCTTTTCCCCCAATTGTCTTCATCCATTGGTTATACGATTTCCTCCTAATAATTATTAGTCCACTCCCCTTCTTTGCCCCTGATTCTACTATATTCACCACTTTATTCTGTTCCTCAGATTTTTTTTTCCTTCTCTTTTTCTTTTTTTCCGTATATGAATTTCAAGTGGGACACTCTCTCTCATTTGTTTTTGTAGGGAAATACAACAGAGTGTCCTGTAGCTAATGGCTGCAGACTGTCCAAATGTCTCAGGACCAAACGAATAGAATCCGCTCCTCCTCGGTTCACACCGCCCCTCATCCCCCCCTGGTCTTACCGCTTCCCCGGGGCACACGGCTTTCCCGGTATACATGGCTCCCCGGGTCCCACCGCCCCCCTTGTGCACACGGCTCTCCCGGGGCACACGGCCCCCTGGGGCCACGGCTCACCCGGAGCAACTGAAATTTTTATTTGGGTTCATTTTAATTAATTTAATTTAAATAGTCACATGTGACTAATGACTACTGTAGAGATGCTAGCATGTTTTGTTTTGTTTTTTTGCTGCAAAAGTTTTTTTGCTTCCATTTGGTCCATAGTATGGGAGAGGGCTCCAGGGCTGCCTAGTGGCTACTGGGAGATGCTCAGGTACAATCCTGATACCAGGGGATGCAGAGGAAACCCTCAAGGTCTCTCTCTGGGCTCCAAAGATTTCTAATAATGCTTGAGGGTGAGCCTTTCGAAGGGATAGTCATCCAACCTGGGGGCCAGTCAGCCTGCGGAGGTTGTTAGGTAGTTGCCCTTCTTCTTGATGACTTTCACCTTCTCATCTAGGAAGTTGTTTTCCAGAAAGCTGCAGAGATGGGGGTCAGAACTCAGGGCATGCAGATCCAAAAGGGCCTGGTTAGAAAACACACAAAAGGGCTAAGGTTCAGGTTCTTGTTTGGACAGTTTCTGCAAGTCCTGAAAGAGGGTGGCCACCATGCTAGTTTTGCATTTTCAAGAGACTCTGTGTGCCCTTCAGTTCTTCCTTGGTCAACTCTCAGAAAAAATGACCCACACCCTCCAGAGCCACATAGTCATGGTTGAAATAGCCCAGAGAGAGGTAGATGCCAGAGGCCTGCAAATGCAGGTTGACCAGGTGGCCTCCACCTTGGTGGAAAAATTTTAAGGAATCTGGGAGCTCATGGTTGCTAGGAAATTGAAGTTAAGCTCAATAAGTAATGCTAACTGCTCTTGGAGGCAGAAGATGGTTCTGAAGGTTACAACCGGAAAAGAGGTTGGCAGGTGGTGGGAGTCTGGAAGAAGGGGCATCCTAGGTCTGTTCAGCTCAAACACTATTGAAGCAAGAGAAAGATCTGCAGGGCCGCTGAGTGCACTGCCGAGATACCAGTGTTTTTAAAAGATAGCAGACAGCCCAGGCAGTGTGGTACAGTGGCTGAGCATCGACCCATGAATCAGAAGGTCACGATTCCATTTCCGGTCAGGGCACATTCCCTGGTTTGCGGGCTTGATAACCAGTAGGGGGCATGCATAAGGCAGCTGATCAATGATTCTCTCTCATCATTGATGTTTCTGTCTCTCTTGCCCTCTCCTTTCCTCTTTGAAGTCAATTAAAAAATATATAAGTACATCTTTGAGTTCTGGGTTCAAATCCCATTTCTTCTGTGTTATTAGCTTGTAACCCAAGGAGAGATGCTTAAACTATACCTCTGGGTGTCCTTTTAGAGAAAGTGGAAAAGAGGGAGGGAAGGGGAAGGAAAGAGAGATCAATTTACACAGCTGGCCAAAACCGGTTTGGCTCAGTGGTAGAGCGTCGGTCTGCGGACTGGAAGGTCCCAGGTTCGATTCCGGTCAAGGGCATGTACATTGGTTGCGAGCACATCCCCGGTTGGGGGTGTGCAGGAGGCGGCTGGTCGGTGTTGCTCTCTCATCGACATTTCTGGCTCTCTGTCTCTCTCCCTTCCTCTCTGTAAAAAATCAATAAAATATTTTTAAAAATTTACACAGCTGTACGAGGGGCTAATAATGCCGGGTGTTGTTATGATAAGTAAGGTGGATGGAGCCTTGGGTGGAAGGAAGGAGTCATTTACCAGTGTCCTCAATGAACAAAACTGGCCACAAGTCTCTGGAAGAGGCAGAGGAGGCCCAGGGGAGGGATAACCTTTTCACATCTTGTGTTGTCTATTGTTGTAGTTGTATTAAGATCTCTCATTTACAGACAGTTCCTTTTACTTTTTCAATAGAATCTTTCACTTTAATTCTGAAAGGCAAAGACTATCAATTTGTCTTTGCAGGTGAGAAAACAGAGACCCAAAGAAAAGAAATCAATTGCCCCCAAAATGTTACCCTGAGGAGTTAACAGAGGAGAGAACAATGATCCTGTTGGTGAGGGGCCAAGGGCTCCTCTGTCCAGGCTGCAGGAAAGACCTCAAACTAGCACGTGTGCAAAAAAAAGCCTCTTCTCGGTTCTGTATCCTTCACATCTTCAACCAGCCATTAGTGTGACATCCGTCGTGGCATTGGCCTACTCACAAAAACGGGGAGCGAACCTGTTTTCTGGAAGGCAGCAACTGTAATCTTTGCCATCAGAGAATCCTATACTTGGCTCCCATATGACTGTGAAGAAATGCTTTTGTCTTGCTATCTCACCCTTTCTCTGGCTGAGTCTATAAATGCATGCTACTCCAGCACCAAGACATTTCAGCAGCTCTGAGCTTTACTGTAATCTTCGCACATCCATTTGTCTGCATCTTCATGCCTATAATTACTTAATTGCTTTCTTTTAATGCCCGTGAATAAGAGCTCTGTTATCTGAGAAAAGATCAGGAAAAACAAAACCGCGAAAGGAAAACACAGGAAAACCATTTTCCGCCTTGTGGTGCACAACCGCGCCCCCTGTCGACGGAGGCATGCCAGTTTAAAGGCACAGAAAGAAATTCTTCACAACTTGATTGAGGTATAACTGATGTGCCATGAATTTCACGATTTAAAATGTACGACTTGATGATTCGAACGTGTGTTTGTGCCTGTGAAACCGCCACAGCCAAGACAATGAATATTTCCATCACAGACGGCTTTCCCATTTTAACAGGGTGAGGTTTCCCAGTTCAAAACTATATGGTGGGGCTGGCCCCTGCAGGCCCATCTTGATTCCAATCTCTACCCTCCATTTGACCTCTACAGGGCTTTTCCTCCTTTCCAGTTACAGCTTTCCTCTTTCTGTTTAAGGCCAGCTCCTTTCCTGGTGCTCTGGTTTCCACTCCCTCCCCTCTTACCAGGTCCTTCCACTGTGGAGCATGCATCCCCTCTCCCTGTTGAATCATCCACTTCTTACCTACAGCTCTCTCTCTCTCTCTCTCTCTCTCTCTCTCTCTCTCTCTCTCAATCCTCTCATGAGGGTATTTTTAAAAATATATATATATTTTATTGATATTTTAAAAAGAGGAAAGGAGAGGGATAGAGAGTTAGAAACATCGATGTGAGAGAATCATCGACCAGCTGCCTCCTGCACACTCCCTACTGGGGATGTGCCTGCAACCCAGGTACATGCCCTTGACCGGAATCGAACCCGGGACCTTTCAGTCCGCAGGCTGACGCTCTATCCACTGAGCCAAACCGGTTTTTGGCTAGGGTATTTTTCCCATTGACTTTTAGAGAGAGTGGAAAGGAGGGAGGGAAGAGGAAGGAAAGAGAGATCGATGTGTCTCTTTGTTTTAAAAAAATATTTTTTATTACTTTTAGAGAGAGGAAAGGAGAGGGGTAGAGAGATAGAAACATCAATTGGCTGCCTCCTGCGCACCCCCTACTGGAGACTGAGCCCACAATCATATGCCCTGACTGGGAATCAAACCAGGGACTTTTGGTTCATGGGCCGGTGCTCAACCACTGAGCCACACCAACCAGGCTCTTTTCAATCTTAAAGATAAACAAAAACAAACAAAAAACTAAATATCGGTTCCCGCCTCCGCATTCCTTTCTTCAGTCACACATTGCTGTGTGTCCTGTCTTCTTGTCATGAAATAGTTGTCCAAAATTGCTCTCTCCTCCTCTCTCTTAAGCCATTCCCTTGCTCCCACCACACAGACACTGTTTTTGACCAGGTCACTTACTAAGCTCCCTGTGTTGCATCCAGTGGAACGGTCTGGTCTCAGAACTTATCATATGGGACACAGTCGACCACTCTATCCTTTATGAAATAGCTTAGCTTGGTTGTTTTTACAAAACTAATTGATGACTTTTTTAAAAAGAGTCAAACAATAAATAAAAGGATTAGGAGGCTCCGTCTAAACTCACCCTGTCTCACTGCTACAAACAGAGCCACAGCTGCAGGAAACCTCAGCTGATAGACGGCACGGAGCAGCCTCGGAAAGTCCCAGAAATTAGTCACTGAAGATTTCTAATTTTAGGGAAATCCTAGTTGCTCTATTATAGACACCATAGAAGCCAATAAATTGTTATAAACAAACACACAATCAGAGAAGGGCCTGCATTCAGCAACTCTTTGACTCCTGTCCTAACACTTGCCTTTAAAAATATATATTACTGATTTTAGAGATGAAGGAAGAGAGAAAGAGAGATATCTTTTTCACTTTAAAAAAAATCCTCACCCAAGGACCTGCCTATTGATTTTTAGAGAGAGGGGAAGGGTCAGGGGAGAGAGAGAGGAAGGGAGAGAGAAACATCGATGTGGGAGATTGGTTGCCTCCCATATGTGCCTGGACCAGGCATCAAACTTGCAACTTAGGTATGTGCCCTGAGCAGGAATCGAACCCACATCCTTTTAGTGCATGGGATGATGCTCCAACTAACAGAGCCACCAGGCCAGAACTGTTGTTTCACTTATTAATACATTCATTTATTGATTCTTATATGTGCCTTGAAGAAGGATTGAACTCGAAACATATGGGGGCAACGCTTTAACCGACAGAGCTACCCAGCCAGGGCAAGAGTTGCTTTAACTACTATCCTAGAGATGGCTGGTTCTACTTTACTAGTCCCTGTTGGTCTCGCCAGGCAAGGAAACCTGCCTGGGCATGACTTTCCTAATAGCCACCCACTGTGTTTCCCTTCCTAAAGCTTATAAGTGGGAGAATGACAGAAATGATGCATAGGCAGACCCAGTGGCTTTAAAGGTTTTTAGACACATACTAGTACATAAAAACAGTGTTCTCACAACCAGTGTTTTTACCCAAAATAAAGTACAAAACAGGAAATAAAAAATATTCCCAAACCCCACCACCTAGAGCAAGAGCCATAACAATTTAGGTGAGCATCCTTTAGACATCTTTATGCAGTATATACACATAGAATTGTATTTATAGTTTCACATACATGAAATCATGACTTACATGTTCTTCTGTAATTACTTTTTTCTTTTCTTTTTTATAATTTATTTTTTTAATAAAATTATTATCTGTGTACATATTTTACCATTGTGTAATGACTTTTTTCACTCAGAATGTACTGGATGGATATCCAAGCCAATAGCTATAGACTAACACCGTGGTTGCTCATGTTTGTCATCCATGCAGGATATTTATAAACCATGTTTTACTCAGCCAGTCTCCTATTGTTGAGCATTTAAGTTGTTTGCATTTTTTTGCATCATAAATGCACAACAATAAATATCCTGAGCTCAGGTTTTTGCTTTTGTCCAATTTTCTCCTCAGGCTGATCTCTAGAGTGGATTAGCTCAATACAATAGAATAAATGCTTTACATTTTGATACAATTAGGCTAACTTCCTTCCAGAAATGTTATACCGATTTATTTTCCCAGGATAGCTTTGCCCCATTATCACCAATATTAGGCTTTATTAATTTCTGATTTTAGATGTAGCTTTTTATAGATGGATTCTGTTTGTTTTATTAATTTGAGTATTTTTCTTTCATTAAGTTCACCTCATTCACATTTATTATTGTAATTATTGTGTAGAGTTTTAGTTCTGTAATCTTTTGTTTTCTATTTTTATGCTTCCTTGGCATAGCTTCATCTTTAATGTATTTCAGTAGATTCTCTGTGTTTCCTTTGGATTTTTTCCCTTCTGATAATTTTGAGGATATTTTGCCTGCATTTAGTTCTGTAAGTGGGCATTAGTGCCTTTCATTAGCTACTTAAATATGTTTTCCTCAAACGGTGCAGTATTTACTGCTCTCTAATAATAGCTAATCTTTATTGTGTGTTTACTTGCCCTCATAACAACCCTAAAATCATGTGTTTTCTTTCTTTCCTCCCACTAGCCCTTGTCTCCAGGCCTAAATCATCTAATCTGAGTGCTATGTGTACCCTAAAAATTCTTTTGGAAAGAAAAATCAACCCTGGTTGGGTCTGAGCTCAAAGATCCCCCCCCCCCCTCACACACACACACACACACACACACACACACACACACACACGTCCAATTGGGCAATGATGATTATTTCTGTCCTTCCCTCGACTGACAGTATCCCAAAGGCATTATTTTGTAACAAGTCAGAGTTACTCCAGTATAGGCTGCACTTTCACATAGGTAATCTCATTGGGTCCTCAGAGCAAGCCTGTAAAAAAACCTCTGCTCTCCCACGTTAATGACAAGAAAACAGGTTTAAAAAAAGAGTGTGTAGCCTGGTGGCGTGGTCAGTGTTGAGCATTGACCTATGAACCAGGAAGTCACGGTTTGATTCCTGATCAGGTTGCACGCTCAATCCCCAATGTGGGGTGTGCAGGAGGCAGCCGATTAGATTCTCTCTCATGATTGATGTTTCTATCTCTCCCTCTCCCTTCCTCTCTGAAATCAATAAAAATATATATATTTTTAAAAAGAATGTGTGTGATTTGTCTTTGTGACAAAGAGCTCTTAGTACTCTGTGGGAGCACTCAGCCAGTGTCCTTTAACTGATAGCCACATTTATAAAGAAGAATAAAACAGTCAACATCAAGACAACCCAAAACACCAAATTGAAATTCTTTAGGCCCTTGCCCAAGAATACACTTTTAACAGTATGCTATTTAACTCTTATCTCTCTGTTAAGAGAAGTTATATTTATGAAAATTGCTTGGAGTTTATAGAAGTCCATCCATCTCTCTAGATTTGTAAAAGGGATTGCTCAAATTTTATGCAGGATGTTAATAACCATTACATGAAAGTATTGTCAATTAAGGAGGTAAAACACTGAGTTAAAGTTGCTACCAGAAAGTGCTCAAAGAGTTGCTTTTTAAAATGTATATATTTTTGTATTGATTTCAGAGAGAAAGACAGAAGGGAGAGAGAAACAGAAACATCAGTGATGAGAGAGAATCACTGATAGGCTACCTCCTGCAGGCCCCACACTGGAGATCAAGCCTGCAACCCGGGCATGTGCCTTTCCCGGAATCAAACCCAGGACAATTCAGTCCACAGGCCAACATTCTGTCCACTCAGCCAGACAAGCTAGAGCAAGAATTGCTTTTAATAGGCCAGTGTGCACTCTGAATGTATAAGAAGAGATTACATGCAAACTTATTTGACTTCTATTAATGTCTAATAGGATACTAGACAATGATGAGTGGGAAAACCATTTCCATCAAAACCCCAACTAATTATTAAGGGAAGAAAAAGTAAATTCATGTTTGCCAAGTATAAAGCAAGTTTTTGGGAAAAAGAGAAAATATTCCATTTATTTGCTTTCAAAATTAAGAACAAAAAACATAAACAATTTAAGTGAAAAGGTGAGCCAGTGTTTGTTGGCCACTTACTCATGTTGGCTGTTTCAATTACTTTTATCTCCTGTAATCCTGACAAGCCTGCGGTAGGCTTCTTTGCCCCGCTGCACAGGTAAGGAAACTGAATCTTAGAGGGGCTGATAATTTGCTCAAGGTCCTCAGTACTTGGAAGTGAGAAACTAGGACTTGAATCCCTGTCCATATGATCTGAAACCTGTACTCTTTCTTCTATATCATTTTTCAAATAAACTATTTTTAAATGTTTTTCAGGTCATGACACAGCCCACCATTTTCATAGGAGTTGCTCACTGTCTCATGGGGCGGGGGGGCAAGCCTGGGTTCTGTAACAAATTAAACAGCCACCGTGTCCAACAAAAGCAAAGGCCACACCACCAAGAAGCACCCCCAGAAGGCAACATGTAATGTGCTTGTCATGTTTGACCAGTCATAGATTCAGGAGTTTAGAGAGGCCTTCAACATGATTGATCAGAACCGAGGTTTCATTGACAAGGAAGTTTGCATGATGTGCTTCCTCCTCTAGGGAAGAACCCAGCGGACTCCAGGGCCTGTAGGTTTCACCACGTTCTTCACGACGTCTGGTGAGAAGTTAAATGGCACAAATCCTGGAGATGTCATCAGCAGTACGTTTGTTTGCTTTGACGAAGGAGCAACTGGCACCACTCAGGAAGATTATCTGAGGGAGCTGCTGACAGGGATGGGGGGTAGGTTTACAGACAAGTAAGTGGAGGAGCTGTTCAGAGAAGCACCCATTGACAAAAACGGAAGTTTCAAGTACACTGAGTTCATAAGCATCTTTAAACATGGAGCTAAAGATAAAGATGATTGAAAGAACTTCAGCTAAAACCGACAAATTGCTTTGTCTTACCCTGTATTATTTCCTGACACATCCCCCACCGTCATAGACAGAACTGTTGCACGCGACTTCGTTTCTTTCATAGCTTTGCCTCTTTGTTTGGATGGATTTATTATTCTAGACCTTTCTGTCACTTAGCGCTTATATAATCAGAATGGGGTGAGTCTGTAAATTGTGTTGAAAAAGAGATTGCAAGTAAAAATCAATAAATATAGAAAAAATAAAAATGTTTTTCAATATTGGAAAGTTAAGGGGAAAGAAATAGAGAGATGACAAGAAAGAAAATGAGAGGAGAGACAGAAGAAAAAAAAAAAGCAAAAAAAGGAAAAGCAGAAAGAGGGACCAAGAAAGAAACCCTTGTTGATTTGTCTTAAGATAGAGACATGAAATATACAAAGAAAGAAAGGCACAGAAATAGATATGTATTTTTTTTTTAACATTCAAACACAATTTCTAGAGTTTTACACACAGAGATACACAGAAGCTGATGTTTACACACAGATATCCATCCCTCTTTTAAAAACGTAGGCCTTTACAAAAAAAAATGGATGCCTTTGAGGAGAGGCAAGAAATATTCAAAGCTCCAAAACCGGTTTGGCTCAGTGGATAGAGCGTCAGCCTGAGGACTAAAAGGTCCTAGGTTTGATTCCCTTGAAGGGTATATACCTTGATTGTGGGCACATATCCAGTAGGGGGTGTGCAAGAGGCAGCTAGTCGATGTTTCTCTCTCATTGATGTTTCTGACTTTCTATCCCTCTCCCTTCATCTCTGTAAAAAATTAATAAATATATTTTTTAAAAAGAAATAAATATTCAAAGTGATGAAAAGCAAGGACCTATAACCGAGTGCTCATTTAGAACCAAAGGATATATTAAGAGCTTCCCAGACAAAAAAGGATAAAAGAGTTCATCACCACCAACAGAGTTTTACATGAAATGTTAACAGCCCTGGTTATGTGGCTCAATAGTTGAGCATCAACACATGAACCAAGAGATTACTGGTGTGATTCCAGCAGCCGACTGATATTTTTATCTCTATTCCTCTCTAAAATAAAACATTTTTAAAAAAAGTTAAAGGGTCTTCTTTAAGAAAAAGATAAAAAAAATATGAACAATAAAATGATAATAAATACATATCTATCAACAATTAAGCCCTAGCTGGTTTGGCTCAGTGGATAGAACGTCAGCCTGGGGACTGGGGAGTCCCGGGTTCGATTCCAGCCAAGGACACATGCCTGGGTTGCGGGCTTGATCCCCAGTAGGGGGCATGCAGGAAGCAGCCAATCAATGACTCTCTCTCATCATTGATGTTTCTCTCTCTCCCTCTCCCTTCCTCTCTAAAATCAATAAAATATATTTTAAAAACAACAACAATTGAATCTAAAAACAAAATAGCCCTAGCTGGTTTGACACAGTCGATAAGAGTGTCATCCTGTGGACTGAAGGGTCCTAGGTTTGATTCTGGTCAAGGGCAGATGCCCAGGTTGCAGGCTTGATCCCAAGTGGGGGCATGCAGGAGGCAGCCAATCAATGATTCTCTCTTGTCATTGATGTTTCTATCTCTCTCGTCCTCTCCCTTCCTTGCTTAAATAAATGTTAAATAAATAAATAAATTTTTAAATAAATGAACAAACAGAACAGAGATGGACTCATAGATACAGAGAACATTTTGAAGGTTTCCAGACAAGAGGGAAATTGGGGGGAATGGATGAAAAAGGTGAAGGGATTAAGAAGTACAAATTGGTTGTTACCGAATAGTCATGGGGATGTAAAATACAGCATAGGGATAGCCAATGATATTCTAATAACTATTTATGGTGATAGATGGAAATGAGATTTATTGGGATGATCGCTTAGTAAGTTATATAATATCTCATCACTGGAGTGTACACCTTAAACTAATGTAATATGTGTTTCAACAGTAATTGAAAAATAAAAAATGATTTTTAAATGTAGGTCTTTGAATTAGTAATCTCAAAAGTGAACAGCTAAAATATTTTTATTGCTATCTCAAGTTGGGAAGTAAACAGATGTTCTTCAAGTCATGTCTTTCTGAATTTTGATTAGAAAAATATCTACTGTTATTCTTAGGAAATAGAGAATGTCAGCCCTGGCCAGGTAGCTGAATTGGTTAGAGAATTGTTCTGATACACCAAAGTTGGGATTTGATCCCCTGTCTGGGCACATACAAAAATCAACTAATGAATGCATAAATAACTAACAAATTGATGTCTCTCTCTCTCTCAAATCAATAAACTTAAAAAAGAGAGAGAGAGAATGTCACATTCTACAGGAGAAAATGGTTCCAGAAAATCATTCCTATCTTGTGGGTTCTTACAATATCACTAATAAAGATTTTTAAAGCCAAATGCTATCATTTAGATTATATCTCATCTGACATTTGCTTTGTGTATTAGATGGAATTAAGATAAGAGACAAATCTGGCCTGGGAGTGGAAAGGAATTCTTTTTCCCTTTCCTAAAATATTTGGTTTGCACATAAATAATGTGCCTTGTAGCATACAGAATGACATTTCAGATTTAGTCTTTTGATATGAGACTGTTCATTTTTGTTGTTCCTTTATAATAAAAGCTCTTTGGAGATGGGATGGAAATAGTGAATCCTAGAGATTTGTCTAAAGACATGTTAAACACACACACAATTTGATAGAAAATAACTTTGTTAAAATAAAGAATTAACAAAAACTAGATCTTCACGTATTTGTAACATTTTAGGCATCATGGACTGACTTTACAACTCCACACATAGTCAGAATAGTTGCCTCTTTTCTTTTTTATTTTAATTCCCGATATGTTTTTAGCTAGTTTTTTTTTTTTTTAAAGCTATTTGTAGGTTTCCCCATAGGTTTACCAGTTCCCTTGCTCACAATTGCTTTTGGCACCCACTCCTTCCTTCAGAGTTCGGTTTCTTTCTTCCTAAGTATATAATTTAATAGCTCGTTCAGCAAGAACCTGTAAAAAGTAAACTTTCAGTCTTTTCATGTCTGGAATTTTTTTTTCTTTTTCTGAGTGGAGGGACGAGGAGAAGACGCCCACATGGACCCTGGGCTCAGGGCAGTTTGAGCAGTGTCACTGTCTGACTGTTTCATCAAGAGTACTGACTACTTTTCCCTGAGACTGTCAAATAAAATAAAAAAAAATGACAGCAGCTAACACAACAATAGCCATCTGATGTGACTGAATCAAAATTATACCTATTTCTTTTTTTAAAAAATATATATATTTTATTGATTTTTTTTTTTACAGAGAAGAAGAGACAGTGATAGAGAGTTAGAAACATTGATGAAAGAGAAACATCAGCTACCCCCTGCACACCAACCAAGGTACATGCCCTTGACCGGAATCGAACCTGGGACCTTTCAGTCCGCAGACCCACACTCTATCCACTGAGCCAAACCATTTTCGGCTATACCTGTTTCTTTAGTCAGATCAGAAAAAAAAATATTTTTGTGTGTCACAGAATTTTAATAATTAGTTTATTTGGGTCGTGAGCTAAAAAAAAAATGTTTAAAATTGCTGACCTAGAATATCAGCTCTTCTATTCTCTCACTCAAGAAATTTCCAGGGGAGCTTGGCCAGTGTGGCCCAGTGGTTGAGTATCGACCTATGAACTAGGAGGTCGAGGTTGAATTCCTGGTCAGGGCATATACCCAGGTGTCTCGATTGATCTCTAGTATGGGGCGTGCAGGATGCAGCCAATCAATGATTCTCTCTCATCATTGATGTTTCTATCTTTCTCCCCCTCTCCCTTCCTCTTTGAAATTAATAAAAATATATATTAAAAAAAAAAAGAAATTTCCAGCCAAAGCCGGGCACATCCCCAGTAGAGGGTGTGCAGGAGGCAGCTGGTTGATGTTTCTCTCTCATCGTTGTTTCTAGCTCTCTATCCCTTTCTTCTCTGTGGGAAATCAAATAAAATATATTTTTAAAAGAAAAGAAAGAAAAAGAAATTTCCAGGAGATCATTTGAGATCTTGATCCCCAGCATATGTTATCAGTTTGGCTCAAATAAACTCATAAAAATTCTCTATAGGTTTGGATGTTTTAAAGAAAGTTATTTTTAAATCTCTTTAGATTGTTCTAATATCTTGAATTTTGGAGATATATTTTTCCCATTTGTTGTTTCTACCTCTCCCTGTTTTAATCTCCCTCTTAGCGATGTACTTCCTTATGTGATTTGTAATTTTTTACTTTGAGCTTATCTGCAGTAGTGTTTTTTCCTGTGAGGTTGTGTGCTGTGGTTTTTGAAGGTGTTTTCAAATAGGTCGGTTTGACAGTTTGCTGCTGCAGGTTTCACTAATTATGGGAAAGTTTTTATGTTTCATTTTTAGTTCAAGATCTCTGTATTAGATGCCAAATTGTGTGTGTGTGTATGTGTGTGTGTGTGTGTGTGTGTGTGTGTGTGTGTGTGGTGTGGTATATGACTAAATTAGGGCTTTCATCTAGTGTTATGTAGGCACAGAATCAGTAGAATGGACTTCAAAGTTTTAAAATGTCTCATTTTTCTTAAAGTAGTTTTCAGTTCCATATTTCAATTTTGTTTCAAAGCAGTAAAAACTGAGCTCTTACTTTCATTCATTTACCTTGTAAAAAGTAGAGTGTGCTGTTTTAAATTAAGTCAACAGTTCAATACTAAGGGTTTTTTTTCATGCCTTCTCTATCAGCTGTTGCTGTTTTCTCCTCCAGAATGAAAGGCACTGAGACTTGAAGAAAGGGCTTCTTGTCTGTAATTTACAGACTTGATTGGAAAACACTGTGAATTATCCTTGCCCTGAATAAATTTTAATGATTCACTGCTTGTTGGGGATTTAGAAACTATTGATTCATGTTCTGCCCTAGGAGATGCTGCCTCTTTCTGCTGAGGGCTGGGTTTGGGTTTCCACTCTGCCAACAGGCAGACCATTGCCCACTTTTTTATCTAGGGTGCATGGAAATTTTCCTGAGGTCTGGCAGGCAAAGTTTTGATACAGAGTTACATTATATATACATCTTTTCCTCAAATGTTACCCAATTAGACCAAACATTCCAGAGAAGTGAGAGGTTTTGCTATTATCAGATAACTAGAGGCCTGGTACACAAATTCATGCACCGGTAGAGTTCCTCTACCTGGCCGAGATCAAGGCCTATGGGGGGGGGGCGCTGGCCATCTGGAGGGAAAGACCATGGGAGGTTGGCTGGCTACCCCCTGATTGGGCCAATTGGGGGGTCCGGCAGCTGTGGGGAGAGGCTGTGGGAGATTGGCCGGCCCGGAGCAGGGGTTGGCTGTAGAAATGCACTGACCACCAGTCACTATAATGTGCACTGACCACCAGGGGGCAGACGCTAGCGTCTGGTTATTCTGATCATTCTAGTCATTCAGTTGTAATGGTCACTTTGTCTTTTATATATAGATAGAAATGTTTGAGACCTGCACTATTTAATAAGGAAGTCACTAACACATAAGTGACACTTGAAGTGTAATCAGTTCAAATTGAGATGCATTGTAAATGTAAGATACAGTGTTTTGGGGAAAAAAAAGTAAAATGTTAATGATAATTATATACACTGAGTGGCCAGGTTATTATGATCTCTGAACGCATAATAATCTGGCCACTCAGTGTATATCCTATATAATAAAAGGCTAATATGCAAATTGTCTCCTTGACCAGGAGTTGACCAGCAGGCAGGCCAGCCAACCGCTCATGTCCCCTCCCCCAGGCAAGGCTGGCCGGAGCCCACCCATGCATGAATTCATACACTGGCCTCTAGTATGTGTGTGCCATATATATGGCACGGAAAGGGAGAAAGACAGGTTCCTGAGGGGAGGAGCTGGGGATTAAGAAATTAGAGAAAGAAAGAGACAAGAGGCAGAAATAGATTCAAGCTGGGTGCCGGGTGGCTTCCTGTCCTCTGATGGAGAGACAGTCACACTCACCTCAGACAACAAAGCGTATTTATTGGTTTCCAAAAGGGATTTTAAGGTCAAAAGGAGTTTCGGGTGTGCCCAGATCCTATTCATCAAGATCCGGGTAAACTCCTCATTTTTTGGTACAAGATTTAGCATAATAAGACCTGGGCCGAGTGAGCTCTGCTCTCGGTGGGCTTCCCTCACTTGCCATGGCGGTGGCGGCTGCGGTGGTGGTGGCGGCTCTGACGGCTCCATTTACACTGTAGTTTTAAAATCCACATGGCAGCAGTGGCACTTTTCCTTGGGGGCTTGGCAGAGGTTCTGACCCGGCCAGGCAGCAGGACTGACGGGCGAAGGGCTCACTGGGGCCGCGAATGGAAGGCACTACGCCAGCTCCTCACTAGCACGTCGGGCATGTGGCTCTTCCGGGTCCCACCACTCCCTCAGGGCACATGGCTCTCCCGGGTCCCACTGCCCCCCTTAGGTATATTACTCTTTATTTCAGTCAGTGTATGCTTAATTTCTGGCTGGTCCTTTCCCTTTATTTATTTATTTATTTATTTATTTATTTATTTATTTATTTATTGCATTCTCACTAAGATCCTTGAAGGTCTCACTGAGTTCCTCAGAGATTTCTGGAAGATTCTTGAGTAACCTTATAACTGTGGTTTTGAACTCTATATCCAGTAGTTTGCTTTCTTCCATTTGTGACATGTTTCTTTGTCTCCACATTTTGGCTGCTTCCCTGTTTCTATTTATTGGGTAGCTGATATGTCTCTTTGAGTTGATAGAGTAACCTTGTGTAATAGGTGTCTTATTAGGGCCCACGGGCTCAGCCTCCCCAATCAGCTGAGTGGACATTCGTGGTGCACCCCTTTGTGGGCTGTGTGCACAGTCTTTTTGTAGTTGAGCCTTGATTGTTGTTGGTATCACTGGGAGGAATTGACTTCCAGGTCAATTGGCTGTGAGGACCAGCTGTGTCTACAATGGAAGAGCTGCTGTGCAGGAGACACCTTTATGGGGTAAGACTTGCTTCTTTGGGGCTTTGGTCCTCACTGAGTCTGCCCCTTGAGTGTGTCACTTATGAATGTGAAGAGTTATAATCTGGTATGGTCTTACACTGACCACTGGGTACTCTGACTCTTGGATCTCCAAGGAGCTGCACAGTCAGCCACTGCCTGGGTCGACCCAGCAGGAGCTACAGAGAGATCTGTAGATTCCTCCTCTTTGTATAGGGTTTGGAAATGCCCAGAGGAGGCCCATCTGTGAAACAAGGCAGGCTGGTGCTGGTGCGGCCTTGGGCCTTCTTTTGATAGCTTTGGGGCTCCCTGGCCCAGCTGCAAGCTTGTTTGCAGGATTTAGGCTGAGAAAGGACAGGCTATTCATATGCAAAAGCCATTGCCCACAGCTTGGGTGGGGTTGTAAATTGAGTAGGGTGGGGTCTCAGGGAATCTCCAGGGCAGAGCAAACAGTAATGACTGCCAGTCAGCCCTGCACCAGGGAGGTCCCAGCACAGGAACAATGACTGTTGTGAGCACCTCCATCTGGAAGAAAGCTGCCCCTGTGTTCCTGCCCCAATGCCAGACAGTCCAGTTTCTCCCATTATCTGTTTGGTTCCCCCAGAGCTTCACCTTGTCTTGACCTCAGAGCAAGTGGGAGCTTATATCTCCTTCCTGATTAAAAAAAGTGATACACCAGGATGCCAACTTATTCCTTACCTCCACACTTCCTACCAGTCTTGATGCGCTTTCTTCTTTACTTCTCTAGTTGTAGTACTTCCACACAGCCAGCTTTCCCATGGTTCTGAATGATAGTTGTTATGTATTTTAGTTGTAATTTTGATATGGTTGTGGGAGGCAGCAACTACAGGTGTTTACCTATGCTGCCATCTTGGTTCTCTCTCTATGGGTAGATTTTTATGGTACATAACTTATTTCTCAACTAGGGGCCTGGTGCACAAATTCGTGCACCAGTGGGGTCCCTCAGCCTGGCCTGCAGGATTGGGCTGAAACCAGCTCTTTAACATCCCCCAAGGGGTTCCAGATTGCAAGAAGGCACAAGCCAGGCTGAGGGACCCCCAACAATGCAATATCAGGGCTGGGGAGGGATACAGGAAGTTGGCCAGCAGGGGAGGAACTGTAGGAGGGCTCCAGGGCATGTCCATCCCATCTTGCTCCTGTCTTGCTCTGTCCCCATCAGCCAGACACCAGCAGCAAGCTAACCTACCAGTTGGAGCATCTGCCCCCTGGTAGTCAGTGCACATCATAGTGAGTAGTTGAGTGGCATTAGCATATCATTAGCATATTCACTTTGATTGACTGAACAGACAACCAGATACTTGGCATATTAGGCTTTTATTATATAGGATAACACTTATTTTTAAAAAGGAAACATGACAAATGTGTCAAACACAACTTCTATTGTTAAATGTTTTCCTGGAAGGCCTAATACAGTGGATGGCAAACTGCGGCTTGGGAGCCACATGCAGCTCTTTGGCCCCTTGAGTGTGGCTCTTCCACAAAATACCACAGCCTGGGAAAGTCTATTTTGAAGAAGTGGCATTAGAAGAAGTTTAAGTTTAAAAAATTTGTCTCTCAAAAGAAATTTCAATAGTTGTACGGTTGATATTTGGCTCTGTTGACTAATGAGTTTGCTGACCACTGGCCTAATGCAATAAGATAAAAAAAATAAATTAATTAAAGGTAAAACTTTTTTTGAGAGAGAGAGAGTGGGGAGAGAGAGAGTGAGAGTGAGAGTGAGAGAGAGAGAGAGAAGGAGAGAGAGAAACATTGATCGGTTGCCTGCTGAATAAGACCCCACTGAGGACAGAACCCAGACCTAGGTATGTTCCCTGAATAGAAATTGAACCAACAACCTTTTTGTGTATAGGATGATGTGACAACCAACTGAGCCATCCTGCCAGGGCCTCATACCTTTTAAATCCTCTCTCCTTTTTCCATTTTGTCTCTAGACAGCTGATCTGCTTCCTGTTACTATACTTCTGTTTGCATTTTGTATAATTTTATACAAGTTGATTCAAACAATATGTGTTCTTTTTTTCCCTCTGGTGCTGTTCATTCATCATGATTATTTTGAGATTCACCTATTTTGTTGTATATATCAGTAGTCCATTCCCTTTTTATTGCTGAGTAGTATTCCATTATGTGGATATATCAAAATTTTAATTTGCTTATCCATTCATCTGTTGATGGACATTTGAGCTATTTCCAGGTGTTTTTTTTGTGTGTTTTTTGTTTTTGCTATTACAAATAATTCATCTATAAACATTCACATGCAGGTTTTGTATGAATATATGCTTTCATGTCTTTCAGACAAACACCTAGGAGTGGATTTACTGGGCCATACAATAACTATTTATCTATTCTAAGCTTTGGCTCTACATCTAAAAGTATCACCTTGCCCTAGCTTGTTTGGCTCAGTGGATAGAGGTCAGCCTGTGGACTGAAGGGTCCCAGGTTTGATTCCTTCCAAGGATACATTCCCAGGTTGTGACCTTGATCCCAGTAGGGGTGTGCAAGAGATAGCCAATCAATGATTTGCTCTTATCATTGATGTTTCTCTCTCTCTCTCCCCCTCTCTCTCTTCCCTTCTGAAATCAATAAAAATATATTTTAAAATAGTTTATATAAAAGTATCACCTTTATTTTCTTTTTATTTACCCTGAACAATTTAATATTGTTTTATTTTTATTTTTAAACATTATATTAAAACATCTATTTTAGCCCTGGCCAGTTTGGCTCTGTGGAAAGAGCGTCAACTTGGGGACTCAAGGGTTCCAGGTTCAATACCAGTCAGGGGCATAACCTTGGTTGTGGGCACATCCTCAGTTGGGGCTATGCAAGAGGCAACTGATTGATGTTTCTCTCTCACTGATTTTTTAAAAATATATATTTTTTATTGATTTTTTACAGAGAGGAAGGGAGAGGGACAGAGAGCTAGAAACATCGATGAGAGAGAAACATCGATCAGCTGCCTCCTGCACACCACCCACTGGGGATGTGCCCACAACCAAGGTACATGCCCTTGACTGGAATTGAACCTGGGACCCTTCAGTTCACAGTCCAATGCTCTATCCACTGAGCCAAACCGGTTTAGACTCATTGATGTTTCTAACTCTTTCTTCCTCTCCCTTCCTCTCTGTAAAAAAAATCAATAAAATATATTAAAAACAAAACAAAAACAACAAATATCTATTTTATCCCCAAACAACTAAGAAACAAAAATTATAGTCTGGTATTTCTTCTCTTTTGGGTAAGCACCCACATGGGAAATTGTAAGGGCTGATGTGGTTCCATCGCCAAAGCCAATTTACTCCTATAGGAGGCAGTAGTAAACACACAACCACACCTAGGGGTGCAGGGTAGGAGTGTGCAGAAAGAAGGGAGCTGGTAATCGTACTAATTCAAAGAAATAACTTCGTAATGGTGGAATTTCAGAGGCTATAGGGCAATGGTTCTTAACCTTTTTAATGCTGAGACCCTTTAATACAGTTCCTCATGTTGTGGTGACCCTCAACCATAAGTTTATTTTTGTTGCTAATTCATAACTATAATTTTGCTACTGTTATAAATCATAATGTAAATATCTGTGTTTTCTGAGGAACTGTAGAGCCTGACCATTGGAAAACACAGATATTTACATTGAAATTCATTAACAGTAGCAAAATTACAGTTATGAAGTAGTAACAAAAATAATTTTATGACTGGGGGTCACCACAACATGAGGAACTGTATTAAAGAATCTCGGCATTAGAAATGTTGAGAACCACTGCCATAGGGGTTGTCATTTCTGGAGTGTGGATGAAAATGAACAAGTTAACTTTGGTCTAGAAAGTGAGCCAGCCTAGAGAAATTCTGGGAGGCTGTCAGGAAATAGGCAAATCACTCAGAATGACAGGAATACTGAGAAGACAGTCTTGTGCCACTATCTACCCCTTTTCCTGACATTCTGTTTCCTGTTTTGTTTTGTTGATGTGTGTGTGTGTGTGTGTGTGTGTGTGTTTTGTTGTTGTTGTTTTTTGTTAATCATTGACTAAGGATATTTTTTCCATTGATTTTTAGAGAGGATATAAGGGAGGGTAGAAGGGAGGGAGGGAGGGAGGGAGGGAGACTGAGAGAGAGAGAGAGAGAGAGAGAGAGAGAGAGAGAGAGAGAGAGAGATTGGTTGCTTCCCACAGGAGCCCTGATTAGGTGACTAGGGTAGGGATGGAACCTGCAGCCCAGGTGTGTGCCCTTGACTGAGAATTGTACCCAAGACCCTTCAGTGTGAGGGCTGCCACTCTAACCATTTAGGAACACCGCCCAGGGCTGTTTCCTGTTTTTACCCACTTTTTTAAAAAAACAGATCCAGTTTCTTTTAATTTTGTGCATGCATTAAGATATACATAACAGCCTGGCCCATGTGGCTTAGTTGGTTGAGCATCGTCCTATGCAACAGGAGGTCAGTGGGTTGATTCCCAGTCAGGGCACATGCCTGGGTTCCGGGTTGTGAGTGTGCAGGAGGTGGCCAGTAGATTTTCTAATTCTCTTTCCCTTTCCCTTCCTCTTTCTGAAATTTATAAAAAAATATTTTTAAATAAAAGAATACATAATATAAAATAAACCATTTTCATTGGTTCAGTGACATAAAATTTATTTATGATGTGCAACCATCACCACTATATATTTGCAGAATTTTTAAATCATTCTAAATAGAAACTCATTAAATAATAGCTCTCCATTCCTTTGTATCTTCTGTCTCAGAATTTACTCATTCTAGGTACCTCATAAAAGTGAAATTATACAGTATTTGTCCCTTTGTACCAGGCTTATTTCACTTAGCAGAATGTTTTCAAGGTCACCCATGTTGTAGCATGTATCAGAATTTCATTTCTTAAGGCTGACTGACATTCCATTGTATGTATATACCACATTTTGTTTATCTATTCATCTGTTGATGAAACTTGTATTGTTTCCCTCTTTTGGTTGCTTATTTCATGTCTTTAAAAAAAGTATTTTCCCCTGGCCAATGTGGCTCAGCAGACTATTTGGCTTTTCCAGCTTTCTTTTCTTTTTTTTAAATTTAAATTATTTATTGTTTAAAATATTACATAAGCCTTCTTTTCTCTCATTGACCTTTCCCCTGCCATCCCCAACCCCTAGAATATGCCCTTACCACCTCACTGTCTGTGTTCATTGGTCATGCTCATATGCATGTATACAGTTCTTTGGTTGATCTCTTATCCCTTCACCCCCTGCCTTTCCTCATAGGTTGTGACAGGAATACAAATGTCTATTTGATGCTTCTCTGACTCTGGCTCTGTTTTTGTTCATCAGTTTGTGTTGTTTATTATATGTAGAACGCTTCCATACAGTATTTTATTGTTGCTATATTTCCTCTTGATTCTTGCATATGTTGTTGATTTTCTCGTCCATTCAGTTTATGAACTGTATGACCCTTATTTTGAGTTCTTTTTCTGATATTTTGCATACCTCCTTTTCATTTAGTTACTTTTCTGGTGATTTCTCCTTTTCTTTCCATTTGGGGTTGTTCTCCTGTGTCTCCATATCTGTTCTCACCAAAGGATCTAGATGTTGAGTCACTTGGGGCCTGTTGCTGCAGCAGTGGGCTTGATGGTGGTGATGGCAGCTGCTCCTTGGGTGGTCTTGAGTGGCAGCTGCTCATTGGGCAGTCATGGGCAGTGGCTGTTCCACACGTGATCACAGTGGCTGCTGCTGGCATGGCTTTTTTGCAGTCACTGCTGTGGCTGCTCCTTGGGCCGTCATTAAAGTGAAGGTTTCCAGATACTCTAGCCCTATTTTCTTATGTTCTTATGTCTTTGATGAGGAATTAAGGATTCCAACCAAGGCTACAGAAGACACTGAGAGTTGTCTGGCAGAAGGCACTAGCCAGTGTCCTGAAGCTGATCATTATCTCAGTTTACTTTTTCTTAAGACCAGGTTTACTTCAATCACCTCTCTTTCCACAAATGTTTGATGGCTCCCCCTAACTGTTTAGAAGCATGCTAGTGGGTATTCCATGGAAAAATAGTTCTGTGGTCTGATGAATCTGGTAAACGCTATTTTAACACAGTTAAAAAAAAGATTTCTTCAAAGTGGAAGAGCTAGTCTTTAAAGTGGCAATATGCTAAGCATCAAGGTAAAATAGGTCCAAATCTGTAAGACTATTTTAATCCCATCTGAGGATATGTTTATTCATTTTAGAGAGAGAGAGAGAAAGGGAGAGACAAGAAGAAATGATGTGAGAAACACCAATTGGTTGCCTTCTCATATGCACCCTAATTAAGGATTGAACCTGAAACTTTTTAGTGTAGTGGAGGATGTTGCAACCAACTGAGCCACCTGACCAGGGCTGTAAGAATTTCAACTGGGTCACCTGGCCAGGACTGTAAGAATTTTTATGAGTTCATTTGAGTCAAACTGACAACAACAGCCAGGAAACAACATCTCACTGGATTGAGAAAATGCTCCAGAAAATAGCTGTTTTGCACCTTATTTTATACATTAGAATCAAATGAGAAGATGTAAGGGGACTATAAGAAATCCATTGGTGATAAGTTAGGGAGGCAGGATAAAACATAGTGTGGAAATCGCTGAGATTGGATAAAAAGTAAAAGGGATACTTTTTTTAGTTTTTTTGGGCATAGGATAGTTAACAATGAACTCTTACAGCGCATAGAGATGGTATGTGGAAGGAGATAACAATGAGGGATTCTCCGGTCTCTTGCACCTGTTTTGCCCTGAGAGGTCTAGAAAAGGATTACCCTGACATTGCAAAAGTATGTTATCATAGATATACTAAAAGATAATAGATATGGTCAGTAAAGACTGACCTTTGTCAAAGGAGATAACCAGCCGAGGACTGGGCTACTTGCCATGACTCACCTTTAGTTAGGAAGTTTTAATTTCAGACCATCCTATGTAGTTACTTTAGGTCTCTTGAGTTTGTAAGGCTTCCCATGCATGCCTCCCCTGTGCCTGTCAGTATGTGGCCCTTTTTTTTGTCCCACGAGACAAGTGGAATAAGGAAACTAAGATAGATAGTTAAACGTCCAAGCAGCTTATAGCCATTTAGTTAGTAAATTGCAAAATCCTGTCTTCCCGGAACCAAAAACACTTATGTGTGTCATTTGGGCACATCTGCATAAAACTGATGAATATTCTATTGAGATCCTCCCTGAAGATCTCTCTTAAATTCCCAGCCTTTAAAACCCTTGGAAAAAAAAAAAAGTTCCAGCACCTACCCTCCCTCCCAGGAGCACTCCCTCACTTTCCCCTTCCTCCTTTCCTCCCCCCACAGGCATAAATCCCTTAAACACTAAAGGACCCCCAAGGCTAGCAACCGGGGAGCAATGGGCAGCAGCAATTCCTCTTGGACTAACCTTCTGACCTTGTCCCTAAGGCTCCCTTTCTTTCTGACTTTAAAAATATGTTTTTATTTTAGAGCGAGAGGAAGGGAGAGGGAGAGAGATAGAAATATCAATTGGCTGCCTCCTGCACGCCCTCTATCAGGGATCAAACCCAAAACCTGGGCATGTGTCTTGACTGGGAAACCAACCAGCATCAAACCAGTGTCTTCTTGGTGCCTGGAACAGCACTCAATCAACTGAGCAACACCAGCCGGGCTTTTCTGACTTCTCGGGGAGCCAATGCAGCCCAGCCTAGGCTCACTCCCTGACTTAGTCCCCCTCCTGTTGCTTCTTCTGTTCTAGGCCCTTCTTTATTTCATTGTCTCCAGCTTAAATAAACGTCCTCTAAAAATCACCTGATATCGTCTTGTGACGTCTCTCCTACAAGAGCCCACATACTATTGGCTGGCTGTAGACAGTAACACATATGGGAACTTCTAAGTGGGTAGGGAGAGAAGATGTGTAGTTCTCAGTTTATTTTGACAATGCAGTCTTTCTTTTGAGGAACTCTATTGATATTCTTGAAATGATACCATTGTAATTAACTAGTTATTAATAGCAGGAAAGGAGCAAAGGGAAGGTGAAATATACTAGGCCTGTCATTTGGAAAGCTTCACCAGGAAGCTAAAATTTTATACTCAGCTACTAGCCTATTTCTCGCAGATTGCTGGGGGAAGGGACCAGGCAGGGAGGAGTACAGACTCATGTCCAGTAAAGTTGGGGTGACACAGGGAAGGTACTTACATGTCAGTCACACCAGGGAACAGGTCATGGGCCAGAATGGGCATGGCCACTGCAAGAGTGGATAAATTTGGGATCCTTGATTCCCTGAACAAAGAAGCTCCCTCTCTTCTGCTTTTGGTTTCTCTGGTTTCCCTTATGCACTTGGGACTCTTTTTGGCCAGGGTGAGCTCTCCTGTATTCACTCACGGGGCCCATTAGTTGTCTATTGCTGCTGTAACAGATGACCACAAACTTGGTGATGTGGTTCTCACTGAGCTAAAATGGACACAATGGTTGGTACATCGACACAATGGAATACTGTGCTGCCATAAAAAAGAAGGAATTCTCATCATTTGCAGCAACCTGGATGGAATTGGAGAACATCATGCTGAGTGAAATAAGCCAGTCAATGAAAGAGGAAACACCACATGACCTCACTCATTTATGGATAATAAAGAACATTATAAACTGATGAACCAAAAGATAGATATAGAGACAGTAAAGCAACAAGCAGACTGTCAAATTACAGAGGGGAGGGTTGGGGGAGATAACAGATCAACCATAGGACATATATGCATGCATATAAGTACAGCCAATGGACACAAAACTCTGGGGAAGGAGGGCATGTACGGAAGAGGGGGGGGCAATGGTAATATATGTACACAGATAATAATTTAATAAAAAATATTAAAATGGACACAATGGACTAATGGGCTATAACTAGCCTGATGCTGAACTGGACCCAGCTGCAACATGGACTGGAAAGTCTGGACGCTGGCCTTACTTTTAATTTTACCAAAATCCCAGCTACACTTCTTCTATAACTGGAATGGGACATTAGAAACCCAGGGATATAGTTCCACACAAATAAAAATCACTCGTCCTCCCACGTGAGTCTCAGAAAATTAATTTCCTCCAGATATAGTAAGGATCCTACCCCCAGCACCCAGTGGGGAAGAGAACACCCAAATTTCTCTGATAACAAGAACATACATTGATAAACAATGACTTAAGGGAAAAAGTTAATAATTATTCTTCCGGCATTTTTGGCCTTGCTCAACATGTTCTTATCATCTAATTTCCTTTATTTCCCAAAATGAATTTCCTTCCTTGTATCTCCCTTCAGGGGTCAATGCTAGTTCCTCCTCCTCCTCTAGGGAGTTCTTTCTAATGCTTTGTCTCTCTGAACTGTGGCACTCACCACCAGAACTTTCAGTGTTTACCCCCTCAGAACTGTCTAGTTATTGATATTCTTCTTTTCTTGGGCCCACGTTGTGTACCCACCCGAGTAGTGCTAGGGCTATGTAGTACAAAGCGATAGTGCTAATATTTAACTGCTTGAATAATATTGTACTTCTTTTCCAATGTGGATAATTGTTCACTCTTGTGCAAAGAAGTACCTAGGCCTCAGACAAACCTTCTATTGTGTTATACTGTCGCAGAAAAAATTGAAAATGGTGCTGTATTCATTGTCTAATGCTGCTGTAACAAATGACCACAAACTTGGTGATGTGAGTCTCACTGAGTTAAAATTAAGGGTGGTGTTCCTTCTGGGGGCCTGAGGGAAAAATCCATTTCCTTGCCTTTTCCTTTTTTCTAGAAGCCTTTGCATTCCCAGGTTCCTGGCCCCTTTCCTCCATCTTCAAAGCCACAAGTGCTAGTTAAAGGACAAAATTCAATTTTAAAGTCTAATTGGTTTTATATTAAGCAATTCATGAGTCAGGCAGCATCTCAACTAGCAACTAGAAGGGAGCTTTAAGAGGTTGTTCAAACTGAAAGATTTTTATAGGCAAGAAGGGCTATTATCAGCAAAAGAAAAGAAAGGATTATTTTGTTCAGCCTGTGTGGCTCAGTGTTTGAGTGTTGACTTATGAACCATGAAGTTTTGATTCTGGCTCAGGGCACATACCTAAGTTTCTTTTAGGCTTGGTTCCCAGTTGAGAGCTTGCAGGAGGCAGCCGATCAGTGATTCTTTCTCATCATTGATGTTTCTACCTCTCTCTGCCTCTCCTTCCTCTCTGAAATAAATACAAACATACCTATATATATATGAATATTTTTAGATCAGGTCACATTCTTTTGGCAAAGGAAATGGGAGAGGCCCTATCATGCAGATTACCTACCTCACTGGTATTGATGATCAGGATATTCTAGACTCACTGACTTAAAATTCTACTCTTGGGAAAGGCAGAAACTGCAATTAGATTAGTAAGTTTTGGTTTAGTGACATGGCTTAGCAAAACTGACTCCATTTTGGCCCATTTTTATTTTTATTTTTTTCTAAAATATATTTTTATTGCCCTAGCCAGTTTGGCTTAATAGATAGAGTGTTGGCCTGCAGACTGAAGGATCCTGGGTTCAGTTCTAGTCAAGGGCATGCACCTAGGTTGCAAGCTCAATCCCTGGCCCTGGTGATGCCCACACTGGAGACAACCAATTGATGTGTTGCTCTCATATCAATGTTTCTCTCTCTGTGTCTCTCCCCCTCCCTTCTACTCTCTCTAAAAAAATGGACAAATATCCTTGGGTGAGGATTGAGATATATGATATCATATATATATATATATATATATATATATATATATATATATATATATATGTGTGTGTGTGTGTGTGTGTGTGTGTGTGTGTGTGTGTGATAAATGAATATTTTCAGAAAAGAAAGGAGAGTGAGAGAGAGAGAGAAACATCAATGATGAACCCTAGCCTGGTTTGGCTCAGTGGATAGAACAATGGCCTACAGACTGAAAGGTCCCCAGTTTGATTCCTATCAAGGACACATGCCTGGGTTGTGGTCTCGATCCCTAGTAAGGTGTGTACAGAAGGCAGCTGATCAATGATTCTCTCATCATTGATATTTCTCTCTCCCTCTCCCTTCCTCTCTGAAATCAATAAAAATATATTAAAAAAGAAAGAAGCATCAATGATGAGAATCATTGGCTGCCATCTGCATGTCCCCTATTGGGGATTGAGCAGCAACCTGGGCATGTTCCCTGACCATGCCTGGGAGTCAAATCACGATCTCCTGGTTCATAGGTCCATGCTCAATCACTGAGCCACACCAATGGGGCTTCTTTCTTTCTCTTTTTCTTTCTTTCTTTCTTTCTTTCTTTCTTTCTTTCTTTCTTTCTTTCTTTCCTTTCTTTCTTTCTTTCTTTCTTTCTTTCTTTCTTTCGTTCTCTCTCCTTTCTTTCTTTTTTTCTTTTAAATAAAACTATTAACTTAAAAAAAGGATTTATTTTTAAAAGGCCAACGTGTGAGGAAATAGCCTTTATTTGAGATCCAAAAGAATAGCTATCAAGGTAGGACTGATTCAGAAAGAAACCCAAATAGGGTTTTGATTAGGAGGTGAAGGCAAGAGATATTTATGAGAAAGGGAAGGGGAATGATTATTTGAATAGAAGGAAGGACTTTCTATAGGTGCATGATTACTAACATAGTGATGCTAATTATAAAGAATATCTTTAATTTCCAGTCCAGTGTTCATGTCTACTTTCCTGTTAGCTTTGCAAACAGTTGTTTGGAATACAGTGCTGCTTTAGGTCCAATCCAAAGGTTATTTTGACCAGTTTTAATATCCCAAAGGTTTGAGGAGTAACACATGCAAGGTAGTTCCTCTGGGATGGCAGCTCCAACCCCATTTTGAAGTGGCTCTGTTTGTTATTTTTTATAAGGCCTTCTCACACCACATCACTCTGACCTCCTCTGCCTTAATTTCCCACTTGTAAGAACCCTTGTGACAATATCAGGCCCAACTGGAGAATCAGGATAATCTCACTATTTTAAAATCAGTTGATTTGCCCTGGCCAGGTGGCTCAGATGGTTGCAGCATAAAGCACATCATAAAGGTTTCGGGTTTGATTTCTGGTCATGTATCTAGGTTGCAGGTTCAATCACAGGTGGGAGGGGGGGTGGGGGAGGAGGGTGTATGTGAGGCAACCAATCCATGTTTCTCTCTCCCTCTCTTTCCCTCCCTTCCTCTCTCTAAACATATCCTCCAGCGAGAAGTACAAAAACTATCAGTTTATTTGTCTCTTTCCCTCCCTTCCTCTCTCTAAACATATCCTCCAGCGAGAAGTACAAAAACTATCAGTTTATTTGCAACCTTAATTCTCCTTTGATTTGCCCCCAGTTCCCAGGGATTGGGAAGAGAACATTTTTGGGGAACCATCATTCTGCTTATTAGCCATCACCCTTGCTCAAAAGTCTAAATTGAGGATTTGCAAATAGGTGATATGGGCGGGGGGGGGGGGGCAATAAATGGGAAAAGTTTGGGGAATAATAACTCTAAATATAGAGAGACCCTGCTGCATGATCTTTGGCAAATCACTTACCTTAGTATCCACATTTCCACTAAAATGGAAATTGCCATCTTTGCTCTGCATCAAATTAATTATGTACATGAGTTTAACTTACAGCGGTGATTTTCAACTTTTTTCATTTCATGGCATATAGAAATTACTAAAATTCTACAGCAAGCCCGAAACGATTACCTTTTTGCCAATCGACAAAAAAAATATTAGGCATAATTTTGATTCATTCAAATCAGATGGCTATTGTTGCATTGGCCGTTGTCATTTTGAAATTTGACAATCTAAGGGAAAAAGAGGTCAGTGCCCCTGACTAGAGTCAGGTATTGCACATTTTAAAAATTCTTGCGGAACACCAGTTTGCCGTGGCACTCTGGTTGAAAATCGCTGGCTTAGAGGATGTGGCTCAAGAAGTTCTTGATGAATCTTGATATGGAGGGTGGGCGAAATTCTCTGAATGACATCTGGAAATAGTGGGAGGGACTACGGAGGAAAGTTGTGAGCCTGCTCTTGAATAAAGTTGGGAGGTTGAAAATTCTAGAAAAAAGGAATCAAATTAATCCAAGCTTTTCAATTAAGGTTTGAGGACCCAGGTTTAAAAAAGGGAGAAGTAAGTTGGGAAAGGACCCAGGTTTAAAAAAGGGAGAAGTGAATCAGTTGTTTAGGAGACACGCAGGTGACAGCAAGTACAGTACGGAAGGGTACCTTTGTGAGATCTCTGTAGGCAAAAGGTTAAATTTTATGAAGCTCCCTTTAAAGATATATCGTAGTCACACACCAATGATCCCTTAGTGAGTAAATAAAAGGATTAAAAGTGCCGGCCAGAAAAAGCCTAAATGGTACAGGTTCCACCGAGATTTGAACTCGGATCGCTGGATTCAGAGTCCAGAGTGCTAACCATTACACCATGGAACCACCATGTATGGAAAACTTCCTCCGGGCTGCCTAATTACCCCTCCCCCATCCACCAACTCACCAGGGAGGAGGAAAAATGACCTATTCAAGCCAGGAGGTGCGGGAAATGAGGGGTGGTGGGGGACACTAAGAGTTACGGTGAGCGGCTGAAAGCAGTGCAATCAGCTAGGAGTCCAGGGCGGTTTCTCCTCGGAGCCTCCGGGGGGAGGTGGAAATTTGAACACCCACAGCTCTCACACGGCCCTCCCTTCCCGGGCTCCGGGGCGGGGCGCAGCCTCCCCGGAAGTACTTCCCCGGAGGGTCTACCGGAAGTGGCGTAGGGCAGGGAGGGGTTCTTTTACCCGGTCCGGCAGCTGAAGCTCGGCGCTTGGGTTACTACCCCTGCAGCGACGCCCCCTGGTCCCACCGGCACCGCCGCTGCTCCCGCCCCTTCCCTCCTCGGCCGCGCCATGGGCACCCGCGACGACGAGTACGACTACCTCTTCAAAGGTGAGGCCGCGGGCCCTCCCGCTCTCCGCCGGGGGCCCGGGACACTCCCGGGGGGCCCGCGGGAGGCCGCCTCGGTGCTGGCATCGGCCTTCCCTCAGCCTTTCCCCCCGCTCCGTGCGGTGTGTGACCCGCGGCTCCCCCGCTCAGCACTTTCCCCTCCTTCGGACGGGGCGGGGAGAGCCCTCGCCAACGCCGGCCCGTCGTCTCCTAGCGCCCTCCTCACGGGCCTTCGCTGGCCGCGGAGCCCCTCACCGGGTGTCCTGACGGCGGGCTTTGCCTGCTCCCACATCACCTGCCTTCCCCGGGTGTGAGGCCCCGGCCCGGGGGTCGCCCCTCCCACCATCCCACCCTTCGGACCCGGCGCCCCCTCCCCCGCAGGAGGCACCGGGCCGCGCTCTCCCCGCGTCCTGCGCCGCCCCGACCCGCCCTTCGCCTCGCGGCTCGCCCGGCCTGGGTGCGGACCGCCTGCCTTTCCTGACCTGCCTCGCTTTCCCTTCCCGAGCCGAGCCGAGCCGAGCCGCCCCTCGGCGTCTCCTCACAGCCCCACCTGCCCCTCGGCTCTCCTAGCCGTTGTCCATCCCGGGGCCGGGCCCTGGTCACAGTCTGAGCGGCCAGCGGGCTCCCCCTGCCCCCCACGCCCCCCAGCCCTCGCCGTCCGTCCCCTCGCACTGCCCCCCGGTGTCGGTGGCTCTTTCTGGCGGACCTTCCCTCCCCGAATAGTTTTGCGCTCTCTCCGGGGTCGACTGGGCGACCCCGAGGGTGGGGCGCAGGGCGCGAGGGGACTGCCCGTCACCCACGCACGCACTTGTCGCAGTGACCCGGCCGGCCCGCGGGCAAGGCGGGTGTGACTTCCCACCCAGCCAGCCAGCCAGCCAGCCTTTCCTCTCCCGCCCTCTCCCCCCAGCGGCCGCCGGCCCGGGGTGGCTCTGGGCTCTCCGCTGCTCGCGAGAAAGGGGCTGCGGATGGGTGGTGGCTGCTATCCCTGCCAGACCTGAAGGCCCAGTTCCTGAGCAGGAAAGGTTGTGCGCCGCACAAATACCGGCTGGCTTTATCGCTGTGGACTGGCCGCTTCCTGCTGCGGCGGCGGCTGGGGAGGACCCAGCCTGTTTTTAGCACAGGAAGGGAAGAGCCCTAGTTGGCTACCTAGTACCTTTCCCCAGAAAAGCGGGCGGCGGGGAGAAGTTGTGTGCTCTTTGGCCAAATGAATTACTTATTACAAGACAAAAACATACTGGAGGGTGAGAAGTGGGTAGGAAGAATTGCTTATTGGTTAGTCCGGAAAGAATCCAAAGAGTGTTGTTGTTGTTTTTTTTTTTAAGCGACAGAGATAAAGGGTACAGTTTTCAATGAGAAAAGAGTACAGTAAATGCTTTTTTTTGTTTGTTCAGTGAATGACCCCCCCCCCCCTCGTTCTTTCTTTGCTCCTGAATAAGGAGGGCAGCCATCGGTGGTTATGTTGAACAAAGATCATTAGCAAGGTGGAAGAAGCCATTGCTGTTAAAGCTTTACAGTGGAGGGTGGAGTTCAGAAGGAGTGTTAAGCATGGTGACAGTGCCTGGCTTTGCAGTTGGGTGCTAAGTAATAATGATTGACCAAGTGAAGCAGGTAACATTTCTTTACCAATACTTTGCAAATCTCGGCGTTCTGGCTGATGATGCCCTTATCACCGCTTACTCCTCTGGGCCAGAATATTCTATTATATGGGGTGAATATGTTCAGTATATTACCCTCTCCCCTTCCTTGGTGGAAAATCATTTACAAGAAGAGGGTACCTGATGTATTTTATGTACTGTTTGCTGAAGTCATCTGAGATCAGGTGAAATTACTTAAGTGAGCTCCTGGAGACAAGTTTAGTTATTAAAGAGAGAATTATTATTATTATTTTTTTAATGAGGTGCAGTGGCAAGTGGCAGTGAGCAGCTAGCTACCTTTAAAATAATTGATTCAGAACAAGATAGATTTTCAGAGTTTTTCTTCTGTTTGGTTTGGAACCTAAATGTTGATTTATAGAAGCCATTGATTTTTCACTAAGAATGTTATCCTGGGTTGGCTTAAGGAATTTTAACTTAATTTTGGCCTTAGAACATCCTACTAACAATGACTGAGAGCATAGGGCTTTGGAATCACAGAGGCCCATTCAAATCCTGACTCAGGTCTTAAATTTGTTTTGTGACCTTGAGAAAGTTAACTTTTTTTTAAGCTTCAGTTCCCTCCTTTATAAAAAGGAAATAGTACTTACCTCTCAGGACTGTTGTGAGAATTAAATGGGACTGGTTATAAAATTTTAGTTTCTGTGAGGACTCAATAAATGGTGATAATGTGAAAGAAGTTACTGTGATCTTGTCAGGTTTTTTTTAACCATAAATCTTTATAAATATAAGAGCATTTAAATATTAGTAAGGAAACTTAAAACTAGGAACTTCTAAAGTACTTTGTTTCCATGAGTTATGGTTTCATTTTGCTGTTTAAGGTAGGGTGTTTAAAAAATTCTGCTGAGAAGGATTTCCACTTTCTTAAAGTTCTTACAGGATATGAGTCACTTTTTTTTATTTTTATTTCAGTGCTGATTATTTAGCCAAATTCTTATTTATACAGTTGTTATTATTTAAAATTAAGTAATAATAATTCTGTTTTAAAATGGTTTCATTCTAGACGTGAGATAGGCTGCAGCTCTCTACTTGGAAGGAGGCTTACGTAGCAAACTTAATAGTTGAGGGAATGGAAGTTAGTTTTTAACCCTAACCAGTTAAAAATGAAGAGATGATATCCTGGCCCCGTACACTGAAAACCAGATTCTGGTCTGGGCACATACCTTGGTTGGGCGAGTATGGGAGGCAGCCAATCAATGTTTCTCCTTCCCTGCCTCCTTGTCCCTTCCTTTCTCTCTAAAATCAATTAAAAAAAAAAAAGCTGTATTTTGATTAGTATAGGTGGTCCAAATGTGAGGAGAGTAGGACAGTTAATATGAATTAAGTATTTATTCTTAAACATTACTCTTTAGTTAACATGATTTTTGGTAAGGGATTGATTTTATTTTTAAAAACTTGACTTTTTATTTTAAACCACAATGTGGTTAAGGCCCTGTGGAACACATTAGTGAAGTAAGTGTCAACCATAGTTCCTATTTACAAATATTGTGGTAGACACTAATCCACTCAGTCACATTTTCTGAAAATACCTGGATTACTTAGTTACACTTTCTTTTTAATCTCATTGAAGGTCAGTAATAATTAATTATCAGCTAATTATCTGTGGGAATGATCATAGGAACTTTGCTGTCTTGCATCTTGGTAGTTTTCTTTCAAAATTTTTGGTTGAGCAACTCAGATTCTCCTGAGTCTGGAAAGCATGTCTAGATTTCAGCCTCATTATGAAGATTCTTTTGGTCAGATACTATGAATATACAGGATGAGGCAAAACTAGGTTTACATTTGTTTGTATGGAAAATAATATAAAAACCAATCCTATATAATAAAACTCTGATACCTATGTAAATCCACCAAAAGGTGGAATGACTAGTCGCTATGATACACACTGACCACCAGGGAGAAGATGCTCAATGCAGCAGCTGTCCCCTGGTGGTCAGTGCGCTCCCACAGGGGGAGCACTGCTCAGCCAGAAGCTGGGCTCACAGCTGATAAGTGCAGCAGTAATAGCTGGAGCCTCTCCCACCTCCATGGCAGCACTGAGGATGTCCGACTGCCAGCTTAAGCCGTTGCGAAAGGGCGCAGGCCAGGGTGAGCCCCCCCCCCCAAATGTCATACACCAGGCCTCTAGTAAATAATAATACAAGAATAAACTGTTTCCAGTACTGACAACTGTAAGCCTACTTTTGCCCCATTCTGTAGTTTGAAGAGTAGAAAGATCTCCAAGTTTATTTATAAAAACCAGTATGAAAATTATCAATTTTTTCTTCAGGTGTTAACTTATAGATCTGATATAATGTGATTGATTTGTTGAATTAAGTTTTAGTCCAGCATGGCAGGATAGTTCAGTTGGTTAGAGCATTGTCCTGATACACCAACATTGTGGGTTTGATCCCCAGTTAGGGTACATACAAGAACCAACCAATGAATGCATAAATAGGGGAACAACAGATTGATGTTTCTTTTTTTCCTCTTTCAACTCAATAAATAAAAAAAGTGGAAAAAATTAATCCAGTATCTTAGTTTGCAAGGGAGGGTACAAAACTAAATGTGGTTGAATAGGTGGAGTTTTTAATTACTTAACATAATTGATATGTATAATATGTTTCATGGCATTTAGCAGCCTAAATATTTGATATATATTGAACCAAATTTAGTTAAAGGGTTAGGGATGATACTTACAATTCAGCAGATAAGGTTAACCAAGTGGTAATAAATATTGTCAGGCTATTTTAGAAATGCTATAGTTATTTCATATACTAGTATAGATGCTGTTTTATGTTTACTATATATTTTACTAGAGGCCCAGTGCATGTGCCTCTCTCAATCTGGTCCAGGAGGGATTGCAGGAGGTTGGCCAGTTGGGAAGGGACCATGGGAGGGAGGGCTTCAAGGCATGTCCGGCCTATCTCGTCCAGTCCAGATCAGTCAGACCCCAGCAGCAAGCTAACCTACGGGTCGGAGCATTTGCTCCTAGATGGTCAGTGCGCATCATAGCAACTGGTCAACAGATTGGTTGGACACTTAGCATATTAGGCTTTTATATCTATGACTAGAGGCCTGCTGCATGAAATTTGTGCACCGGTGGGGGTCCCTCAGCCTGGCCTGTGCCCTCTCCAATCTGGGACATCCCTCTCGAAATCTGAGACTGCTGGCTCCTAGCTGCTCACCTGCCTGTCTGCCTGATTGCCCCTAACCAACCACTCTACATGCCTGCCTAACTGCCTCTGCTTGCCAGTCTAATCACCCCCTAACTGGTCTCCTGCTGGCCTGGTCACCCCCTAATATCCCCCCTGCCAGCTTGGTTGCCCTCTAACTGCCCCCCTGCCAGTCTGGCTGCCCCCTAATGGCCTCTACCCCTACCACTGTGGCTTTGGGAGGACGTCAGACATCCAGAAAATGTCTGGTTAACCTGGTGTAATTAGCATATTACCTTTTTATTAGTATAAATTATTAGTATAGATGATGGCTATACTATCTAATAAAAGTAATATGCAAATTAACCATCACTCTACTATACCCACAAGCCACACCTATAAGCCACACCCACAAGCCAATCAGGAGGTGAGTATGCAAATTAACCCAACCAAGATGGCTGTGGCCCTGGAGAGAGCAGAAGGGAGGCTTGGATTTTCCAGGTGATGGAGGAAGCCAAGCTTTCCGCACACCCTCAGGACTGCTTGTTGGGCCCAGGCCTTATAGAAGATAAATAAATTCCAACATAAATGGCTGCCACCACTGAGCGAGCAGAAGGCTTGGCTCTGCTCAAAGATACAAAGTTTCAATTGTAGAAGTTAAACTCCCCACCCTGATTCGGGACATCCTTTAGGGCAAACCAGTTGGCCGTTACCCATGCACCAGGCCTCTATCCTAACTAATAACAGTAATATGCAGATTGACCATCACACACAAGATAGCTGCCCCCACGTGCTCAAATATCCTGCCCCCATGTGGACACAAGATGGCCAGCAGAGGAGTGCAGTTGGGAGGGACCAGGCCTGCAAAGGAGGGCAGTTGGGGGCAATCAAGCCTGCAGGGGAGGGCAGTTAGGGGTGACCAGGCTGGCAGAGGAGGGAAGTTGGGGGCAAACAGACTGGCAAGGGAGCAGTTAGACATCAGGCTGACAGGGAAGTGGTTAGGGGCAATTAGGAAGACAAACAGGCAAGCGGTTGGGGGCCAGGAGTCCTGGATTGTTAGAGGACAGTCAGATATCCCTTGAGGGGCCCCAGATTGGAGAGGGTGCAGGCTGGGCTGAGAAATACCCCCCGTCCCCCTTGCACGAATTTCATTCGTGCACTGGCCTCTAGTAGTTATAGAATGTTCAAAGTACTTTTAACCTAAGATACTACTTATGGAAAATAGGAAAGTCACTGCAAATTCTTTCTTGATCTTTATAGTGTGATCATATTGTATGTTACATTTTAAAAATGCAATTAATTATTCCCATCTTAAAGAAACTGACTAGGAATAAAGTTTGAGTTCATGAAAAAAAATTTTTAAATGTATTTTTATTGATTTCCAAGAGAAAGGGAGAGAGAGAAATAGAAACATCAATGATGAGAGATAATCTTCTATTGGCTGCCTTCTGCACACACCCCTACTGGGGATCAAGCCCACAACCCAGGCATATGCCCTTGACCAGAATAGAACCCAGAACCCTTCAATCGCCAACCAAAATTCTATCCACTAAGCCAAACGGGCTAGGGCTTTGGTTTGATTTTTAAATCATAGCCAGTGAATTCTCTTCTGTTGCTTAGATAATTTAATCTATTCTTTCTAAAAATCTTTTTTTTTTTTTTTTTTAAAGTGAGCCTAAATGTTTACTTCTTAGTTTGGTTTTTCATTTGGTAATTGAATAGAAGCAGCTTTCCTTATCGTGTCATTTCTCAGCATCATCTTGGCAGCACTATTCTTAAGCATTATCTTCTGTTGTAATTTAAGATATAATTCTTTAACAAGTTGCTAATCTTAATTCAAGCAATCTTGTCTATGTATCGTTGAGATAACTATTTTATACTGTATAAAGCATTTATAAGTCTTGAATTATTTTTAGCTATAGGTGCTATTTTTCATAATGTTAATTGGTTACATTGAGGGGGGGAAATGCCCTCACTAACTTGCTTTATGATGGCATAAAGATTTGAGGATGGGGAGACAATGAACATAGTTGTTAAAGTGGAGGTCAAAGGGAAGACATAAAAAACTTTAAAGGGCTAGAGTTTTTGTGTGAGGGAGATGGTGTTCTTTTATTTTCTAAAGGTGTCATTCTAGATCTCTTGCTCTTTGGCTCCTGAACTACTGATTGATTTCTGAGTGCCTATGAAATAGAAATGGTTAACTTTTTGGGTTTCTTTTCTTTCCTATTCCCACTTCAAGTGAGGCTTTATACCTCAGTGCTAGTGTGGGGCCAGAAATGATTCAAAGGAGATTTCCTCTGCAGAACACTTGGCCTCTTTCACTGAGAGGCAGTAATGAGCATCCTATTAAGAGGGTAGACTCTATGACTGAAATTGGTATTTGATCTCACGTCCAGAATGGTGGACCTTGGAAATTAACATATAAACCAACCTTCCTATAAAATTGGAAGTGTATTGTTTTTCTGTTACTTTCATAACCTTAATATACTTTGATATCCACTTTAAGGCATTTATGATAATATCTGTATTTGCCACAGTATTTGCCACCTCTACTTTACTATATAGCTAGAAATAACTCCTTGTGCTGCAGGAATCACTGCTGCCTGGATGAATTCTTGCTGAATCAGCTGATAAAGAAACCGGAAAGATATGCATTTGATAATATACTCCCTCCAAGACTGCCCAGAGGCCAGCTTCTATTTGCTCTTATGGCAGGGAAGGAGTACATAATGGATTCTCTTTGCCCTCTGACCAGAATACAGTGAATTCTCAGTTTAAAAAAACACACAATAATTTTTATTGATTTCAGAAAGCAGAAGGGAGGAAAAGGAAAGAGAGATAGAAAAACATCAGTGATGAGAGAATCATCAGTCAGCTGCACACCCCCTACTGAGAATTGTGCTTGAAATCTGGGCATGTGCCTTCTCCAGGAATTGAACTGTGACCTCCTGGTTCATGTGTCCATGTTCAATCACTAAGCCACACCTGACTCTCAGTTGTTGTTTTTTAAATATATTTTTATTGACAAAAAAAAAAAAAAATATATATATATATATATATATATATATATATATATATATATATTTCTTTTTTCTCTTTCAACTCAATAAATAAAAAAAAATTAAAAAAATTTAGTCCAGCCCTAACTGGTTTGGCTCAGTGGATGGAGCGTTGGCCTGCAGACTGAAGGGTCCCAGGTTCGATTCCGGTTAAGGGCATGCACCTTGGTTACAGGCACATTCTCAGTAAGAGATGGGCAGGAGGCAGTTGATCATGTTTCTCTCTCATCAATGTTTCTAACTCTCTCTCTACTTTTCTCTCTGTAAAAAAAAAAAAGAAAAAAAAAAGATATATATATTTAAATTTAATTCAGTATATATATTTTTGCTCTATCCACTGAGCAAAAATGGCTAGGGCTGCCTCTCAGTTTATTTTATTTTATTAATTATTTATCTATCTATTTATTTATTTTTTTTACCTCTCAGTTTTTACATTCTTCCTACCCACTCCTTGTTCATCCCACCAAATTCCAATTTCTTTAGTAATGCGTGGTCTTATTTGGTGTTATTCTTGCAAATTTGATTTTCTAATCCTGGTGTCTAGATCAATTAGCTAGTAAGAAGTAAGAAGAAGCATTAGTAGTTCACAATAGGAATAAGTATAATATTTCCTGAAATGCCTATAAAATTTTTAGAAAGGAAAAAATTTTTTATCAGGCTCAGATGCTGTAAATCGGTGAACTCATTTTCTTCTTTAAATTTTGATAGACATGCTTTAAAATAATTTAACTGCCTCTATCCCCATTGTTTTTGAAATTCTTAAGGCGAATATTGCCTTGGGTGAAAAAGAACCCTCAGTGTTTATTAGTTAGTAAATAAACTGTCTCCTAAATAGTAATTATAGGAAATTATTTCATCTAATCAAAACCTGTTTTAAAGCCCTGGCTGGATAGCTCAATTGGTTAGAACGTCCTCCCTATACACCAACGTTGTAGGTTCCATCTCAGTTCAGAGTGCATAAAGAAGTGGAACAACAAATTGATGTTTCTCTTTCTCTCTCAATGAATCAATTAAAAAAAACAAACAAACCTTTTTTTAAAAAAAACACAAAAAACAAATCATGAAGTGGTAGGTGAAAGTATATGTTCCCTGTTGGCTCAGAATTGTTAGTCAGCTTCCTAGGGTCCCTGTTAAACTTAGTGGTTAGTGTGTTTGATTTTTGAAGGAGTCTCTAGTTTCCTGCAATTCTGTTAAATGCAAATGTTGTTTCTGTGATCTGGGTGGCAAAGTTTATAAACCTGATGCCTCATATGTTAAATGTGTTTCATTTTGCCCCAGGTGTGAGTCTTGAGGTCATACCTAGTCTTTGATGAAACCAAGAACATAATACTTATTATTTTTCTCTACCACTAACTAATATCCTTTGTTTTTTATTATGTCTGATTCAAGTTAGTCACAAATTGTTCATTGGTTTAGGATTTATCTTTCAAGTTACCTCCTATGGCAGCAGTTTTCAACCTTTTTCACCTCATGGCACACAAACTATTAAAATTCTGCGGCACACCAAAAGAATATATTTTTGTCAATTTGACAAAAAATAGGTATAATTTTGATTCATTCACACTGGACAGCTATTGTTATGGTATCATTCTTTTATTTGATAATCTAAGACAGTGTTTCCCAAAGTGTGGTACGCGTACCCCCAGGGGTACGGGAAGAGTTTGGTGGGTACGCGTTGCACTGGAGTTTGGTGGGGATATGCACTGCACTGTGCTTAGCTGCGCCTAATTCTACGTTCTCATGAGTCAAGTCAAGACAGTCTTGTGAGGCGTGAGATGGTCCGGTGTGCAAATAAATGTTATTTATAATATAACTTTTATTTATATTTTATTATGAATAATTTTATTTTTCGTTTATTATTATTTTGTGTATGTACCAAAAAAAGAAAAATAAATATATTTTGATTGTTATTAAAATACATCCTTTTTTATTTTATTGATTTTTCACAGAGAGGAAGAGAAAGAGATACAGAACTAGAAACATCAATGAGAGAGATACATCGACCAGCTGCCTCCTGCACACCCCCTACCTGGGATGTACCCGCAACCAATGTACATGCCCCTGACCGGAATCAAGCCCGGGGCCCTTCAGTCTGCAGACCGAGGCTCTACCCACCGAGCCAAACCGGTTTTGGCCATCCCCCCCCCCCTTTTTTTTTTTTTGATGAGGGGTACTCAGCGTTACAAAAATCATAGAAGGGGTACACATATGTCAAAAGTTTGGGAAACACTGATCTAAGGGAAAAGAAGTCGGTGCTTCTGGCTAGACAGGTATTGCATGTTGAAAACATTTTTGTGGTACACCGCTTGAAAATTGCTGTTGTAAGGTAGTGTGCTTGTCTCATTCATCTTAGATAAAGTTCTTTGTCTTTTCAGTTGTCCTTATTGGAGATTCTGGTGTTGGAAAGAGTAATCTCCTGTCTCGATTTACTCGAAATGAGTTTAATCTTGAAAGCAAGAGCACTATTGGAGTAGAGTTTGCAACAAGAAGCATCCAGGTTGATGGAAAAACAATAAAGGCACAGATATGGGACACGGCTGGGCAAGAGCGATATCGAGCTATAACATCAGCGTAAGTCTCAGTAATAAACTTATAAGTTCTGTGAAATAGGCTGCCATCAAGTGAATTGATTGCCATTTAGGTAATTAGCTAACTTTTGTTATCAGAAAAGGTTTTTTTCCCCTTTTAAGAATGCCAGTATTAGGAGTTTGAAATTTATTTATAAATGTTTTAAAATATATATAATCCATGCCTCGCTGGTGTGGCTAAGTTGGTTGAGTTGTCAGTCCCATGCACCAAAAGATTGTTTTGATTCCTGGTTGCCGCACGTGCCTGGGTTGTGGGCTCCCCAGTAGGTTGTGTGCAGGAGGCAACCAATTGATGTTCTTTCTCCCTCTTCATCTCCCTTCTTCTCTCTTTAAAATCAGTAAAACATATGAAAATGTATATAATCCATATATTTAGTTCTTCCAAGTGTTTCCTTCTATTTTTGTGGTGTTTTCTAATAGTTACATATGCTTCTGTTTTCAGATACTATCGTGGAGCTGTAGGTGCCTTGTTGGTTTATGACATTGCTAAACATCTCACATACGAAAATGTAGAGCGATGGCTGAAAGAACTGAGAGATCATGCTGATAGTAACATTGTTATCATGCTTGTGGGCAATAAGAGTGATTTGCGTCATCTCAGGGCAGTTCCTACAGATGAAGCAAAAGCTTTTGCAGGTTAGTGATCTGAGTTTCATGTTATTACAGTGATTCTGTATTTCTTACTGTCATATTTTCAGTTTTGATAACTCTTCCAATGAGGTTAATCAGTTACAGTAGTTTCAGGAAAGTAAACATGAATAAATAATAAATGCTCAGCAAGGATTGTTGTTTTTAAAGTATATGATGACTATTGGGCTCTTTTGCTTAATTTTGAGTCATTAAAACACTATATTATTTTGAGTTTTTGCTGCCAAAAATTGAATATAAATACTGCCTCCTTTTCTCTCCCTGTATTCTTGTTTCTTTTTCCATTATGTCTCTATGTTTACCAAAGCTGCTCTATGTGGGTCTGAAAAGTAGTAGACCAAGGAGTGTCAAAGATCATAGACATTCAGCTGCTTAGGAATTAAAACTTTTTAAGCTATACAGAGGTCTATCTGTCTCTTGCCACTGTTCTGGAAGGGCATTCTACCAGAAGGCAACATTGTACATTGTTGGCTAGTGAAGGTTGTGAGCCTCCACTGGTAATTATGCTGATTTTTGGTTTTCCAGGCAAGAAGCTTTATTTCAAATAATATAGTTACAGAATTCTAAGTGAATCTTATATACCCATCCTTATTTATACTATAGCTGTGTGGTTAGAGGACCATAAGAGATAGTGGTATCAGGATATTTAATATTTTACTATGTTTTTAGTAGTGTTATCATTCTCGTGGTAGTATTGAGGTATAACAAGTATTTATTTTAATGAACCCAATGAAAATTTCTTATGGTTAATTTTAATCTACTAGTATAAGTAGAATGGTACCCTTATTGCCAACAAGTTGGGAAAGTGGAACAACAAATCAATTATTTCTCTCTCCCTTTCCTCCCTTCACTCCCTTCTCTCCCTTCCTCTCTCTCTAAATTTAATTTTAAAAAAGGAAAGGTCTTTTATATTTCCATTTAAAGTCTTGAGTGTACTGTATTTGCCGGCGTATAAGACGATTTTTTGGCCCTGAAAAATATGCCTCCAAGTGGGGGGTAGTCTTATACAGCGAGTATATAGCAAACTCTGTATTTTTAGTGGAAATGTTAGGGGGTCGTCTTATATGCCCAGTCTCTTATACGCCGGCAAATATGGTATTTTTCAGGGCCAAAAAATTGTCTTATACGCCGGCAAATACGGTATTACATCTCTTGAATAACTTTGCCCAAAACTGAAGTTTTTGCATCTCCCCACAGAAAAGAATGGTTTGTCCTTCATTGAGACATCAGCTCTAGATTCTACAAATGTAGAAGCTGCTTTTCAGACAATTCTGACAGGTAAGACTTGCATTTTCAGATTATACCATTGGGAAATAAAAGTTTTAGGGAGATAATTTAAACAAATTAATTGGGAAAACAAATGTCACACTCTCTGAGAATGACTATCATTTGAGAGAACTACTAGAGCAAGAGCTATAAAATTAGTTACCACTTTTGCTTGTTGAACTTTAATCATTCTAATTTATCTGGTTATAGCGGGAAAATACTTTGAAAATTATTTGCTCCATGTATTCTATAATTATGATCTATGTATTCTATTATTATGATCCATGTATTCTATAATTCATGGTCACAGAATAATGCTTAAATGTACTTTCTTTTTTTATTAAATATTTTTTATTGATATTTTACAGAGGAAGGGAGAGAGATAGAGAGCTAGAAACGTCGATGAGAGAGAAACATCGAACAGCTGCCTCTTGCACACCCCCTACCGGGGATGTGCCCGCAGCCAAGGTACCCGGGACCTTTCAGTCCGCAGACCGACGCTCTATCCACTGAGCCAAACCGGTTTTGGCTTAAATGTACTTTCTAAGATAAATATTGAAATCCTGACTGTGGAAAGATATAATAAATGCCTTATTGAAATTCAATAAAATAAAGGCATTCTAGGTTCTGATAAGTGTTATAGAAACAGCTAGGGAAAAATATGTCCTTAAAAATTTAAATGAAAAACAAAAAGTAAAATTCTCTCCTGATATATTGTAGAAGAAGCAGAGTGTCACCTGTGGAAAAAATCAGCCAGTGATTGCATATAAAAAGTTTAAGTAGTGGGGAAGGAACAAAGTTTATGCTATTTTGCAATGGGGATATGCAGATTAGGTCAATATCAAGGATAAGAAAACATTTTATTTGTAATGACTCATATATACCTTGACTTTATTAATCTTAATCCTCTAATAAGTACTTTGATAGGTTATTTTAAGTACTTTAAATTATATGTTACTTAAGAACTTACTACTTATTTGTCTTTAAATATATTTTTATTGATTTCACAGAGGAAGGGTGAGAAACAGACAGACAGACAGACAGACATTGATGATGAGAGAGAATCATTGCTTGGCTGCCTCCTGCATGCCCTGTACCGGAGATTCAGCCCGAAACCCTGGGCATGTGCCCTGACCACAGAAGCAAACCATGACCTCCTGACTCTAAACCACTGAGATGGGCAAGAGCTTGCTATTTTAATACATAGGATAGATAGTCTTGTTCTAATAAAGTCTATATGGAGAAATGGTTAAATAAATGTTTTCAATTATAATGTAACAAGTTTCTTTATATATAGCACTTGTATTAGATGTAAACAGGCTTTAACTTAAAATGTCTTATTTTACTCTAAAAAGGTAGGGAATAAGTCTAGGATTTAAAAGCATGGATTTGGAAGCCTAACTTGGGTTCTAGTCTGGCTCCTCCTCTTATTAGCTCTATAATCTTAGGGAAGTTACTTAATCTTTTTTAGGTCTTACTTTTTTTTTTTTTTTTTTGGTCTGTAAAATTTCAATATGTTTTGGGCAGTTCTGTTATTTTCTTTTTGGTGAGAGTCTGAATTTATAACAAATACCTGTGATACGATTCGACTTAATTGTTAAGTTGTGACGTCAAGGTTTTTGTCTTTATAATCCATAGAAAAAAATTGCCTGTCACTGAGACATCTACTCTAGATTCCAAAATGTGCACATGAGTTTGTGCATAATAAAATACCTAGCTATCCCTGGTACATAGTGAACATTTGATAAATTAGTAGCTAAATAGCAGTTAAGGTATGAAAAAATTTAACTAAAAAAAAACAACCCCTAAATATTGGTGATTTGTATACCTATCTTTGAATTCTTTTCTGTTATCAAAAAATAGTAACTAAAAGAGATGGTGCTGGGGTTGGATAGTCTTTGGAATATAGTAGCTTTTATTTAGAATCTTGTGTGTTGTTTCATTGTAGATCATTTCAAATAGGCGAGATTCGATTAAATATGCAGTATGTCTGTAAATCCTTTTTCCTTTATAACCGTTTATGTGACTTCTATTGACTCAATAGGTAGAATAATACTAAATTTAGACCTAGGAGGGTAGGCTTTTACTCTTTAACTGTTTGCTCACACTCCCTCTATAACTAAGGTCATTGAATCTTCCTGGTTCTCAGATTTATAGTGTCTTAAAATAAGGAAAGAGAAACAGGAAAGAGAAAAAAAAAGTCATCTTGAAGGTCTGAGTCTCTCAAAGCCTCTAAAAACTTTTAGTCAGTCTTTGTTGTTGGGATATTTTTTATGTCCAATTGCATCTCCTCTGCTATAATTCTAGCCCAGTTATTCTGATCCAATTTCTGGCCCATTTATTCTGATATTAAGTAAAGGTGAGGCCAAGTCTCTGTGGACTATTGTATGCATCATTTGTGACATTGAACTTATGATCTACTTAAACCTGAACTAATCATAAATAGTGATATATACTTAAAATGGAGCTCTTTTGTCCTTAAAGATGAAGAACATCTGGCTATTTTTCTTATAATTTACTCTAGTTTAAACTTTTGTTTAACTAATGTTGCTTGAAAACAAACAAGACTTTAGCTTTACTTACTACCACTTTTCCTCTCTATATTCACTATTTCCTCAACTTCCTATATAAATCTCAGTGTTCATCTGTGGGATCCGAAATCACTGCATATGGCAGCAGACATCTGTGGTGTTTTACAAGTGTTAAGATGTTTGTTCGAAACTTTTTTTTTTTTTTTTTAACCAGTGGGAGTATTAATGCATTGAAAGAAACAGGAAAAAGAAAAATACTCATTAGGCTTAGTTCACCTTAAATGTTAACAATATCGAAGGAGCATTTACGTTGTATATTGATGTTGCTGTAAGAAAAAAATAGTTTTTTAGCCCATGGACACAGGCAATAGGGGGGTGAAGACCTGGGGGGATGGGTAGGGGCTGAAAAGAGGGGGTTAAAACGGGGGGGGGGGGGGATAGGAGACATCTATAATACTATCAACAATAAAATATATATTTAAACAAAAGAAAAAACAGCTTTTTAACTATGTTGAAAAATTTATCTATAATATTACTCCTAAGTTAATTGTGTTGCTTATTTTAGAATAGAGCCATGGCATTTTTGACATCTTTGAATTTGACTATAACTCCCCGACACAATTTTGCTGATGGTATTTTTCAGAGGTGATTAGGTAGTGCCTGAATCTGATAGATTGCTCAGCCTCTGCTTTTCAGTGCCGTTTTGTATTCTTTTATCAAAGTCATTAAAGAATGTTTTTAACCCATATTTTCCATAGACTTATTTTTTTCCTTTTAACTTAGAATTTTGGCAATTTCAACCTTAAAGAAAAGTTACAATCATAGTAAAAGAATTGGCAAATACCCTTCACCCATATTAACTCAAATGTTGATATTTTACCATATCTGCTGTATTTTTTCTTCTTCTCTCTCAATGTATACATATTATTTTTTGGTACCATTTCAAATGATAGATATGTTGCCCATTATACCTAAGTACTTTTTATTGTGCATTTCCTAAAAACAAGAACATTCTTTTTTTTAACTGTAGTATAATTCTCAAAGTTAGAGTTAAGTAGTAACTTTAAACATCAGTGTTTAACTCAGACCTTATTCAGATTTTGCTAGTTGTTCCAGTTATTAGCAAAATAAAGTTTGGAATTAGATCACACATTATATTTCGCTGTTGTAGCTCTTTAGTTTCTATTAATCTCAGTTTGTCAGTCTTTTCTATATTGTAATTTTTTGAAGGATACAGTTACTGAATTTGGGTTTTTGTCTACTGTTTCCTCATGATTAAATTCAGGTTATGTATTTTTAGCAGGAACATCACGAAAGTGCTTAGTGCATCATATTAGGAGACTCATGATACTGGTTTGTTATATTCATTACTAGTGATGTTAACTTTGGTCACTTGGTTAAGGTGATATCTGTCAGGTTTTTACATTAAATTAACAAGTCCAAGTCTTTTTAGTATGAAGACTAAATCTTTTTGTGTTTGAAAGGATTTTAATTCACTTAGCATATTGACTTAAAAGTGGAGTAAGAGTTTTCAGGCATTCCAGTAGTCTCTCCTTATCTGCAGTTTTGCTTTCCTCAGTTTTAGTTATCCACAGTCATCTGTGGTCCAAAAATATTAAATTCCAGAAATAAACAATTTGTAAGTTTTAAATTAGACACGGTTTTTAGTGTGGTGAAATCTTGTGTCCTTCCACTCCATCCTGTCCAGGACGTCAGTCACCCCTTTGTCCCGTGTTTTCTGCTGTGTACACTAACCTACTCATTAGTCACTTAGTAGCCCTCTTTGTTATCAGATGACTATGTAGCATTCTTGTGTTCAAGTAACCCTTATTTTGCTTAATAATGGCCCCAAAACATAAGAGTAGTAATGCCTAGTAGATGATTCTAATAGATATGCATAAGAGAACTTAACCTGTAAAATGGACTTCCATTTGGTGAAAAGGATTGTATGTGTAGGAAAAAAACATAGTATATATAGGATTAGGTACTACCTGTGGTTTTAGGCATCCACTTGGGGTTTTGCACTGTTGCCCCTGCAGATGGACGGGAGGAGGAGGGAGCTTCTGTAATTTTACTAGAGTAGTGAGAATCTCTTATTTAGGTGTAGTATCTTTGTTCTTGGAACGTGGCAACTTTTAATTACACGTCAATAATTAAATTGGAGAATTTTTTGACCTTTGAGAAACTTACTTGGACTTGGTGAGCATTGGGTTTGAAGAACACCCAAAATTTCTGATCTAGGCTCTAGTGGAATAACTCAGGCCTCTGCTATTTTCACAATTTTTGGAGTCACTGAAGGATTTTAGCTCTTTTTGTTCCCCAGTTTGGAACTGTGCATTTGACTTCCTTAGAATTAACTTTGCAACTTGATCCATACTTCCATCAGAGTAGAAATAGATATATGTCTTTTTTATTTAACTTTATCTGTTTATATTTAAAGCTATCTTATATTAACATTTTACTTCATATTTAGGTCGATAAGAGATTCTTATATAAGAAAGATAAAGCAGAATTCCTTTTCTTTCTAACCTTACCTATTCTTTGGACATCTTGAAAGGGGACTGCACAGGAATTGGTGTTATCATATACATTTGTTTCTAAATGAGATTATCTCCTAATTTTCTGACCAATATTTTCCTCTTGATTTATTGCCTTTATTATTTTTATTAGCAGGTATCTTTTTGGTGACTGCAGCAAATGTAAAAGTAATTCATTTCTACAGGACAGTAATACAGTACTTGTAGGCAGTTATACCACAATGCTCAAATTTCTTGCTTTGTAATAAGATCTCTTTAATTAACTTTCTATGTTCTCTGGAATTCTTCCTTTTCCTTCCTTCCAGTATTTGCTTTTCATGTAAGAACCTGCAATATATTTTTTTTGTTTTGGTTCTCCTAACGTAATGTGTAATATAACTTGTTGGGAAGTTAAAATTTGTAGAGGGTCACATTTATTCGTTTGAACTTGAAAAAGAACCAGCTATCCAGTTTGGGATTAGAGAAAAGACGTAAAGAATAAAGATGAATAGTATAGCCCAACTCAGTGGCTGAGGGTCGACTTATGAACAAGGGGGTCACTGTTTGATTCCTGGTCAGGGCACATGCCCAAGTTGGGAGTTCAATCCTCAGTAGGGGGTGTATAGGAAACAGCTGATTGATTATTCTCTCTCATCATTGATGTTTCTATTTTTCCCTCCCTCTCTCTCTTCCTCTCTAAAATCATTAAATATATATATATATATATATATATATTCTAAAAGAATGAATGGTATAGTTTTAGAGTAAGTTGATGATTATCTTTATTCCTTAGCCACTAGTCTGATTGAATGACTGTCTTTTTACCTTTGAAACACTCTGGTCTCATCCCTTTTCAATTAAAATTATCTAAATGAAGACTCCATATCCTTTGTTGGCCTTGTTTTTTAAAAAAGTTCTAGTCAGTAGTCTTTCTTTATTGTAATCTATTTTTTCTCTTGATGCTTCTTAAGCTTTGAACCAGTGTCAACTTTCTCAAACATAAATTTTAGTACCACTTCCTCCCTCCTTAAATCATAAAAAAGAGCACACTAGCTGTCAGTGTTTCTGTTAGTTTATGCATTCTGTTGACTGCAGTATTGCTTGCTGTTCAGTTTTAAGAAAATTAATTTTTAATTTGGAGAAAATATATTAATTCAGTTTGTACATTTTTTTCTCTTTAACTTTTTGTTATGGAAAGTTTCCAACATACTAAAAGTTAGAATAGTATCATGAACTCCCATGTAGCTGTCAGCCATCATTATGGCAATCTTTCTCCACCTACTCCCCCCTACCATTATTTTGAAACAAATCCCAGGAATTACATAATTCCATTTGTAAACATTTTATGATGTATATCTGAAAGATTAGGACGTAAGCCCATAACAACAAAATCACTTCGAAATTGGCAGTAGTTTCTTCTTATCATTTATTATCCAAACAGTCTTAAAATTTCCTATCTTAGGCTTTTTATACTTCAAATTAGAACCCAAAAGATGTTCATATTGCAGTTGGTTGACATGTTCTTGGAGCATTTTGAAAACACAATTCCACTTTTTTTTATCTTACAACTTTATGTTTTTAAAATTTTCAAGTATTACAGAAATAATATAGTGAATACCTATACCCTTCATCTATAATCATCAACTTGTCACATTTAGTTTATTTCTACATGTCTATAAATACTCCTCCCACCCCCCCCCCCCCCTTTTGCTCAATCTTTGGAAAACAGTTTGTAAACATTTTGGCACTTTACTATTAAATACTTGAGTATTTTCTCTCCTAATAACAAGGTAATCTTGTACATAATAACAATACCATATGCCATACCCAAGTAATTTGTGTTTATATTATAGTATATAATGTGCAGTAGTTTTTCCTGTGTGTACTAATGTCATTTATAGATTTGGTTATTACATTTTAAATCTAGGGTCTGGTCAATTGCATTGATGGAATTGTTTTGTATGTGGGGTATCAAATAGAGTAGCCACTGATAAGAGGTTGTTATTGAGTACTTGAAATATAGCTAGTGCTGCCCGCCTGGTGTGGCTCAGTGATTGAGCATTGACCTATAAACCAGGAGGTCACAGTTCGATTCCCAGACAGGGCACATGACTGGGTTGTGGGCTTGGTCCCCAGTTAGAGGCATGCAGAAAGAAGCCCATCAGTTATTCTTTCTCATCATTGATGTTTCTGTCTCTCTCCCATTCCCATCCACTCCGATATTTTTTTAAAAAAATAAATAATAATTATATATATATATATATATATATATATATATAGAGAGAGAGAGAGAGAGAGAGAGAGAGAGAGAGAGAGAGAGAGCGAACGCGAGAGAGCGAGCGCAAGCGTGTGCGCGCCTGGCTGGTGTGGGCTCAGTGGTTGAGCATCCACCTATGAACCAGGCGATCGGAATTCGATTCCTAGTCAGGGCATAGGTCTGTGTTGTGGACTGGATCCCCCGGAGGAGGTGAGCAGGAGGCAGCCATTTGATTATTTGCTTTCATTATTGAGGTTTCCATCTCTGTCTTTCCCTCTCCCTGCCTCTCTGAAATCAATAAAAATATATTAAATATATATATATATATATATATATATATATATATATATATATATGACTAGTAAACAGAGAATCGAATTTTAAATTTAATTTAGTTAATTTAAATAGGTGGCTACTGTATTGGAGTGCACAGATATAGAACATTTACCCCATTTGAAAAATGAATTTTATGGCAACTGTTTTGAATAGTCTTAGCTGGTTATTTGGTAGTGTCCCTCATGATAAAAAACATTTTAAATATTTTTGGCAGGAATAGATAAATGTCTTTCATGGGACTACATTGTATCTTTCATAGTACATCATAATAGTAGGGCATATCATGTCAGTTATTTTTATTTTTTTATTATTATTTTTTAAAATATATATTTTATTGATTTTCCACAGAGAGGAAGGGAGAGGGATAGAGAGCTAGAAACGTCGATGAGAGAGAAACATCCACCAGCTGCCTCCTGCACCCCTCCCTCCCCCCACTGGGGATGTGCCCACAACCAATGTACATGCCCTTGACCGGAATCGAACCTGGGACCCTTCAGTCCGCAGACCAACGCTCTATCCACTGAGCCAAACTGGTTTCGGCATGTCAGTTATTTTTAGAACTCCCTTACCTTTTGACCCTTTATATTTGGGGTGGGGGAAACACGGGGAGAACAAAGATAAATAAGATACATAATATAGCCAGAGGGAAATATTCTTTGGTAATGCAATATAAGATCAAACAAAATGTGTTAAAGATACTTGCTGTAGAAGAATTTAATAACATTCATGCACTTACTTATCTGACCTTTACTATTTGCTATAAGCTGGAGATATAGCAATGAATGAGGTAGACAGTTTTGTTCCTTACAGAGCTTAACGTTTAGAGGAAAAAGTAGACACTAAATAGTATTGATGTGTCATATAAAATCTTAAGTTGCCTGTTTTGAATAATTATTTAATTACAATTTATCTTTAGTGTAGGAAGCAGTGATAAACATGATCTTTCCCTCCTGTTCCAAGAATTCTTTGGAATTTTCTCATGCTTATGAAATTGGGCTTTCCCCTATATAGCTAAGAAAAATATCTTAATGTGCGTAATAGTACAAATTTATTTTTATTTTTCTGTGGTACAGTGTATATAGGTTTTTTGCTAAGAATATAATGAAAATACTCTGATCGTCTGATTTTTTAATACTCATCCGAGGATATGTTTTTATTGAATTTTAGAGAGAGAAAAGATGGGAGAGAGTGAGGGGGAGAGAGAGGAGAGAGAGGAACAGCAACTGTTTGCCTCTTGTATGTACTTACCTGGGATCGAACTCACAACATAAGAATCAAACCTTTTTGATTTGATTCGGATGTACGGATGACACTCCAACCAACTGAGCCATCTAGCCAGGGCTTTCATGGTTTAAGCCCATAAACTATGAAATTTCTTTAAAGCAAGATTTATTAATTGGTGAATCTTTCCCAATAAAATGGAAAACCTTTGTTTTTCTTAATCCAAAGGAAATTGTTAAAATAATAGGTTGACTCTAATTAGTGGCTGTTTGAAAATAAAACTTTAAATTTATGCATTCTCTGTTCAGTTTATTTGCAGTTTATTCTGCAAATGTATCTTTTACCTTTATGTATCTTTTATGTCAACTATTGGATGAGTCCGTTCAACACTGAGTGTTGCTGTTTCTTTTTTCCCCCTCATTCAGAGATACATCGCATTGTTTCCCAGAAGCAAATGTCAGACAGACGTGAAAACGACATGTCTCCAAGCAACAATGTGGTTCCTATTCATGTTCCACCAACCACTGAAAATAAGCCAAAGGTGCAATGCTGTCAGAACATATAAGGCGTTTCTCTTCTCCTATAGAAGGCTGTGTATAGTCCATTTCCCAGGTCTGAGATTTAAATATATTTGTAATTCTTGGTCACTTTTGTGTTTTATTACTTCCTCATACTTACAAATTTTCTGTGTTTTAAGTCTTGATTTTAGCTTTATAAAATCATCCATTTGTCCCGAATGACTGCAGTTTTTTTTCATGCTATGGCTTCATTAGCCTTAGTTTAATAAACTGAATGTTTGGATTCTTCAATGATTGTTTCCTTTCCATTATGGAAACCTGTCACTGTAGTACATAATAGAACATGATCACTTGAAGCTCAAACCTGTTGGTCTTGATCAAATCAAGCCAAGAAGACTTTAGAAATAAGCTATCATTTTGCCACAGAGCAGGTTACAATTCATGCACTCTTCTCAGTGCAGTAAATATTACCACAAAGCTGAGAATTGCCCAATAAACATAGCAGGATTTTGAGAGCTTGAAAATTTTCCATTATTCTGGAAGTCACTTTCTAAAATGCCTTAATAGGGTTATGTACTTTTTGTAAGCATCAAAGTTGATTCAAGAGGGCACCTTTTTTTCTGGGCAAGAATTATCTTAATAAACACAGAAGACTGCATTGTGGTTTTCAGTTGTGGTATGGTTATGGGTTCTGGCGGCTGGGAACTGGAGAGACTGGTGGAGCTCTATTCGAAGTGCTTCTGTGGGAGTGATCAGGCAGCCCAAGTTTAATGATAAGTCATTTAATTTATCTAATTTCCCAGCAGTAGATTAGATGGCATTTTATTGCTCAGGCAATAACTGGTTTAATGCTCTTAGTATAAAATTGTGAAGTGGTGAACGTCTCAAAACTTTCCATTAAATGAAATGCAACCTAGTTTTATCATCATATTCACCAGCAGGCATGGATAATTGTTTTAATAATGCTGATTTTTTAGTTTTGCAGTATATTATGGAATATAGTCCAGTTAAATATCTGGTTTCAGTATGTCAAAAGAATACAGTGTGAGGCTAATTTCTACTCAAGTATTATCTCTTAAAGGCATGTATTCTTTTAGTACTTAAGATGGAATAGTACTTTGAGTTTAATAGAATGTATTTAGGCCATTATACAGACCTAAAATAGTTTTTTTTTCCACTACGTTATTGAAATCAATGGAGCAACTAGTTTCTCATTCTCAAATGTACACACTAATATTTAATTTTACTTTCTTGTGGATAATATTAAGCACTTACTCTGCAGTGTTCTGAAAGTTGTGTCAACTGAAGTGATTCTATTCAGGATGGTGGAATATCCCCAAAATATATATATATGTGAGTGTGTGATTGCATAGATTACTATGTTTCACAGTTAATCTCCTGTCTTTTGCGATGCTCATGATGTGTGGGGCACACTGAAGGCATTGCTGTGGTTTGTCATTTTGGTTTTCTTATTTGACAACTTATCTGTAAATCACTACTTTGTATTTTATGCATGCTCTGTAACTTGGCTTTTTTTTTTAGTTAATTGATTTGGAATATATTCATATTCTAATAAACAGTTATAGGGGGACTATTCTTATGTTGTCAGATTACATTTTCCTTTTGCTTTGGATATAGCCATAGAATATTTGATTCTGATGAATGAGATATTATAGGTCCTTGCATTACAGAGTAAGAATGGAGTTGGAGGCACCAATGTGTGAGTTCAGCTTTGGTTTTAGACATCTAGTTCAATTGTGCATTTCTTGGAAAAAGTACTATCACAAGTTCAGGGGAAGTAATTAATCTCTGTACTTTCATACATAACCCTGTCACTAGGCTCAGGAAGAGGCTCCATCACTCCTTATTTTACTGAAAATTAATAGTCAGTTTTTTACAAAAATATTTAAGAGGAGGAAAAAAAATAGGTAGTGAATTGAAAATGATAAAGTAACTGAACTTTTATCAAGTATAGGCTTAATGCTGCCTTGGATCTTGGGAGCAATCTAAGAAATCAGAAGTAATAGTAAATGGCTTTGATTGCATTTGAAGTATCTTCATCCTGAAAAATATATCATGAGACAAACATTTAATATCTCAAGTAAGAAACATTAAATTTTAAAATATTATGATAGTTTAGGGCCCAAGGCAGTTTAATAGAAATATTTTGCTGCTTGACCCTACTTTTTAGTTTCTTTAACTTTGATTTTTTTTAAATTATCTATTCTTCTGAAAAGTCACTTAGCCATCTTGACTTGTTAATGATTTCTTTCTTATAGTAGTTATTACTCTGTAAGGGCAAGTTCTTAATTTCATTGAGTATGCTAAATTCTAAGGAGTGCTAGCTGGTGAGTTATGACAGAGGTCTTTTAAGTTCTGAAGGGTTCTGCAGGAAAGTTAATTTTCTTAAAGGTTTGGATTTTCCATTAAATCTAGTCATATTTATTTAATCATTGGGAAAATGCACATCTTAAATTTTTGTTTTTATTGATTTGTATTTACAAAATACAAATGCTCTCTGTAGTTTGGGCTATTGTGATTATCTCTTCCATCTGCCTTAAAGAGACAAAATGACTACTTAGACAGTTTTGGCCAATACCAGAAGCAGAATAATTCAAGGACTGAGTGGATAATTAAGAACATATTCCAACCTGTTAGGTTTCAATTTATGGAGCTCTTTTAACAAAGGAGAAAATGGAGATTGGTTTGCTGTTTCACAAACACCATAAGCCTGAAAAAAATTTAAAAGAAAATTTGAATTTTGTATAAGGACTGTGCCTGCTACTCATCCCTATGTGAAAAAAAAATGAGCAAAGACCATGAAAGGATCCTCTCCTACCACATCATTTATTGGGTTAGCATAAGTCAGACTAGAGCTGAAAAGAACAGGGCTGATGTTTTTCTCCTGATTGGGGCTGTGCTGGTGCCACACCCCCTTTCTGCCACCTATATACTGTGCCAAATAAACTAGAGTTGTCATTCGCAAGTTTTAAAGAATGGTGTGTTTCCCCAAACTGTAGGAAGCTGATGGAAACGAAAAAGCAATACAGAATGCTATTTTCACTACAGCTTAGGTAAGGGAAAGCCATTAGTCGGAGAGAATTTTAATTGAATTATTCATCTCCCTGAAAATTGAATTGGAAGATAAAAAAGACTATTTGAAAGGAACTTGATACTAGGTAGGTAGGAGAAAATAAGCAAATTCTGTAAGTTAAAAGAAAGTGGCAGGTATAATAGAATGCTGGACTGGGTGACGGAGACATGGATTCTAACCACAGCTCTTTAGTCATTTTATTTGAGGCTCGCCTTCCAGTTATTGAAGAGACTAAACCAAATCATTTCTGGGTTTCACCCCAGCTCCAATTCAGTAATTCTGTGAATGAACTCGCTCTTCATGTACTAGAGCCAAAATATTCATTTTAATAGATAGTAAAAATGAAGTGTATACTTTGCTTGATGATTTTGGTTTTATGATCATAACTTGGTTAGAATATTATCTTTATTTTCATCTTAACTCCATTAAATAAGATGAAAGCTTTCAGAACATTTGCAAAATGACTGTCAATTTCACAATATGGTATGTATCATTGTGCCATATGTGCTAACTGGGGAGAAGCACTTATGGGCTACTATGTCAACTGTAAATTGAGAACTGCTTGTTTTGGGTTTTTTTTTGCTTTAACTATTAAAATTGCTGGCTTTTAATATACACTTTAAAATATACTCATGCCTGGGAGAGAACTTTTAAAAACATATTATGTTTAATTTTTTTCTTTTAATTTCTAATAAGAGTCTAAAAGAAGGTAGGTCAATCCACAGCACTAGCTATCCAGTAGAACCAATTAAGTCCAAGTATGTATAGGTTTATGTGTATATGAACATGATATTAATGGCATTATTGGTCTGTTGGAATGATAATGTAATTATTAGTAGCCCAAACATTTGAATTTGATTATTTAACAATTTGAAGCATAGAATTGATAGGCCCTGACACAGATGTCATTTATATTGGTTGTTAACTACTCTGTTACTGGTATCCGTGATGATAGTGAAAAATAGTAGCCAACAGGATTCCTTCCTACGTTTAAATCATTGCCCCACACACAAAATTTTAGATCTTATTATCTCCATCCCAATGAATAAGTGTACTGCTGCTTTTAGTACCCATTCCCCTACTGAAAACTTTCAGATTCTCAGCATACTATCTTCTCAGACCTCTATAGGGAAGTGGTATGGTTACTTATCGTATCTGTAAGAGGTTTCTGACTATATTGTACTAGCCTCTCTGCCAAAGCATTTCATCATATAGACCTAATAATGTAGAAAGGCATGCCTGAAACAGGACAGTCTGGGAAGTCCCAAGAATCAACACTATATGGCAGGCTGTCTTTGATATGAAAGTAGTTCTGGAGGAGGATGTTAGGAATCTGTTACTAATCTAGGTTTACATTTAAGTGGATGCCTAAATAACAGCACTCGATGTAAGATCTTAGGTCCCCATATTTTCTCTTACACAAGGCTCTGGATGGTCACCTGCTGGGCCAATGGCTTGGGAGACAGAAGCTGGAATGAGGAGGGATTCTGACAACTCTAGCTACAGACCAGAGCTTCAACCTTCTGTGGGTTTGGATTGGACCAATGCTCAAAGTCTTTCTAGCTCTTCAAGTCCACTAACCACCTGGCCCTCCATTTATTTATTCCTCCCCTTTTGTAATTGTTACATTGTAAGATCCACAAGGACAGGAAATGAATGTGCTTTGTTCATATTTATATTCCTACTGTTTATCCCCCGCCTTTAACCTTGTGTTAGATGATAAGGAAGAATCATCTTAAAGAGTGAAGGGACTCACCTTAGAGTTCATTTTAGTTTAGCTTGGGGAATGTAGTCTGATAATTACCATTCAGGTTAAAAAATTTAAATTAGAAATTATATAAAATTATAATTACATAAATATTTAATTGTACAAAATTATAAATAGTATAATGAGTCCCTATGTATCCACCCCACCCCTTCTGAGAAGGATTTTCCATCTCCTCTTTTGCCACATGCTAGATGAATGGCAGTAGAATGCATCATTCTTGAATCTTCTCTGTTGAGTATAAAACCTGTAGCCTTTGTTTAGTATTTATGGTGTTGGGTGGTATTCTGAGCCTCCTAAGTCATAATCTTAAACAATTGTTCTCACTAAATGCCCTTTTTATCCTTAAATTTTTTATTATGTTTTATCTTTTACTAAGATATTAAGATCCAGCCCTTGGAAGTTGTTCATTGTTAGGAGAGGAGGATCTTTTCTGAACAAGTTTTAATCTCAAGCTAGCAAAAATGTATTCTTGGTTAAACATTTTATTAAATGGGAGTACTTTCTGAGTATCACATAAGCCTTGTAAACAGACCATTTGAAATGTTTTGACTTAAGTATGCACAAACCTTTGAAAGTCTGAAGGAGAAATTTTCAACTTATACCATTAAATACATTCAATAAGCTATTTTTGTTTAGCATCTGTATTTTATAATAAAATTAATCCTGCTGCTTCTTTACTAGTTAGATCACAAGGTTATGTTTTAAAAGGCCCTAATATAGTTGCATCCCAGAGTACAGTACTGGGTGATAACTTCTAATGGAAAGCTATTTATTACTCTTATGCAAATTAGGTGGCCCTTATATTTGCTTTTATTCCCATTCCATAGAACAGTCGTCGCCAGTCGGTTGTCTGTGAGGTCCGAAAGGTTGGCGACCGCTGCCATTGAACTACCTTTGTGCCTCTGAAGCTGAACACAAGCTGTAATAGTTGCCTTTGAGTTCACATCTTTGTGAAAATAGAAATTCTCTATTTGAGTATATTAATGCTTATGAGCTATTTCAGTAATTTTTGGATATGAATCAAGAATATGTAGCTCCCATTCATTACTTTAAAGGAAGAGACTCTCTTGTTTTAAATGTAGGTTTGTTTTACATTTAAACCTAAGGTATAGATTTTAGACCCATTTTTGGTTTGCAGCACAACAGTAGGCATTCCTATAAATTAGTTTGAGAAATTAATTTTATTTTGTACAAGGTATAATTCCTCTGCACAGTGAACAAATATATTACAAGTCTGGGTTGCTTAAAAAAAAGTATTGCCATTTCAGTCGCACTTATGCTGTTGTACAGTGATTGTTTTCTTTATTTATTTGAATTATATGCACATCACTTTGAGTGAAAACTTAGTTTCTGTATAATACTTGAACATATCTTTCCAAGTTGTAAATAAAATGCACAGTGCACATGTTCAGGTTGACCATGAACTTATTTGTGACAGTGCTAGACAGAAGTTCCTAACAGTTGCTCTATAAGATTGAAATGTCTCTTACCAGTAACTCTTAGATATGTGAAGACAATTGTTGTCACCATCAAGTAATCACACCCCTTGTCTTTCCCTTTTCCTGTATTGCCTGATTCAATTTGTGGTACATTTCCTTAAAAATCAGAATGCTAGAGTTGAAGGGTTTTAGGGTTCCCTTACCCCTATTTGCTTCTTCCTTTTTTTTTTTTTTTTTTTTTTTTTTTACACACAGGGGGGGAAAAAGCCCAAAGAAGGCAAGTAACATTCAAATCTCTTGATCCAGTGCTTTAGCAATTCCACCATGCCACCTCTTGCTGAAATTTGCCTAGAAGATAGTTGGCATACAAGAGGTGAAACTTGAAACTTGTGTGATAGTGCTTGTTCCCAGTTTGCCAGGCAGCAGTTACTGTACATGCAGGGAAAGGGAAGAAGATAAAACCTGGGATTGAGATGAAGTTCTCCTTGCTGATCTGACTTCACCATGATTCCTAGTTGTTGCTTCACAAAGGTGATTGAGCACTTGCTGCCCTGAAATACTCAGGTAAGCCTCTTATCTATATTTCTTTCTACATATGTATGAGAAATATTTACTTGGGTCTACAGAGTAATTTTCTAGCATTTATATTTAATAAGACTTTTTGGAAAGTAAGTTTGCTATTACTGATTGCTTGCTCCCATGCACACATGCAGCATTCATGTTAAGTATTAGATTATTTTCCCCTAACATTTGCTTAAGCCTTGAGGGAAGTGGGGGAGAGGGGTTACTAATTTTTGCCCTTGCTTTTGCTGATTATTGGCCAAACTAATGGGTTCCATGGCAGACTTCCAATTTGTATCAAGGACTTCAGAACTCCCACACTTCCTGTAGCAGCTATTCCAGATTTGCAGTCATGTACTTCCTCTTCCGTATACCTTTTGGAAGTATGTTTCCAGGGAGAAGTGTTATCAGAGAATGGAGTAGTACAGGGGTGTGCATTAGTTTCTATGGTTTGCCCTTTCAGTCTTTAATTCTTGTGAGGAGAGCCTCTTTAGGGCTTGGGAACTGACTCCATTTAGACTCATCTGGGCCCATTTACCTATGTTCATTAGTAATGGAAGGTATAGACATGCCTGAAGACTAGGATCTGGAGCATTAGCTCATTGTAATTCAGTTTTGGCCATCTCAGCAGATGGTGGGTTTAAGGTAGAAAGGAGAAGTTCTTTATGTCATTACGTGCTATTTACTGTAAAGTTTTTACATCATGTTACAGCAACTAATTATAGTACATTCTTTGATCATTTCAATTTAGTTCCATCAAAAAGCATAATGTACTTTAAGCAATTTTAACTTGATATATCCTCTTTTGTTTAATTTCTTCTATACCAGGGTTGGGGAACGTCTGACTTGTGAGCCGTATAAGACCTGAGAAATCATTTGTTCTGGTCCTGCCTAGGCATTTGTGCTGAGTTAATTAAATGTTTGACCAAATATAACAGGCTAATTTTAACTTGATAATTTAGTATGGCCTGTGAATGATGTTATAAATATCCAAATGGCCCTTGGCAGAAAAAGGGTTCCCTACCCCTGCTCTACACTTTTTTTTAAAATTAAATATATTTTATTGATTTTTTTACAGAGAGGAAGGGAGAGGGATAGAAAGCTAGAAACATCAATGAGAGAGAAACATCCATTAGCTGCCTCCTGCACACCCCCCACCGGGGATGTGCCTGCAACCAATGTACATGCCCTTGACTGGAATCGAACCTGGGACCTTTCAGTCCGCAGACCCATGCTCTATCGACTAAGCCAAACCGGTTTCGGCAACCTGCTCTACACTTTTAATGCCATATTCTAACCAGCTCAAGATTTACGAAGAAATACTTGAAAGTAAGTACTCTTCTGAGTCAAGGAATGCCAACCAAATAAACTTGATGAGAGGCCAAATAGCCATTTTTAGGGATACTTAATTCTTATCAGCCTGGGACTGCTTGCTTAAAGCATCACAGTTTTATTTCCCATGGACTGACTCAGGTGTTGGGTGACCAAGCAGATATGATAAGGCCAGGGCTGAGTTGGCAATGTTCTGGAACTTGGAATTGGCAAGATTTGGTCAAAACCGGCCAGAAATATTGTTGTAGACTGAAAGAGGCTATTGAACTTTGAAAACATTTTTTTCTTCTTCTACTACTAGCAGGGGCAGAAGAGGGAAAATTAATTTGTATTTATGTATTATTATTATTTTAGCTTTCAGTTTTATTGGTTGCATATAGCCGAACTAAAAAACTCTGGTTCATTCTTAAAATGTTCTTTAAACTGAAATTGACTCTTAGAGAAAGGCTTCATCTATTACCATGGAAGATAATACTATTTTAGATAGCAAAATGCAGGTTCTTGAGCATCCTGATATACGTGGTGCTAATAAGAGAAGTATGGATTCTAATTTCTCATCTGAGATGTTAAGCCAGGTTCAGTGCTACACATAATTTGTACTTATTTAAATCTTATTTTAAAAAATTGAAGTTGTTGGCATTAGACTACAAAATAATCTGTAATCTTGGCCATTGTAATTTGACAGACCAGACATATATGTGTAGGTACCTTAGGATTGATATTAGCACAGTTTTTGTCTATGTACTGATTATCTTAGGTAATCAAACAGATGTTGATAGTAATAGCAACCAAAAGTACATATAACATTTCAGGTATTTTAAATTAATCCTCTCCCCTCCCCAGTCCCCCTTTCTTCTTTGGAAGGTTTATAAAACCTATTCTACATGTTCTTTAAGCATCATGTTTCAGATAATTCAATATATAAATATATATAGTTAGCTATATTTAGCTGATGTTGATGAGTAGCTGTATCCTAAATGTTTTAAAAGATCATGTAATCCAGTCTTTTGGAGTTGGGGGTTGGGTGAGTGATAGGATTTACCTTTGCAAACAGATCTTTTGAGCAATTACCCCAGTCCCACTTGGAAGCTCTTCTTTAGTTCCAGGTGAAAGTAATAACTAATACGCAGCTGAAGTCAGTCTGTACCATTATTTCAAGCCAGGGGATTGTCTTCTTTCAGAGTCAGAGAATATTCAGTAGAGCACATTGCAAGAGAGAAGCTTATCCCTCTTAAGACTGCTTGTCCTGGGAGGGCTCATTGGCAGGGCTCTGTCTTTCTGGGAGGAGGTCATAATGACCAGGAATATGGCTGTTCCTAGGTAGGTCGTATGGATTCTGGATATAGCTGGAGTTGGGACCACGGCCTTCTTGGACCACACTGATTGTGGGCTCTAAGGAATATAGTGAAAAATGAGTTCAGAGAACAGATTAGCTTTGGTTGTCATGTTGGGGGGGGGGGGGGGGAAGAGAGTTCTATTCAACGGGGAGGTGAGAGAAGCCAGGGATTTATAAACCTGTGATAAATATGAGGATTAAGACTAATGCTAAGAGATGGAAAACATAAGTGAGCTTGCATTTAGAAACCCATCCAAAGCTTGGTCAAAACGGAAGAGATTTAGAATATCTTAAATATTTAGAATATTTAGAATGGGTGGGTCCTTAATGGTGGCGTAAGGTTTTCACTGCTATTCTTAGCACTAAGCCTAGGGACATGGGTTAAACTGGGAGAAAATAGAAGGTGGTGATTTAGAAAGTTAATAAATATTCTGTTCTGATTGTTTTCTTTTTTAAACTGGGATTTGTATCAACAATCAGTTGAGGTGCTTGTGTGTGTATCCACTCCCCACCTCCAGTATTTCTGCTTCATACTAGTCCTGGTATGTTGTTTTTTTAAAACAGAGTTGGCACAAGAATTTGATTTCCTGCATGAGAGAGGAGGGTAGTCCCGGGGGAGGTGGTTTGCCTTGGATTCCTTAAAAAGCAATAAAAAAAGGTGTGTTTTCAAGACAGGGTGAGTAGAGAGGGATTGTTTTTATTTCAGATGCTGCACTATTGCCCTGATTTCGCTAAGTTACTTATTTGAGACACCTACCAACTTCATATATATTTTTATTAGATGTCGACAAGGATGGCACATCTGTGTACGGAGACCCCCTGTGCACAGGCGACTTCATTTCTACATAGCTGCTTTCTGGAAGCTTGCAGGTGAGGATGGGTGGGTCCTTAATTGTGGCGTAAGGGTTTTCACTGCTGTTCAAGGAACAAGTGCTAGAGCTGCACACGGATTCTTTCATGTAATCTGCAAGGCAAGAGGGATTTCTTAGGATAAACAAGAACATAAGACAGTTTAAATACCAGAAACAGACTGCAGTCAAGTTCATGTGCTTTCGGGATCCTGAAGCCGTAATAGCCTGTGGGAGTCCAAGATTTACTTAGGAAAGCACTCAACATAATAAATAGGCAGAGTTCTTTCCCTAAAAACAAAACAAAACGTTTTTGGAGGGATGGGAACATTCCATCAGGTATAGCACCAGAGATTAATTTAAGATATTCATAATGTACTTTCACATTATTAATTTCTACAAAATCCTGCAAGGATAGGTGGTAGTTTGCATTTTATAAGATGAAGACCCAGAGAGATATGAAATGTCTTGGCTAAGGTCACATAGCTCATAATTGGCAGTGCCAAGACTTAAATCTTTGCCTTGGGACTCCTTGGCCTGTGCATTTTCTATAATACCATTTTTCTGATTTTGTTCTGATGATTAAGATGCTTAGGTTCAGAAGTAGTGTGTTGGCACAGGTGCTAGCAATTTGGTATCCTTTCACCAGCAAATTGGCTGCATCCCTGTTCTCTGAGAAGCTCGTGATCAGAGGTGGGGCAGATAGAAGTGTAATAGAGGTCTCAGAAACACCTAGGTCTTAAGCTAGCCTATGGGACGTTCCTATTTTCTCATAAGCCTGCAATGTATTCTCTGGGGTCATTTACCTCAGTTCTTGTGACTGCTAAATGAAACATTTTAATAATAACTTTCTCTGATACTAGGGGAACTCATGGTTCCTCTCTTGCCACCTCTCAGGCATGTATCCTCCTCCATACTTCAAGGGATGTTAGGGTAAAGAGATACAAACTAGTTTCCCAGTATAAAGCCGCTAGAGAAAGTTCACTTTGTGACTGGGAGTCACATGAGGAAAGGGGAGCCCTTCAGTCTCTACCCCATTCCCCTTTTGGAGACGATCACTGCCTCTTGTAGATTGTTCCAAGTGAGTTGGGGCTTTATTACTCCTACTGTGACCTGGCAGTTCTGGTCCTCATCTGTCTGAGGCTCCAAGCACTGAGCTGGAGCTTGAAAGTCGAGTGATCTAAATCGCCACTCTAAATTTCTACAAGTGGTAGCAGGTGGTGATAGTCTTGGACGATCCTTTTCTAGAACTATCACAAATTACATTTGGGTTGCTATTTATCTCTGCTTTCTGCTCCCAATTTGTGAAATTGATGGAAATGTAAAGGGAAAGTGATCTTGTAACTAAGGGGTGACTAGATGAACCTTGGTACAGTGAGAACTAAACAGAACATGCCATGTGGCTGAAGTAGTTGAGGTATGTGTTACCACAAGTAGTCTTTTCTTCCCTAACTGGGGATTGTGAGGGGATTTACTTTTCTGTTGGTGTAGAGTGAATGTCTGTTTCAGCGGATAGCATTTCCTCAATCTTGTACAAAAGTACATTGACCTATTAGTTCCTGCAAGTGTTCATAACACCCTGTGTGTAGGTAGAGCAATAATATGATTCTTGCTCCTCCCCCCATGGCTTATGAGGAAATTGAGGCTTCACAGGGGGAAGTGACTTCCTAGGGTCATACTGCTAATCAGTAGCAAAGTAAGCTCTAGAACCAGGCTCAGAGCACTTTCCCATCACAACTTAGCTCACAGTGGAGAGGGATGTTGTCTTGGTTCCATCTTAGATCATGGCCTCTTTCTAGCATAAAACCCTAGACAGAAAGAGAAAACATTCTTTCTAGACAATGAGCAGGCCCAGCCAGCCCTAAAGAGAGATTGCATTGGCCTAGCTGCTATTGTAGCTCAATGAGGAAGGATGGGTCCTGGAGCATGACCTGCCACTAGCGAGTACTTTTTTCTTCCAACAAGGGGGTGGGGCTAAATCCTAAACCCTGATAGTATGGCTCATTGGTCCCACTTTGAGTGTTCTGAACTTAGCAGGCAGGGAGTAAGGCAGTGTGCCTCAATGGCTTGTTTGGAAGCTGAGGATTGGAATTGCTTAAAGATTGTCCTCTGAGAGAAATTTTAACACCTCACCCCTCCTATCCTCCCAAATACATCCTTTTACTTTGGCAGCTGCCTCAATTGCATATTTTCTAGAACAGCGGTCACCAACCGGTGTGGTCCATGAGGTCCGAAAGGTTAGTGACTACTGGTTGACATCTTTGGATCAATGGTCACCAACCGGTGGTTTGTGGGCCACTGGTGGTCCATGAGGTTTGAAAGGTTGGCGACCACTGTTCTAGAACTTAGTATCGATAGTTCACTTTGTGTGGCACTTAAAACAAGTATTTCAGGTCATTTGAAACTTGTTATATCTGTGAAGGAGGCTGGGCAGGAAGGACTAGTATTACTACTTTAGAAATGTAGAAACTGAAACTCATAAAGTCTGTTTAATGTTAGTAAGTAGTTAAGACTCAACCCCTGTCTTCTCTGATACCCAATCAAGGTGTTTGTCCTCCTATCAGTTTCCCTGTGCTCTTCTCCGATATCTGTACTAAATGCAAAGTATATCTGCAACAGCTTCACCTTACCTTCAGGGGACACCTTTTATCTATAGGGCCAAGCCCTGCTGAAAGAGAAAGGCCAGGCTCTAAGGTTTTCGTGGATATCCCTTGACTGATTCGGGGATAAGGCCGTGTGCCTTGGCGAGGAGAGCCTTGGCAGAGGGAGAGCCATGGAGCTCTAGCCCGGTGCCTGATAGAGCCCCAGCCAGGTAATAGTGTCCCTCTTCATTTCCACTAGAAAAGTCATGGCTGTTTCACGTTTGGGGGACACACCTAAATGGATAAAAAAGAAGTTGGGATTGTGGGGGAGGTGATTAGTGTCAGGGGGAAGCTGTGTTTTCCATAAAGGGGCCAGTAGTAAAGACAAAGGATGAAATGTGTGTGTGCATGTGGGTATGTGTGTGTGTTGAGGTGAAGTGAGGTGGTAGGGGAGGGTATTAGTTATGGAATAATCTGGATTCCTGTCTGGAACTGGTGGTTGGGGGACCTCTAGGCAAGCAGGAAGCTACTCTCTTCTCCAGCTGAGTCATCTACCTGCTGGCCCAGAGGGAGGGAGATGGGGGAGAGAGGGCAGGATAAGGGGAAGAATAACCAGCTGCTCTAAGATATTTCCTCATCCTTTTAGAGTTCCACCCTTCCGCCTCTCCCCAAGGCCAGTCCCTGCACTTCAGGGCATTTTACTAAGAAAGGGGAAGCATCAACCAAGGCTACCCAAGCTCTGGGGAGTCAGTCACTCCTCCAAGGCCTGTAATTAGTATCAATATTAAAGGGTTAGCCTGCTAATGCCCTGGCGTTTTCTCCCAGCTAGTTCCTACCTCCCCAAAATCACACACAGCCATATACTATGGGAGGCAGAAGGGACCTCTGAAATGAGCTAACGTAGTCATCTTCATTTGTAAAAGGGAGCAGCAAATCCAGAAGGGGAAGTGACTTTCAAGGCCACCTTGCGAGTGGGATCTGAATTTACCAGGGCTTTAGGTTTAACCAACATTTAGCTAAGGCAAATATTTTACTGTTGGGGAAAACCTAGGAATTCCATCTCAGCCAACTACTACTATTAGAAGGCCCCCCTGCCTTTTTCTAGCAGCCTTCTCTGGATTGAGAGACAAGGATATGGGGAGAGGAAAGGGAAGGTATCAGTCAGGAGAACCACATTAGTTGAAAAAAGTTTCCAGAGTGTCAGTGGGCTCCTAACTACCTTGGAACTCAAGGCAACTCCAAGAAGAGACTTGGTTAGATTATCAAAGGACATAAAGTGGGAAAAGTGGCAGTAACAATGGAATCCAGGATTTCAGGATCATAAAGGTGATGGAGAGTATTGGGGAAGATATCTTCTACCGCAGTTTGAAATGCCTGATAGACAAGGAATTGAACATAAGGTAGTTTGTTGCTGAATCGTTGTGCAGAAGAGAAGGGGAGTTCAGAGAATACTTAAAGACTCTTCACTCTTAATTGTTTGGTCCAGTAGGTTTGGGAAATAAGTTCATTCCTGGTACAAACTAGTAAGTGTTTAGGAGTTCAACCAGTTGTTGTGGGTTTGTTCCAGGTCTTTGATAAGTACTTCTGTAAAGTTTTGAAGTAGGATATTCCATGTTCCTTTTTGAAATTCTTTTGTTCAGATATGTTGGTCTCCAGCACATGCTGGTACATTTGCCTATACATCCCTCTTTTCTCTCTAAGTTAAAGGACAATTGTAGCCACAGTGGTGAAAAAAAATCTGCACTCAGGGGCTCAAATATATGACCACAAAACAGGAATGAATGACACTGAAGCAGAGACAAGGCTCTCCGTAGCGACGTTTTATATTCATGGTTGCAAGTCTGAAAGAAGCTCTAATCGCCATGGGCAGGACAACACAGTGCATAGGAAAGATGTGTGCTTATCTGTTGAGGTGTCTGGGCCTGTCTTGAGCTTATTTACGATTTAGTAATGCACATTCTTAGATCTGAAAAGGCCCTTAATAATATTTCTGCCCAATCATCATGCCTATTTGAGAAAGAAACAGGTCTCAGTTCACAGTGCTAAAATAGTAAAGCTATCTTCTCTGTATTAAGTCTTATACCTGCTGTAATGGTGCTTGCCTTCCTTGGGATAGTTTAAGTCAAAACTCATAGAAAATTGCCAGAATAATGCTCCCACGGGAGTGTCGCTAGCTGGCCAGGAGCCCAGGCATGACCTGTCTCCAGAGGCTTCTCTTGTGCAGTGTGCACTCTTAACATGCTGATGGAGTCTTGCCCTTCCTGCCTCTTGCTCAGAGCACACTTCTCACCACCACCACCCACCCACCCTTACCTCACCCCGTTTCTAATAGCTACCTTACCAAGGGCTATAGATGACTAGTTCTCTTTGGTTAGGAAATGGTTGTGTCTTTGGGTGTGTCTAAGGTTGAGTCAGATACACCAGAACAGTAACCTAGGAAATCTGGGTCAGTCTAAATCAATGGTTTCTAAGGGTTAGTTGGGTTATTGCTGTATAGGAATACCCTGAGATGCTCTGTGCCAAAGGAGATCCCAGAGTTGCCAATGCAGATGCCAGGGCCCCACTCTAGATCTACAGCATCAGAATCTTGCGGAGATGGGGTATGAACATCTGTAGTTTCAGCAAGCTTTCCAGGTGATTCTAGTGAAGAGCTAGATTTTACAATATCCATTGGGACCTATGCTGTCAGTCATCTCTTACTTGGTTTGGCTGAGACTCTTAAATAGACCTCTGAGACAAAAGGACAGCCTTGTTACAGTAGTATATAATACCTTACAATATGCAAAAACACTTCCCACCTGTGATTTTATTGAATATTCATGACAGCCTTGTTAGACAACAGGATGATAGGCATACTTATCCTTACCCTGTAGATGAGGAAATGGGCCTTGGAGAGCTCACAGTCTAAGGTCTCAGTTAATAAGTAACAGAGTGATAAGTGACATGGTTCCAAAGCCACCTGTTTCACACCTTCTGTCACTTAAACCTGGGGCCAAAGCCCAGGAACAGGACCTGACCTTTCATCTTGGCTTTACCCAGAGGCTTCCTGGAAGGATGACCCGACTTGAGTTCCCGTGTGTTGGGATTAGTCCTGGTGTCCCTGCTCTCGGGGGCAGAGATTTCTTGAGGGTGGAGTGCCATACATCATTAGGGTATCACTTTCATTTCCTTGTGCCCCAGAAAGCCAGCAGGTGGCAGGGTGGCATTTCTTACCAGTGCAATGACAGGAGGCCTCTGGGGCAGGTAGATTGACTTTATTTCAGATTTTTAATCAGTTTAACTCGTACTAATTGGTTGGATAACGACGTTCCACATTTCCAAAGACATTTATTTGGCATCTATAAAAAACCCACAGCCATTTGCTAAGCAGGTGCAACTGAAATCGAAAGATGAATTTATTATTATGGTTGTTCCTCCTGGGCAGAGCTACCCAGCAGCCCCAGGTCCTGTGGTCTTTTAACTTTTAAGGGGCTTGGGGGGAACAGGTGCGCAGTTCTCTCTGGTAGAATTTCTGGCCATTTCAGAGCTGCACTCTTTATCTTGCTAAGCCCTTTCTAATGGGACGTCAGGATTGGATACTCTACCTTTGAAGCCTTTGTCCATAATGTATGTGTTTTGACGTCTATCCATTCCACAAGCACCTGCAGAAAGAGTATAAGGAAAGAAAAACATGGGTGTGAGGCTTACTTGGACTGCATGTGTAGGCTTCAATCTTTTGTTTGCCTTTTTCTCTTTCTCCCCTACCCAGAAAATAAATCTTTAGTGCTAGAAAATTGTTTTGGGTTACTTTACTCGAAATCTTTTTGACCATATAATAATTCTTAAAAGGCTCATAAGCATTAATGGTGAGCTACAGCGCCCCCTGGCACATTCAGCATTTCTCCTCTTTAACCTTCATTCTGAGGGGAATGTTCTCCAGGAGGCGATCAAAGGCAGTTCTGATGCCACCTGCAGTCACTTAAGGTGAAGTTCCAGGCTCCAAAAGTATTCGATAAGGAATGAATCAGGACTATTTCTTAGCTTGGGAAGGGTGCATGTTTTTCCAAATCCTAGTTCTTTTGGATATTAGAATAGGGTTGAAGACTGTTTTCTTACCTCTCAGCTCTGGTCCTGCCTCTCCTCTTCTGGATCAGAAGCTTGACTGAGGGGACCCAGAGAGGGAGGTGGACAGGTGACTGAGGTCATCTTTATGGGATATACAATCATTCCCCATCTATAGTCAGCTTTCTTAGTTATTCCTTCCTTTTTGGGTGGACCATTTACACCTAATTGAGAGCTGTCTCTGAAAAGTATCATCGGTGTTTTTCAATCCCAAGGGTTTCTTTCCTCCCTTTCAGTTGTCACAATTTATCCTAGGCTTCCATGGTACATGGTCCTGAGCTTAAGCCACAGGCAGGACATATAGCTCAGGTTCTTTGCAGCTGTTGATCCCAGAAAAGAAATTGTCTGGGACAGTAATGACACTGGCTCAAAGTTGAAACCATTTCCACACCCTACCTCCACCCCCACCTTTTTATTGAGGACACAGTCCTAGGCAAGACATGCAGGAAGTGCTTACAGTTTGGTTCCTCTGGACACATTAGTTTTTGATACTGACCAACCAACCTGTTGCTGTTTAGATACTCCCTGTACCTCCTCCACACAGAGTTCCCAGTTGAATTTATAGGAGTCTACTCTTGTCTGCCTGCCTTCATACATTACTGAGTGATAGGGCAGAACTAGGTCTAAGGTTTGCTATTCTTCTACTGGCCAGTAAGTACCTGTGCCCTTCAGAAACATGACTGCAATAGTCCGTAGCCCTGGCATTAGGTCAGCACTTTTACACCAGACAAGGGCTTCCTTGGCCTCCCTGAGGGACGGAGGCTAGGCTATTCACTTTGCCCCTTTTCATATAACAGGAAATAGAGGCCCAGAGAAGGGCAGTGAGTTGTCTACAACCACACCAACAAGAAGTTGAGTTGCACCTAGATCTCTCCCAAGTATTCTTTCCCATCGGCCACCAGCCTGGTTGGGTATAACCCCCAAAATGCTCCATTGTGGAAAGAGATACAGGGGGGTGGTAGTGTGTGATGTGGGGAGGGGGGGAAGGAGGTGATAGTGGAGAGGGAGAAGATGTATTTAGTGGGGTTACTAAATGCCCTGGACACTGCCCATGAGCCCTGTAACCAAGAATACAGCCTCCTGGGTACAGGTACAGTGTCTCTGCAGCCCATGCCTACTCAATCAGCAGATGAATTTGGAATCTTCACTTAGTGTTCTTGGGCCTAAAGACCTGCAGGGGTTGATAGGGCTGTTTGCCTTGAGCTCTAAAAACCAGCTAGAGCTAGAGCTCAGGCCAAGGTTGTCCAGTGTGCTAAGGTCCTGCCCTAAAGGGGCCATAGATCCCTATGGGTAGATAGCCCTACCCTAGGGTCTGGGAGAGCTTAGCCTAGGCCACTGGTGGGTGTGGGGGACATTGGGCTTTTGTGCTAGAGAGCCTTCTGTTTGTCATCCACACTCAGATAACCCCAAAGATGTTGCCATCCTCAGGTCATTTCTCATGGTTTTGGGTTGTATTCTGTGGACTGCAGGGATTGTAGTCATGTTGTGTCCCCTTCCTCTAATACCAGTCGTAGTTTGTCCATATCCACTGACCATGATGGGAGCAGAGAGGTCTCATTTGTTAGGGGATTGGGATTGTAGACTAATCATGTTTGGAGGGAGGGGGGTTTCAATAGGGAGAGTTCTGGGATGAATGGGGATGGGTCAAGCGAGGGGCAGGAATGGGAGGTAGGGCCAGTGCTGAGTCTGAACTGGTATGAGAGTCTTAGGGATAGAGGGTAGGGCTGGGGTTGTCTAACCTGGTGAGTGTGGCTCAGCGGGGTGGCTGAGGTGTCTAAGTTCAATGTAGAAGTCCTCTGGCGGGTACCTGGCCTCCAGGGCACTGATCTGGAAATGGGAGTCTAGTGAGAGGAATGACAGGGAGGAGCCATTATTCCCAGGGCCCTGGTTTGGCAGGGAGGGGATGGGGGTCTGAGGGCAATGGTAGGGCAGGCTGGAAGGAATTAGGGCCCCTATGTGTAGCATTCAAAGAGGCTGGAGCCAGCAGGGCCATGGGGATTTGCTAGAGCTGAGGCCATTGGCCTTGCTTCCCCACCCTCTCTGTAGGAATTGGTGTCCACTAGAACAGTGGAAGAAACCCTTGAAAGGGGTCCCTTGTTAGGGCTGGGTCAGACAGGGGCTCCTTTTCTAGATGGTGAGTGCATCTTTGGCCTCCATCTGGAATCTCCATACCTGGGGCCCTAGTCGTCTCTTTCCTGGGTCACAGCCACCCTCTCCCTACCCCCTAATACAGGAATGAAGAGGGTCCTGGGCGTCATTTGCTTATAAGGCTGAAAAAGGCACTTGGGGTTCCTCCTGATACCCCTACTCCCTGGGGGGAATCATGCTCAGGATTCATCTACTAACCCTCTATCTCAGAGCTAGGACAGGGCCCCCCTCAATGCAGAGAAGGAGAACAGGGTAGGACATGATGGCAAGGGACCATACTCAAACCACTACTGACCTAACACGTTCACATAGCTGTAAGGGGTCCAGCCTGCTGTGTCTCTGTCAAGGGACTTGGTACTGAGCTGTTTGGAAAGTAGGAGAGCCGGTTAATACCTAGTGCCTGGAGGTGCCCTCTGCCCAGACTTCACTCTTCCCAGCCTTGTGCACCCATCTGTGTCCTAGTGTTGAGAGAAAGGGAGAGCTGGGTGTTCTGTGAGAGGCCACCATGGTGTGGCTGATGGTAGCAGAACAGAGCATACACCCATTTAAGCTGTCTGGCTGAAGCTGTAGGGTTTCCAGGTCTTTGGGGAAAAGGAGTGCAGGGGAAGGTCCTTCCCAAGGGCAGAGAACCTGCAACATCACTGGCATCTCTGCCATGATACCAGGCCTGAGTGTGAGAGTCTCCCTTTCATATGACCAAGGGAAAGCTTCAGGGTATGGTGTCCTCATGGTGCAATCTTTCCTCTTCCTGCATTTTCACAGCCGTATGAGGCAAGGATGGCTGTCCTCATTTTACAGGTCCTGCACTTGGTTACACAAGGAGTCTGTGGCAGAGCTGGGTCTACAGTTCAGATAGGCTCTGGGACCCATACCGTATCATCTCATCCCAGCTGCCTGCTTTTTTTACATAATGTCCTATTTGCCAGGCCGAGGGGTCTTTGACCACATAGAGCCATATTGGACCGTGGGGTGAGGTGAGCCAGAGAGTTAATAAGTGGGCTACTCTGCAGGAACTCCAGCACTTGACTGAAAGTGGCCACACTTTTCTATTAGAATGAGACCAAGAATGACATAGCCACAAAGGACCTTGTCATCCCCTGCGTCCTCTGTCTCTTACCTGCTGCAGCTGTGATAATGTGGCTCTAGTTAATCAAGGGCCTCCTACTGGGAAATGGGATTCCTTTCTCAGCTTTCAGCGCCTCAGATAAACCTAAGGCTAAAGCTGGGAATGAGGACCTGAGCTGAGGAGTTACACTGGAATGGGGTCAGCGCTATAGGGCTGTGTAGGGGGCCTCATGGCCACAGTCCTTCATATAGGCCTCAAAGCATCCTGCACGCAGCGCTCCCATTTGGAAAATCAGAGGTGGGTGGCCTTGGAGTGTTGGCCTGACAGTGGTTGTCCTCGCTTGTACTAGGGGGTCCAGGCTGCATTGCTTTTGGTTCTGTGGAGCAGACAGGGAGAAAGGTTTCCCCCGAGCTCTAGGGCAGAGGCCTGGAATATGAAAACGGTGCTCCCGTCCATGTTCCCAGCAGGAGGGGTGTTACAGGAAGCCAGGAGTCTGGGCCTGCTTCTGTGTGTACATACATAGGTGGGTGTTAAGAGGTATGGGCAGCATGAACCTGTCAAACATTGTGGTCCTTGAGGCTGTTCTTCCTCATTTCTGAACCTCCCACTCTGCCAGGTATGGGTCCTAGTACACCAGCCGGGCTCACTACACATGTATTCTGAGACATCCTTGCCCAAGGGCTGTGAAGATGACATCTTACCACCAGCCCAGGTTTATGCTCAGAGCTGTGAGTGAGGGAAGGCTCACAGGACTCACTGTTAATGAGAACACTAGCTATGGCTGAGGTTTGGGTCTCGCATCCTTTGCTTTAGTTCTGATTACGATAAATGGTTGTATACTGATGACATGTGGTATGTCCGGGTACAAGGACGTCAGCTGGCTGAGTAATAGTGGTTACTCTCTAATGTGCTGGTTGCACACATGGTATTGGTAGCCTACTGCAGTGATTGATGGTTTGTGGTGTAGTGTTTTGATTACATGTGTTAACATGTGGCAAAAGTGACTACATGGTATACATGGTTATGTGACAAAGTTACACATGATTATATGATCATATGACTTGGTACCAACTGGTTGCACACAGGTGTGGGGGTTTATATTTTATTGAGTGATGCTGTGATTAGTTACATGTGATGCCTATTGGTTATATGGTGCTTGTTGGCTCCATGTAACCTGTAGGTTCCCTGCTACATGCTCACAGAGTGTTTACATGTCCCATGGACCACAGGGCTGTGTTTAATGTATTGGCAGTTGGTTCCAGGGGGACCTTTCAGTGCAGGTGGGGGAGTGGGGGAGAGGATAGGGAGTTACAGTTCCTTCCTGGGCAGAGGTGAGGACTGAATGGCTGGACAGTGGGTAGGGGCTGGGGAGGCAGGGGCCCGGTACCTTGGTGGGGCTGTTCCTGTCCAGAGTGCTGGCCTGGCTGGTGGCAGGCCCCCCGCACTCCAGTGCGTAGTAGCTGGAATTGGAAAAGCACTGGGCATGGCTGCTACTTTGAGACAAATCTGGGAAGAGAACAAGTTGCCACATACCATCATACACCTGCCCCTGGCATGAGATGCCCCAATACTAATGCTTGGGCTGGGCAGCCTTGAGAGTGCTCTGCAAAGAGATAGCCAAGTCATCCATCCCCCAAACTTTTGGCATCCACTACCCCTACTGAAACTTGTGGATCTGGATTTCCCCTTCCCTTGTGGTGGCCTTCCCTGAAGCATGCAGGATGCACCGTTATATTGCCAGTGTGGAGCGTGGCACCAGGAGCATGGATGAGGAAACGTTGGCTTTGACAACTCAAAGCCTCACTTGTCCCCCAGTCAATACTTAGGGCTGTGCTGATCCTCTCCTGCCTACTCCCCAAGGTTATATCCCAGAAGTGAGGCCATAAAGAGGAACCTCCCCTTGGCTCAGACCTGCCCTCCTGCCCTATGGATTCCAGGACCTCTTGACAGGGACGGGGGATTCCAGTGGAACGGCATGGGAAAACCTGGCCAAGCTTGCTTATTACCGTCATAGAAGAAAATCCCCAAATCTCTGGGCTTGAGCTCTCATCAGAGGATACCTGCTTTGGTGGAAACCCCAGGGTGGGAGTAGGGAGGTGGCGGGATTGCAAAACAAGGACAAGTGTTTACATGACCCATGCACCCTCTGCAGGGGACTCTGAAGGCAAGGTCTGCATCTGGGCCACGTCCATCTATCCTGGAGCACCTAGCATGGAGCTGGGCACCCGGTAGGCAACATGTAGCAGGAATGAGCTGACATGATGTGGGTTTTGTAAATACAAGGTGTAGGAGGCTTCAGATCAGCCATGAGCAATGGAGCCAGCTGGAGTGAGCTGTCATCCTTGTGCTCGGGGCTGAGAGCAATTTCAGACCATTTCAACCTCTTCTTTTTAACTAAATATGAAACAAAAAGCCTTCCTTATTTCTAAGGCAGTAGTCTAGGGTTGAGGGGAGAGGAAGGATCTGACCCAATAGTCCCCCTACCCCACCACCCCCTCAGACTCCCATGGCTGATGTTTGGGAGTTGCCACCACATTGATGGACAGGCTATTTCCAACAGGCCTGGCCAGAGGGGCATTGCCCACACTTTCAGCTCTCCCCCAAGCCAGACACAATCCCCTTGGGGCTCTCCTGCCTCTGGGAACTGGGAAGGGAGGTTTACTGAGACCTTCACCCAAAGAAACAAAATTGGGACACTGGGTCCCAAAGCCAGTGCCCTGAGTTGTCACAGCCATCAGCCGGGAGAAGTTCCCCAGGAGAGTTTAGGAAAGTTGCTGTTTGGGTGGGTGCTCTTGGGCTGAAGGGTGGGAAGGTGTGGGGAAATGGAAGGAGGCTCCTGATCACAGGCACTCGGAGCTGGGGGCCCAGAAGATGGCACCCCATGGGACCTCATCTACCTTTCTCAAGTAGCCCATGCTCTCCACTCCCATCATCTCTAGGGGAGTCTGAGCATCCAGCCCCCACCACCCACTCTGCAGGCATGACCACCCACCTTCAGCTGTAAACTCAGGTGTCCCCAAGGATATGTTGTGGCTCTTCCTGGGGGAGATGGGAATGCTGGGGCACAGCCCTTACCCGAGAGGGAGTAGTCCGTGCTGGTCATCCTCATGGCAGGTGTGTAGGAGACGCGGGGAGCCAGGTCGCGGCCCTTCTCTTTCTGCCGGCGGCGTCGGCGCCAGGCGAACAGGCCCAGCAGCATCACAATGAGGAACAACAGGAGGACAATGCCCGTGACAGCACCCACCGAGTGCCGCTCTGCGCCCAGCGCTGGGCTGATCTTGGTGTAGGGATTCAGCTCCTCCATCATGAGGGCGGCTGTGGGCGGAGGGAGGGCCTCAGCTGGGGCGCCCGCTGGCTCTTCAGATCTCTGTGGGACCTGGGCTCCTCTAACACCAGAAGGCTCGGGTTCCGGTCCTGGCCCTAGTCTTTCATTCCTGGGATCCCAACCCCTCGCTGCGCCTATTTCTTCAGCTGCCTAAAATGAGTGGGGCCCTAGGGAACTCCCCAGGGGCACATGTGATTGTGGATCAGAAACAAAACAATGTTTGAATATTTTACTCTTTTTCAAAAAAGTAAGTTAAATAATAACTCATTTAACCTTCCCAGCAGCCTGATTAAATAAGGATTAATTCTTTCTCTTTCACAAATGGAGAAACTGAGTCACTGAAAGGATCGGTAACTTGCCCAAGATCAGACAACCAGTAACTGGTAGTGTCAGGTTTCTCACAAGTCCGAAAATCGTGACTCAGCCCCTCTTACTGTGTTTCTTAGATGTGACTCGGAGAGTCCTCAGTTGGCTCGGTAATTGCACCCTCTGCAGGGCACCGTGAGCACCACCTGGCAGACTGGCAATGAGAGCTGTGAGTGCTGTACCAGTGTGCCTACGATTACTGTTCACAAAGCCCCTCTTGATATATATATGCTATATATATATATATATATATATATATATATATATATATATGCATATGCTAACTCCTATCAGAATCAATGTACATGGTTTTGGTCCCTTTTCTATCATGTGAATAACGGAGCCCATTCTTATTCCCCATTTCCTTAAAACCATTAGTAATATGATTTGCTACATGTTTGCAGCAGGGGTTTTATTTATACGAAACCATTTCTCAAGGCCGCACATTATCTCACCATGGTCCTCCCAGTTGCCCTCTGGGGGTCTTGTGACTGTAGACCTGGAGCCACGGCTGAGCCCCTTTGGGCTCCATGGAACCTCATGCCATGATGGAAGACAAGGGCTAATCTACTCTTTCCACTTTGCATGTGAAGTAACAGGCCCAATAAAAGGAAATGACCTGCCCAAGGACACCTAGCAGGTTGACCAGAATTTGGCAGATCTTCAGATGGCCTTCCCCCCCCCCAAGCACTAGCTTGTGGCTACCCTTGCTTGGCTCACAGGAAGCTTGCCAAGGATGGGCACAGCAAGGCTGAGGCTGCCTGCTCCATCTGCTCTCCAGCATCTGGGACCTCCTCCCTCTCCTCTGCTCCCCCTCTCTGCCCAAAGGTGAATAAAGTCAGAGTGTCCTTATACAATCCAGGTGTTCCTGTTGGGATCTCCCTAGAGTCTGCCTGCGTGGGGCCCTTTCCACAGCCCCTTGCCCGAGACTGCCATCTGTGTATTACCTTGGTCACACCTGATTCCTTTGAATCCAGAGCTGCAGTAACAGGTGCCAGTGACGTGGTCGCAGGTGGCATTGTTCATGCACTCACATAGCTGCTGACAGCCATAGCCAAAGGTTCCTGGGGCACATCCTGTGGAACATGAAGAGTTGGGTAGACAGTGAAATGCAGCCACACTCCACCCTCCCGTCCGTACATGGGCAGCTCTGCCTCACAGACCGGAACCTACTTCTCTAGCTCCTGCTATGCTTTGATTTAATACTTGGGGGTAGACAGCAGCTCTACCTCTGAGTTGGGGGACACCCCTATTTCCATTTAAAACATCAGTATCCTCCACATGCCAAGCCCTAAGCTGGGTGCCAGAGGGGCTACAAAGAAGGACAGAACCAAGTCCCATACCCATTAGGCATCTGCTGTGCCTCAACAACCCACCATCCCCACCCAACTGGAGGGAGAAACCAGACACCAACGTAGGCACCATCTTCAGCGCTTTTCCTTGGGAGTTACTGCACAAGTCAAGGGAGCAGAGTGTGGAACCCGGAACGGGGGGTGGGGGGGGGCGCTTAAAGGGGGAGGCTTTCCCTGTGGGAGGCTGAGGCCTGGCCCCAACCCCCAGGGGCATGAGTTGGGACAGCTTACTCTGCTCGCAGTGTTTCCCGGTGAAGCCTGTGCGGCAGGTGCACTTGCCGCTGATGTGGTCGCAGCTGGCACCGTTCTGACACTGGCACACGCGCCCACAGTCCTTCCCATAAAATGCTGCTGGGCAGCCTGGAGAAACAGGGTGGGGGCAACTGCGGAGGTGCAGCTGGGACCAGACCTGTCTCCTGCCACCTTTCTCTGAGCATGGGGTGAAGACTAGTGAGACCATGCACCCAGGCCATTCCCACACTCTGAACCCTCACACTGGGGGTGGCAAGTCCTTTGGACAAAGGCGTTCTGGAACTAGAAGCCAGGCTGGGGTCTTCTGGCTGTGTAGTAACAGGCCACTCCTGTTCACTCTGGGCCCCTCTGTCCAAACGTGGTCTGGTCTTGGTGATTGCTGGGGAATCCGCCAGCCCTGACCTCCCAGGACTGTGGGCTCTAACCCCTGAATCCAACCAAGCTTCTCTATCCTAGAGGTGGGAGTGCTCCCTGCCCAGAGGCTCCTTCTTGCAGTCCTTGGACTCCACCTCCCCCCCACCTTCCAAGGAAGCCTGAACAATGCCCCAGGCAGCCAGCAGGCAGCTGTGGGGTTTCTAAAGAGCTGGCGGCCAGGAGGCGGAGCTTACGCTGTGTGCAGAAGAGTCCGGTCCAGCCTGGGGTGCAGTGGCAGGCCCCGTCCTCCGAGCTGCAGCGTGCCCCGTTGTGGCAACTGCATGTGTGGAAGCAGGCAGGGCCCCAGAACCCAGGTGGGCAAGCTGGAGGCGGGAGGGATGGGAGGGTACGGGCAAGGCAGAGAGGAGCAGAGGAAAGGAAGGCAGAGGGTAGAAGGGTGCACGTCAGAGTCAAGATGCCAGGATGCACCCAGGTGGCATTTCCTGACTATGGGTGGTGATGGGGGTGGGGGTGGGGGTACTGTATCCCAGAATTCCTCTGTTCACTTCTTGGCCCAGGATTTTCATTAAGTCCAGATTCTCAGCTCTGATGGCTCCTTAAACCTTACCTCTTGCGATTGACTGATTTGGAATATATATAAATAAAATTGTAAACATCCTAGCTACCTATGTGAACATTGTGCGCTAACTTCCCCATGAGGATGAGAACTTCCCCAGGGCAGGGACTCTACTCTTTTGGCTGGTGAGCTCCCTGAGGATGGCACCTGTGCCTCCATCAGAATGGAAATTCCCTCAGGCCAGACCATCTAACTGGGACCTCCCAAAGGGGTACAGGCTGGGTCTCACCCATCAGCCAAGGAACTACACAGAGCAGCTAGAATGGATACACCTTACATGAACAGCCCCCATAATGCCCTTTCTAGGCTTAATTGGTGCCCAGGACCATTCACATGGGCCACCCACAGGATGTCCTCACCCTTATAAGGTGACTGCCCTGGCCTCACGCCACTTCCTACTCCCTAACTCCAACATGCCCGTCAGTCCTTGACCCCTCGTCTATCCAAGGAGTAAGGGTCACTTCTTGCTCAGGTGCTGATGATGGAGTATTTTCAGCATTAACAATATCAATGGTACTATCAACAATATTAATACATTTGATGCTGGCAGTTAACGCCAGTGATCAATCCTAATAACTCACCATATTAGAGCTAAGTGGGACTCAGGTGGACATTCCTATCACAGGAGATTCCAGCTCGGGGAGGTCGAGGCACCAGTGGCAAGGAGTGGGGTGTTTGGGGGCCTTACCTGGGGTAGGAGACATTCCCAGGAGGCGGCAGCTTACCCTGTGAGCAGTCCTTGCCAATCCATCCGGGGAAGCACTGGCAGGAGCCATCAATGGGGCTGCAGGTCCCATTGTTGGCACAGGAGCAGAACTGGGCACAGTCCTGCCCAAAGCGCCCTCCAGCACACACTGTGGGCACAGGACAGCTTGGTACCTGCCCTCCCATCAATACTCAGACCACCACCCACAGCTGCATTCCCAGAAGTTTCTAGACTGCAGCCATGACCATCCTGGTCTCTGTAGGAACTGTCTACCGTGGCCCTTCTCCATTTGCACCGGAATGAGTCCCCCCCTCGTGCCCACAGCTGCATCACTTCCGGCAGAGGAACTGATTGAAGCCTGGAGTAGGATCACTTGACTGAGGTCTCGCAGACACCAGTGGAGAGCTGGGAATCCCACTGCTGCCCCCTCCAGTGCTCCCTGCACTGCCCTCCATCACCACACTCTTGCCAACATTACTCATCCCATAGCCATTAGGGCAGAGAATGCTTGTAGCTGGAAGGAGAGGGGCAGATAGATGCGGAAGGCAGGTCTGTCTGCTGTTTATTGGAGGCCTGGCCCCGAGGTCTATCCCTGTCCACCTATTTCCTCTGTTTCTCCAAATCTGACTTGTTCCTCAAGCCTCAGCTCAGCCCTGTCCTCAGGAGAGCCCCCCTGGGTCCACAGGAAACTCACTCACCAAGCTTCTTTCCACCTGAGACCCTTGTAGGGTTTGGTGTCAGCCCCTCCCGGAGGAGTCACTCATTGGCCCCTGAAGGAGGGCTCTTTCCTCATCTAGGCCACAAGCAACTTGGGCTCAGGTTTTATATGTTCAACAAGCCCTTCTATGGCACTTATGTGCCCCAGGCGCTATTCAAAAGGCTTCACAAATAGGAGTTCAGTGAACCTGTAACTCCCATAATTCTGTATTTTCATTATTATTCCTTTCTATTAACTCTATTTCAGATGAGAAAACTGAGGCACTGAGAGGTTAGGTAGCTTGCCCGGGCCACACAGCTGGAAGTTCTGTCACTTACTGGCTAATAGCTTTGAGCAAACCACATCCCTCCTCCCAGTGTTTCCCCATCTTTGAAGTGGGATGTTAAGCCTCAGGCTGTGGGTTAATAGCTATGGGCAGGGTGGCTGATTGGGGCCCTGTGCTCCTGGTAAAACCCCCAGCTCCTTCCGGGGCAGGTCCACTGCCTGGAGGATGAGAAACATCTCTCCTCTTTGCAGTTCAGGCTCTGGCTCCAGCTTCCTGAAAAACACGTAGTCCAGGCCCTCTGGGAGGTGCGGATTTGGGGAATTCATCCCCCCATCCCGGCTAGAGCTTCCCACTCCCCCCATCTCCAAAACGAGCTCTGAGCTTCTCGAACAAGACCATCTCATCTCCCAAGTCCTTGTCACGGACACAAATCTTTGACAAATCCACCCACAGAGCTGCTAATGCGATCAGTATAATACGTTAATTGGTCCACTTCTTAGCCGAATCAAGAGTGAGGAAGAGAGGGGTGGCGGAGAGAAGGGGGGGGGGGGGGCTGGTGAAAAGAAAACATCTGGTTATATTTAATCTATGTTTAATGATTCTGCATGAGCAATGTCTGTAATTTGTAACTCGCTGGGAAGCTGGTCATTAGAAAGTGTCAGTTCAATTTTTTACAAGGTTTGAGACTTAACCAGGGCAGTTGCCATTAATAGCAAACTCTATTAGATCTATATGTGGGAAATACACATTAGGCCGGTGGGCGATAAATCAGACATCGCGGGATCTGAGAGCTACTCCTTGCGCTGCTGAGGTCCTAATTTAGACTCAGCCTATCTGTATTGATGGCGGGGTCTCTGGTGCTTAATAAGTAAACCTCGATGTGTCAGGCTATGATTAAGCTGTCCTAAGAGGGCTGCAAGCAAATGAAACTGTCACATATGTTTCCCTGGGGCCCAAACTCCTCATGACCTCAGAGCATCACGGAGTAAACTTTTCACTCATACATATTAACGGCCCATCCACTTATAAAAATAGCCCAGCTCAGTGGCGATTATTCATCAAAAGAATCAGTTCCCTGGGCGGTAGTCTGCTCTCAACGAAGTATTTAAGCGGAGGCCAGATGAGAGTCCTGCACAGGTGACCTTGACATTGCTCTGAGCTCTAAGTTTACTTTAGTTGAAGATCCCTTTCCTCCTTCCAGGTTAGAGTGCAAACTCTATATACCCTTGTGTTCAAAGCTGTTCCGAAGGCCCCGACCACCTCCTCGGCCCTTTCCCATTCCCAGCTCCGCCATCCTTGAGCTGTTCCCTACTCCTGGGCAGTCGCGTGTCCGCTCTCCTGTGCTTTTCCCGGGCTGTCCCCTCTACCCCAATGCCTTTCTTCCTTCTCTGCCTTTCAAGCTGAGGCCCAGTGAGGTCCGGCCCAGCATCTCCCAAAGGCACACTGCCCTGGGGACACGAAGCCGGGGAGAGGGGGGAGGGGGGGTTGCAATCAGCAGTGGTGTGTGCTGGAGCCAGCTTCGACCTCTGCACTGTTGTTAAATATTCAGGACTTCTGTGGCAGGTGTTAAACCACTGGAACCAGCCAGAGTGGGAGTATTTTATAGAAATTTGCAAACGTTATCAATCAGACCTCTCCCCCGCAGAGAGCCAGTTTAGCAGCACACCAAAGCAAACACGCTTTGGGTGGTAGGGGTCGGCTGGAGTTGGTGTTGGGAAGGGTTCTGCAGCGGAGACAGGAGAGGGGGAGGTGTGTGATTAGTGATGTTGGCCTGCGTGCGAGGAGAGGAGGTCTGCAAAGTTGCCATCGCCAGCTGAAGCCAGAACCGGCGGCTCCGAGCCCCACAGCTGTCGCTGCCTCTACCACTCGGTCGTCATGTAAGCCATGAGGACCTCACCGGCGCTTGTTTTACTTTTCATCCACTTAGCATGGGCTTTGGCATCAGAATTTGTTTCTTGCTCTGCCACTTGCTAGCTGTGAGACCTTTGAGAAATGGTTTGACCTCTCTGAGCCTGTGCCTTTAAATAACTGCGTCATGGCTTTGTCTTATGCCTGGTGGTGCCCAGGTCTTGGGAAGGTAGGCCCAAGCCCCTGAAGAGGCAAGGAGCTGCCTCCACAGATCATGATGAGACTCCCAAACCCTTCCCTCCCTCCCAGGACTCCTCACCTCCCTGGCTCCCATCCCCCCTGAGACAGTACCTTGGTTGCAGAGGGCTCCGGAGAATCCGGGGAGGCACTCACAGACGCCGCTGACATGGTGGCAGGGCCCGCTGCTGTGCACGCAGAGGGGGCACGGCTGGGCGCAGCTGTGGCCATAGAACCCAGGGGGGCAGACTGGGGGTAATGGGGAGATGTGGTCAGCAGCCCCAAGGGCCTCAGCCAGCCTGGCCACCCTTCCAGTTCCACACAGTGATGAAGGGAGGCTCCTCAAAAAATACGGGGAGAGCCACAACCGCCACACCTTGGAGGGCCTGTCTCTTTGTACAGAGAAGAGCTGTGGTCTGGTCCTCTTTCCATGGAGGAACTGGCTGGGCCCTGAACTTGGGGGCAGAAAAGCCAGGGAGAGGGGGGACTAGAGGAAGGGCAGGACTGGTTCTAAATGGGAATGAATGGGAAGCTGAGGTGACTGAGGTGAGGTCTGAGGATGGGGAAAGGGGGCTCAGCCTTACTTCTCTGGCATAAGGGTCCTCGGAAGCCGGGGGCACACTCACAGCTCCCATCCTCCGGGGAGCAGGAGCCGCCATTCTCGCAGCTGCAGGAGACGGAGCAGTTGGGGCCCCAGCGACCAGGTGGACACGTGCTGTCACAGCGGATGCCTGTGGGCCAGAGGCAGACTCAGGTCAGCGGAAAGAGGGGTAAGGGAAAAGGAAGAACAACGGGCCCAGCATGGCTCAGTGGTTGAGTGTCAGCCCATGAACCTGGAGATCGTGGTTCGATTCCCGGTTGGGCCCATGTCTGGATTGCAGGCTGATTGGAGAGTGCAGGAGGCAATCAATGATTCTCTCTCATCATTGATGTTTCTATTTTTCTCTCCTTCTCCCTTCCTCTTTGAAATCAATTTAAAAAAAATTTTTTTAAAGAAAAAATGGTGGGAAGGGGCACCATGCAGAATGAGAGGTGGAGGCAAACAGTGCATCTAGAAATGTAGACGAAAAACCTAGCCAAGGCTTGGTCTATCAGGGAGGGCTTCCAGAAAGAGATGAAGCCATAACTGAGTCCTAAGGGCTAAGGGGAAGCTGACCAGGTAAAGGAAACCCTATGTGCAAAGAACAGGAGGCAGGAGAGGGAATCACATCTTGAAGGAAAAAATAGTTCTGTGTGGCTGTACCATCCTATATGATAAAAGAGAAACATGTAAATTGACCATCCCTCCGATATGTTTGTTCACCAGCCAATCAGGAGTATGCAAATTAACCCAACAAAGATTGTGGGTTAATTTGCATACACAGGCACCAGGCAGAGAGTAGAGCCGGAGAGTTGGCGGAGAGTGGAGTGGCTTGGGGAACTTGGCTCCCCAAGCCGCCAGACAGACAGCAGAGAGGGAGAGCTGGCGGTTTGGAGGACTTGGCAGAGCAGGAGACAGAGCAGGAAGGGAAAACCCAGAATGTGGGGAGCATCAGGAATGCTGGGAATCATAGTTCTGGTTTCAGGCGGATCTCCTAGACCACTGGTTGACAAACTCATTAGTCAACAGAGCCAAATATCAACAGTACAACGATTGAAATTTCTTTTGAGAGCCAATTTTTTAAATCTTAAACTTCTAACACCACTTCTTCAAAATAGACTCGCCCAGGCCATGGTATTTTGAGGAAGAGCCACACTCAAGGGGCCAAAGAGCCGCATATTGGCTCGAGAGCCGCAGTTTGCCAACTACGGTCCTAGACACTAGAGCAAAGTGAGCTTGGAGCAATTTACTGTTGTAGTGGGGGATGGAGTTTGCAAAGGTGAGAGACATAAGTAAAATCAGAATGTCTAGGAAAAATTAAAGAGAAGATATCCTAAAATTTTCAGGAAATTTCCACCAATGAAGCAAAGAAAAAAAAAACAAAAACCCTCTATTATCCTGTGAGCAACAAACCAAACTGGGTTGGGGTCTCAGACAATTTGCTCATATGATTGCAAACACAGACAGAAACTCCTGGATTGGAGAGGGCTCCCCTGAGGGCTCCCAGATTGGAGAGAATGCAGGTTGGGCTGAGGGCATGTGCACACGCGCCAGCCCCCCTTGCCCCCCCCCCCCCAGCACAAATCTTCATGCACCAGGCCCCTAGTAAAAGTATAAAATGAGATTTGACAAAGAGATGTGATTGTGGGAATAAGGGACCAGATCATGAAGGCCCTCCTCCGTTTTTGACATATTAGCTGGTATCTAAGGTTAGGCCTGGGAAAAACCAACTGTGGGGCAAGTGAGTGCTGTTATGGGGGTTGCACACACTAGGAGTGAGCTACTAGCCCACCCATGTTAGCCCAGGAGCCTCTGGTTCTCCCTGGGTTCCAGCCAGCCAGCTTGGTCCGGGGCCCAGAGAACGGGTGAGGTCTTCAGATTCTTTGACCACAGTCCTCGGTGCAAAATGTATTTTATATCATAGGTTCACACATGTATAGAAACCAAGCCTTTGGAAAATGACATTTACTGTATATGATGCACTCTGATATTTTCTCTGCACTGTGATATATCCTATTAAGAAAAAAGAAAGCTAGTTGTGACCAACAAATAGATTTAATGACCTTCAGTTTGACAAATGGTGGCCTAAGGGGGATGGATGGAATTTCTAAGAAAGGGGAGCAAGGCCTACACATTCTTGTAGAGCTGAGAGGAAATTATGTGTTGGGGGTGATTATCTCCAAAGGCTAAGAAGGAATTTGAAAAGGCCCGAGGCTGGAGGCCCCAGCTCTGGGGTGGGGTTTGTTCCCAGGCAGAATCTCTCACTTGTATTAATTAGCTGAATGGACTGGGTGGACCCTAGAGATCTGCGTGACTTTGGAAGGTGAATATCAGAAGCCCAGAAAATCAGAATTAGTTTAAAAATCATGTCTGCCTTGTTACAATTTCAGGGATTTTGAGAGAAAGAAAAAGGGAGGAAGACAGGCCCACTGAACACAGCTAGTTCTAGCAGTGGAGGGAGAGCAGTGTGACCAATTTAGCTGGAACTGTACAAGCCCGCCTGGGCCGGCGGGGAGAGAACAGACAGGAGGGGAAGCAGCAGGCTCCACTCATCCTCCAGGGCCCGTCTAGCCTGAGCCTGCTCCCTCCCCAGGACACAGGTGTCTGTGTGGAGGGTGATGGACAGCTTCTCCCCAGGAAACTGTCCCCGGTGAGAATCTGGGGACCACACTCCACCCCTTGATGGAGGCCTCTCCCTGGGGAATGTTGGGTGTGCAGAGGTGAGTCCTGGACCTGCAGCACGGACTGCCTGCAGGGAAGCCTGGGGAAGGGGACACCGAGGGGAAACCGGGGAAGCTGTGCAGAACCAGAGGCTGCCATCTGCCCCAAGGAATTCCTTTGCCCCCGGATGTGGAACACCCAGGCTGCTAAGCCCCAGGGAATCTCCCTGCTTCACTTTTCAGGACCCTCCATGCATCTATATTGGGGTAAGAATCCACATATTGTGACTTCTAGTTCATGCCCCGAGGCCAGTAGCAACTCAGCAGCCCTCATCCTATAGGGTCTCCTTCTCCAGGAAGCCTTCCTGGATGTCTGCCCAGGGATTCAAGCATCTAATTGATAGTCACCCACCAACATACAGCTTTGCCCTCACCTACTGATTGCATGCTTTCTATATAGGAGTCCTGTCTCCCCTGCCAGCAATTTGAAGACAGAGATTCTCCTAACACTTTTGATCCTTCTTCCTTGGTGCTCTAATGGATGGGGATGTCGTCTTGGCCATTTTTGCAGCCCTGGTGCCCAGCACAGTGTCTGACACACAGTGGGTGCTTAGGGACTATGGCTCCTTTTGAGTTTTGCCCTTCACTGCGGGTAGGACTGACACAACACTGGACACTCGGTAGCCGCCAAATAAAGACTTGGTGAAAGCTTGAGTCAGGAAATGCTAACTGAATGAGTAAATGGCTCCCCCTGAAAATAGAATCCTGTGTCTTCCATCCCTTGTCACTAATGTCCTGAGACCTTGGGCAACTCCCTTTCCTTATCTGTGGCAGGAACAGGTTGGAATATTTCATCTTCAAGGTCTCCTTCACTTTGAGAGGAAAAACCATATATGGGTATAGGCCAGCTCCTTTCAGTTTATCTCAAGAAACATGTAGTGAGCACCTACTGTGTGCAGGGCAAGATGAATTAGTCATGAGGCCAGTTGTCAAGAAGCCTGTGGCTCATGGGGGCCAGGGGAGAAGACAGGCACACACTTCGGGCTCAGAACACCTGGTGCAGCAGGGCCAGGCACAAGGAATGTGCCAGGGGCTGGGGCCTGCCCCCCACCCCCTCCCTGTCTCTCCTCAGTCCCCTTCCGCAGGGGATAAACCCCAGGACATCAATCGCTCCTTTGAAATGTCTTCAGGCCCATGTTTGGGAAAATTAGCTTTAGAACAGCAGAGGCTTTACTGAAAGGCTGTCCATCAAAGACAGAATTCCTAAGCACCAGATGTCATTAAAATCTTACGGGCGCACTTGAAATTGAGGCAGTGAAAAATTAAAGTGGATTTCCACTTGGCTCCAGCTAAGAGTGTAGGTGCCAGTGTCCCGAAGGGCAGGGCAAGGGGAGCCAAGCCGCAGATTCTGCCGTGGAGGCAACGTCCCTGGCCCTGGGCTGCTCAGACGCTTTCTGCTCACGGAGGACAGAGGCTGCCCAGCAGCCCGGTGTGAATTATTTATCGGAGGACATCCCCTGCCAGCAGGGCCTGCATTCCTTTCTCCTTGGGCCCGGCTAGCCGGTTCATTCACGCAGTACATCATTATTCAGCACTTCCTGTAGTCAAGGCTTACATTTTCTGAGCACTTAACTCTGCACCAGGTACTGTTAGCACTCACAGGTATTAATTCATTTAAGCTTCAAAAGGACCCTGTGGTCTCAAGGATTATGAATGGAGAATCCAGGTCCTGAGCAGTTAAAGGATCCACCCAAGGGCACAATCCCCAACAGTCTAGCTGCGCTCTGAACCGCTGTGTTATCTGTATCTCCGTGTGAGGAAGGCAGTGGTAAATAAGGCGGATGTGGTTCCTTCCTCCACAGAGCTGATGGGGGGAGGGGGGGGAGAGGCAGATAATAAATAGCTACAACTGGGGTTTGTTCTGCAAAAGGAAAAAATGTAGGGTATTATGAGAATAGATAAAGGTTAAAGGGGTGGGTTGTAGCTGGGATGGACCTTGCCAGAGGAAATGACCTTGGAGTTGAAATCTGGTGGAGGAGAAGGCGTTATCAGGTGCAGAGACCGGGGGAGTGATCCAGGCAGAGAGACTGGCATGGGAAGTCCTGGAGGCAGGAAGGTGGTGGGCCTGGGCGGCTGGAACAGTGAGTGATGGGAGGGGGCACAGGAGAGGTAGAGGAGTTGGGCCGATGCCAATTTCATGCGGGCCCCAGGCCATCTTAAGGATTCTAGATTTTATATGGATGCCCTGGGAAGCCACAGAGGCCCTCTGAGCAGGGACTGATGTGAAAGGAGCTGGGTTTTGAAAAGTTCACGTTGACCACCACGTGCAGAATGGATGCGGCCGGGCCAGAGGGGAGGCGCAGGGACCAAGCAGGAGGCCCAGGCAGTGCCGGCTGAGAGACAGAGCCTGTGGGCCAGAGTGGGGCAGAGGGAGGGAGGAACGTGATGGATGGCAGGTCATGTAGAAACAAGCCTGGGCTACGGAGGGAGTTCCTGGTCCCCCTCTGCGCCACAGCGTCTGCAAACACCTACAGCCACCAGGGGTCAGCCTTTGTCTGATTCTTTACTGGCGTGCCCCTTCCTCTTAGGAGAGAGCCTGCACAGAGGCGTTCAATCAGTATTTGTTTACTCAAATCGAGGGGAATGGAGAACCGAAGCCCAGGAAATAAAGGGACAGGTACGTAGTCAGGAAGCAAGAGGAAGGAATGAAGGAGAGAGAGAGCAGTCGAGAGAAGAAGGAAAATACCAAGAGCCCAGCTTCCCAGGGCTTGGGTGGTGATGAGGCCGCGGGGGGGGGGGGGGGGGGGGGGTTACCTGTCCATCCTGCCAGGCAGCAGCAGTGGCCTGTCACGGGATCGCAGCCATCGGCGTGGCTGCAGTCACAGCGCTCACTGCAGTTCGGCCCGAATGTGCCATCCTGTGGACAGAGGGGAGAGAGAGGGGGTCAGATCTAGCCCCCCAGAGCCCCACACACTTCCGTTGGAATTTGATGACAAAACTGAGCCACTGCCCCACAAGGACGCACAGAGACTCCGGCGGGGGCCCGGTGGGGACACGTTTTATAGCTGGGTTACCCCACGGCCAGGAAGCCCCTCCAGGAATCCTCTGGCTGCTTTAACAAGGGCATGGGGCTTGGAAGGAGGGAGGCGACAGTCCAGTCCTGCTGCTCAGCGGTCAAGCTCCGAGGGCCGGGATGTGACCATCCATTAAAATTGTAAATGGAAATGCACTTTGCAAATTGCAACACATCAATCACATGTTACTCTTTGTTACCGGGGAGGAGGCAGTGACTAACACGTGTCGGGTGTTCATTAGGTATCAAGAGCCTTACGCTCTCTCCACAATGACTCTATGCAAGGGTTCCACTCTACTCCCAATTTAGAGGAGAAACACGGTTAGGGAAGGAAGTACCACGCCCAAGGAAATAGAGCTAGGACAGTGGTCGGCAAACTCATTAGTCAACAGAGCCAAACGTCAACAGTACAATGATGAAAATTTCGAGAGCCTGATTTTTTAAACTTAAACTTCTTCTAACGCCATTTCTTCAAAATAGACTCGCCCAGGCCGTGGTATTTTGTGGAAGAGCCACACTCAAGGGGCCAAAGAGCCGCATGTGGCCCCTCTGCCAAGTATTTGCCGTTTTATAGATGAGAGGGCCGAGACCTGAAGTGAGGAAGTGGCCACAGAGAGGTTAGAAGTAGAGCCGAGACCTGATGTAGGGTTTCCGTCCCTGCTCTTCTCTGTGGACAAAGTAACCCCAGGGAAGGGGTATGCGGGGCTGAGGGGCCCGCCAGGTCCTCTGCAGCCGTGGCACTCACCGGGCAGGGCAGCTCGCAGGTGTCTCCCAGCCAGCCGGGGGTGCAGGAGCAGGAGCCATCTGTGGGGCTGCAGGCTGCCCCGTTGGCACAGGTGCAGCTCTCGTTGCAGTTGAGGCCCCAGGTCCCGCCAGGACACGGCAGGGTGCAGTCGAGGCCCTGCCACCCTGAGGGAGGGAAAGGCTGTCGGCTCTCCATTCAGGCCCCGCACAGCCTTCTGCTCACGCCCCCCTAGCTCTGTACGGGGCATTCTGCCCAAACCCAAACCTCTCAGGGTTAGAACACACACTCCTCAGAGCCCACTCCCAAATACAGTTTGGAGGTGTCTGGGTGTCTGTGAGGAGAGCTGGGGCTGGGATGGGGGACGCCTGCCGCCCAGGTCTCACTGTTTTTGCGTGGGCTGATGAGGCCACCTGGGACAGGGAACCAGCTGGGGGGGGAGGGCTGTCTCAGCCCAGGGGGAGTCAGCCAGCCTCCCTCAGGGCCGTTTGGGGGACAGCCTGGTTTCCCACTCTGAGGCTGGCCACTGGCCTGCTTGCCCTCGGATCCTTTCCTCCCGCCCCTGCTCCGTTCTATGTCCCAGGGGGGCCGACTCCTGCAGCTGCATCGCCCAAGCCCCCCTCCGCTGGCTCCCAGGTGGGCTTGCTGATGGGAGACCCGGCCCACAGATCGGAGTGCGAGAGCAGAGAGACACCAGGTGTCTCTTATTTCTCCGCCTCGAGCCTCTGGTGGGGCTGTGTCTCCCTCGTGCTCCAGCTCTATTGTGCTGCCCTCTGTCCATGCCCCAGCTCCACCAGTGGCCCCCGCTCCCAGGAGTGGCACAGATCCTCCCACAGTTGCTAATCTCTGGTTGCTCACCTACCCTTGTGCCTCCTTCAGCTCTTCTCACGTCAGGTAGCACATTCCCTTTATTTCATGCCCACGGTCGGCCTGGGTTTCAGTGGCTGGCACCTGATATACAGGCTCCCTGGCCCTGCGTGCGGGTGGATGGGGCAGGAGCAGCCCAGACCCTCCACCGGGGGCCCCCCTGGGCAGTGTGCACATCTGAAGGGGGAGGGGGTGGGATTGGGAGAGAAGGCACGTTACCTTCCTTGCAGGTACAGGAGCCGTCTACTGGGGAGCAGGCGCCACCGTTGTTACAGCTACAAATGGATGAGCAGTTGGGGCCGTAGGTCCCTGCTGCACAGGGAACTGCACAGACCTCTCCCTGGGAAAAGAGGTGAATTTTGCATCAGAGGGTGCCCCATGCTGGGTGGCTGTGACCGGCGAAAAATGACCCTTACTCAAGATGTCTCTATTCTGGAATCTGTATATTATCTCACGGGGCAAAAGGGACTTTGCAGAGAGGACCCTGAGAGGGAGAATCTTGGATTATCCAGGTGGGCCCAGTCTAATCATATGAGCCTTCAGAGAAGTAAAAGGTAATTGAAACGGTAGCCTTGAGATGCTCTCCACCTGCCTTTGAAGATGGCGGCGGGAGCTACCAGTCAAGGAACCAAAGGAGGGACCTCAGTCCTACAACCCCAGTAACTGAATTCTGCCAGCAACCGATGGATGGAGCAGGAAATAGATTCACCCCTAGAACTTCTAGAAGGAACACAGCTTGCCAACACCTTGATTTCAGTCCTAGCAGACCCATACTAGACTTTTGACCCACAGAAATGTGAGATAATGCATTCGTTTTGTTTTAAGCCACTAAGTTTGTGCTAATGTGTTACAGCAGTAATAGAAAACCAATATGGCGATCCCCACCAGTTGGGGGAGAGTCAGGCTTCCAGACCACAGTGCCAGGCTGGGCAGAGCCCCCAGGGAGCTTGACCTTGGCCTCTGAGTCAGTATTAGGTCACAGCAGCCCAGAATGGAACCCTTTTCCTCTCACTCTTCTTCGATTGTCACCAGCAACCCCAAGACACAGATGGTAACTTCCTATTCCTGTTCACCTGAACCTCAGAGAAGTTAAGTGTACTAGCAAGTAATAATAGCTAATGCTTATTAAGTGCTTTCTCAATATCGGGCACCGTGCATCCATCATCACATTTAATCCTCACAGGACCCTCAGGAGACAGGAACTATGGTCTCAGCAGTATTCGCACTTAATAACAATTGTATGGAGAAGTTAGGTAACTTAGCCCAGGTTCAGAGAGCTAAAAAGGGTTGCTCTCCATTTGAACTCAGGCTGGCTGCTTACGCCTCCTGTTCCCAGGTGCCATAAACTGGCTCCCCTGGACCACGTCCTCTGAGTTGGAGGTTTGAGAGCTCTTGAGGGGAAGGGGAGCAGCGCTGGGCAGAGGGAGAAGCTGCACTGAGGTGCAGTGGCAACAGGGCTGATCTTTGGGGAAGCTCTGGAGCTGGGATGGCCCTTAGACTTGTCCCACCAGGGGACAGGGAGGGAGGGCCTGAATACCCCACCTGTCATTGGCTCTCCGCTGCCCTGGGGGAGGGGGCATTTCAGGCGAGGCTCTTGGCTGAGGGCCATTTCTGGAGAGGGACTCAGCCTGAAGCCCCCAAGTTTCCTGCAGCTGGGGAGGAAGGAGTGCCTCCACCCTAAACTGTGAACTTGGGTAGCCTACTACGGCGGCCACCACACCAGGCCGCGTTGGTGGGCTATTAGCTCCAGGAGGGAGTTCAGAGTGAGGGCAAGTCACAGAGCAGTAGGGCCAGGAGAGGGATTTCAGAGGCCTTGGGGTGGGGGTGGAGGGAGCCTTCAGTGAATCAGAGAAGAGGGGGGTCAAGGCAGCCAAGTGGGAAGAGTGTGGACCGGGGTGCAGAGGAATGAATATGAGAGTGAAGAATGTTCCAGGGGTAGCTGGAGGGAGGTGATTGGTGTAGGAAGGGGGAGGGACATACTTAAAAGGGGAGTTGGGGGCCTTGAATGCCAGGTAAGGGAGTCTTGGGCTTTGTTCTCTGAGTCCCCCAGGACATGCCTTCCTCACGCAGAACCGGCTCTGGAGCTGTCTGCTCGGGAGAAGGCGGTCACTGGATATTGAGTTCCCACCGCACCCCCCCACCCCCTGGGAGCGTCTCCAGCCAGCTTCCCGGGGCTTACACCCAGGCTTACTGTGGGAGTGCTGAGCAGATGGGACCAGGAGAGCAGAGCTTGTCTGGGCCCCACTAGCTGTGTTATCCGGGATAGGTTACTGCCCCTCTCTGAGCCTTTGTTCCAGCATCAGTGAAATGACAGGTCTGAAGTAGAGGAACTCACTCTTAACTAGAAGGGTCCCAGGCAGCTGGCCTCACTCCCATTTAGGCCACAGAGAGACCCAAGATTACGTAGGAGCCGTGTGGAGGGAGGCTCCTCTCTAGCCCTTTCCTCCCCTGGCTCACGAGCACTGGCCGGGTCAGGAAGGAGAGACTGGGGAGTGCAGTGTCCTGCACCAGAAGGTTCCGCAGTTCCCACTCTTTCCCCTGCCAGCCCCTGGCAGGCCCTGGCCAGCCCGAGTCTGCCAGCACTCCCATTACCCAGATCACTCTAATTTCCCCAAGATTACAAATAGCCCACAGAGCATGTTTTCGCTCCGAGAGCCTTGGCCCGGGTGCAGATTGCATGCACAGTTCATGATTTTCTCCGCATGAGTTTACAGTGAGAGCGGTTTCTCTCCTGGAGCCCTCATTCATGTCCCCAATCCTGGGAGGCCTCCAGGGGCCTGTGTGCCCGGCTTAGGGTCTGTGGTGGGGCTCAAAGAAGACTCTCCCCCCCTGGCCCTGCTCCAGGGGCCAAGAGGCAGAGCACCCCGCTGGAAACACCTGCTCCCCGGAATGCTGCGCCTGGGCCCCGTTCCCCCAGCACAGCCCATGCAGGATGTGGACGGTCATGTGGTCTTACCACAACCCTGGGAGGTCACCAGGTTGAGAGGACGTTTTGCTTCCCAGGGAAAGAGGTGGAAACTCAGAGGGCCAGTGAATTATCCAGGGTCCCACAGTGTATTAGGGTGAAGGGGCAACAACCAGACCTTCCTTCCAGAGTGGGGGCAGAGCCCAACGGTTAAAAAGCAGACTCTGGTGTCATCCTACCATGCAACCTTGTGCAATTTACTAAACCACTCGGGAACTCGGTTCCTCCATCTGTGAAATGGGAATAATAATAATATCCCTCCTTCAAAGGATTATTAAGAGGATTACATTAGCTATCACATGTGAACCAGATAGAGAAGTGCCTGGCAGTCAGAAAGCATTATACAAGCTATTATTACTGTGCCCTGGTTGGTGTGGCTCAGCAGTTAGAGCATCCAAAAGGTCTCAATGGGTTTGATTTCTGATCCAGGACACGTACCTAGGTTGCAGGTTAGCTCCCCCTCTCTCACCCCCACCCCATGCTGGAGGCAACCTATCAACATGTCTCTCTCAAGTAGATGTCTCTCCCTCCCTCTTTCCCTCCCTCCTTCTCTCTCTCCTTCCTCTATCTCTCCCTTCCTTCCTCCCTCCATTCTTCCCTCCTTCCCTTTTTCTCTCCCTGAAAAGCAATGGAAAAAATGTCCTCATAGAACATTTAAAAAAAAAGCTATTAATACTGCAAAGAAGTAGTATCTCTTATGAAAAGAATACACAAAAACCTCCAAGGTTTCAGCAGAAGACAGCTCTGGAGGAGGGATCCACCTCTCACTCAGTGAACAAACTCCTGGGCCCATTTCCCGCCACCTCCCTGGTTCCCCTCATAGGTGAATAGGCTGGAACTTTGCCATAACACACCAGGGCATGGTCTTGGGGGACAGAATGAAGGGCTACCATGTGCCGGGAGCTGTCCCCAGCACTTCCTATTAGCCAAAATGTCCAAATGGGGAAGCGGGCAGTTTCTAAAATGCACAGTTCTGCCCAGCAGGAAGGTGAGCTCAGTACAGCTAACTGAGCACTCCCCTTCCTCCACCTTGGTGTCCGGACTCCGACGTGGTTCAGACCCCTCAGCAAGCACAAGCACTAACAGTCAAACTTTTGGTCAAGTTCCCTACCTGCTGGCCTCTGATCTGAGGGTCCGGCCTGGTGCGCAGGACATCAGCCATCTCCCGCCATCGCCGTGCCGAACAGGCCAATAATCAGCCTAACTTCTCAGGTTCAGACTGATAGCTCTGCCCCCCTCAGAGCATCCCCCGGCCGAGGCCTGGTGATTCGCAGGGTGCCCATGCCAACCCCCCACCACACCGGCCATTGTCTCAACCACACACCTCCCCGGTTTGGGGGACCGCCAGCAGGCCTTGGCCATATGGCCTGTGTGGCACCCGAGTCTACAGAGGTTATTGTTTATGTCTGCACATGCTTAGTAATCAGTGCACACACCTGTGAGACTCAGAGTGTTAGTCTCTGGGGGGGGTCTCTGTTTATACATCTGTGTAGATTCGGGTATAAATTTGTGATTCCTTCTTTGTCCTTCCCTTCTGGTGTGTTCCCTCCCCAGCCTCCCAGCCCTGCTGGGAACTGGGTACACACAGACACCGAAGTCCTAGCACACTGGGGGTCCTGGTTGGTTCACGTGTTTCTCTCCATCTGGGCTGTGTGCTCAGGGAGATGGAGGTCTGCTTTTATTCACATCCAGATTCTTAGGGCTTGGGATCCTGCTGGTACATAATGGGCCCTTGATAAATGTTGGTTAATTGAAATGAGATATTTTTTGTGTACATGCTGCCTTTTACTGTGGACATAACCGGGAGGGCTGGGCACTTTCCATATGCTTTCTCTCTCATGCCAAGCAGTTCAACAAATGTTTGCCGAGTAGGGGCCAACTCTGAGCCAGCCCTGGTTGTGGGCTCTAGGGGCACTCTGGAGCCTGAGACTTATCTCTGTCCTTGGCAGTGCCCACAGCCATACTCATGCCTGCATCCAACTGTGTTTGTCCACTTACTAATGTCTCCCCAGTTAGACTAGAAGCTTCATGAGATCAGGGATCTTACTGGTCTGGGTTGACCAGTATCTCTAGCTCAGATCCTGGCAGAGTGGAGGTACTTTATAAACAGTGTTGAACAAATGAGTGGCTCCCATCACACACAGGAATCAGAATGTTACCTGGTCTAAGGACGGGTCCCATGCTATTCACACTGATTCTAGGCCTCCCTGGGGGCTCTTGTCAAAAGGGAAAGCCAGGCCAGATCCTGGGCTATGTCAATGGTCCATGCCACACCCTGCTACCTCTTGCCCAAACCCTGCTGGCCAGGTTGAGGGTCAGAAGTACAGCCAGACTGCCGAAACCGGTTTGGCTCAGTGGTAGAGCGTCGGTCTGCGGACTGAAAGGTCCCGGGTTCGATTCCGGTCAAGGGCATGTACATTGGTTGCAGGCACATCCCCAGTGGGGGGTGTGCAGGAGGCAGCTGGTCGATGTTTCTCTCTCATGGACGTTTCTAGCTCTCTATATCTCTCTCTTCCTCTCTGTAAAATATCAATAAAATATATATTTAAAAAAAAAAAAAAAGAAGTACAGCCAGAAAATTACCCTGTTGGTCTCTAGTGCATCCACTCAGAGAGACAAGTCCCTCTGAGCTGAACAGTATCTCAGAGCTGGTCAAATCCATCACGTTCATGAGAAAGAGACCGAAAGAGTGGGTGGAGCCGGAGCTTGCAGGCCAGTGCTCCTTGGGACTGGCTGCAGAGCAGGGACTATGTCTTATCCTCCCTTCCCCCAGCCCAGTGCCTGGCCCACACCAGCCTGAATGCACATCTGTTGATCTTTTCACACTCCTGGAAAAAGGACAAGATGAGAGCCCAGGACTGTGAGCTCAGATGAGACCACACATGCTTCACATAGCCTAGCACCTCTGCCCACTTCCTCGGCCAGAAGTATATCCTCAGGCCCTTTATTGAAGCTGTTCCCCAAGATTTCTACCCAGAATTCATATATATCTTACTGCTGGAAGCAGTCTTCTCCTCTGAGAGACTCGTGTCTGTGCTACATAATAGAGAAAGAAGCCTGGGTTTCCTTATCTATACATATAAAACCCTAATATGCAAATAGACCAAATGGCGGAACAACCGAACAACTGGTCATTATGACATACGCTGACCACCGGGGGCACACATGGAACATGATGGGAATCAGCTATGGCAGGATGGTGGAGCAGGTGAGTAGGGGCACCAGACCAAAGCAGGACGCTGTCATCGGGGCGAGCCTCTGATGGTTACTGAAATTTCTTTGCTCCTATATGCCACGGTCCCACCAGGCACTCACACCTGCTTCCAGTGCTGGGCCCACTTGCATCCACTGCTGGCACCAGAGCTGCCTTTTACCCCCACTTCTGGCACCCAGCACCTGCCCCAATTGCTTGGCACTGTCAGCGATTGCAAGCCGCGGCTTTTGGCCCCGATCAGCCCTCTGGGCTTCTCCACCTCCCCCTGCTCCTGAGGGGCAATCAGGGCAGCAGCTACCCCTTGTACCCACTGACAGCACCAGCCCCGCTTGTACCCACTGCTGGCACTGGCCCTAATTGCTCCATGCCATCAGTGGGTACAAGCAGGGCCAGAGGGAGTGGGGCTGCTGGCAGACAGGACCAGGGGACCACGGTGGGAGGGGCCAGGTGGGGTGCAGAGAATGGGCTGAGACCCACTCTGTTCCCACTGCAGCCTCACGACCCACAATTCTTTTCAAAGTGCACAAATTCATGCACTGGGCCCCTAGTTAATTATATGTGGCTGTTGAAATCAATCACTCTCCCCAACATTCACCACCAAGAACCTTTGGTAGCACCCCGCCTCTACAAAGCCTCTCAATTTGAAAGACACCGCTGTCACTCTGTGGGGCCCAAGGCATCATGTTTTGAGCAGGTGCAATTTGGCCAGTAACCACATGCCACGTGACTCTGGTGGCAGCATCCTGTCCACCAACCATGACCTAGAAATTCCCATGATGTCACTCACAACCAATCAGAGCTTCTGATCAGTGTATGCTAGCCTGGGAATATTACCCAGAATTTAATTCCAATTATAAGCAAAAACACAAAACAAAGCCGCCTTGGTGTTTTAGTTAACCTCATCACAGGCAATGGAAGTTTGCCCAGAGGCTTTGTGAAATGTTCAGAACCACTCTTGGCAGCCTGCTGTGGGCTCTGCAGGTGTTTAGCTTGGAACCACTCACTGGGTCATCTATAAGGGCCCTTCAGCTCGGATTCTCTAAGCAGCTTCTTGCCTACCGCAGGAGGTCTTAACCCAAAGGGGTGAGGAATGGTGGAAATGCAGGCCCAGGGGGGAAGCCCTCCTGGGCTTCTAAAAATCACACAAGCTGGGTGGCTACCTACTCTGCTAATGTACACAATCGTTTGGGGCTGGCCATGTGCTCATTCCTAATGGTGGGGGGACAGTCCCTCATGCCAGACCGAGAAGGAGAAGGGGTGGGTGGGGATCACTTGGTCCACCTGCCTTGCTTTACAGAGGAGGAGACTGAGGCCAGGAGAGGGAAAGCAAGTTGCCCATGATCACACAGCCAGTGCTGGACAGGGATGGGTTTGGAACTCGAATTTCCTGGCTCCCATTCCAAGCACAGAATGCGAAGAGCCCGGGTGTATGAAGCTCTGGGATAGCCCATGCTGCCCTGCTCAAATCAGCAGCACATTTACCACGTAAGCACGCAACACCCAGAAGACACGGCTCTGGTCTTGAGGAAGGGCCACTTGCCAAGTCCCAGATGCTTCGGCCCTCTCTCAATCCCAGTTCCCCTGCACCGCGCACACCTCACTGCCCACAGGGGCAGGTCCCGGGGGTCCCCTCTTCTCTGGGGAAAGCCTGCCAGTCCTGCCCAGTGTCTTCACTCTGTGGATGGGGGATGGATGTGAACTCTTCCTCCCATCCAAAGGCCTGTTAATTATAGATGCAGCACTGGCTATTAACATCTTGAACTTGATTTGAAAGAGCTACTGGCAGAACGGAACCCCTGGTGCTCGTCCTGCTAAGGAGATGCAAATCTCCCCTCCGCCTCCCGCCTGCCTGCTTGCACCACGCGGCAGCACGGGCCCAGACCCCGGTGGGTAATGAGTTATATGTTCTATTAAATTTGTTTCAAATGCTGTTTATTTAATTTTCTCCCCTGCAATATGATGCTTTGTAGTTCGGCCCTATTTGGGAAAATTAATCAACAGCTGGGCTTCCTGTGCTCGTCATCCGTTTTCCTCGCAATGGGCAGGAGGTTAATGAGAATTTTTTCGGAGTGGAAGGAGGAGGCGGAGAGCGGTTGACCCTCCCTCACACGAAAGCGGGCGGCAGTGGCGCAAGTTCGTCTCTGGGTCCCCTTAAATGTGCGGTTCTGTGGGTGGGAGGCAGAGCAAAGGGAGTAGAACCGGGTTTTCGAGCTCCAGGCCAAGGTGGTGGCGTTCTCCTGTCAGCCGCGGCAGCTCGGCGGGGAGGACTCTGCCGCGGGAACTAGGGAAGTCGCCCCGGCCCACACGGCTTCTTGTTGGAGGAGTAGGGGTGGTTTAAGCAAGAATGGGCCCTGCACGGGGGGCCAGAGAACATGGGTGTAAGTAAGGCAAAAGCCCTGGCTCAAGGTGACCTGGCCTCATTCGTGCATCCATTCAACCCATGGACATCTGTGGAGCATCTGCTATGGGCCGAGTACCGTGACGGGGCCTGGGTCTCACTTCCCACTACGTAGACGCGATGTGACCTCACGTCCCTTTAAGTCCCGTGTTCTTCAACTTCCAGAGCACGTTTCCCTATTACCTGCCCCTGTGGCACTTACCACAACTGTACTGAATTAAAAAGTCAACTCTCGCCGAAACCGGTTCGGCTCAGTGGTAGAGCGTCCTCGGTCTGCGGACTGAAAGGTCCCAGGTTCGATTCAGGTCAAGGGCATGTACCTTGGTTGCGGGCACATCCCCTGTAGGGGGCGTGCAAGAGGCAGCTGATTGATGTTTCTCTCTCATTGACGTTTTTAGCTCTATATCTCTCTCCCTTTCTCTCTGTAAAAATATCAATAAAAATATATTTTTAAAAAAGTCAACTCTCCTCCATTAGACTGTGAATTTCATGAGGGCAAGGAGTGGGTCTGTTATATTCAACCCCGTGGCCCTGGCCCTAGCCCAGAACCTCACCCACAGTCAGTGCTCGGTGCATATGTATGAATGAATCCAGCCATCCAGGATATGTTTTCTAAAGCGCTACTATGTGTCAGATGCTGTGGGAGGCCAGGTGACCCATGGCGAGCAGAACAGAGCTTGTCCCTACCCTCCCCGGAGCTTACCATGTAGCGGCTGGAGGCGGGCAGGGCACACGATGAGGCTGTAGCAAGAGAGGGGCTCAGGCCAGTCCCCTCCTGACTCCCGGATGTCCTGCTGGCGGCCTTCGGTGGCCTCCCTGGCCTCGGGTGGCTCCTACTCCCCTCTCTCCCCTGCTGTTTCTGGAGGTTCAGGGCCACCAATGCAGGCTGATTTTTGGTGTCCGATGCCAGTTACCTCCATGCCAGCAGCGCACACGAGGAGTGTGCATCGCTGCTGACAAAGCCCCTTGCCAGCGTCTGCTCTGCCACACAGAGTGCCAGCCTTGGGCTGCTGCCCCCCCTGCCCACCCTTCTCAGTCACCCCACTGCCGGCTCCAAGTCTTAGGCGGTGGGATTCCCGGGTGGGAGCCTCATTTGCGATTTTCTAGGGAGAAAGAGTGACACACGATCCACAAGAGCACAACGTGGACAGAAACGCCGGCCACGCAGGCCTCTCAATGCAGAGCAAACCTCGCCGGACCTAATTAGTGTGTCACTGGCACGGCAGCTCCTGCCAGCGGAAGCATGCTGGGGAAACGGAATTCTGCATAAGGCATGAGGAGCGGGGAGCTGGAGAGATGAGACGGAGAGAGGGCAGGAGGCTGCTTGTCACAGCCATCCCCCACTTCTTCCTCCTCCCTGTGCCGAGGGGAAATGCCCAGGGCCCTTGCGGCTGAGCCATTCTGTCTGGCTCCCATGGGGGAGGGGTCGGGGAGGCGAATGGTTAGACCTAGAAGCCCTTAGGTCTGTCCAAAATGAATAGGCCTTCAGTGACCCGTGGCTGCTCTGTACTCTGGAGGCGCCACTCCCATGGCGTCACCATCGCTTGATGTGTGTGAGTGGCTTTGTATCAGTGGTGTGACAGCTGTGGGCGGGATAGGCTTAGCATCTGCATGTTGGACCTTTGGCCAGAGAGCCCCCCAGGGTGATTTGGTCACGGTGGCTTTGAGTGTGGTGTGCACGCTGTGAGGGCTGGATAGATGGGGTGTGTGCATGGACACGGCGGAATCCGGATCTTCCGGGTGCTGGCTGGGTGGTGTGGGCCCAGACAGTGGCCCGCAGAGCCAGAGGGCGACAACAGTGACGGTGACAATGTCCCAAGTGGGAACCGGATGGTGGGGAACAGAGGGTCCCGCCAAGGCCAGGTGTGTACTGAGGTCCCCGCAGAACGTGGCACAGCCACATGTATGAATGTAGGGGGATGCTGCTAAGCTTCCTGCCAATGAATATTCTTCGTGCAGGAGACCGTACCAGGCCCGGGAGTGGGCTAGGGTCAGGAGGTGCCAGGATGGGGAAAGGGGTAGCCACACAGGGATGATCAGATCGACCTGTCCCCCAGCAGCTTTCTGTTCAGCAGAGAAACAGAAACACCTGTTAGGACAGACACACCCTCACGGTGCCAGCAGAGTGGGCGTGCCAGCGCCGAGGCTGAGGGGCAGCGGGGGGACGGGAGCCCGGAGTCAGAATGGCCCAGCCAGGAACGCCTGCCATGCCGGGCTTCACACGCTGCCCCACAGACACGGGCAGCCCGGAGAGCTGGCCGGTCAGCACGTTAGGAAACCCCCTCTCCAAAGGCAGGAATCTGGGCCAGTCCTTTCCGTCTGAGAGGCTGAGCCCAGACTCAGGCAAAGCCAACTGCCTATCGATTGTGGAATCATTAAAAAAAAAAAATAGACCAAATGCAAAGAACGTTCTCAAGTTGAAACCAGAGCAGCTTTTACCAGGGAACGAGAAGGCGGTGAGGGTGAGGAAGGTTGCCTCCACCGTCCACAGGGTCCATCCCTCCTGTCCCCCAAGGCCTGTGAACGATCCACGTCTTCACAGAGCTGGTTGCCTCTGGTTTCCCTGGCCCCCGGAGGTTTCTCAGCCAAGTTCTCACAGAATGCTTCACCCACATAACGGGGGTCTGGGATGAGGCCTCCGGGGCCGGTGTGAAGGGAGCTCAGTTCAGATCAGCCCCCCTGCAGGAGGGAGGCTGGCTTGGGGGGGGGGGGGGGAGGGACAGGAGGGAGGGGCTGGGCCCTGGGCTTGAGAGGAAGGCTAGAGATGCTCAGGGTTGGGGGACCTTGCCGAGCCTGTTTCCTTGTGTATAAAATGGCAGCAGCGACACCCAACCTCAGAGGGATGTGGGCACTCACAGAGGATGGCTATGAGGGGATTGTGGAGTGGAAGGACTGTGGTACAGATGGTGACCAGCTGGTGCTCCATCCACACCACCTCCTGAGCGACACTGACAGATGCCCGACTGCCCTTTAGTTGATGCCACCTCTGCAGTCAGCTCTGGCGGCTGGAGCGCCCCTGTGAGGGTGGATAAGGCTTCACCCTGGGAGTGGGCAGTGAGCATCACTCTGGGTGTGCCCTCAGAAGAGGCAGGCCACAGCGAGGGGGCAGAGGTCCCGTCAAGCCCGCGGGCTCTGGAACCTGGCTACACGGGTCAGATCCTGGCCCTGAGGGATGTTGAGCAACTTATTATTATTCTTTTCAGCTTTATTGGGGTGTAATTGACAAACACTAGCAAGTTGTTAACCCCCCTGTTTCGGTTTTCCTACCAGCAGCGAAGACTGCGTGGACATACACAGTGCTCTCAGAACAGTGCCCAGCCCCGAGGAGGTGCCATACACGCTTCAGGCATTGGGATGGTTACACATGGCGCAGCAAGAGCCTAGGCCCTAGGCCACAGGAGGTGTAAGAAAAGAGACTAAGATTTACCTGCCCTCTCACTTTCATACTTGCCCTGTTTCACCCTCACGACCATTTTGCAGGGTGTCCTGCGGGAGGTGAGGTCTCAGAGGTGACCTTCCCGAGGTCACCCAATGGGCAAGCGGCAGCAGGGCGGAGATTCAAGCCCAGGTTTCCCCGACTCAAAGCCCTCCCAGAGCTCTCCCCACTCTGCTGACCTGCCTCTATTGAAGAACCATGGGGGAGGGGGGGATGATGAAAACCAGCATCTATTGAGCACCTACTGCATGCTGGGTTCTTACACTGCTGTGTCACCATCTCCCCGCACAGGGTACAGAGGCCAAACGCAGCTCCGTTTTGTCATGCCGCTGCTCAAGACTGAGGAGCTCCCTCTTGCCGGCTGCATTCCGCACAAATTCCCAGCCTGGCCTGCAGGACCCAGTGCCGGGAGCCATAAAGATAGAGTTCAGTCTCACTTCCTGGTCAGCCCTACTTCCTGATTGAGCAATAGCATAGAAAGCCCGCGTACGCCAGAAGAACCTCCCACATCAGAATAACCAATCAGCTAAGGACAGATACCCAGTCCCCAACCAATCACCCCATGGCAACTCCTTATCCTACCCTTCCCCTCCTGAGCTCTTAAATACCACAACGCTCGAATAAAGAAACGAGGCTTGATCAGAACTTTGTCTTGCTTCCATTCTTTGCACCCCTTGTTTGTTCCATTCTCTTAGGTGGTTCCTGTGTGCCCTCATTGTTGCCCCATGGGCCGGGGCAACCCAGGCTGCTTCGCTCCCACCATGCTCCTCCACAGCCTGCTCATCTGGGCCTGGAGGCCAGGGGGGAGGGGGTGAGTAGGGGTAAGGGTGGGCGGCCTGGCCTGGCTTCCCTGTGCCTGTCTCAGGAAATGAACTCCCCTCTGCAGAGCTTTTAGGACAGGCAAGAACAATTATTTAGTAATTTCTCTTGGGAGAGAAAACTTGAGGATTTTTGTTTTGTTTTGTTTTGTTTTGTTTTGTTTATATTTATCCCCCTTGTTAGTTTTCTTATTAGCCCCACTTTGAAATAATTTATTCATGACCGTTTCTGCAACATCTTTCATTTCCCAGGCATAATCACATCTTCTGGCAGGAATCCCTTCCCTTCCTGGGGTCCATAATTACTCCCGCCGAGGGGATTATTGGTGCTAATGACTAAGGGGAGATGTCTGGGAGGGGCCATGGTAGGTGGGGTCTTGAACTTGAGTGCAGGGGTAGCAGGAGGGGAGTGGGTTCTTCCTTAGTTCCAGACCCACGGCCTTGGGTGGGTCAGTCTTCGGGCCGGGCCCACTGCTCCCCTAATGCCTCTCGGTGCATATACCTGGGCACGTCCTTCAGTATTCTCACCAACTCGTTTCAGCTCAGCTTTACAGCAGCCCCAGGATACAGGGTCCAGGGTTTGCACCCCCATTTTGCAGAGGACCAAGTTAAGGCCCAGAGAGGTGGAGTGACTTGGGCAAAGTAAAACAGCAAGTTGGCGGAGAGCCAGGGTTGAATCCCAGGCCTGACTCCCGCCTGGTCCTCCCCTTAGCACTGGCCTCCTCTCTCAGAGCATCTGTCCCGGGGGGAGTGTGGCCTAGGAACATAAGCCCGGGGTTCTAGGCCCAGCGAGACCACCTCAGACGAGACTTGTAATCACTCTGAACCCCAGCTGCCTCATCGGTGAGATACAGCCTGCTTTCCTCAGAGGAGAGCTGTGGGGATGGACAAGCTCAAGTGTGAGACGGCTGAGCCCCAACGTAAGGAGGGAGACAGGGGTTCCCAGCCTCCCCTCCCCTCAGAGACAAAGGTCGGGAGGTCAGTAGGCTCCAGATGAGGAATGGGGTTGCGGGGTTGCCCCCTTCCCGGGAAAAGGCCTGTGAGAGCCTCAAAGTGGCTATTTACCAAGGACCCACAGCCCTCTCTCCAGGCATTTCGGTCTGTGACTGAGAGTGCAGGTTCTGGGTGCAAATTCAGCCATGGATTCAGCCACTTACTGACCAGGAAGGTTACCTCTCTGAGCCCTAGCTCCTCATCTGCAAGGTGGGCATCCCAACAGCCCCCACACAGGCGCCATGAGGATGAAGTAAGATGATCTGTGAAGAGCAGAGTGCCTAGCCCAGGGCACAGGGCTCCAAACATTCCCTCCCTCCCTCCGGACATTGCAGCGGAGCTCCTCTGACGCCCAGCCGCCCCCCTCCGGGCTGTGGGGTGGCCAGGACTGGGAGCCGGCAGGGGCGGAAACACTGTCCACAGAGACTTGGACAAACAAACTGGGAAGTGTTTAAAGCATGGACGCGTCAGACCTGCCTCAGCAGCTTCTGGGGCTGCCCGGAGAGAGGTGCAGGCACCAGCTGAGCCCGGGAAGGAGGCACTGATCCGGACACGACGGGGAGGTGTGACGAGGGGCACGTTTAGTTTCTAGAACAGAAGAGTCAGCAGTTTCTCCTAATAAAGCCACAACTTCGGGGTCCCAGAGGGGGGAAGGCTGGACTCAGCCTCGTGACATAAAGCCAATTTCCCCTACTTTGCACTGTGGATTAATTGCCAACCTGATTTAACACCCCAGGGACCCTCCAACCCACCGCTTTCTGCCCGGGGAAAAATTGCTAGGAGTCTCTGCTCTGAGGACAGCAAACTCAGAGGTGGGGGCGAGGGTGGAAAAAAGCATCTGACTGGGGGTCCTGGCCCCCGCTTTCCATTCCAGCTCTTCCGGTGACTGGCTCTATGTCACACTCGCTCTCTGGACCTCAGTTTCCTCCTTTGTAAAGTGAGGAGATGCTTGAGGGAAGGGCTGAGTGCTCGTCCAGCTCTGCCATTATGAAGAGATATTCCCGTTTTGTGCTCACATCAACCCTGAAGGGCAGGGATTATTAGCCTGTTTTATAGATGGGAACCTGGAGCTCAGAGAAGCAAAGCACATTGTCCAAGGTCACACAGCTATTGAGCAACAGGCTGGGGATTCCAGTCCTGGCGTGTCTGACCCCAGAGCCCATACCCTTTGCCCACAGTGTGACAACTTCATACAAACACACAAGGAACTCCTCAACAATTACTTACTGAGCATGCGCTGCATGCCAGGCTTTGGTCTAAGCATTGAATCCGTGTTATCTAATGCAATCCTAAGAATAAAAGTACCACACAGCACCATTGTTTAGTCAGCTTTATGAATGAAACACTAAGATTTGAGAAGCTTAAGTAACTGGGCCACAGCCACCCAACAGACAATGGCAGAGCTGAAATTTGAATACTGGAATCTGTGTTTGTGTGTGTGTGTGTGTGTGTGTGCGCGCGCGTGCATGCGCACACGTATGTGTTTGGATCATGTCTACTGCTTTGCATTACCTAGGCTCCTCTGCTCACATGGGCATGGCAGCTGGAGGGTGAATTCCTCATCCCCAGCACAGCATCCCGGAAAATCTTTTCCTATAATCATTAGGAAGCTACTCAGCGGTGGGGGTGCAGGGAAAAGGACGTTGGTTTTCTACTCTTAGGGCTGACAGTCTTCAGACTGAAGGTTGATGAACACAGCAATTAGAACAGGAGATGCTGGCACATCACATACGTGTCACCTGGCTATAACTTTCAGTCCACAGCCTCTTCTGGCCCCGCACTTGTCCTGGGCCCCCAGTTCCCGTTTGGAAGCCATGCAGGCGGCAGACACGCACTTTGCCCAGCTGGCGGGGCTGGAGGTGGACTGAGGGAGGGTGACATCTTTAAAGGGCATCAGGAACCTTGGAGGAAAATTCAATCACTGCTCCACTGATCTGGATTTTCATAACCCTCACCCCCTCCCACCTTCCCCAGCCAGAGCCGCCGAGGTTTGTGCCTGACCTACCGGCAGCTCGGAGAAAGGGGAGAAAAATGCGGAACTGAGTTTGTTCATTTGGGTGATGGAGTGCCTGCTCCCCTCGCCGGCGCGCAGGGTTCAATAACGGCAGACAGGGCTTCAAAAAATCGCAGCATAAATAGATGAGCCCTTTAACGTAATAGAAATTCTGTCATCCCGGGGAGAAATATAGGCCCCGGGCCCCACGGGAGGGGACACCAGGTCCGTCTCCCCCGCCTCCCGTGCGCCTCATCCCCATTATAGCCGCGGCTGAAAGGAGCCATCTGGGCTGAGGAATGACGGGGAGCCCTTATCTCCCGGCCACACAGGCTCCATGTGGGGAGGGCGAGGCTGGGAGGGGGTCTGGGAAGTAAGGTCTTCTCGGCTCTGGCAGTGACCTCACAGGCTGTCCGCCCCAGGTGCCAAGGAGGCAGCCATTGGTCCTGGGGCAGCACAGGCGGCTCCCTCAGGCTGGCTGCCTGGGGGAGGCCTGATTAAGGAAAGATGGTCAGCCGAGGAGCATAGTGGGGCTGAGAAACTGACCTTCTCCCCTGCGACGAGAAAGTCTGTTCTCAGCTCTGTGGCTGCTCTTGGGGGACCGGGAGCCCCTTGGCGACCCTGCAGCTCCCAGCCAGGCGAAAGTTTCAATTCTCACCCATTTCTTACACACACACACACACACACACACACACACACACACACACTGATATATATATATATATATATATATATATATATATATATATATATATATATATATATATCAGGCAAGAAGCTCAGTTCCTAGCTCTGGTTGTGCTAACTTTTGATCCTTCAGGAGGAGATGGGTTAATTCTGATATATATCAGAAAGGAAAAGAGAGATAGAAACACCAGTGATGAGAGAGAATCATTGATTGGCTACCTCCTGCATGCTCCCCACTGGGGATCGGGCCCACAATCTGGGCTTGTGCCCTAGCCTCCTGGTTCACAGATCAGTGCTCAAGCGTTGAGCCACGCTGACCAGTCTCACCCTCCTTTCTACCTGTACCTTCAAACGGTGCGTAGGACAGGGCCAGTCAGCCTCTTCAGATGGGGGAACCCTTGGGGTAAATAACAACAAATAGCAGGGCAACATTAACACTAATCCTATATAACAAAGAGCCAATGTGCTAATTAGTCTGAACAGCAGAACGACCCTCCGGATGACCTTATGGACGAAGCCAGGGCTGCGAGGGCCGAGCCCCTTGCATGAATTTCGTGCATCGGACCTCTAGTAATGATAAAATATATATATTTTATTTATATTTCACAGAGAGGAAGGAAGAGAGATAGAGAGCTAGAAACGTCAATGAGAGAGAAACATCGACCAGCTGCCTCTTGCACACCCCCTACCGGGGATGTGCCCGCAACCAATGTACATGCCCTTGACCGGAATCGAACCCAGGACCTTTCAGTCCGCAGACCGATGCTCTATCACTGAGCCAAACCGTTTTCGGCTCTAGTAACGATAATAATAGCTAACACTTGTTGAAATATTACCACTTTGCCAGGCATTCTAAATATTTTATAGGCACGGATTAACGTAATCAGTTCAATAAGCTGATGGACTTTATTAACATTCCCCTTTCTCATATAAGAAAACAGAGGCACAGAGAGGTAAAGCATCTTGCCCCAGGCCACACAGCTCATCAGCAGCATGGCTGGTATGTGAAGGTGGGGAATCTTGCTCCAGAGTCTCTTCAAAACCATCACACAGTACTGCACACAGCGCAAGCTCACATCATTTACCCAGAGAATCCAGAGACGATGTTGGGGCAGCTGCCCCAACCCACTGCAGCTACCTGCTTATCTGAACTGCAGAGAAGCTAATGGGTAGACTCAAGCCCCAGCCCTGCTGGCGGGGCCTGCTGGGAAATGCAATCAATGTCCTTCCTGTAAAGGTCAGTTCTGGAAATGTCTGCTGTAAGGGCATTGCCTGTCCCCAGAATTTCATTCATTTCAAAAAGAATATATTGAGCAGAATGTTCACCTTGTAGCACAGAGGGAGCAGTAGGGGGTGCAGGGTTGGAGGGAGACAGATTCAGAGTATAAACCATGTCCTGTGGGAAAGGAGGAGATGGGAGGGTTAATTCCGGAGAGGAGTATTCAGGGAAGGCTTCATGGAAGAGGTGGCCTTTGTTTAGCCTGAAAGGTGGAGGAGGATTTTCATAGACTGAGATAAGGGGTATTGAGGGTGAGCATTCTAGGAAGAGCATAATGCTTGAGAAAAGGCACAGGTTGAAGCACCAAAGCAGACACTGTGTTTGGGGAAAAGTGAGTTTTGTGTGGGTAGCACAGGTTTGTGGCAGAACTTAGCAGGAGATGAGGTTAGGGCAAACTAGTTTTGAGGAAAGGTTACAAAGGCCTGGGGTTTGAGCTTCACATGGTGGATGTGAGAAGCTGTGGAGAGGGATGATGTTCTCCAAGTAGGAAGACAGCTTGACTAAGTGCCCTCACCACAATTCAGCTACCCCTCAGTGGTCAGGAAGAAAGGTCCTCGCTTTCTGGATCATTCCTCACATGGGCACTCCAAGCACTCTTCTAGCTGGAACCTCCTGTTACCCTCACTCTTTCCCCCTCACTCCTGCTCACCAGGTGTGGACCCCGGGGTCTAACCCTGAGAGAGCAACCTTGAAGCAGAGACCGGTGGAGCTGTCCAGGGTGCTGAAACAACGCCACTCCCAATTTTAATTACTCCCACTGGAACAACTGGCTCCCATACCATTGCTTCATTCCCATTTTACAGAAGGATCAAAAGTTAGCACAACCAGACTTTGGAACTGAGATTCTTGCCTTCCAGCCCCGGGTTCTTTTCCGCCACCCGAAAGCCCTAATATAATTCAGCGATGCACGCCCCAAATGATTCCATTCATGCTGCCCTGTTAACATGTAAAATGCCCAGTCTCTCCCACCTCTATCTCTATGCCCCCTTCACCAAACATTGATAGGCATGTCTACCCCACAGTGATGCTGAGACTGACCATGTAGGGTACTTGGGTAGATCTGCCTAAATGTATGTTCATGGCTTTGCTCTAGTGGGAACCCATAGATGTAGCTCAACATCACACTCTCCTGGAAAAGGTGCTGTGCTCCAAGGAAACAATGGTCCCCCACTACTCTTCATAATTCACTAATAATTACTATAATCTTAATGGGTTGTCTCAAGCACTGAGACATTAACTTTCCATGTGAAGTTTCTCACTCTCATGGCCAAGTCTCCTCTCAACAGAGGAGGCAGTTCAGACGTCAGCAGGATAAATGACTTGCCAGGAGGCAGGGTGTGAACTGGAGGGCCAGACTATGAACTCAGATTTGTGTGGTTCCATAGTGACCTGTCAGTCAAAACCTGTCACCTAACATATGATAGTTCAGTGGCTCTCACCACTCCTGGCTTTGTGATCCTGGGCGGATGACTTATCCTCTTTGAACTTCACTCTCATTTGCAGATTGAGGAATGTGAAAGTGCACCTCTGTAGGGCTCCTGAAAGGAATAGAAATGAAGCTTGTAGCAAGGACTCCATAACTGTTTGCTGCTAGTGTAAATGTTATTTTTATTGGGCACAGGTTCCTTGATGGCTGGATGGGTGTCTGATGAGACCTTCCATATCCCCAGCTCGGAAGGTAGGAAGGAAGGAGAAAGAGTGTGAGGGCCAGCACATCCAGAATGCCAGGTGGGACTTGCTTCTGCTCTATATTACTGTGGCCTCAGTGAGTGGGCTAGAGCAGGCATGTCACTGAGTGGTTCTGCACTGTTTTATCAGCACTCCTCACATTTATGTTGAGCCTGAGACCACTGTCAGCCCTCAGAGACTGCTTTCATAGAGCTATTCCAATATCCTCTTTAACAAGCCCTTGGCAGGGAGAGGGCTGGTGGGTTGGGATTGCTGAGGATGAGCCTTCACATCCATTACCACATTGGCTACTCACATTCAAAAACAGGCAGACTGATGTGCCTCCCATCTTACAGATGAGGAAACTGAGGCCCAGCAAGGGGAAGTGACATGTCCAAGATTACTGAGCCTAGGAACAGGGTCTCTAAACACTCAGAAAAGGGCTATTTTAATTAGTCTTTAATTAATTGCTCATCCTTAAAATACCTTGTTTTTGTTTTTTTAATTTTTTGTTAATCCTCACCCGAGGATATTGTTTTCATTGATTTTTAGAGACAGTGGGAGGGCGAGAGACACAGAGAAACATGGATGTGAGAGAGATATACTGATTGGTTGCTTCCTGCATGATCCCTGACCAGGCCTGGGGATCGAGCCTGCAACCAAGGTGTGTGCCCTTGACTGGAATTGAACCTGGGATCCTTCAGTCCTGGGGCTAATGCTCTATCCACTGAGAAAAACTGGCCAGGGCCTATAAAATATTTTAAGGAAAAAGGCAGGTACATCAATTCACAAGCCAACCAGTAAATAAAGGCTTTGATAATTATTATTGACCGTGGGACATTTTGGGTAGGGGTTCAGCCAAGTCCGCTCTGTTGATTATCACACCCTCCATCCTCACCAGGCCAGCTCATTGCAGGAAGTCCCATTCATTCAGAAGGTGGGGTGAGGGCAACAGTAATGATTTCCCCCTTAGAGCCTGGTGCATGCAGGAATGAGTCACTAGATGTAACAATTGACTCTTATAATCACCTCCAGTGGCTCTTGTTCAATACCCAACAGGGCCCAGAAGAGCCTTCCCAGGTATAATGAGGCTGGGTGAGAGGAGATGGATGGAGATTTTCGGGGGTCTCACCAGAACAGTTTGGCTCACAATTAGTCTTAGCCCCAAGCTTCAGGCAGGGGGCACTCAACACCTACCTGATTTCTGTAAGTGCCAACCTCTCACTCCCAAGTTCAAGGGCAGGAAGTCATTTGCATCCCAGAGGGGAGGAAGAGAGACAATAGCCTGGCCTCAGACGGTTGGACCTCTGACCTGCAGGCAGTGGGCACACAGACACCAGCCTCTCTAGGTTCCCCCAGGTCCTATTTTCCCTTCTGAGGAGCAGTGACTAGGCCGGGAGCTGGAGGTAAAGACAGGGGAACAGGGAGGAGGGACTCCCAGCAGACCCAAAGATAATGTACACAATCGGGCCATAATGACCTCAATGAACACCCCTCAACACACACATGTGTGCGCGCACACATGCGCGCACACACACACACACACACACACACACACACCTCCTTGCTCCTACTTTTACCTCATTTTCCCCAGAAATGTGTCTCCCTACTTGGTCCATGGAGTCTGCATAATAGACCCTCTTAGAAGTGAGATAGTTCACCTTCCTCTACAAACTCATGGTTTGCAGATGGCAGAACTGGGACCACGAGAGGGGAAGCCACATGCCCAAAGCCACGGAACTACCCCAGGAGCCAAAATGCCTCACCAGCAGGATGGTGTGGCCAGTGAACATCAGCTTCAGTCGCCTGAGCTATGTGAGATTTTAATCCCAAAGCTAGGCATTGCATTTTTCTATGTCTAAGTTATGGACAAAGCTCGCATCAATAAAGGTAAATTAGAGACAAAACCTGCAGGAGAAACAGACTTGTCTCTTTTGAAGATGCCACTGGAGCTAATTTTCTGCACTGGGGAGGAGGGAGAGGGAGCGGAACTGAGTTTTATTCTATAGACGAGGGGCAACCTGCCCACAAGACATGTCACCAGGCAAACCCACTCTCCTGCAGTGGTTAGGGTTTCCCTGTAGGATCTCCACTTTGGCAGCACACTGGCCTCAACCGGGTCATATTGAGGGTGGGGAGGGGCCGAAAAGCTCCCCAGGTGATTCCAATAGGCAACCCAAGTTGAGCACCATCCCCCTTCCTACAAAGCCGAGGCCACTGATCAACAGCACTGGCATCGCCTGGGAGCATGAGAAATGCAGAACCCTAGGCCCCTCCCCAGATCCATGGGATCAGAACCTGCACTTTAACAAATCCCATTGGGGGTTTCTTTTTCTTTTAAAAATTATATATTTTATTGATATTTTACAGAGAGAAAGGGAGAGAGATAGAGAGCTAGAAACGTCGATGAGAGAGAAACATCGACCAGCTGCCTCCTGCATACTCCCCACTGGGGATGTGCCCGCAACCAATGTACATGCCCTTGACCGGGATCGAACCTGGGACCTTTCAGTCCGCAGACCAATGCTCTACCACTGAGCCAAACCGGTTTCTGCTGGGGGTTTCTAAGTTCACTGAAAATTGAGAAGTGCTGAGGCAAGACACTTTACATCTCTACACCCGACAGCAACTTTGCAAAGCAGGTGTCCCGTTCCACAGGCGAGGAAACTGATCCTGAGAGAGGTTAGCTTGCTGACCCACGGTCACACAGTTGGTGCGTAGGACAGCCTGGTGCATAGGACTGACTGTGGTTCCAAAGGCCATACTTCCTACTGCACAGACGACTTCCTACAGCGTAATTAAAAATATGGCTGTGGGGGACCCCTGAGTTTTGGGGTCCTGAGACCCATTAGGCACTCTCTCTACCTTGAACAGGATTTCACTTCCAATGTCAAGTTCCCTGGAATCAAAACCTCATAAGCACCAGCATAATTCATGAGGAAATACAAATAGTAAACAAACATGTGGGAAAAAGGTTCACTCTCCCTAGTAATCAAAGAAATGCAAATTAGAGCAACATTTGAAAATGAGGAGCCATTTTCTAACTATATAATTAGAAGAAAAGAGAATGTTAGCAAAGTTGTTTTGAAACAGGTACATTCATATGCAGCTGGTGGCGGTATAGATTTATATAACCCCCGAGGAAAGTAATAGGGTAACATCCATCAAGAGCCATAAATAATTATGCCCACTGACCCTGGGAACTCACCCTATAGGAAATCATTCAGTAGGAGGGGAAAAAGCTGTTTGTAGGGAGATGCTCCTTGCAACACTTGCTGGGAACACTGGGAACGACTCAATATGCATCCGTAGGGGCACGGCTGAGTTAACTGGGGGCGCACCAGCTCCTGTGGTGCTGTGTAGCCACAGAGAATGATCATTAAGAAGCCTAGGAAGCAAATGCTGGTGAAAGGAAGCAGATGGTAAACTGCCCATGTGCACTGTGATTATTATGATGTGAAAATACAGATGTTCCTTGACTTACAATGGGGTGACGTCCCGATCAACATATGGTAAGCTGAGAATATGGTAAGTCAAAAGTGCATTTAGTACACATCACCTACGGGACGTCATCGCGTAACCTGGCCTGCCGTGCATGGGCTCAGAACACTTCCATTAGCCTACACGTGGGCAAAGTCACCTCACTGCTGGCACCGGGCCCCAGGAGAGAATACGACAGAGAGTCTCACTAGCCTGGATAAAATCAAAGTTCAAAATTCTAAGAATGGGTTCTACTGAAGGTGTGTTGCTTTCACACCACTGTAAAGTCAAAGAGTGGTAAGCCAAACCACCATACATTGCGGACCATCTGTATTGTGTGGATATGGACAGGGAAGAGCTGGGCACAAAGAAACAAAGAAGACAACTGGTGTTTCAGGGTGAGGGGACAATGGATGGAACCCCTATTACTTTCACAATTACACCCTCCCCCCCAGAACTGGCCCTCTGAAAACAGCCTTGAGGGCTCTCCAGTCACCGGCTCTGTCTCTGAGGGGGGGCACAGAGACGCTCCCATTCTTCATCCCTGGGCACAGGGCCATACTCCCCGATTCCACCCCAAGGCAGGAGAAGCCGGCCCCTCTTCTCCGGAGTGAGGGTGGGGGGTACAGAGCCACGGGAGACCCCTCCCATCTTACCATGAAGCCCGGGGCACAGGTGCAGCTCCCAGTGACGCTGTGGCAGTCGGCGCCGTTCTGACAGGCGCAAGGCAGCTGGCAGCCGTCGCCATAGTAGCCAGCGGGGCAGGACTCGTTGCAGTGGGGGCCAGACCAGCCGGGCTGGCAGGTGCAGGCTCCAGTTACTGGGTGGCAGCTGGGCACGTGAGAGAGGATGAGAGGACGGTCTGGTCAGGGATGCGGGCATGTCCCACCCCCTGGTCTGCCCCGGGGGGAGCAGGATCAAAGGGTTTCTGAGGCTAACCTGTGTCATGTCTCCTTTACTTGTCAGAAGACCCCAAGGTCATGTGGTCTTATTATCCCCCAAGACACTGAGGCTCATGGTGGTTATGTAATTTGCCTGCAGTCACAGAGCAAGGAACTGATAAAATCGGGATTAGAATGCAGATCTCTGGACCTCCTCCCCTCCCCCAAACAAGTGCTCTGTATAGTACAAATACACAGAGACCAAAGCAGAAGGCAGCCTCTTCAGACCCTTCCCTTGTGGAGTCCAGACCTTCACCAGCTCTGCACCCAAGAGTGATGTCTGGTGTGGGGCAGGCACAGGCGAGTTTCTGTGAAACCCAGCGGCGCGTGGCAGGTACTCCGTGAACGTTTGTTGAGTTAAATGACATCTCGGGGCAAGTGGGGCCTCCCAGCGCTGGCCACGTCTGCACTGGAGAGGATGCTCTCTAGCTGTGCTTTGCCGGGGCCCTCCTTAGGAAGGAGGAGACTGTCCCCATCCCCTACCTGTCTGGGTCAGAGGAAGGGCCACTTGGCTAACGGCAGGCGCTGCCTGCCCTGACCTCCCTTCGTGATCAGAGGGGATGTGAGATGCGGTGACCGCTTCCCAGGCTTCTGCGGGTGTAACTGACCGGTGGCCCCAGCTTCGGTACCTGGAATCCCTCCCTGCATTTGCCCAGAGGCCGCACGTTCCGGGGCTGCTCCAGGCTAGAATGCAGCAGGGATGTGAAGGCCAGAGCACATTCCCCGGAGAGCTGGGACTCCTCTGGTGGGCAGTTCTGGTGCAAAGACTTCCCACCTTACCAACCTTTCTCGGCACAGTGCTGCAGTCTAAGACGTCCCATCAGGTCTTCCTTGCTTCCTTCTCTCCTTCCCACAGGTCAGACCTGTATGACAGTCTGATTCTGCCTACCCAGCCCCTTCCCCATTTCCCTCACCACTGTCTCCCCAGCAATTCTCTTGCACTTGGCATCTCCTTCTGGGAGGACGGAGACTAACCCTCCAGAGAAGATGCAGGATGGTAGAGACGAACCTCTTAGATGCCCTGTTGCCTGCCTCCCTCCCTGCACCAGAGCCAGCCGAAGGGCTATGGCTGAAAGAAGCATGCTCTGGGCTGGCAGGAGGAGCTTGGGCACAAGTCTTAGTTCCGCTAAGTTCCCCAAGGACATGGGCGTTGTCTCCCTGGGTCACTGGTGGATCTCCAGTGCCTGGCTCATACGGGCAATTACATATTTGGGAATGAATAGTACTTTCACTGTTAGTAATTATTTTCTGTGTCTCTTGTGTGTCATATGTTTCCCCTCCCCACACACACACACACGGTGACAGCCCCATGGGGAGAGCCTGCTGTCTCTTTCACCTCTGTATTGTACCCCAGGATGGAGCAGGGTCCCTGGCCGCACTGGAGAAGCTCAGTACATATGTGGTGGATGAAATCATGAATAAACTAATTGTGTGAAGCCCAACCAAGCCATTTCTCTTCTGGGACCCCCTGGAAATTGAGGGGTGGACAGGAGCAGGCAGTTCATGAAATGGAAGTGCAAGTAGCTAGTAGTCATTTTGGAAAATGTTGGATTCTTAACTAGTTTTATTCATCATCAATTGAATATCACTTTTTGTTTATTATAACAGTAAAAAGGTGTGTGTGTGTGTGTGTGTGTGTGTGTGTGTGTGTGTGTGTTTTAAAGGAACAAGACTCAATGCTGGTAAAGGTTTCTGAAAAACAATGTGGGGATATGTACTAGTATCGGGAGTCCTGCTAAATATATTCAGATCCTTTGATCTGGTAATTCCATTTCTTAGAATCTATCCTATGGAAATAATCATAGTTGTGGGGAAAGATTTATGCACGCAGATGTTTCATGAAGCATTATTTATAACAGTGGAAAATGGAAGCAATTTAAATAATAAATAGCATGTGACCAGGCTGTTACAGCGCCAGGCACTTTACACACACATTCCTAATAATCAAATAAGCCTGTGAACGAGGGGTCAGAAGATCCTCTATTTTACAGATGGCGCTTGGAGGTTATGTGAGGGGCCCAAGGTCACACAGCGAAGTCAGTGGCAGCCGGGAGTCACACCCAGGTCTGTGTGACTGTGTTCTGTCCACCGCCACCTGCTGCCTGTGACAAAAGGATACTGGTAAAATGAATTATGACAATTCATAAGAAGGAATGTTTGAAAAAGCCTTCAAATATCTTCCGGACTATTTAACGACATGATGTAAGGGTTAGTGAAATGAGCAGATTATATGCAAAGTCATGATCTCAAGTATGAAAAAAAGTGATGTAGATATATTCAGACACGGATGATGGATGATGAATGAACAAATTACAACAAAATGGTTCTTGTGCTCCCCTCTGGGTTGACAAATGATGAGTGATTTAAGAGTTTTTTCCCTTTAAGTTTCTGTATATTCTCTAACATCCCCAAATTGAGCATTTATTCTATGGTGTGCCCTCAAAAATGTAAATACACTTTAACAGCTGATAGCTCAATTTTGAAAAGAAAATGCATTTTAGTAAAAACTGCCTTTATAATTCAAAGTGTGTGTATACATTTTTTTGGGGGGGGGTGACACCCTATATTTATAAGCAGATATAAAACAATCAAAAGTATAAATATGTTAAAAAGATGAGGTTTTTTTTTTGTTTTTTTTTTAAGACTTCCTGGACTAGGAATTCTTCCAAAAGCTTCCAGAAAAATTCCTCCATGAGCTCCACATGGTAAGGGGAGAAAGGGTGGCCTGCATGGACGCCAGAGGCCCCATTTGGTGGCTCTGACCCTCAGCCAGACAGTGTGGGTTATTCCTTTTTGTCCCAACACTCAGCAAAGCACTCAAGCAGGGCCTTTCTCGGGTCCGACTTCCCAGGGGCCTCCTCTGAGGTTCGGGTGTAGCTCAGTCACTGTGCTGGGGAATGAGGTGCTTGGACCTGGGAAATGACAGCAGGCCGTGCTGGCTGCAGCAATCAGCTCTGCCCAGCCTCGGAGATTCTAAAGCAGGGGTGGGCAAACTTTTTGCCTCGAGGGCCACAATTGGTTCTTAAACTGGACCGGAGGGCCGGAACAAAAGCAACCTGACCATGCTGGCACTCTCATCTTGGGCTGCTGGTGAAGGAATGGAGGGGAGAGCAAGAGAACCCTCCTCTCTTTCGGCTCTGAGGGCCGGACAGAACAGCCGAACGGGCCGGATCCGGCCTGTGGGCTGTAGTTTGCCCACGGCTCTTCTAAAGGGTGGATGGCACCCTCTGCCCTTCCCATTTATAGGATCTCTTACTCAGGTCCTGGTTCTTGTGGGAACACCGCCCTATGGAGCACACTGGAGGTACAGTGAACCAGCAGGCACGGATTTCTAAGCACGCCTGCATCTCCATTTTCTATCACCGCTGTCGGAGTTTTGGCTGTTCAAGGGTGCATCTCAGCACCCATTTTACTTTTCACCCTGAGCACCAGAAAGCTAAAAACCAAATTTGAAATTATTTCTTTCTCTCTCCTTTCATACTTCTACACTTGCATTATTTTTTTAATGTATTTTTTTTTAATTAATTTCAGAGAGGAAGGGAGAGAGAGATAGAAACATCAATGATGAAAATCATTGATCGGCTGCCTCCTGCACACCTCGCCCTGGGGATCAAGCCCACAACCGGGCATGTGCCCTGACCAGGAATCGAACCATGACCTCCTGGTTCACAGTTTAATGCTCAACCACTGAGCCGCGCGGGTTGGGCTGTATCCTGCCATTTCATTTTTAAAAACCAGATCTCTATTTTCGTAATTTGGTCACTTGTCATGTTTTATAAAAACTCCCAAATCCCTTTGAAAAGAGGGTGGGGCCGAGGCCAGTTTGGCTCAGTGGATAGAGCGTCGGCCTGCGGACTGAAAGGTCCCGGGTTCGATTCCGGTCAAGGGCATGTACCTTGGTTGCCGGCACATCCCCAGTAGGGGGTGTGCAGGAGGCAGTGATCGATGATTGTCTCTCATTGATATTTCTAACTCTCTGTCCCTCTCTCTTCCTCTCTGTAAAAAATCATTAAAATATATTTTTCAAAAAAAGAGGGCGGGGCCGCCTGCTGACTGAATGGCGGTGACTGGGCACCTGCTGACTGCGCCCTCCTCCTCCCGAGCTGGCAGAGCCACTCATGCCCTTGGGTCACAGGGCGGGCAAGTGACTGCTGGTTTGGCTCAGGCACCAGTCACGATCGCTGGTGCTGAGCTTTGCTCTGGGTCTCTTTCCTTGCCTTCCTCCCATTTTCCCCAGACACGGATTAAGCACAAGTTAACGGGAGCGGGAAGCTGAGCAATATAGGAATCTTTTCAGGGTGGGTTTCTCTGCCCCACCCCCACCCCCCGGCTGCTGTGAGATTACTATCAATGCTGCATCTGCTGGCTAAATCACATCTTTCAAAGGTAACACATGACCGTGGCTGCTAGAATTCGTCTCTGACAGTCCAGTGGTGGAGGGGGCCGGGAGAGGCCCGGCACGCGGGCACTCTCCTTCAAGGTTGTTCCTTTGTGAAGGAGGGTGGGTTCTTTGTGTGTGCCACACAAAGCCAGCCGAGTGCTGGGAATCTTATCAGCCACTCGCTCCTTCCCCGGCACGTGGGCTTGACCTCTCTGAAGCAGCCTCTCCGGGGGGGCGCAGGGCGGACGGGCTGGGGATGGCTGGATGAGCCGGGATTCCTCTGGCTGGGGGCTGGGAGGCCTTGTCTTCCTAGTGAAGACACTCAAGGCCTTGCAAGCCGGCTCGGGAGGGAGGGCTTCTCTTGTAAACTCTTACAACAGAGGCTAGCAGAGGCCGGAGGAAAAGGAGGCTAGGCTTTCGGGGGGGCCATGCTCCATCTCGGGAGTTGGAGGGAAGCTTCACTTTCAAAGACCACAGAGAACTTTTCCCACACTGGGCTGCTGACAGGTGACGGACAGACTGGGAAATGGAGAGAGACAGAGGAGAAGCATACAGCTCAGGACATTTGCTCAGACAGAGGTAGTTCTGAGGTCAGGACTCCGGGGGGCCCCAGGCCCCACCAGAACCTGCAGATGATCTGTTTGGGGATTAGGAGTTATAGAGGTGTCCCTCGGTTTTTCTAGGGCCCCGAGAGAGGGCTCCATAGTGGAACAGAGGTTCCTGGGAAGCGGGAAGTAACCTGTGTCCACACAGAGGACGACGGCTCTTCTCTGTCCATGGGGACCAGGCCAGTGCAACATGAGACGCTCAGTCAAACTGGAGGCTCTGAGCCGTGGCAGTTTTGCCTCCCCCGTGCCACCCAGGAAACGTTTCTGGTTTTCAGAACTTGGGGGCGGGGTGTTGCTACTGCATCTTGTGGGCAGAGTCCAGGGATACTGCTAAACACCCTAAAGTGTACAACAAGGAATTATCCAGCCCCAAAAGTCAACAGTGGTGAGATAGTGCAACCCTGAGTTAGACTGAACTTTGTGAGTGCTGGGGGCTCAGCCACTGGGGCAGTATGCCAAGAGAAAGGGTTGCGGTAAATTTTAAAGTATAGGGCTACAGCAGCTCAAGGGCAGAACCATCTGCTCTGTGCAGGCACTGTGCCCGGCTGAGGAACCAGAGGCTGTGTGGGCGAGCCAGGCGCTCCTGTCCGTAAGGAGCCCAGGCTCATGTAGACTCTGAGGAGACCAGCCTGGGGGGTTGGCTACCCGGTGCTCTCAGAGCGGCGCTACTGCCTCCCAGTCTCTGAAACATGACACGCATTAGAGACAGTAAAGTAAATAATCATCAATATTGGATGGGCTGAGATTAGCGACAGAGAAGAGGGAGTCCTTCCAGATTAATAATGCATCGAGGACTCCTTCAGAGAAGGGATCAGTTATGCAGGGCATGGCTGCTCAGGCACGGGAGGAAAACAAGAGCTCTGTCATTTGGGGCCTGGTTGGCTCTCTGTGGCAGGGACTCGTTCCGCATTAGATCTCAGCAGCAGCCTTGCTTCCTGCTTCAGAGAGGATCCTCCTTTGGCTTCCCAGCAGGCATGGGGGTTCCTCGTGTCCCTAACCATGGAACAGCCTGAGCTAGTTACCCAGTCCCCTGACCAGTCATGTGGAACCCCGGGCAGACGAGGGCAGCTGTTGGCGATCAGGCCAGCAGGGGAGGGCAGTTGGGGCAATTGGGCAGACAAGGGAGCAGTTAGGTGTCGATCAGGCTGGCAGGGGAGTGGTTAGAGGGTGATCAGGCTGGCAGGCAGGCAAGCGTTTGGGAGCCAGCAGTCCTGGGTTGTGAGAAGGATGTCCGACTGCCGGTTTAGGCCTGATAGGCCTGATCTTAGTTGGCAGTCGGACATCCCCTGAGGGGTCCCAGATTGGAGAGGGTGCAGGCTGGGCTGAAGGACACCCCCCAGCCCCCATGCATGAATTTTGTGCACCGGGCCTCTAGAGTGTGTGTGTGTGTGTGTGTGTGTGTGTGTGTGTGTTTGTGTGTGTGTTTCTCATTGGTTCTAAGATGCATTTTCTCCCACATTTTCATATCTCTGATATTGAGTGTGTTATACAATCAATGGTGCATCATGATTCAGTTGATAGCATTTTCCTTGTTTAGGAGTCCATAAACTACAGCTGTGTCTCACAGCTGGTTTTGAAGAAATATGATAGAAGGTGCTCAGTGTGTATGACTGCCCCAGAGCTGAGTTCCTACGGGCTGGACTAGTGGTGAAGGACCCTACCCAACCCACTCCTCGGACATCATCAGACTCCTTCTTGCTCCTGGGTGTAGGGGTCAGGCTAGCCCATTTTCAATGCTGACAGCTCGTTTGGTGGACAGAGGCAGGTGACCTGGGTCCTGGTCCTGACACTCTGTGAAGACTAGGCTTTCCATTCTTTTCATCAAAGTGGTCAGCAAAGAGGGTTGCTGAGGTCCCAGTTCTTGCACTGTCCCGCCTGGATGACGGGGCTGCCAGTGAGGGCCTGTGCCCCGAGAAGCCCTCTCTCCACCAGAGCCCGCCCCACCCCACCCCTACCGCCAGTCCATACCTGACGGTGTTGTCGGCGTCACAGGGGCAGGGCAAGGTGCAGCCGGGGCCGTGCAGGCCCTCGGGGCACAGCCGCTCCTGGCAGCGCGGGCCTTTGTAGCCGGGCTCGCACACGCAGGCGCCGGTGGTGGGCGAGCACTGGCCCCCGTTGTGGCAGTCGCAGTGCTGTGAGCACTGGAAGCCGAAGGTCCCGAAGGGGCATTCCTCTTGGCACCTGTGGGACAGCAGGACAGGGCTGAGGCTGTGCCCCTCGCCTGCCCTCCAAGGCCCACCCGGCATGCACCCCCCCCCCCCCCCAGCCTCCTCCCCGTTCCCTCTCTTCCAGAAAGTACGCCTGGGCATCCCGGCCCGCCAGGACTGTCAGTCCCCCCCCCCCTCGAACCCGGTCCCCTTGGTTCCCGCACTGAATTTGCACAATCACATTTCATGGATTATAGGCCTTGTGCTATTTTGTTTTTCCATTTTTTTGATTTCAATAAAATATGTTGCATACAATTTGCCACTTTAAGTATACAGTTCAGTGGCGTTATGTGCATTCATACTGTTGTGCAACCACCCCCACCACCCACTTTCAGAACGCTTTCCTCTTCCCAAAGTGAAACTTCTCTACCCTTCAAACACTAAACCTTACCTTTTAAAAATGCACTTCAACATCTCTGAAATCAGTTAAGTCTTATAACTGATGGCACGTCACAGTGCAATCACCAGTGCTTTTCATTCTTAGCAGAATATAAAATAAGGATGCATTTTATTACCGGGGGCATCTTAGATTTAATGAGATGGGGTGATTTCATTCCCATTCTCTGTCCCTGCTGCTCTGAGTCTTCCGGGCCTGTGTGCGGTCTCCCCTCCTCACCCTGGGGGGCGTGTCCCCTATGTGGAGTGGACTTTCCCCATGAGGCAGCCTCTGTCATCTGACCAGAGAATCCCCCTCCCCATCAGTCTGGAGACTTCCTCCTCCTTGGACTGGGGGTCCCCGGAGCCTCTCCCATCAGCTGGTGAGCCCCCACAGGCTCTCTCTGTGTCCTGCCTCGGCTCTGGCCTGCTACTTGGAGCTCCCAGCATAACAGTAACTGTTAGACTCAGACTCACAGCCACTGGGTGTGGATCCTCTGTGGGAGGGTGTGACCCCTGCTCCCTAACTCCCTGCACCTGCCAGACACCCCTCACCCCACCCCAGGGCTGTTGCCCAGGGGATGCACATTCACTGTCACAGCAGCTGGATCCGACATGGAAGGGGTACACTGGGGGCCTGTGGAGTAAAGAGGTGGGCAACCCCTGCGTCCCAGAGACCAGCAGAGGCCGCCGCTGGGGTCTGGGGATGCCCTGTGCCGGCAGCGCTTTGATGGAGTGGAGGAGGGAGAACAGACAGCCCCGGCATCTGCTTCCTCTTCATAAAAGGGGATAAGAACGAAACCTCACCAGGTGGTTTGAGGATTAAATGAGATAATGTGTGTAAACGTTTAGAGAGGTGTCCCGTGCATGGTAAGGGCTCGGTAAGAAATGTTACTTATTATCATGACTCTCGTAAATACTGTTTTTTGTAGTTCTCATAACAGAGCCCATCTAACTTTCTGCCTCAGATTCTGACATAAAAAAGCTCAAAGGGAACCACTCCAGAATGTTAACAGTGGAGTGGACGTGGGGACTTACAGGTATTTGAATTGTCACGTCTCCCCGTTTCCCAGGTTTTCTACAATAATCGGGAGGGGTAGCGATAAGAGATGTTTGCAAAAACACAGCCCTGGTTTCTTTGTTCATCTTGGAGAGCCTTGAGTTAGAACCGGCGTCGGCCACAGTGGGGCGGGAGACCTGTGTCTGCATAACCTCAGTTGCCCATTGTGAGGGTCAGTGGCCAGACCCCCGGGATGTGGTAGGGTCAGCCAGCAAGTGGCTGGGAAACAGAGCAGGGAGGGTGTTGGGCATGAGTCTTGGCAACCACACAATGGGGTGTCTCCAGCTGTCTCTGTTCTTGTTGACTTGAGCCCACGAGGACAGGGAGGAGATGGTAACTGGGGTCAAGCCCCCGGCCTTCCTTCACGGGAAGATGCTACCCCGTCTCACCTCCTATAGCCACTGTGGTGAGAGGAGGGGGCAGTAGGGGTCATGACGACTGCAGCCCCAGGCAGAGAGAAAGGGGCGTCCAGCTGCTCGTTCCCAAAGCCTGTCCCCAGGCCCCCAAGGCAGAAGATCCCCCCACAACCTCACTGTGGCATGGGGAAGGCTGAGACGCAGACAGGTGAGATGACCGCTCCAGCCTCATGAAGCCAGCATGTGGCCCAGATGGTCCCACATCATCTTCCTGCAAATCTTGCTGGGCTTTAGCCAGATGAGGCCTCATGAAGGGAAAGAGAACAGGAAAGAGAGGGAGGAAGAAGAAGAAAGAAGGGAGGGTCTGGAGAAAGGATGGAAGGTGGGAGACAGGAAGGAGGTGGGGAGGCAGGAGGCAAGGAGGGAAACTGAGGCAGAAGGGGAGGATGCAGAGCATGGAAGAGCTGGGGTGGGGGGGGGAGTCACCCTAGGCATCGCCAGCCCTGTTCTGCCTCAGAATGGATTTTTCCAGAAGTCACTGAGCGAGGCTCCCCTGGGGTGTCTCAGGAGTAAGGGGAAGAAACCCAAGTGTCCTGACCCCTCTTCCCTTTTACTGGAACATTCCTGGTCCCGCCCACCAGCAGGACCGGGCAGATCCCTGGACAGTGAGCTTCCTCTGAAGGGCACTTCCCCACGGGCCATGCTCGTGAAGTGATTGACTCCACAGCCCCGGAAAAAGGATCTGGAAATGAAATATTGACAATCTAATCCATTTGCATAATCAGCCTCATTTTTTCCCGTACTCACAATTTAAATAACTTATTTATTTAGAGATCAAGCAACGACTGCTAATGAATTTTACACAAAGCACGCTAATAACGGGGCCTGCGGAACAGAAGGGTAATCACAGCAGGAATTAGTTTTCTACTTAAACATCCTTCCTTTGCAACATATCAATCTAATGTGTCTGATATTGCCATTAACAACCAGATACATTGCTCAATTAAATTACAAAATGAGCTGCAAAGCCCTCGTTACGTTTCGTGTTTAATTTGCACTGGATCCTGCCTATCCGGGGAGGCCTGCGTTATTACACCCACTCAGTTTTAATATGCTCGTGATGATTTGGGGTGGGTTAATGCAGCTGTCACCGACGAAATTCATGGAGGCAATTTCACAAAATATTAAACACCAGGCAGCCCGTTGTGGTGGGGGACCCCACGTTACCCGGCCCTTCCAGTGAACTCGTGTCTGTTGTTCCATTGGTGATGCTTGCTAGAGGACCCTGAGGCTTTTGAGATTTCTCTCCACTCTAAGACCAAGGGCTGGACCCCATCGGGAAGAGAGATGGATTGCTTCTCCACGTGGGATATCCTGGCATCGAACATGGAGAGTGCCAGTGAGGCAGGGCCTACTGGTGTGGAGTCCAGTCACTTGGAGCCCTGGGCCTGTTCCTCTCCAACAAGTGGGTTATATCCCCCATCCTGTGAAAGTGGCTGAACCAAAGGGTCCTGTCCTGGTTCCCGCCTCCCTGCTCCCATCCCTATTGGCTCATCCTGAGTGTTTCCTTCCTGGGGGAAGATGGGTGGGAAGGTGGGCTCAGTGCTTCAGTCCTTCCTCCCCTCCTTCCCTTAGGGATCCAGTCTCTGACAGAGGCCATGGAGGGATGGGTCCCCAGCTGTGACACCCCAGGCTCGGTGCTGGGAAGCTCATCGAGATACACCCGGGCTCACAAAGAGATCAGATCTGGCTTGAAGACTTCAGGCGAGGTGAGAGCAACCCCATGGCTAATAGCAGAAAAGCTCTATTCTGTCCATCAGTAAGGATTTGGGGCTGACTCTAGTGAGAGTGGGAGGAGCTCAGTTGGGTCAGTCAGAGGCAGAAGGACTCACTGGTTGATTCAGCCCCGTCTCTGCTTCCTCATGTTACCTGGACATGGGAGGCAGAGGAACAGCAGACAAATGTTCCTCTCATCCCACCTTGCCTGGGCAGAGCAAACAAATCCAGGGCCAGAGATGAAACATGGGTCCCCAGAACCAGGCATGGGCTTTGAGGGCCTCCTCTCTCTGCCCAAAGAGAGACATGTGGGTGAGAGTGCAAGGAAGGAGGCTTGACCCCAGTCTTGTGGGCAAGTGTCCTCTTCCGGCTCTGAGTCTACTCACCACCAGACACCAGAACATTCCTGGTCTCGCCCACTGGTTGTTTCTCATTCTCCCATAGCACCCTATCCTATCATCATGGCATCCTTCCTACTGTGGCAAATGTGCCCACACGGTTATTCCTTAGTTATGTGTTTTGTGGATTATCCACTCTGCAAGGCTGGTTTGATCCCAGGACGCTGGTGTCCTTGTTCAGTCTGCTTTCAGACCACAGGCCTTCAGAGGATGCAAACTGACGTCAGTATCCAAGAGATCACATCTGGCTTGAAGACTGGCAGAACTCACATTAGGAATACAAATCCACTTCTAGAAGAAATGGTGCAAAAGGTGTGACATGAGTTGGCTCTCTTGGCTTCTTTGCATCATTGGTGCCATTGCCTCCCTCCAGGAGGGCAGAACGTAGAGAGTGGACGGTAGGTGCTCACCTGCCTCCCCAGGTGAGTCAATGCACGTTCAGGGCTCAGGCCCCTGGGCTGGGGGAGGGGGTATGTTCAGCAGCCCAAGGGTGAGGAAGGAAGAGTTGACAAATCTCCCTGGCAGGACTCAGAATGCTCTCCAAGAAAGGAACGGGAAAGCTGGCAGCAGGATGCTGTAGGCTAGTAAACATCAGCTATTTCTCTACAAGGCTGCTGTGAAAATGAGTGACAAGAACAGCAAGGACAATAGTTAACATCATCCTTACCTGTCCCCCATGTAGCCCGCTGTGCAGTGGCACTGCCCAGTCACGTGGTCACACTGCCCGCCATGGTGGCAAGGACAGTCCTGGCTGCAGTTCTGGCCAAACGTCCCTGGTGGGCAAGGCTGGGCACACACGGCTCCCTGAAACGGAGGAGGAAAGACGGCATGGGCGGTGCTTCTGGGATGCAGTCCTAAGGCCACTCTCTCCTACAAGGGGCCCTGTGGCTGCAGCCTACGGGGCCACCCTGCTTCCTTAGTGGAACTTTCTCCCCAACCACAGAAAGCATAGAAAGTTGGACATCATGATACCAAAGTCCCATTTTAGAGATGGGCAGACCGAGGCCAATTTGTTTATCCAGCTGTCCAGCACACATTTATTTACTGAGTGTCTGTTAGATACCAGGCACTGTTAGACATGAAAGATATAAAAATATGATTAAGGCTTGACTCCTGTCCTCCTAGTCTATTGGGGAGAGAGACGAGGAAAAGCAGGTAACTGAAGTGTCAGGTGTGAAGTGCGCTCACATTGGTACACAATAAAGTGCCGAGGAAAAACAGAGAGACTGTGATTAAGCATGGTGATCTGGAAACATACATTTATCCCTACTTCTTTCCCAAACGCACCTAATACCAGAGTAAAGGGGGGAGATATAAACTTATGCGGACAAAAGGGATGGGGGAGGAGACTATAGAGGAGGAGAGATGTCACTGTTGGAAGAAAAAGCAGATGGAGGGACAGAACTGCTGAGATGTCTGCTTTCTCAGCAATGCTAAGTGCCTGCAAGGGAGTGTGCGAAGACATCAGGTGGCTTTGTAACCTCAGAAAAACTCAGGAACCTGAGACAGTAGGAACCTCGGAAGGCCAAAGTGCAGGTGTGATGAAATAGAAAACTATTTGAAAACTTATGAAAGAGGGAATTAGCCCTAACCGGTTTGGCTCAGTGGACAGAGCATCAACCTGAGGACCAAAGGATCCCGGGTTTGCTTCCGGACAAGGGCATGTACCTTGGTTGAAGGCTACTTCCGAGAGCTCAGGCCCTGGTCAGGGCACATGCAGGAGGCAATCAATCGATGTGTTTCTCTCATATTGATAGTTTATCTTTCCCTCTCTCTGCCACCCTCTCTCTGAAAAGCAATGGAAAAATATCCTCGGTGAGGATTTAAAAAAAAAAAAAAAAGGGAATTAGACCCCAGATTTTTGTGCCCTCTTTTCAAATAGACAGATGGCTTCCCAAGACTGGCAGTTTAGAAAGGTTGGCCCACACAGGCTGTGGACACAGGGATACCAAGCTGAGGGTGGGGCTCCATGGGAAATGGGGATCCTGAGAGCTCTTCCTGTGAATGATCAGACCCTCTGTTCCCTTCCTGGCTCAGCTCCAAAATGCAGATTCCCAGACTATACTCTCTGTGGCAGGATTCTGGAGGATGCCTTTCGGGGACAGACCTACAGATTCTGGTATTTGAGGGTCCCACCAGTCAACACACCTGGCATCCATCCCTGCACCCAGGCGGCCAGCCAGCTTTTTGGAGGCTCATGGGGAAGTATGAGCAGGTGCCAAGGAGCACCAGGTATTTGAAATGAGGCTCTAACATGAGAGAAGATCCCAACACGAGAAAGACTGGTTAGAAGATTTCTTTTCTTTCTTTTTTTTTTTTTTCTAAACAACATATTTTATTGATTTTTTACAGAGAGGAAGAGAGAGGGATAGAGAGCTAGAAACATCGATCAGCCGCCTCTTGCACACCCCCTACTGGGGATGTGCCCGCAACCAAGGTACATGCCCTTGATCGGAATCGAACCCGGGACCTTTCAGTCCGCAGGCGGACGCTCTATTCACTGAGCCAAACCGGTCTCGGCTGGTTAGAAGATTTCTAACAAGAAGGCTCTAACATGAAAGAAGACCAAAGCAGACAAATAGACAAAAGGAACAATGCAGGAAGCAAAGAAAACAGGAGGAAAAACCCTTTGCTATCATGATAGTGAACATCCTTACACAGTTGTATGAAGAAACATGGAGGAAAATGCCAGGAGAAATGAACAGAGTTGAGTGGTTGCCTGGGAGTGGGATTTGTGATCGGGGCAGGGCATGGCTCTCCTTCCCCTTGGTGTCAGCTCTGTGGCGTTATAATGAGGTGACTATTAAAACGGAACATGAATCTTAGATCTTTATCAAACAGAAATTGCAGCCCGCTCTTGTCTCCAGATGCCCTTCCAGCTTCTCCCCGGCCGGAGGTAGTGATTTCCCTTATGGAGACGGAGGATTCTCCCGCAATTAATTAATCAATTAGTTCAACACACAATTGTTAAGCACCGATAATTGCCAACCCTGAGGCAGCTAGTTTAGGCGGGAAAATCCTGCTGACCAGAGACATCTTTCAATATCATTCAATTTACTGGTAATGAATGAAGCGGAGGCCTTTTTGCTCAGATGTCTCCTCCACACACACGTCAGACAGCGAGGTGCGGAGAGGGCTGAGGGGGGAAGGAAGGGCGGTGAGATGAGTGGGTGTGTGAGGACAGGGGCAGGGAACAGCTACTCAGAGGAGGGGCCCCTCTTCCTCCTGGAGGAGGTTGGGGAGCCCGGACATGGCAGGGGCCTGCATTTCTCTCGCTGCACCCCGAAAGCTTGGGGATTCTTGAGGGAAGAGAGGAGTCTTTCTGGCCGTTCTCTGAGTCATCCTCTGCAGCCCTGGGGTGACCAAGGATACTCTGACCCTGAAAAAACATTTTGAGCTTTCTTGGGGGGAAACTAGAACTGAAAAGAGTGGAAAAGAACCACATAGACTAGTCAATCTCTGCTGGTTAGTCAATCACTCCTTTGGGGAGAGGCAGGGGGCAGGAGGAGAACAGGCAGAAACATATCCTCTTGAGAGAGGGCTGTGCCCAATATGCTTTCCCTCCTGTTACTATGAGCTGAATTGTTTCCTCAAATTCCTACACCCTAACCCCCAGTGCCTCAGAATGTGGCTATATTTGGAGACGGGGCCTTTATAGAGGTAACAGAGTTGAAGTGAGGTCATTAGGGCAGGTCCTAATCCAGGGCTGGGCAAACTACGGCCCGCGGGCCTGATCCAGTGAATAAAACTATTGAAATAAAAAAAAAAGACCGTACCCTTTTATGTAATGATGTTTACTTTGAATTTATATTAGTTCACACAAACACTCCATCCATGCTTTTGTTCTGGCCCTCCGGTCCAGTTTAAGAACCCATTGTGGCTCTCGAGTCAAAAAGTTTGCCCACCCCTGTTAATCCAATATGACTAATGTCCCATTGAAGAGGAGATTAGGACACGGAGCAGGGACAGAGAGAAGACCCTGTGAGCCAGCCATCTACAAGCCGAGGAGAGGAGCACCGGAAGCAGCCAACCCGCCAATACCTTGGCCTCAGACTTCCGGCCTTCGGATCTACGAGAAAGCAAATGTCTGCGGTTCAGGCCACCCAGCCTGTGCTGCCTGGTCCTGGCAGCCCTGACACGCCTGCCCCATGGCCAGCTAAGCGCGTGGCTCCAGTTGCAGAGGGACCTTGGGCTGGGTGGCATCTGAGAGGCTGGAGAGGCCGTGAGGCCATGGTCCTGCTCCTCTCAGAACTGGTCAGACCTGCTCGTTGGTTTTGTCAACATCTGGACACCAGCCTCACTCTGAGGACCGTGGCTAAACGGAGCATGGAGAAGGAGAGGGCCGGGGCGATAACAGGCCTCAAGGCCACCCCGGGGAGACAGCTCAGCCCCTCCAAGCACCTGAAGGCGCTTCTAATACTCCCTGTGGCCCCGGGCAGCAGAGATGCTGGGCCACAGGCCGGGGCGTGGGGCTTCAGAGTCACCCTGCTCAACCCTGATGCCTGTGATGCCGCAACCTCCGCTCCAAACGCCTCTCTTTGGCCCTCCATGGTAACGTATCCCTTCTCTTGGGGCCTGTGGTTTCCATGGGGACGCGCACACACTATATCCAGCCTCACCATCAGACTGGGAGCTCCTAATGAGGGGGGGTCACATCTCCTACCACCACGTCCACCTGCAGCGCCTGCTCTCATCAAGCTGCTCACACCCGGCTTCTCTCCTCGGAAAGGTCTGAGAGCTCAGGAAAAGAGGGGAAATAATTCCCCAGGCTCTCCGCAAAGCCGTCCACTGGAACGGGCTCAGCACAGCTGGGCAGGTGGAGTGTCCCGTGGGCAGACGCGGGGCCTGGTGGCAGGAATCTCTGAGGAGGGGCTGGAGGGCCAGGGTTGCTGGCAGCTCCCCTCCAGCTCTGCACAGCGCCTCGGTTCCTTGGGGAGCTGCACCGTGTGAGTGAGCAACTGGAGTCTCTAGGTCTGATGGTGGCATCCAGGTAACACCAACAGGGACCAAAGGCAAGTGAGGCCATGGAGGGGGACAAAGGGGGGACCCTTCTGCCCAGCACCCTCTCCTTGGCCCCAACCCTCTCTGGGAGGGGCCTCAGGCACTGGGACTCTGCGTACACCCGGGGTATTAATAATTCATACAAATCTGCAAGTTAAATGCCGTGTCAAAAATAGAAATGCAATTGTCTGCGATAAAATTAAAGACATAAAGTCCCCAAACCCAAAGCTTCTATGGACAGAGTTTCCTGTCTTCTGGAGGAACAAACCTCTCGCTGTGATGGGGACAAAAACAAATCTCTCCTGTGTTGGCTTCCGCCCTTCCCCTGCTTGGCTCCCCAGCCTCCGCCGGTCTCTCTAGAGGCCTTTGCAGGCACAGGGCCTGCTCCGCAGGACCACGCCCCGATCCTCTTGGCCCAACCTCACTGCCTGCCGCTGGGCCTCTGAGGACCAACCAGCGGAGGGTGCAGGGATTCTGGAAGCTGGCTGCAGAGAAGAAGGCTCTCCAGAGCGTGGGCCAGGTGGGAGAGGCGGCAGCAGCCCCTTTGTCCCCTCAGAAGAGACAGAGAGACAGGCAGACAGACATCAGGGTTGGGAGTCAGGAGTCAGGAGTCAGGAGACCTGGATTCTGGCTCCACCTGCCTCCTGACCAGCAGTGTGACCTCTCTGGCTTCCTCACATGAGAAAGGAAGGTATTCATAGACCAATGGTGCTCAAACCTCTTTAAAGCGGAGAGACCCCGCTTTGATGAGAAATCTCCCCCTAGAACCTCAGCAGAGAAAGGACGCATAGATTAAAATGGGAAAGTGGGGGTGGGCGCCAGAGGCCTCATTATCAGGCTCCCACCCCCACTCTCACCCCCCAGAAACCCAAGGGCTCTGCGCAACAGAAGGAACTCCTATGGTCTCGATCAATTATTTCCAAATGCAGAGCAGCAGACATAGCTGGCTGCCGCAGAATCAGCTGGGAGCTTATTAAAAATAGAGTTCACTGGGCCCCAGAAGGTCTCTGGTGGAACCCGGGAATCTGAGTTTAACCCAGACCCCATGACTCTAGGGTGCAGCCAGGTGTGGGTGCTGCTGGACCAGATGATCCCCCAGGTCCTCTCCCACCCTAAAAAGCTCTGGCCCGGCTGTCTCTATGCCAATGGTCCCTGCAGGTGTCCCTTCTGTCTGCCTCCTGTGACCTAGATCTATGAGATCTATGAGAAAGTAAATGTCTGCTGTTCAGGCCACCCAGCCTGTGCTACCTGGTCCTGACAGCCCTTGCCACATTCTGCTCCTGCTCGGCAGCCCTGTCCTCTTTGGGTTGCAAAGCTTCAGACCCCAGAATGAGGCCCCCAGCCATGTCACCGAGCTTCCCCTAGACAGGAAAGCTAGTGACTCGCTGCTTCTGAGGAGTGTGGGTCTATGGACAGCGAGGAGGGGCACGGGCATGGGGAGCGTCCGGCTAAAAGGAGGCGGTGGATTGTCTGTGGCATCCCCATAACACAAACACGTGCAGGCAACTTACATCGTCAAGGCACTTTGGACGTGCACTGCCTCATCGGAGCCTCCTGCCAGCCATGGCCACTAAGGAAGGCAGGGCTGACTGCTGTTATGCCCATTTTGCAGATGGGAACGCAGAGACCAGAGTACCCGAGGGTTTTTCTAGGGACAGCATTGAACGTGAGACCTAAATTTAGGCCTGTGACATTATAAATCCCACTGCCTTTCCCATTGGAGTGGCTCCCAGACACGAGACCTGCATTGGTGGAGGCTGCATCAGAATCATCTGGAGCACTTGTTACAATGCAGATTCTTGAGCCCACAGAATCAGTGTGTGTGTGTGTGTGTGTGTGTGTGTGTGTGTGTAAGGGATGGAGGCTGGGAACCTGAGGTTCTGCAAATGCAGGTGATCCATACCCTGTCCCTTCTGGCCCAGAACCCATAGTAGCTTAAGTGAGTACCTATGCCCAAAGACAGAGCCCATCTATGAGAAGAATTCAACAGCTTATCCTGTGATGGACCACAGGTTCAGAGAAGTTACATAATTGGCCCCGGGACACACAGTACTTAGATCAGCCATGGGCAAACTATGGCCCTCGAACTGGATTCGACCCGATCAGCTGTTCTATCCGGCCCGCAGAGCTGAAAGAGTGGAGGGTTCTCTTGCTCTCCCCTCCGCTCCTTCACCAGCAGCCCAAGATGAGAGTGCCAGCATGGTCAGGTTGCTTTTGTTCCAGCCCTCCGGTCCAGTTTAAGAACCCATTGTGGCCCTCGAGTCAAAAAGTTTGCCCACCCCTGACTTAGATGGTAGACCTGGGATTCAAAGCTGTGTCCGTGACAGTGTCTAACGATGCCCAGGACCATAAATAGGAGGGAGGCTATTGAGGGTGGGAGAGGAATTTAGCTCTCCAGGGTGTGAGTGAGCGACATTCAGACCTCTTACAGGACCCTGCCCAGGCCCACCTACCGTCCAGCCTGGGGGGCAGGCACACTCGCCAGTGATGTGGTGGCAGGTGCCCCCATTCTGGCAGGGGCAGCGCAGCTCGCAGTGAGCCCCGTGGCTCCCAGGTGGGCACAGCTCCTCGCAGCTGCATGGGGAAGAAGAGGCGTTAGATGCGGCAGCACCAGTCCTGGGCCCCAGTACTGATGTCAGTCCCAACGCTCCAGGGTTCCTTAAGAATTAGTGAGTAGGCACAAGGTCAGCTGAGATGCAGTCCTGCTTCCTGCCAGGAGGGGGCAGCAGGGCTCAGACATAAGGACATGGTCGGTGCACCTGGGCCAATACTTGTGGGATGACTTAGTGCTTTGAGTATCAAACCCGTGTTCTTCTGGGAGGGAGGGCTAAGAACGGCTTCCCTAAGGATACCTTTCACCGAGTCTTAAAGTTGAAGTTAGTTTCGCTGGGAGAATGGAAGGGCATGGCAGGTGGGGGAACAGCATGGGCACAGACACAGAAGTGGCCATGGATCCTGCCTTCAAGAGTTTGCCTAGACTCGGAGAGAGGGAGAATCTGGGGCACACCCCAGCCCAAGCTCTGGAAGGCTCCCAGGTTCCATGACAGGCTCATGTGTAGGAATGGGCATGGGGTCGTGGCTTTGGGTCTTAGTCTAGTGGCCCTGGCCTCTGGCTGGAGCTAGCCCTGCAGCCGGCCAGATGGGGGGCAGGGACCACCCTCAATCAGGATCTAGGGCTGCTAGGGAGGCCAAACTTTCAATGAGTGTGTGTGTGTGTGTGTGTGTGTGTGTGTGAGAGAGAGAGAGAGAGAGAGAGAGAGAGAGAGAGAGAGAGGCTTAAATCTTGCCTCCGAGTGGGTCTCAACTAAGCAGTCTTAGGGGTCCCCTGACAATACAGACTCCCCAGGTTGGAGTCTGAGGGAAAGAGGTAGGGGAGAGGAACAGGCAGAGTAAACTACCCAAATCTGCGCGTGGCATCTGGCCAGCGCCCTCACCCCCTCTGTTTTAAGTGGCCTGAAAGCGCCGGGACCTGGTGAGCAGAGGCATCTGGGTTATGATCAGGATTACAAGGTGAGGTCTGGGCCCTGACCAGCAAGGATCCTGGGAGGAGGGTAGTGAGCTCCTCTGGCCATGGGGGCACCCGCCCTTCCAGGCACAGTCCCAGCTCGCACCATCTACCCCGCGGCAGGCAGGAGCAGGCTCTGCCACGTGACCCGCCTCCCTTCCCCGCCCCGCGGCCACTGGACTCACTAGACGCCGGTGTAGCCGGGGGCACAGAGGCACTCGCCGGTGCGCGGGTCGCAGCTGGCGCCGTGTTGGCACTGGCAGGGCAGCTGGCAGCCCTTGCCGTGGGTGCCGGGCGGGCAGAGCTCCTCGCAGCGCCAGCCGCGGAAGCCGGCGGCGCACACGCAGGCGCCCGTGATGGGGTTGCACAGGGCGCCGTTCTGGCACTGGCACCGGTTGCTGCAGTGGGGGCCCCAGTGGTCGCTGTCGCAGCCTGCAAGAGAGGAGGGAGCGGGTCAGGGCCGAGGGATCCAGGGGACGGACTCTCCTTGGGATGCGGGCGGGGAAAGGAAGCCCAAGCGGCCTTCCACCTCCGCTTCCCTCCTCCCCAACAGGCGGCAGCGAGGGGTTTCTGGTGGAAGCTTTGGCACCTCCTGGCCTCCATCAGCTCTTCCCCAGGCCACCAGAATAATCAATCCTACAGGCTAAGAAGCTGGCTTCTTCAACGCTTCTCCCAGTCCCGACCAGCCCATTCCAACCAACGTCCCCCAAAGCCCCTCTCCTGTATTGACATTTGGAACTGCCCCCCTCTGCCTTTGCTAAACTCTTCTCGTTGGCTGTCTCTGACCTCCCAGCCGGGCCCTTTTTCTTAGGGTCCCCCACTCCTCCTCTCTGTGGCCCTGCTCCTCTTGGGGACCTCCCCAGCCCTGCTCCCATCATCTCTCTACATTTCCCTCTCTTTATGAAACTCATTAGTTTTCTCACCTCTTGCACCTCATTTTCTACGAACATGTCTTCTAACTTCCTGCCCCTCCCCTGGCTCCATCTGTCGGTCGCGCCTCCCATCTCTCTCTCTCTCTCCTGCTGCTTTTCCCGATCAATAATGCCTACGCCCCTGGTTGCTTCATCCTCAGTTCAATTTCATTACTTTTCAAGCAGCCAACTTCAGAAGGAACAGGAAAAAGAAATGTTTCCCTGTGAGGTGACAGACAGCCTTCAAGATCGTTATATGCAATTAAATCTTTCAAAGGGTGAGATCTGAGCCAGCTTTGCAGAAATTCACTCCGTGGCGGTGCAGAGGGGCTGAATAGCAGAGCCCCAAGTAGGTCACCCAGTCTGCTGCCACTGCCCTCTCTAATCCTCAGTGGTGCACACGGGACACGCAACAGTAAGATGTCCTCAAACGTGCTTCATTCACTCCAATCCTGGAGGAGAGATGCATGTGGAGTTCAGGCATGGGCAGGCACAAACAACATTCAATGCAGAGAAAGGCTGTCCTTGCTAAGGGGAACAGGCAAGACTTCCTAGGAGAGAAGGCATCCGATATGAGCTGTAACAGGTGTCTCACTTGTCTGCCTTATCATGGTGACCAACTGCCCCAGCTTCAGCACTGAAAGTAAGGTATCCTAAGAAACCCTCAGACCTGGGCAACTGGACTGGCTGGTCACCCTATTGCCTGAAGACAATGAGATGGTTAATTGACTTTTGTGCTCCAGTGATTCTAGGGTTTAGACCAGGGGTGGGCAAACTTTTTGACTCGAGGGCCACAATGGGTTCTTAAACTGGACCAGAGGACCAGAAAAAAAGCAACCTGACCGTGCTGGCACTCTCATCTTGCTTGGGCTGCTGGTGAAGGAGCGGAGGGGAGAGCAAGAGAACCCTATGCTCTTTTGGCTCCGCGGGCCGGATAGAACAGCCGAACGGGCCAGATCCAGCCCCCGGGCCGTAGTTTGCCCAGGCCTGAGCTAGGGGTTCTACCAGGAGCACAGGGCCCCAATCAGCCACCCTGCCCATAGCTATTAACCTGCTGCCTGAGGCTTAACATCCCACTTCAAAGATGGGGAAACACTGAGAGGAGGGATGTGGTTTGCTCAAAGCTAGTTAGCCAGTGACAGAACTTCCAGCAGTGAGACCCGAGCAAGTTACCTAACCTCTCAGTGCCTCAGTTTTCTCATCTGAAATAGAATTAACAGAAAGGAATAATAATGAAAATACAGAATAATGAGAGTTACAGGTTCACTGAACTCCTATTTGTGAAGCACTTTGAATAGCGCCTGGGGCATAGACTCAGGAAACCGGGCATGTGAGTGGGATTGGGGCAGGCTCAATATGAGCAAATAGACAGTGGCACTCAAGTATTGGGCATGCACAAGAGCACAAGGTTCTTCAAGCCAGTGAGTGGATCTTTGGGGACTACCAACCCCCCTGCATGTACCTCCTATTTGTTGGCTAGGGTCAGGTGATCAATGTCATGGAGCCTGTCCATCGTCCTTTAGCAGATGTAACCATGTGGAGAGCGGCTACAGCGTTTGGACAGGTTAGGGTCCGAACCTGTGGTCCCACGTGGCTAAGTGATATAAGCTTTGGGAGGTGCAGCAAGGAAACAAAGTTTGATCAGGTGCATGTAATTGAGTAGATTTGAAACTCAGGAGAATGTTGCAACCATCTTGACCACACCTTTACTTTGCCTCATGGAATCTGGCTGTAAAATAAAGACACGGTTTGCAGGCTGTGGCACTGCCTCTCCATCAGAGAGGACAGTGTCCCACCCAGACCCAGCTTTCTTCTCTTGTCTGTCTTTTCTTAATCCTTCACCTCCCCCTCTCAGGCTCACTGAACCTGGCTGAGCTGGTGTAGCACAGAACCATGCCAGACTCCTTATCTTAATTACCCAATTTTGTTTTATCCCTTCTTTGTGCCCCAATATTCACACATACACACTGAGCTGCCAGGTTATGAGTGAACATCACCGTCTATTTTCCACCTGGCACTACTACTATGAATGTGAGGCATAAATCAAGGACAATAGCCAAAGGAATTTTGAGAAAGAAGAGAAAACCTGGAGGCATCATGCTTCCTGATTTCAAACTATATTATAAGCTATAGTAATCCAAACAGTACGGTATTGGCTGAAAAACATAGGTCAGTAGGGCAGAATAGAAAGCTCAGGAATAAACCCATGCATATAATATATAGTGAACTAATTTACAACAAAGGAGCCAAGAATATACAATGGGGAAAGAACAGTTGCTTCAATAAATGGAGTTGGGAAAACTGGACAGGCACATGCAAAAAAACAAAAAACAAACAAAACAACAACAAAAACCCCCAAAACAACAACAAAAAACAAAACAAAACTGGAGCACTATCTTACACATAGATAAAAATTAACTCAAAACAAATAAAATATTTGAATGTAAGACTAAAACCATAAAACTAAAAGAAAACAGGGGCAGTAGGTAAGCTCCTTTATCATGAGTCTTAGCAATGATATTTTTGGATTTGATACTAAAAGCAAAGGCAACAAAAGCAAAAATAAATGGGACTACATAATACTAAAAAGCTTCTGCACAAAGAAACCATCAACACAATAAAAAAACAACCTACAAAATGGGAGAAAATATTTATAAACCATTTATCTGACAAGGATTAATATCCAAAATATATAAAGAACTCATACAACTCAATAGCAAAAAAGCAGACGATGTGATTAAAAAATGAAACAGATGGAGGTGGCCTTGACTAAGGTAGTGGCCATTGGGATGGACAGAGGGGGACAAGAGTCCAGCTGCATTTATGAGGTAGAAGCAGCAAGGATTTGTGACTGACAGGGTGCTTATGGAAGGAGGAGGAGGGAGAGGGTATGTCACCCCAGCTCTGGTTTAGACGGCTGGGTGGATAATTGGTATCACATTCTTTACCTGAAACACAGCGGGAAGAGGGAAGAAAAGGAGGTTAATTTTGGTCATAGTCTAAGGGACATTTAAGGCATTAAAAACCCATTAGTTTACCACTTATGGATGCACTAACATTCGTGTGCTTTCATCCTTCTACTTGTCCACCCATAAAAGATTTAGCAAGTACCTGCTAGTGCCCTTTCGGAGTATGCAGTCTAGTGGGGACCGTGAAAGTTCATATGGGTTCGCAGACCACAGATTGGGCGAGTGTGCGTACATATGCACAGGTACAGGTTTGTGTCCTCGTGTGTGTATGTGTATTTTAGGCTCTTAAAAAATAAGCAGGGATAGTACTATGTGTCACAATAGAAAATGAAGGAAACAGACTCAAAAGTGTAGACTAAAAAGCAAAGCAACTTGGCAGCCATGAATATAGGGGCAGATAGCCCCTCGTATCCCATTTAAAATATTCTCATTAAGGACTGTGATCCATTCACAGACATCCCACCCCTTCCCCACAGGGATTAAATGAAAAAAGGTTCTCGTTCCCAGAGAGGAGCTTCAGTTACTTAGAAAATCCACCTGCAAACACCTCACCCCCTGCAAAGGCAGGAATGAGGCAGAGCTGTGTGAGTTGATTATTGACCCTGGTGAAGATGAATAAAAACTAACATCATTAAAATTACAACAGAATTTTGCATTCTTTCACAGATAAGCACAAACTCTTCCCAATTTGGCCTTGGAATGGTCCTCACACACTTAAAAAAAAAAATTCTGTCACAGATGCTCCTTTCTAATTATTCTTGGCTTTGGCTGATTTTTCAAGTATCTTCTCGGGCAGCTAGTGAGGGCTTGAGGGGCACCCAGAAGTGCGAGGCCTGGCTTGTTCTGTCCCTGTGAGCTGGCCAACTCCCCCGCTTCCCACCAGTGGATCTCCCTGCTGACCTCTTCAGACTGTGGGCCCAGGCCTACTGTGCTCTGGGCAGCTTCACCACTCCCTTTCCACAGATAAGCTTCTACATTTGTAACCACAGTGAGCACACACCAGGCCATGAGAGAAAGGGTATAATAAATTTTCTCATTTAGTAATTTTGTAACAACCGATTTGTAGGGGGCGCTATTATTCTCCCCATTTTACAGATGAGGAAACAGAGGCCCAGTGAGGTTAAATAGCCTATCCTAGGTTATACAGTTAGGGAGCGACTGGGTGTCTGGGCTCCTAACCCCTGCTTCCTCCTGGGTGTGGTCTGGTGTTGGTGGAAGAGGGAACGTGGGATGCTGGCCGCCAGCCGGGCTTAAGCAGCCACCTTGGATAACAGAGAGATGAGAAGGCGCAGAGACGCACCTGCTAGGACTTGGTTTATGTGTGAGAGGTGGTCAGAGGCCCAGGTTTTCCGTGACTGGCCCAATTTCACATAGTTTTATTCTCTTCAGTTAAAGTAATTTATCTACTTGGAATACTTTCCACGTGATAAAACATATCTAACATACATTTTGTCATTTTAATCATTTTTAAGTGTACGGTGAATTCAGTGGCACTCATTACGCTCACCGCCTTGTGGGACTATCACCACTGTTTACAAAACGTTTCCATCACCCCAAACAGGAAGTCCGGAGCCATTAAGCAATAACCCCCCCCTCTCTTCCTCCCTTCTGGTGACCTCTACCTACTTCCTGTCTCTATGAATTTGCCTGTTCTGGATATCGCTGTAAGCGGAGTCATTCAATATTAGTCCTTTGTGTCTTGAATCTTTCACTAAGCATAGGTTTTTTAAGGGTCATCATGTTGTAGCATATGTTAGTACTTTATTCCTTTTTGTTTCTGCAGAGTAATCTGTCGTGTAAGCCACACTTTGTTTCTCTGTTCATCTCTTGATGGATGCTTGAGTTGTTTCTACCTTTTTGGCTATTGCGAATGCTGCTGCTATGAACTTAGTGTACTAAATAAGTACTTATTGAAGGCACAGCTATGTTTTTATGCCTTTATTGAGGTTCTCAATTAGGAACAACTTGGCTGACCATTGTTTCTTTTGTCATCACTTCTGTTTGGTGCCCTGTGTCAGATCTCTTCCATTAATTAGCCTTGTGGTTTCTGTGGGTTGCAGTGGGGGGCTGGAGTGTGTTCCTGTTTGTACTGTCCCACCCGCCCCCCATGCACACATAGCCCCACACAGCGTCCCACCCAGAGTGAGCAGTGCTGATGAGGGTGGAGCGTGTCTACAGAGTTTGGACAGGTTTAAGCCTCGGACTGATGAGAGGACACAGTGCTCTCGTGGCCACGTGCAAGTCCCAGCTTGGAGGGCAAAGCCCTTCCAGCACAAGTAGAGCCAACAGCTATAGTTGTAAGCTTGAACCTATGGTCTGAACACGTGGCCCCATGTGCCTGAGTGATGTGGGCTTGATAGAGTTCAGGTGCATGTAACTGAGTAGGATCGAAACCCAGGAGAATGTTGTAAACCTCTTGACCACGCCCTTACTTGGCCTCGTGGCATCAGCTATAAAATAAAGACACGGCGTGTAGTCTGTGGTGCTGCTGGGTCCCCATCAGGGAAGCAGCGTCCACCAAGTCCCAGCTTTCCTTCTCTTGTCTCTTTTCTAATCCTTCACTGCCCCGACTCAGGGTCACTGAACCTGGCTGAGCTGGCATGGGACATCAGTTGCCCTGGGGCTGAGTATGCCGGGGCCGTGCCGGCTCCCGCAATGGTCCTCTCCAGTGACCCAGGAGCCCCTCCCAGCCGCGGAGGGTGTGCTCCCTCAGACAGCGGTTCTCAGCCTGGCTGCTCATTAGCATCACCCTGGAGGTTACAGACGACACTAGGCCTGAGCTTCACCCCTGGAACTTCTGATTTAATTATTCTGGGGCGGCGGAGCCCATGACAGGCCCTTAAAAAAAAATGCAGTCGGCGAGAACTACTGTCCTTCTGGTAACCTGTGTTCTCACTGGTCCTCTCAGGGGGTGAGCAGGAAGATGGTGGGCGTGGGGGCGTGGGGGAGGTGTGGAGAGAGACGGATGGTTCCTCTCATTCCACAAATGGGAATCCTGAGTCTCAGTGAGGAGGAAGAGGAGAGGAAGAGGTGGAGGATGAGGAAGAGAGGGAGGAGGAGCCGCTGAAGAGAAGGTCAAGGGTTAGGAAAGAACCTGGAATCCACTGATGCTGAGCTGCCCCGGCCAGTACTAGAGCCTGAGCCAAGCCCGCCCCCCCCCCCCCCCGCCCCATCCCCTTTAGCAACAGAAAGGCTTGACGTGTTCCTAGCACTTTCCAGAAATGGCCCATGGTCCCCTGAGTCTGTTCCCCATGGTCCCCAAGCCCCCATCCATCCCAAGAAAAAGTAGGAGAGCTGACAGGTCACGGGATTGCTCCCGAGTTTACAAAACAGCAGGCATGGAGGCAGAGATGGAACAACAGCCACCAGAAACCGTTCCAGCTGATAAATAAAGTGACTTTTCACTGAGCAAAGCCATTTGTCAACTGCCTGGCCCAACAAGAGCACAGGCAAATCCTCAGAGGTTGACCCCCTCCCCTCTTTCCAGACCCAAGTTGCAATTCTGAGGGAGAATCAAAGGGTGGGTCACAGCCAGGGCTTTGCAATCCTGGCAGCCCCCACCTCCTCTCCCTGGGCCTCTGTTTTCCCATCTGTAAAATGGGGAAGGGGTCGTTAGGTTGTCATAGGTGATCAGGGACGGCACCGCACAAAAAAAGAACTATGCTCTCCACGTGTCAGTGGTGTCCTCATTAAGAAACACCAGTGGGGCCGAGGTCGGTTTGGCTCAGTGGTAGAGCATCAGTCTGCGGACTGAAAGGTCCCGGGTTCAATTCCGGTCAAGGGCATGTACATTGGTTGCAGGCACATCCCTGGTAGTGGGTGTGCAAGAGGCAGCTGGTCGATGTTTCTCTCTCATCGACGTTTCTGGCTCTCTATCTCTCTCCCTTCCTCTCTGTAAAATATCAATAAAATATATTTGGGAAAGAAAAAAAAGAAACACCAGTGGGGCTCTGGACGGATGACTCAGTTGATTGGAGTGTCACCCATACACCAGAAAGTTGAGTGTTTGATTCCCAGTCATACCTAGGTTTTGGATTTGATCCCCAGTCGGGGCACATACTGGAGGCAACCAATCGATGTTTCTCTCCCACATCAATGTTTCTCTCTCCTCCCCCTTCCTCTCTCTCTAATATAAAAAAAACAAAACAAAACACCTCACATATCCTTGTGTGAGGATTTAAAAAAGAAGAAAAAACACCAGTAGGTAAATGCTGGGGTCTTTCCCCATTCTGATTGCCATTCTATGCTCTGTTGCTAAATGTCCCCACTTGAGAAACAGGCCAGAGGGGACGGGGTAGGAAGTGTGTTTGTCCTTTTGTGGAAAAGAAAAGTTTGAGGTGGTTACCCAGGCCCTGAATTGAGCCATTGCTCAGCTCCCTATCTTTACGCCACTTAGACAGTTGGAATTAAATATTAATAGATCAAGATGCTGTAGATTAAAACCCAAACCTCCTGACACAGTTCCTGAGCCTAGAAGGTGCTGACAGCACAGGATTATAATGATGTATCATTAGCTCCTAGTGATCCATTTATTACACTTGTTACTTCTTCTGTGTTATTTAATCACACTGTCTCTATCTCCTTTTGAGCTCTGAGGGGAGGCAGAATTCACAGGGGCCGCGTGGAGTCCCAACGGCCCCTCCCTGGTTCACGGTGTCCTAGGGGGACAGGGGGGGAGGGGCACACACCCACATGCAGGAGGAACCCCAACCCTGTGAGCTGGGCTCTCACCTGGATTACATTATTAAATTCTCTTACTAACCCTGGGCCATTTACTCAGACCTTGCTTTGTTCCAAAAAGGATTTGAGGCAAACCATCTGAGGCAAATGATTATCCCATTTTTCAACTGAGAAAACTGAGTTTCAGAGACATGGAATAGCTAACTAGACTTTCTCACCCTTGGCACGACAGACATTTTGGCTAGAACATTCTTGGCTGTGGGGCTGTCCTGTGCATTGTATAGCTTTTAGCAGCAATCCTGGCCTCTACTTATTAGAAACCAGCAGCACCTCCCCCTCCACAATTGTTACAACCATCAATGTCTCCAGATAAGTGACCAATGTCTCCTTTGGGACAACATTGCCGCTGATTGCAAAAGGCAGAGTTGAGGGTCTGAGACTGGTTTACTTAATCCTAGGCCTGTGGTCAGCAAACTCATTAGACAACAGAGCCAAATATCAACAGTACAACGATTGAAATTTCTTTTGAGAGCCAACATTTTTAAACTTTAACTTATAACACCACTTCTTCAAAATAGATTCGCCCAGGCCGTGGTATTTTGTGGAAGAACCACACTCAAGGGGCCAAAGAGCTACATGTGGCTCACGAGCCGCAGTTTGCCGCACACGGTCCTAGGCTTACAGGTCATCTCATGTACCCACCCAGCCCATACACACATTTTACAAGTCAGGAAACTGGCTCAGAGAGGCTGGGTGACTTGCCTGTGGCCACACAGCCAATGCACTGGAAAGCCAGATTTGAAACCAGTTGGCCATGTCAACCTAAGGCTCTTTCCGTCCCACCACACCAGCTTTGGGGAGATGAGGTAGGCTCGTTTATTTGCTTGCCAAACAATTACTGACCACCTATGTTCTAGATGCTGAGAAACACACACAAAAAGGGAAATGTTGGCTCATCAGACCCTGGGAGGACGGGAGGGGTGCTGGGAAAACTGCTGCTGGGGCAGACAGAGTGCCCCACTGTCAGGACGGGGGCCAGGAGGCCCCGGGAGCTGGCAAGGTCTCAGGGTAACAGGGCTGGAGGAAGGAACAAAGCCAGCGGGGACATCAAAATAGCCTGAACAAAGTCAGTCACTTCAGCTCATTGCCTTTCTCAACCCCATCTCCACAGCCTTGACCATAGCCCCAGGCAACCAAGTCCATTTTAACCAGGCATTATGCCATCAAACCATCAGGAGGGAGTGAGGAGGCTCAGCAACTCCATTTCATCAGAGCCCTGCCTCTCTCTGTGGATGGATGCATCCGAGTCTGCCTGCCAATCCACCCTCAGCACTGCATTCCTCAGGGTCTGCAGAGACCCCCTAGAGAATGGACATGCTTGTGGAGGTGGACATTTGTGTGTGTGTGTGTGTGTGTGTGTGTGTTGGGGGAGGGGAGGTAGCAGTCACATTATGAAGCATTATCAGCCATTAACACCCCAGTTATCGGTTAATATCCGAGCAGCAATGAGCAGGTTAGGAAGTGGGTGTGTGCACGTGAAGCTGCTTTTGGAGAGAGGAGAAGGTTCGATGTAGAATGCCGCAGCATCGTGTGGACAGAAAATGGGAAAGAAAATTGGGGTAAGTTCCTTTGCAGTCCCTCCCTTGTTCAATTCAAGCAGAGACTCCTAGGGTAGCTACAGGCACCCCCATTTGACCAAGGGAGGAAGGAACCAAGGTTAGGGGTGTCAGGCGACTGGCCCGTGACCCCACAGCCGGTGTGAGCTCCGGCCTGTTTCTCACCCAGGATATTCAACAGCAGAGCCTCAACTTGCAGCGCCGGCAGCCCTGAGACGCTGGGGTTTGCTCACACCCGGGCTCTCCTTGTGCACGAGGATAGCGGGGCCGAGAGGACGGGTTGTCCCAGTCCTCGGTGAGAGGCAGGAAAGGGTGACTCTAGGACCCCAGTGAGGTCTCTGTGCGGAGCAGAGGCACTGGTGTGCACCCACAGGCACCCTCCCTTCTAGAGCCCAAGCTGGAACTCATTGCTACCCCTCCAGCCTCAGCCCCTCTGCCCTCTGCTGCTCCCGTCTCTGGGACAAAAGTACCTCAGGGACCCCAGCACTTTTGTCTCACACACTTCAGCGATGGGCCCATTGAGGCCGAGGGCGAGGGGCAAAGCTTGGGACCCAGGAGCCGGCCAGCGTTAGTGTATCCTCAGCTGCTCAACCCTCTCTCCCCACCAGGCTTTTAATGAGGGCCCGGCTCCCGGCTGCCCAGCTCCCTCTGATCTGCCTGCATCAGTGCCTTTGAAGCTTCCCAGCCCCAAAGACCATTTATCTCCACAATTTGCCTAGAAAGCCTCATAAATCATGTCTGTGCACAAAGGAATTACCTCTTCGGAGAGCCTTTCAAAGGCAGCCGGCAGAGGCAGCACCGACCTGCCAGGGGCCCACCTCCTCGGCCCACCCCTCACTTTCCTGTGCAAGGGAATCAGGCGGAGCTCTGCAGTGGCAGGGGGGGGACCCCCGCGTGTGGGCTCTGAGGGAAGTGAACCCACAGTCCAAGCGGAAAAGGACGTGGGAAGGTCGTGGGGTCCGAGCCCATTTCCTGTGAGGAGTAAAATCCTTTGCCGACCTCGTCCACCAGTTTCCCATCACTCCACTTCCCTCTGACTTTCTTCAAATGGTGGAGTCTGATCGGTGGAAAGAGCCTCTCTCTGGCTCTGTCGCTGGCCTCGGACAAGGCGGCACCCTTCCAGGCCTCAGCGTCCCCCGTGGCACAGAGACAGGACCAGCTCAGATGAGTGGACGTGTAGGGTTGTGACTCACTGAGCCCAAAGAGGTCCTGTATCTTGGTTGGGGGTTGGGGCCACGCAGAGGGGCCCACAGAGCATTTTTATTGTTGCTAATTCTCACCAGAGGATATTTTTTTCCATTGAGTTTTAGAGAAAGTGGAAGGGGGAGGGGGCAGGGGAGGGAGAGAGAGAGAGAGAAACATCCGTGCAGAGAGACACATCAATTGGTTGCCTTCCAATTAATGCAACCCAGGGACACGTCCTTGACTGGGAATCAGACCCTCAACCCTTTGGTAGGGCTGATGCTGAAACCACTGAGCCATACCTGCCAGAATCCACAGGTCATTTTTAAAATTTATTTATTTATTTATTTATTATTTTTTTAAAGTTATATTTTATTGATTTTTCAGAGAAAGGAAGGGAGAGGAATAGAGAGCTAGAAATATTGATGAGAGAGAAACATCGACCAGCTGCCTCCTGCACACCCCCCACCGGGGATGTGCCCACAACCAAGGTACATGCCCTTGACCGGAATCAAACCTGGGACCTTCCAGTCCGCAGGCGGCCGCTCTATCCACTGAGCCAAACCAGTTTCGCCTCCTTTTATTTATTTTTAAAAATATTTTTATTGATTTCAAAGAGGAGAGGAAAAATCAATGATGAGAGAAAATCATTGCTTGGCTGCCTCCTGCACACCCCCTACTGGGAGTGGGGGGGGGTTCTGGGGATCGAGCCAGCAACCCAGGCATGTGCCCTTGTCCTGAATTGAACCTGGGACTCTTTAGTCTGCAGGCTGACGCTCTATCCACTGAGCCAAAGTGGCCAGGGCCCCATAGGGCATTTTAAATCTTGGGCATGGCTCACCTGTTGCCCTGCTCATGACGAAGCTGAGCTCTCCTCATTAGGTAGGGAGAAGGGGGGAGGGGGAGTGGGTGTTGAAGCTGCTCCTGTAGCTCCTTTAGCAGTTCACCAGCACTGAGTGTGGGTGTGCGTGTGGGTGGGTTGCGGGTGGGGTTTGGGGGACAGGGGGTAAAGTAAGTTGTAATTTGGGCCAGGGCAGCCTGAAGAGTCACGTTGAGAGTCAGCTAGAAGAAGAGGGCGAGCCAGAGGCAGGATGGACCCGGACCCTCCGCCCCAGAGCCTGGTGGAAGGCTGTCCTCACCAGCAGGTGCACCAGCGCCTCCGGCTGTCCCAGGGAAAGGGCTTCACATCTGAGCCACGTTTGCTCTCTGCAGAGGCAATACCTGGAGCTGACTGGTGCTCCTGGTGCTTTGCATCAGCTCCGCTGACATTTATTGAGAACTGATTGGTTGTAAGGTCCCGACTGAGCGGGGCTGAGAGAGGGTGGAGGGGCCTGGTAGGTCCCAGGGGAACAGAGTGATTAAAGTTGGGCACACGCGTGGCCTCCGTGGGTCACGTGAGACAGATGTGCTTGCTGGAGGTGGAAGTGCACTGGGAAATTGGGGTGCGGTGGGAAAGGGGTTCATCTGCCCAGGAGGGCCTTGGGCAAGAAATGGGACTTGATTTAGGCTTTAAAAAGAGGGATAGGATTCAACAAGTGGGAACGCAAGGGGAAAGCAATCTGACTGGACCAGATAGCAAAGGCAAGGGAGGGCGAATTCCGGATGGAAGGCCATCGGGAAGGAGGATGCATGCAGCCCCCGCAGGGGTGCCTGGGAAGCGGCTGAGGGCTTTGATCCACCGAAGGGAGGCGAGGCCACTGCTTCTCAAACTGCCCATGGGGGAAGGACCAGGTTTTTTATTTTGTTTGTTTTCTAGCCCAACACGGAGAGATACTTGGTCTTGACTGAGCATGACTCCTACGCAGGTCACACTGTGTGACACTCACCATGGGCTCCGACAGCACCCACACTAGGCTGTGCCCTGGTCAGAAGAGGAGTCCATGGACCATGGGTTTGTCTGTCAGCAAAGTCAAAACTCAGAGCCACGGGCTCAGGGATGTGGAGAACAGCAAACCCAAAGGAGGAAGAAAGTGTTGAGTCTTAGAGCACATGTGTGTGCTATGAATTTCTGCTCACAGGCACCCATTGAGTTAGAGGCATGAATAGCATTTTCACAAGAAAACAACGGATTCAGGTTTGCCTCACTTTATACAATCATTCTTCCAAGTTCTTGTACAATTAAGTTGCTATTTGGAATAACCCTGTTTATCTGTATACTTTTGACCTCCCAAAGCATCTCTATGTTTATAGGTCATTAAAACAAAGATTGGCATTCCCATTGCTCAGATAGACAGACTGAGGCCCAGAGAAGTAAAATGGCCTGTCCAGGCCATTGGTCTAGTTAGTAGGAGAGTTGAGCAGCCATGGGCAAACTATGGCCCGCGGGCCATTCAGCTGTTCTCACTGGCCCGCGGAGCCGAAAGAGTGGAGGGTTCTCTGGCTCTCCCCTCTGCTCCTTCACCAGCAGCCCAAGATGAGAGTGCCAGCATGGTCAGGTTGCTTTTGTTCCGGCCCTCCGGTCCAGTTTAAGAACCCATTGTGGCCCTCGAGTCAAAAAGTTTGCCCACCCTTGGGCTAGGTATTGAGGCTCTGATCCCACCCGCCATTCTCCATGGCACTGCTTCCCCGGTGGGGTCACTTAACACAGGGCCCACCTCTCAGCAGGACACTGTATCTCTGGTATTTGGGTCCCATGCTCAACTCTGTCTAGCTAGTTGTGTCATCTGTAAATGGAACATTGATCTCTGTACAAGGAGGGACTCTGAGAGCAACTCCTAGCTGGACCTGCCAGTCAGAGGACGCTCTATCCATCACTGCTGGGTGAGGACCTCTGATTGCCTACAGAGAGGAGGCCGGAGGGTGAGTGACAAATAGCTTCCCCATCTATTGAGAATTATTATCAAAGGACAAGGACCCCCTGGGATCTGCTAAGGTTGAAGCCAAGGAAAGACACTCATGCTGCAGCGGTAGGAGGTCTGGTTAGCTGTCCATTTGTTCATTGGCTCCATAAAGCTTTATTGAATGTCTACTATGTGTCAGGTACTGGAGAGCAGGCAGGGAATAGAGGTAACAGCCCAACAGCATAAACAAACAATGAACAAATACAGAACTTTATTCTGGCCTCTGCTCAAAGGACACATCCTCAGAGCCGTGGTGGGCCACCCTTTCTAAGTTCTTCTTCCCTTCCCACTGGCTTCACTTTTTCTTTCTAGAATTGATTCTCTCCGATATCATAGAATCACTGTATTATACATTTATTTTCTCCCTTTTCTTTATTGTCTGGGACTCCCACTAGAATGCCAACTCCTTGAGAGCAGGAGATTTGTCTTACTCACTGCTGTACCCTCAGTGCCTGGCATCTAGTAGATGCCCAATAAATGTTTGCTGAACAAGTGAATAAATTAACAAGCAACTGTGTAAGGGTATGAAGGTTCAAATAAGTGCTTGGTAGAAAACAATGAGAGGGGCTTCCTTTCATTGGGAAATCAAGGAAGGCCTCTCGGAGGTGGTGACATTTATGTGAGCACTGAAGGATGGATGAGAAGGAGGCAGCCATGGGAAGAGCAGGAAGTAAGAGCCTTCCAGGTAGAAACAGGGGCAGGGGCAAGCATCCTGAGGTAGGGACAGGCTGGCAGAGTCAAGGCACTGAAGGGGCAGATAGCTGGGACACTGTGAGAGCAACGGGGGAGGGAAAGGCTCTGTATGAGGCAGGCAGGGCCAGACCACCTGTGGCCGTGGCAGGGGGCTGGGCTCTTCCGTTAAGAGCAAGGGAAAGCTCGTGACGTGTTGACTGTGACTCGATTCGAGCACTGAAGCAGGGCTTCCCTGAGAGCGGGACTGACCACCCAGGACGAGGAGGGACGCAGCCCCTCTCTGCAGCCCATCCCCACTCTGCAGACTGGGCCGTCCAGGCTGAGGAGCAGTTAGAGCGAGGGGAGAGCATGAGCATGCGACAGAGCCATTCCACCGCTCAGCACTGCCTCCTGCCAGGGAGATGCCCTTCCCTGCTCCCGTGCCAGGCAGGAGACCCTGGGGGAGGGGCCTGAGGGGAGGGAATCGGACAGGGCAGCTGAGTGCACATCAGCATCCAGCGAGTCAGGGGCAGGTGCTGACAGCTGTACACAAGATGCGATCTCAGAGATTATTCCCCCCCCCCCCCGGCCCAGGAGAGGTGGGGGCTTGCCAATACAGTTCCCCTTGTTATTTACATCTCTGGGCGCCACGCAGCAACTCCTGAAGCTTGTCACGCTCCACCCATCCCTAACTGTGGGCGCTGCGGTGGCCAGCCGTTGGAGAGGTGCGAGGGCCGGTCCCAGCAGTGGCGGCTTCAGAGGGACTCCAACGAGCTTCCCTCGGCAGAAGAGGCCCAGGCCTCAGCTGGGGGGCGCTCAGCCTCCTCCGGAGCTATCCCTGTCCTCCGCGTGGGAGTCACTCCGCAAGGTCCCACAGAAGTCACCCAGAGCAGGGGCTTCTCTGTCTCCCAAGACCTCGCTTATCCATGGGGGCTCAGGTTAAATGCCCCCTCCTTGGAGCAGCTTCCAGGACTCTGCCTGCTTCCCACGTCATTCTCAATCCATCGTGCCCACTACTTGTGTTTGCCTTGTACTAGGTCAGAGGTGGGCACACTTTTTGACTCGAGGGCCACAGTGGGTTCTTAAACTGGACCGGAGGGCCGGAACAAAAGCAACCTGACCATGCTGGCACTCTCACCTTGGGTTGCCGGTGAAGGAGCGGAGGGGAGAGCAAGAGAACCCTCCGCTCTTTCGGCTCCGTGGGCCGGAGAGAACAGCCGAACGGGCCGGATCCAGCCCGCGGGCCGTAGTTTGCCCACGGCTGTACTAGATAGATGCTCGCCCACCAGTCAGGACCCTGAGCTTTGGAACCATCCGGACCTGCTTCGAATCCGTCTCTGCCCCTTGCCACCTGTGAGACCTTGGACACATAAATCACCCCCTGAGGTTTAGCTTCCTCGTCTTGCCTATAAAATGGGGCTCTTGGTTGCCTTAGAAGGTTGTCCGCAGGATACGGTACAAAAGTATCTGGTTCGGTGACTCTCAGGTAGGAGGTACTCAGTACTATTCAACAAACTTGAAGAAAATGTAGAGATAAATCGGTGAGTTAAACGAAGCCATCGATCTAGGCATCATGCCATGTGCAAGGGTAAACGCATCAGGTAGCTGGATTATTAGCTGGATTAATACGAGGTCATTATCCTCATCACCCGGCTATGAGCTTCTTCAGGGAGGGACTTGGTGGTGAGCTTTCCCAAGGGCAGAGCCTGAGGCGGTTCCCGGGTAAGGGAGGGGAGACACAGGGCAACTGGGGCTCCAGGCCCCTGGACCTCTGAGAGACACGGAAAGCACCCCGGGAGGTTTCCCAGCCAACGCACCTCTGGATCCTGCCTTGGTCGAGGGCATTTGCATTCGCTCTCCCTCTGGGCACTGTGCCCATGACAGAGTCGCAGGTGTTTGCTGCAGGCAGCCTTTGGGGTGCAGGGGTGAGGCCTGAGCAGTCTGGGGAGTCAACAGCGTTTGCTATAAGGGCCAAGTCTGTTTTGTTCCCCACTGTATACACCAGGCTGAACGATGCTGCCTTTTATGTATTGGATGCTCAATATTAATGCTTGTTGATTCCATGAATAATTCACCAATGAAGTCTACATAAGAAATAAGCAGAGAGACTGGGGATAAAAAGATGGCGTGGCTTCTGCCCTCAAGGCTTCCGGACCTGGGGTGGGGAGGAGGGGACACAAGGACACATGGAAAGACCAAGGGAAAGTCACTGACAGTGAAGGCACGGATGCCCAGGGGGGTGAGGCCCCCTTGAACCTGAAGTACTCAGAGGGGTGGCCCCAGGGGGTGGAAGGCTTTGAGGAGGAGATGGGACTTGCCTGAGGGAAGAGTGGCTGAGGCATAGGGGAGAAGAGTCAGGGAGGCTTGAGAGAACAGCACAAGCGCAGGCCTGGAGGTGGGAATGTCACCACAGGGGTGGGGGAGAGTCTCTGGCTAGAGTGTCTCTAATCTCTCTCCCCCTCTTAGGGTTAGAGTTGGGGGGTGGGGACAGAAATTTAGCCTCAGAATGCTCACGCGAGAAGGGAGCTCAGGGCACGTGTAGGGCAAGTCAGGATTGGGAACAGCGTGGGCAGTGTGTACAGGTGGCTGTGTGTGGAAACGGTCCCTCTGGGGCCACCGGAGTGCCCGCACCCATCCTCAACCCCCATAAGACGTCCCCTGTGTGTACTCTGCATAGCACACAACGTGAACTGCTGCACAGAGAGCCCTGCCTCGCCGCAGTGCGGACCAGCCTGTTTGCTGGTACAAGGAAGATAGTGGTATAAAGAGGTGCTTAGAGCAGCCATGGGCAAACTACGGCCCTCGGGCAGGATCCGGCTCATTCGGCTGTTCTATCCGGCCCGCGGAGCTGAAAGAATGGAGGGTTCTCTTGCTCTCCCCTCTGCTCCTTCACCAGCAGCCCGAGATGAGAGTGCCAGCATGGTCAGGTTGCTTTTGTTCCGGCCCTCTGGTCCAGTTTAAGAACCCATTGTGGTCCTCGAGCCAAAAAGTTTGCCCACTCCTGGCTTAGAGACTGAGGAAGAAGGGCCAATTCCGCAGGCTGGAGTGACGGGGACCCCATCACACCTCCTGTCCCAGCACTCCCGAGCCCAGTAGAGGATACTGTTGCTTCCAAGAATCAGCTTCCCTGGAACCTGCAGTACTGCCAAGGTGGTCCTCGTCGGGCAGCCCAGCCTACTCTGGGAGGACGGGAGGCTCAGCGGCTGCTCCTCCCGATGTCTCTGTTTCTCTGCCTGCCTCCATTTCCACCTTTGCAGCCTCCCTCTCCACTCTCACCCCCTTTTCCTCCGTCCTACCTTTCTTTCTCATCTCCCTCCCTCCATGGCTGGGGCCCAAGGGCACTGGGTGGGAGGTACGGGTGAGGCTGCCTTCCAGGATGTGATGGAAGATGTGTGGGAGGGTGGTCCGGAGGCCCCCTGAATCAGATGGTTGAGGCAAAAGGGGTCCTGGTGGACGTCCCCAATGTGTAGAGTTTTCTTTTCTTTTCCTTTTAAGGCATTTCATTTTCAAAGGAGGCCAGGCTCAAATGATGGGAGCAGGGTAAACAGGAGCGCAATCGAAATCCCTTTGAACCTGGGCTGAGAGCTCTGGGGTCCTCTCCTGTTCAGGGTCAGGGGCTGGGGAACCCTTGATGCCTAATTGGCAGCCAATTAAACACTGGGAGGGGCAGCGCAAGGGAGGCTGAAAGCAAGTTGTTTGGGATTGGGCGAGCACAGCTCTTTTTAACTCAATGTACAAAGCAGGTCTATTAAGGGTTTTCTTGCTGCGTCTAGGGCTGGGCGGTGGGGAGATAGGCTTCTGTGGCTTAATGAGCTCATGGCTCAAGCTGTCGCCAGCTGGGGAGCTCACGGAGGATTTCAAAGTAACGTTAACACCGTAGTTAGTTCTAGCTAGCTACCTGTCATCACTCAGGCTCAGGGGAGAGAGAATGATCTTAATAATATGAGCAAACAGGAGGCAGGCACCTCGGCAGAGATCTGCAGGTGGGGGGCGAAGGTGGGTCTGGTCACTCACAAAGCCCAGGAGAGCCCCAGACAAGTGTTTCCCTTGTGGTTCGATGTGGACCAAGGAGAACTTAGAAGGCGCTACTGTGGGGTCCTGGCTTGAGCCCGAGCAGGTATAGGAATTCAGAGCATGACAATGAAGGCCTGGGTTCAAATCCTGACTCTGTAGTGTGACCTTGGGCAAGTTACTAAAACTGTTGGTGCCTCAGTTTCCCTGTCTGTGAAATGAAAACATAGCACCTGCCTGGGAGGTTAGTTATGGTCATTAAATGCTATTGCATAGTGCTTAGCACAGCGCCGAGCATGTGCCAGACGGACAATGAATTGTAGCAGTTATGATTTTGAAAGACGAGGGCTGGATAGACGATGAATTGCAGCAGTTGTGATTATGAAGGACCAGGGCCGAGTAAACTATTTGTAGGACTCAGAGTTAAGAATCCCATAGGTGACTCACTGGGAATGAAGAGGATGGCTTACTTACAAAACATTAGAACTGCCAACACCTTAGCATTCAGCTAGTCCAGCTCTCTCTCTTTGTGGGTGAAGAATCAGAAGCCCAGAAAGGCAAAGTGGTTTTAAGGTCACATGATGAACTAAGGGAGATGCTGAGCCTAGAGCAGGTCTCTGGAAGCCGTGGGCTACTTCTACAACGGCACCTGAGCTAAAATGCAGATGCAAGCCAGAAATGAAGAGTGCAGCCCAGCTGATGTGGCTCACTGGTTAAGCTTCAACCTGTGAACAAGGGGTTGGGGAATATGCCCAGGTTGTGTGCTTGGTCCCCAGTGTAAGGAGAGTAGGAGGCAGCCAATCAATGATTCTCTCTTATCACTGATGTTTCTATCTCTTTCTCCCTCTTCCTTATTCTCTGAAATCAATAAAAATTTTTTTTAAAAAAACTAATGAATAGTGCAAAACCCTTCCCTTCACTAACATTTTCCTAGCCATGTGAGAGCTGGTGATGGTAGTTTCTTTGTTTTCCACATTCTCCTCATGTCTCATGAAAACAAACTTTCTATCCATAGGAGTGACTGAGGGTGGGGAGAAGGTGGCTCAGCAGAAGCTGTCAGGACCTGAGAGTTGTCTGTTATCTGCCAAATAACCCAATAGTACCAGGAGGAAGAGAAGCCATGAGTGGCTGTAGTTTGTTGTAAGGAGTGTCCAAACCAGCGCCCCACTTCTCCTGTCTTCCCTCACCTCACCTCTGCCTAACTTCCAGAATGATCTAACTCACCAAGCTGATGAGGCCACTGTCCTGTGTAGAGCCCTTCCATGGCTCCACAGGGATTCGAGGTTCAAGTCATTCAGAGCCCTCCACACGCAGGCCCACTCTTCCCACTTGCCAGTCCCTCCAGGCTCCCTTCATGCCCAGGTTCCCAGTAGACCCTGCCTTTGAGTGCCCCTGCTCCATCACCCAGAGTGCTGCTGCACTCAATTCCATTCTCAACTCCCATAAGGGAAGTCAAGTTAATTTACTTTATTACTCAGTTATCTTTACCATGACTCAAATTTCTCATGTGGGAAATAAGAGGTAAGCCAGGAATTCTTCCAAATATGATTTACCTGGCATTTCCACCTGCACCAGAGGGTGACCTGACTGAGTTGAGATGGGAGATCTAAAAAGGCAGCTGAACAACCCAGAAGGCCTATAAAATGGATATACTAATCCATATCCCACCCCACATCAAAACCTTGTATAAAATTAAAGAGAAGAGAATGGCCATGAAAGGGCTTAGGACAGCCACTGAGATCTCACGTCAAGTCTTCCCTCCATGTCTTGATTTCCTCATCTGCTAAGTGAGGGTTCAGGAGAGGAGGTCTCCAGGAACCCTTTTTGGCTTTAACATAACTTTCTGCATTGCAAGGTCTTAACAATCATACAGATGAGTTGGGGGGTGTAGATGTAGAGGGGGAGGAGAGGGAGAGAGAAAATTAGATCAGGGAGAGGCACAAAGAGGGCTTCATATATTTTTGTAACATTTTCTTTATTTAAAAAGTAAGGCAGATACAATGAATACTAAGATTTTTTTCAGTCTGGATGGTGGATATTTTTTATATGATTTTCTATAGGTCACAACTATTTGATAATTTAAAAAGAATTTGGCAGTCCTCTTCTCTGCAGTAACCATCTCCCTGACTTGTCCACTGGCTTCATCTCCAAGTACAAACCATACATCAATGGAAAGGACTCAACAGGGAGTGGTAAGACTCCCTACTGAAGGAGGTATTCCAGCAGAGGTCAGATGGGCTCTAAATATTGGTTTGTAGAGAGGGTGAAGGTTGGATTCTGTGACCTTAGAGGGCCCTGCCAAGCAGCAGGTCTTGTAATGCCAGGATTATGGGGCCAGTGGCGCTGTCCTTGGTGCTGAATTCCACCCCAATGAACTTCTGAACACACACCATAGAAAGAAGGACAGCAGAATAAGAATTCCTTCCATTCCTGTCACTCTTAGATAAAAATTAATATTTCAACTTCCAGGTAATCAAAATGACAGCAAGAATTCATTCTTATAGCAATTTCTGGTGTTTGATCTCCTAAAACTTCTTCTCTAACCCACACCTCCTGCTAGTATTTGCTTCCTTCCCAACCCTATTGTAAAAAGCACAGAACTGGAACCCAGAAAGTCTGGTATTGAGTTCCAGCTCAGCCAATGACAGGCTGCATGACCCAGAGAAAATCTCTTCACAGTGAGCCTCTGATTCTTCACCTCTCTAGTGGAGATAATTGCACCAGGTGATAAAATGCTTGAAAACATGCTTGCAAAAACACTTAATGTACAATATGATCCTTAATTGGTAATACTATTAGGATTCCTGCTCCAGTAGGTATGAAGTGGAACTATCTTTAAGGGGGGGGGGGGGAAGCCAAGAAGGCAGTAAGTGTGGGAGGTTGAGTTAAGCTAAGAGAACTCTTGTGGAAGTTTTGAGAAAAACTGTCCGATTGGCTTCCCTGAGGGTACATTAAAACCTTTTTCAGATGGTGCCTGGTGACATTTGCAAACATCACAGAATTTCAGAGTGAAGGTGGGCAATGAAGCATATAAAAGATCGTGTGGTGTCATTCACACCCACTGAGCCTAGGGGCAGTCTTACTGGGGAGGGAATGAGGCCCTCCTGGGACAGGATAAAGGTTGAGTGCCAGGACCCGAGTTCTTGTGTTGGCTCTGCCACTAACATGTTCACATAGTGGAGAACAGCTGGGCTCAAATCCAACTTTCTCACTGACTGGCTGTGTGATCTTGGGAAAGTCACTCACTTCTCTAAACCTCAGTTTTCTCTGGTGGGCATATGTACAAAATGGGCAGATGTACTAAAATTTATCCACCAGGATAGGATGGTTATAAGAGTAAAATGAAATCACTAACCTATAGCACTGGGTAGTGGATGGGATTTAACTTTTCTGAGCTTCAGTATTCATCTGCAGAATGAAGAGAACAGGCCTGACCTTGTAAGTGGAATAAGGATAGGAGAAGAGTCACATACCCACACATCCATTTTTGCTATCATTTTGAGGAAAGAAAGGAGGTGCAGTGGGTCAGAGGAGAGAGACTGGGGTTTTCTAGTCTCTGCTCTACTACTATTTAAATGCATGACCTCAGATTCCACATCTTTAAAATGATGGATGGGATTTGGTCCCTTCTAGCTGAAATGTCCTACAAATCCACGCACTGGGCTTGTCCCTCTGAGCCCATAGAGCTAAAGCTATGCAGCCTCCAGCTCTCTCTGAGGGAGATGAGGAGGGGCCAAGCCAACTACTTCCATTTCCATTCCATCGCTGATTGGAAGGGCCAAGCATCAAAGACCAGAGTAAAGAGACTTCCCTTTCCCTCTCTCCCCAATGTGTGGCTGAGCTCCCAAGTGAGAATGGCTTGTACATGACGGGCCCTGGACACTCCAGACAGAGACTCTGAGCTGTGACAGTCTCAGTGTTCTGCTGAGCTCGCCGCCTCTGGCCTGGCTCTCTCCCTGCTGCTGGCATCCTCGACAGGAAAATTAATTGCTGCTGTCATTCTGCTTTTTGTTCCAGTCTATAATCCCAGGAATAAGATATCTGAATGCCATTAAGTAACCTGTATATAAAAGCCCGTCCTAAAGGCCAGAGCAGTAAGCACGGAGAGGCGGGCTCCAGGGAAGAGAGCCCACGGGAAGCCTGTGCATGTGGACACACCACAGGAGAGGGGCCTTCATGCCTTCCCTGGGAAGCAGAGCAAGTAGAGCCAGGTCATCCAGCCTCACAAGCAAACACAAGCCCCTGACCCTTCTCACCCCAGGTGTGCCCCTCCCTCTCCACATCCCTTCTGCTGTCTGCTACTACAGGCATACCTCAGAGATATATTGAGGGGTTGGTTCCAGACCACTGCAATAAAGCAAGTTAACTTTTTTGCTGGTGGAGGGTCTTGCCTTCAGTTCATAAAACACATGTGAGTGGAGCGTGCTAAAACGAGGTATGCTTGTATCTACCATTTTCCCCTCTTGGCTGCACACCATGACCTGCCAGCACTGAGTGAGTTAATACAGGAGGCCCAGGGGAGGGGTCAGCAGCACATGTGAGTCACCAGGCATTTCTGCCAGCCCTGGCTACTTCCGTATATTGATGGCAGAGTTCACACACATCATTATCAGCATGAGGCTTATGCAGAGTTTACTGGGGACAACTTTAGGGAAATAAAGTCACACACAGACACACGATCACTGCAGCACGGGGCTTACCGTCTGGTCTAACTCCCTTCTTTTATAGGCGGGGATGCTCTTGCCCAGGGAGGGACAGTAACTTGCCCAGGGTCACAGAGTTACAGGAGCTATAAACCAGGCCTCTAGACTCCCAGTCCAGTGCTCTTGCTGCAACATCATCCTGCCTGTCTCTAACAGCATCCCCTGTTCGAGAGCCCATGTGACAGCAACACGTGACATCCTGTCCCATCCTGGCCTGCCAGGTGGGCTGGGAAGCTGTGGGGGGGGGGGGGGAGACAGCCGTGGATCCCGAAGTTCACAGAGCGTTTCACTCGCATTCTGGGAGAAAACTCCTGGCTCTTTGGAGTCTGTCTACTTATGGTCTTAATTACTTGCATGTACAAGATCTTGCAATCTGTGCCTGGGGACTCTTTGGATTGCAGATTAATATTCAACTAGCTGGAACGATCTTCAGAAGGAGGCTCGTGGTAATTAAGTTGGTTAGAGAACACTTCAAACTAACTTTTTTTTTTTATAGAACACAAGAGCTGTAAATTACCAGCAGAGAGAAGACCGGTCCCTTAATGGTACCCTGTGGGAGTCACAGGAGGCCATGCACCTTTTTCTGAGCAGAGGCAGTGTCCTTGGGGGCCCCTTCCAAGTGGTTTCGGGGCTGCAGACGGTAGGGAGGGGAAGAGGCAGAGAAGGAAGTGAAGAGAGGCTATTAGGCAGGTTCCCATCTGTGACTCAAGATTACCTTTCCCAAGGCTCAGTGACTGTCCTGGGAGGGAGGTGTCTGAGTGAAAGAAAGCGGCCGAGGGTGGGCATTGCAAAAGCAGAGGCTGGTGCTGCTGAGCAGAATCTAGCAAGTGAAAGTGCCAGCTCACTGTTTGGTCTTTTAAATAAAAGGGGAGGGAACGGAGCTTTGAAACACTGTGTCTAAAGCTGCAGGTATTTTAGAAAATATTTTTTTTTGATACCAGTGCGATCTATGTATTTTAGACTAGATGCTCTTCCTGTTGTGTCACGCATGACAAACCAACATAACACAATAGAGGGTGACATTTGTCACAAGTGATTTGCTACTAACGCAGTACAAAGCTGGTGAATAATTTATTTTTCATGCTAAATAACAGAAGTGTCAAGATTGTAAGTGCATGATAACTTCCCTTTGTATCACTTGTACTTCTAGGTGTTTTCTCAAATGAGGGAGGAAGGGCCAGGTACCACCACCCGAAGCTACTGAGACTGCCCAGAACCCACAGCCAACTTTTCTGGGGCCCAGTCCATATGAACAGCGTGGGTCACCACATCTGGGTGGAATGAAGACCAAGGAAACCACTCAGGAAGACATGGTCACTGGACCACTCCCAAAAGTATGGAGCCACTAGATGGTAGGGGGGAAGGGGGGAAGGTGGAGGGAAGGAATTCCCCAGCTAGAGCCCCCCCCCATGGTTCTCTATGTGGCATGATATGTGTGTGTGTGGGGGGGGGCAGTGCTTAAAATGGCCTGCTCCACTAGGAGCAGGCACAAGTGGCAATTGTCCCAAAGCTGGGACAGAAATGCCCCGTTGCAGCAGGAGTTGCCCTTTCGGTCCCTCCAGCAGCATCAGCCTCTGCAGGTGGTTGAGGGCAGACGTCTCAGGGATTGCTCTGCCAACATTTGGCCACCACAAGATTTCAGAGGACGCTGAGGGAAGAATGGTGAGGAAGGGGGCCAAGGAGAGAGGTGGCACGGGGGATAAGGAGTAAGAGAATCTTGACCAGGGAGGCAGAAGGCCTGGCTCCCTTCTTAGATATGCCATTGTCCAGCTGTGGGTCTTGGACCAAATTTCTTCAGACTTCAGTTCCTTGCCTATCAAAATGATAATTGTAGGAAAAAAGCAAGATGTGGGAAGCTGTGTGTGGAAACCTGCTAAGTGAATATAGAGAACTAGAGACAGGATAGTGTTTGTGTTAAAAACAAAACAAAACAAAAAACCCTTTCAGTTTCTTACAAGTTCCACCTCCAAAAAGCCTCATGTGACGTTAGGCAAATCACTTGGATGAGTCCCTTAACTCATCAGAGTCTCAGTTTTACCACCTGTAAAACGGGGATGGTAGCATTACCTACTTCATAGGATTGTGGTGAGGATTAGACAAAACAATGCATGTAAAGCCCCCAGTGCAAGCTGTGAGAATGGGCGCCCCAATGGTTTTAGCTATTACTGTTAAACAACTCATTTCACCCACAATAGGGAACTGGTTAGGCAAATGATGGTATATCTATGGAACAACATGCAGCTGTTCAAAATCATGATTATGTGGCAAATGAAAGAGTGATTATGCCATGCCGTGGAGAGGAGAGAACATACTATCTTGCATGCCATGTGTATGTATTATGATAAAATAAGGTATGCTTGTGAACAAAGAATACAAAATAATGAGCAAAAATAAAAATTTTTTTCCCTCCCCAAATTGTTTTTGATGTTAAAAAATAAGGGTAGCTGAAACCGGTTTGGCTCAGTGGATAGAGCATTGGCCTGGGAACTGAAAGGTCCCAGGTTTGATTCCGGTCAAGGGCATGTACCTTGGTTGCGGGCACATGCCCAGTGGCAGCTGATCGATGTTTCTAACTCTCTATCTCTCTCCCTTCCTCTCTGTAAAAAATCAATAAAATCTATTTAAAAAATAAAAAATAGAAGCAAGCCTTTAAAAAAAAAGGGGGGGTGTAAAAGGGTGAGATGCTCCTGTGGGGCCTCCAGTTCTGGTGTCGGGAGGCCTTGGCTCCCACAAGCCAAGGGCTCTGGGGGTCACCTGGGATGCTGGGACCCAGAGCTAGAGCCCAGCGTGAAATGTTCTCAAGCACCTGCCCAATCAATGTCAAAGTGGCCCAACTGACTCCTCTTTTGCTTAATTTACGTCAATCGATCTCCTATTTCTAATTAATAATTCTAATTATGATGCAGCAAATTTACCCAGTGGCCATGACTGAATTAATCAGGGTCTATTGATTGGGGCCGAAGCCTTATCCCACAGTTTCTGATATCATCGATTTCCTGTTGGGAACAAATAAGGAAAGCACGCGTCCAGCAGATGTGGCTGTCATCCCTAAATGAGGCCCAGAAACATCTGCCTCCCCCCCCCCCCCAAATCCCCAGTAGCCACAGCCGCCAAAGCCACCAGGCGCAGGGCTTCCCTCAGGAGCCTGGGGAAGCCTTCTTAGCCCTTGTTAGCTTCCCTGAGGAAGCAGGGAAGGTGACTGCGAACAGGCCTGCAGAGGCACAAGGGACTCTGCAGATGGGATCAACACAGTGTCTGCGGGCCAGCAGGTCTGGGCTCTGTTTAGAATTTGTTTGGAATTCTGCTGCTGTATCAATGGGTAGAGAGTAACTCCATCTCACTGTCCCTTTTGTAGTAAGTACCTTGGAGAGCTTCCTCTCTTGCCCAGACATTTTATAGTTGCAGAAACCAAAGTCTATGGAAGACCAGGGCCTTGCCCAAGAAGACCCCCCTGAGTGATTGCACAGCTGGGGCTGGAACTCAAGTCTTTGGCTTCCATGTCCTTTCCCACCCACATGGAGCAGAAAGTGTGCCCAGCTGAGCTGGGGAGACTGGTAGGCAGGGACAGGTTTTGTCTGTGTCCCTGATTTCTACCATGGGGAAAGTCTGTGGTGATCTTGATCTCACTCTCCCTCCCTGTCTCTGTGGTTGGCTCTCATTATTAACCTCCTGGACCTTGAGAATTTAGCCTCCCACCCCCACCCCAAGTCTCCCACCTCCACACCTGCTCTTGATATCAACATGGTGACTTATGTTACATTTCTGCAATCCCAAGTCCTTGGCGAAACAGATGAATCCCATGCCCCAAGTGCCTGCTCTGTACTGGGTACCTTACACACATGATCTAATGTAATCTCCACAACACCCTGAAGAACAGATGTAGGAGGAAACTGATGCTGAGAGAAAGTAATTTGCCATATTCCCACAGCAAATGAGGAACAAAGAGTTGAGCCTGGGACTTTCTTACAACACACAATTCCTTTTAGAAGAGAAAAAGGAAAGGAATCAGAAAAGGCAAATAACAGTGGAGATTATATAGAATGTACTACGTGGTTCTCAGAACAACACAGTGAAGGGGTCCAGAGAGGACGCCCAGTCAATAAACAGAAAAGTAACATGTGACTCTGGCAAAGGTAGGAAAGTGTGAGGAATGAACAAGAGTAGTTTGATGTGAGTACATGAAGACTTAGGGAAAGTGAAGGGTGGAGGCTAGAGAGATATGCTGGGGCTAGATCATGGAGGATTTATGAATTCCAAGACGAGACTCTGGACTTCCTCTTTGGGGCCAGTGAGAGCAGCTGCAGGCTTTGACCAGAGGAGATTCATGGTCAAGGTGCTGGTTCAGGAATCCTCACCTGATTAGGATGAGTCCAAGTGGTGACAGACCGTATGAATCAGAAACCATCAGCAAGTTACCTCAGCAGTCCAGGCACAAGCAAGGGACACCTGGAGCCAAGGCAGTGTTGGCAGGGATAGGGAAAACAGCAACACGAAGATTCAAGTAGGGTTGCAGCACCTGCAATCAATTGTGGGGACCCCTGGATTGGATATGGATGACTGGCATATCAAGATAATCTCATTGTATCTTGATTACATCTGCAAAGATCCTATATCTTAAATTAGGTCACATTTGCAGGCTCCAAGTAGACATGAATTTTGGGGGACACTGCTCAATCCAGTACATGGAGGAATAATACCTCTGCCTCATTGGGTGGTTCCTTCCTAGGGCTAGATGAGATACCGCTATGTGAAACAATTCCCTATATGAGACACCACTGTGTGAAACCACCACCCATCTTCCCTTATTCTCCCAGCCACAGAGTTTGCTCCAGAACCCCCAGCTAGGATGCCTTAGGAAGACTATTTAGAAGAACAAATTTAGGAGGGAGAGTGATAGTCACCAAACACTGCCTTGAGACTCCCCATGCACTCCAGGAGCAAGAAGTTGCCCATTTTTCATTGAGTATCTGGGGAGCACCCCCAACTTGGAGATAGCAAGCTCTGTAAGAGGCAAGAGAAGTAAAGGTCTCTTCTTTTATCTTCATGAACTTCCTGTCAGCATTACAGCACATGCAGCAACTGTAGCAGGAATTAACTATGAGGACTAATACCCTCCCCAGAGAAAATCCTCACATGGAGATGTGTACCTCATATTCACAATTCACTCTAGAAGCTTCCTGATACCAGCAATAACCGAGTCAATGGGGTGCTCATAAACGCTTAAAAATCAGGTCTGCAAAGAAAAAACCCCCAGAAAAACCCTGATTTGTTGCATTTGCCAACCTCTATGGTGTAAATGCGCCTACCATGGCCAACTACAAGCTACCAATCCTATATAATAAAAGGGTAATATGCAAATTGGCCCTAATGGAGGAACAACCGGGAACAACTGGTCACTATGATGCGCACTAACCACCATGGGGCAGACGCTCGATGCAGGAGCTGCTCCCTGGTGGCCAGTGCCCTCCCACAGGGGAGCTCTGCTCAGCCACAGCGAGGCTGATGGCTTTGAGTGCAGTGGCAGTGGCTGAGGCCTCTCCCACCTCCTTCATAGCACTAAGGATGTCCCATTGACAGTCGGACATTTCCCGAGGGCTCCTGGGCTGCTAGATCCCCCAGGGAGTGGGCCTAAGCTGGCAGGTGTACATCCCCCAAGGGGTCCTGGACTGTACACTTGCCAGCTTAGGCCCGCTCCCTGGGGGATCTTCCAAAGGGCATAAGTCAGGCTGAAGGACTCCCCCCACACACACACAACCAAGTGTACAAGTTTTTGTGCCCTGGGCCTCTAGTATGAAATAACAGAACACAGAGATGGGAGGAGATGCACACAATCAGCTCTTGTGAGCTAGAATGAGCCAGCTCCAGAACACCACTGCATACAGTTACCTGGGGACCAGGGAGCCTGAGGAGCGGTCTAACACACACAATTCCCCTCCCCATCAGCCAGCACTCTTTTGGATTAGTCACCACTGCGGTGGTCATCAGCCAATAGATAGGAATTTAGAAGTTGCAAAACTTATTGAAGAAGTTGTGCATTATTTCGAAAGCCATATTGCTGCAAAAGGTGTCCTGGGCTGGATCTGAATCTCGATTCTGCCACTTACTAGCTGTGTAATTGGGATAAGTTATATGACCTCTTGATTAATGATGAACCATTCATTTATTCATTCATCTAACAATTATCTAACTTCACTGTGATAGGATAATGGGAAATAAAGATGAAAAAGCTCACAATTTGGTGGAGAAGAGCCACCATAACAATGATATCACTGGTTAGGAATTGACTTCCTCAACCAATGGAATGGGAACACAAATAGAAAGCTCCCAGCATAGTACTTGGAAGAGAGTAAGTACTCAGGAAATGTCAAATTTAGGAAAGCCAATCTTCAGTGGAAAATATTCAAATCAATGGTTCTAGTAAGGCGCCATGTTGGAAGTCCTGGGGATTGTGAAGATGACCACTGGCTATGTCCTAGGAGGCCGGTGAGAGGGTCCCCTGACCCTGACCCTGCATCTCAGTTCATCCAGCAGTCCTTTTCTTTCCCTGTGCTGCTGAGTTAGAGGAGCAGCTGGGCAAAAGATCACTGTCTTAGTGACAGGAGACAGATCCTTTGGCATTTCTAGGCCTCAAATCATAGATTGAGATGGGGCAAAGAACTTGGTACTTGTTTAGAGAATTATCTTTTCCTTCTTATATCTAATCAACAACAACACTTTTTCTTGGCTTCAATAATCATCAGCATATGTCCTATATTATTTCAACTTATCAACTCTCCCAACTTCTGCTCCTCCCCCTAGTTTTTTCTTTCAATGATCAATTAAAATCAGTTGAGTTTTGCTGTAGGTTTGAAAGAGTACTTTTCTTGCAATACTCATCGCTGCCACCAGAGAGCAGCAGGCTGTCTCATTTATGTGGTTCAAATAATTTTATCTGAGATCAGAATTATAACCCTGAATTTTCCAATAAAAACAATTTGTCATTCTATTATTTTTTTTAAATCTCCTTCCTATTCATCCATTTTTTTAAATGGAAGCAAGGAGTGAAATCAGTTTAAACACAGTGACTCCTCTTAGCAACGCCCTTGACAACCTGCAACACTGACAAATTGTCTCTGATCCAAACTGTCTTTTTTTTTAAAAGAAAGCTTCCAGCTACAAATCCAAGTTGACAGCCGAATATCACCTTCAAAATGACAAGTTAAATGAGTTATTATTTGTAAAGGGCTTAGAAGGTTTTATTTACCTTCAAATTTTTAATTCTTTTTTCCTTTACACAAGAATGTAAATGTGTTTTCGGCACTGCAGGAATTAGCAATATTAGCAATGAATGAGTCTTCATTACTCTGGTTTAACTATCCAGCTTCCTGCGAATGGGGAACGGGATGCCTATGGAGACAGGAAGTTGTCCCAAAGGTGGCCTTGCTGGGGCCCAGGCTGATTTCTCTCCTCCTCTGTCACCTCCCACAGGGGAAACTGTGGCTCCCTCTGGTTCACTCACGGTCACTTGACTCGGGCCCGAGCCAAATCCCTTCTAATAACAGGGATGTTGGACAGGGGTTAGTTATTTTTTTCTTTTTCTATCGGAGTTAAGCCAAGAAGAGCTGCTGGAGCAGCAGAGCCAGTGTGAGCAAGATCAATTAAATTATCATAAGCAGCAGGGGGATGGAGGAGGGGAGGCCCCCAAAGCCAGGCCTGTTATTACCTCAATGGAGCTGTCATCTGCCAACAGACAGCACACATCAGGCCTGGCAGAGACGGTGAGATTGCCAGGAGGCCTCCGTGCCACCTTGGGGAATTGATGGCACCCCCAGGTCCTTGGGATGCTGCTGCTAAGGATGGTGACAATAGCCACCACCATTAACTGACCTCCTTCTATGCGCCAAGGTTCCCTACATTAGCACCTAAAGGAGTGTAACAGTACCCCTTTTTCCAGAAGGGGAAACCAGCACTCAGAAATGCTAGGGGACCTACTCAAGGTCACACAGCTAGTAAACGGAAGGAGCTGGAACAGGGCCAGGTCCGTCTGGCCACCACATTCCCTCTCAGAAAAAGATGTGTGTTTCTTTCATCCCCGCCACTCTGGGTCCTGGCCGGCTGGCCGGACCCCCCTTTCTCCCCTTCTCAAAGTGTCCCCCCATGTGGTGCTTGCTTGTTCCCTCCTTGCTAGGGGGCAGTCTGGGGAGCGGCAGCCCAGGGGCCATTTTTGCTGCTGTCTTTATCCCAGACACAGAATGGTTCCGGGTTGGATTGCTTATCTTCCAAGGACTGCCAGTCAAGCTTTGGCCTGCAGACTGAAGGGTTCCAGGTTTGATTCCAGTCAAGGGCACATACCTAGGTTGCAGGCTCGATCCCCAGGGGGGAGGGGGAGGGGGTGTGTGCAGGAGGCAGAAGATCAATGATTCTCTCTCATTATTGCTGTTTCTAGCTCTCTCTTTCTCCCTTCCTCTTGAAAATCAATAATAATAATAATAATAATTATATATATATATATATATATATATATATATATATATATATATATATATAAAAGCTAGCAATTCCACCAAGAAGGCAGAGTCAATGATGCCTACATGTCCCCCTAGATGGCATCCCCTAAGATGGAGTTGAAAGGCCAGCCTAACAGTGAGACCCACCACCACAACCTCAGGCCTGGGGGGCTCTGGTGCTCCAAATGTTGGCCTTGGCCCCTTCTCATGATCGAGGGAAGACTGGAGGCTGAGAAAGCACCTGTGCTTGGGAGTGTGTTGATAGTTCGGTGGACAGGGCCTGTGAGTACGAACCAGGAGCATGTCCTGCAAAGGGGCCTTGACCAATTGCCCCCCCACCCCTTCCCCCATACCCACATTCCCTCCCCCTCAGTAGTCCCGGAGGCCACCGTCAGCCCCCAGCATGCTCCTCTCTTGCCAAGCGCCAATCCTGACATGACATGCTTATTCTGCTGACCTAAGTCTAATTTACTTGGGGAAAAAAACCTTCCCTGGCACCCAAATCAAATCAAATCACTCAGGGAAGGAAGGGGGTTGAAAGGAACCAGGGGAAATAAATGCATTCAGCAAGTGTATTTTTATTCCAATAAAGCTTGATTCAATAACCACCATGAATATTTCATTTGCAAGAGGCTGCCCCCTCCTCCTGCAGCCTGCACTGGTCTCAGGCCAATTCTACCCTCCCTCCCCCAGGCAGCCCAGGCCCCTGCTCAGTGCCCGGGGCAGCTCCCAGAGTGGATGAGGAACGGCAGGCCCGCTCTGTCTCCCGGCCACCATCAGAGCAGCTTTTCGGGGGCCTGGCCTGGTTTCAAGAATAGGGCAATGCCGAGAGCTCAGGATGGCCCGAATACTCACACTAACACTGACTTGCTGTGTGACCTTTGTCACATTATATCACTCTCTGAGCTTCAGTTTCCATTCCCCACCTTCACAACTTTCTTCTGAGGACCAATAACCACCAATAAAGATAGAATAGATGTAAATGAACAACTTTATATACATCAGTTTATTATATTTCATGGAGTTTGAGAGCCAAAGTATGAGTTATCACAAAATTTTATCCCCGCAAAAGCCAACCTCCTTCTGGCGTTTGATCCCTGCCCTGGTCTCAGAAGGAGGGCACATGACCAAGCTCTGGCCAATCAGAACATTTCACACCCCTGGTCTTAGTTCTGAGATGGGCCAACCAAGCCAATGGGACTCAATTCTGGGACTTTTGTTGGAACAATCGGGTTAAAAGGTGCTCTCTCTTCATTGGAGATGCTAGACCAGGGGTGGGCAAACTTTTTGACTCGAGGGCCACAATGGGTTCTTAAACTGGACCGGAGGGCCGGAACAAAAGCAACCTGACCATGCTGGCACTCTCATCTTGGGCTGCTGGTGAAGGAGCGGAAGGGAGAGCAAGAGAACCCTCCGCTCTTTCGGCTCTGAGGGCCGGATAGAACAGCCAAACGGGCCGTAGTTTGCCCACGGCTGGGTTAATGGCTGGGATCTGAAGCATGTCTTTTCATGGCACTAATTAGAGCCTTCTTTCTCCCCAGGAAAATGTCTGGGGGAAGTGGGACGTTAGATTGAAAGGATTGGTGGGACTTCAGCTGGCTGGTCCCCATCCTCTCACCCCTGAGGCCCCTTTAAGAATTCAACATTTTGACCTCTGGGGTCACAGGATCACAGGCTCAGCACACTGGGCCAGTCTCGAGGAGGCCTCTTCGAAGGCAGCATCCCCACTGTGCAGTGGTGTGTCTGAGGCTCGTTGAGCCCCACCAAGCCAGGATAGGGGCCCATGTGCCTCCCAGATTCATCTCTGCTTACAGAGTTCAACTCAGCGTCACCCCACTAACCCTCAGGTGTGGGAGCCTCTCAGGTCCTGCAGCCCAGACTGCAGCGTCCAAAACAGATAGGAACTTTGAGGACGTGGCCATTGCCTTCTCTGAGAAGGAGTGGGGGCCCCTGGATGAGGCTCAGAAACTTCTGTACGGCGAGGCGAGGCTGCAAGGTTTTGCATTTGTATGATCTGTAGGCTGTTGGCATAAAACGGATGCTGAGGCGGCCTGTTCCGAGCAGAGTGTATCTGCACAGGGAGAGCCACAGGTCAGCGCTTCTAAGGCAGCTCCAGCAACCCAGAAGACCCTTCTGTGTAAGCAGCGATTCTCAGTGTTAAAAGATACTTTACACCCGAATCACAAGCAGCACGCTTTGAACAGAAAGGCTTCTTCGGTGACGCCTGTGTGAGAAACTTCTGTTTCATCGCAAACCCTCATTAGAAACAGAGGGAGGACAGGGGAGAAGCCCTGTCCTCGTTTTGGGCAGGTGCAGATTCCACTTATCTTGGGTGCCTTCAACCAGTGGGAGGTGGGGAAAGCCTCCCCAGGCATCTCAGGGCTTCTCCAGCACCAGGCCACTCTCACCCCCGAGGAGCCACGGGCGGCAGTGAGATGTCACGGGAACGTCTCAGCGGGGACGGTCATCACCATTGCAGCGACTCTGAAAAAGCTGCCAGCCGCAACCAGGAAGTTGCTCAACATCAGGGCGTCTGCTCTAGAGAAGTTAATTATGAGTGTAACAAAGGTGGGGAAGTCTGTAGACGGCTCTTTAACATCCATCGACGTAGGAGAGGTCATACCGGAGTAAAGCCATACCAGTGTAGTGATCGTGGGGAGTCCTCCAGCAAAGCTCGAAGCTCATGGACCACCAGAGAAGTCACACGGGAGAAAGGCCTCATGAGTACAGCACACGTGGGAAATGTTTTAGCTGCAAACCCAGCCATGATAGACACCCGAGAGCTCACACTGGAGAAAAGCCTCAAATGTGCAAGGAATGTTTTGTCTTTCTCACTCAGCAACCCTGAAGGAGACGCAGACCCATCTACCTGAATATAAATCCCTTTTATCAGGACAGACACTGTGCTAGATTCCTCTTAAGCTTTAAGGAGTTGCATTGCACTTGCTAATGTGCCAAGGCCTTCTGTCTGATGGATGTCACTGTATTTGTGGCTGAAGGGACCCCCTGGCTCACCTGCCTAGTGTGTATCCGTCACAACCCCTGCGTGCTCAGGAAAAATGAATCCCGTGTTCTCACTTCGTTTTGAGGAAATTATGAATAGTCCGAGTTCTTGGCAGGATCTTCATTCCTTTCTTTCTGGCTAGGAAATGTAGCTGACCCCGGGTTCATCCACAGCACCCATCCTCAGCTCAGAGCTACCTCTTTCAGGGACACTGTGGTTCTGACATTATGCTGTGATGAATTTTTTCAGGTTCTAATTCACCGTCCTGCAAACTGCTTTGCTGTACACTGCTCTGGTTTATGATGATTTGTAAAGATGTTTTTTTGCTTTTGTACCTTAAAAAAGAAAAAAAGGAATTCAAAAGCTGTCCTTTCTGGTGTTTCTCAGTGGCTAGAGCATTGACCTGCAGACCAGAGAGTCCCAGATTTGATTCCCTGTCAAGGGCACATACCTGGGTTATAGGATTGATCCCCGGTCCTGGTTGGGGCATGTGTAAGAGGCAACCAATGTGTCTCTCTCACATTAATGTTTCTCTTTCTCTTTCTCCATACATGCTATCTAAAAATCAATGGAAAAACTATCCTTAGATGAGGATTGATAACAACAAAAAAGAATTCAAATATAATCAGAGGTTGTAATGCTGGCTCCCCTAAGAAATTCCCAGCATCCCTTAGGGCAGTGTTTCCCAAACTTTTGACATATGTGTACCCCTTCTATAATTTTTGTAACGCTGAGTATCCCTCGTCAAAAAAAGGGATGTATTTTAATAACAATCAAAATATTTTTCTTTTTTCTTTTTTTGGTACATACCCAAAATAATAATAAATGAAAAATAAAATTATTCATAATAAAATATAAATAAAAGTTATATTATAAATAATATTTATTTGCACACCGGACCATCTCATGCCTCACAAGACTGACTTGACTTGACTCATGAGAACATAGAATTAGGTGCAGCTAAAAAAACGGTGCAGTGCATATCCCCACCAAACTCCTGTGCAACGCGTACCCCCACCAAACTCTTCCCGTACCCCTGGGGGTACACATACCACACTTTGGGAAACACTGCCTTAGGGAATTGATGTAGGGTCTTGCAGGGTCAACCCACCCCTGCATCCCCTGCAGCTCCTGCTCTTCAATGTTGTCATCAATCACTCGCTCACTCACTCACTCAATCAATCAATCAATGAAGGTGTAGTAGCAGGATGGGCCCAGAATCATGGAGCCTTGGGCAGGTCAGATGTCCATCTGAGCCTCAGTTTCCCTGTCAGTGAGATGAGGGGGTTGGACAAAATGAACTCAAACCCACGTCTAACATCATTCACAGTTATGTCTTCATTATGTTTAGACACTTGGAGTAACAAAAATAAAGAGAGGATTCTGTCCTTAACCTCACAACTTCTTTGACAATTTAAATTTTAAAAAATCAATAATGCTGTCCTCAAGGTGAAATCTGAAGTAGAGAAGAACTGGCAGAGAGGCCTACAGGCTCTTTCCTGCCCAGTAATCTCTGAGGAGGAGAGAGGCTGTGTCTCAAGGAGCCAGATCCCAAGGTCTCAAACCTGAATGTTTCTCCCCAGGAGATTCTGAGCATCAGAATAGTTTCCCAGGTGCCCCTGCCATCCCAAGCTCGTGTAGCCAACCAAGCGTGGAGCCAAGCCCCAGGTGAGCAGGTGCGAACGCTCAGTATGAAGAGGGGAGAAGGCAGGGACAGCATGGGCGCTGGTGAGGGACTGCTTTCTGCAATCTGTTCACTATTTCTCCCATTTGCAAGAGTTTGCACATTTCAAAGTGGCTTTTGGCAAAAGAGAAAAAATATCTCCCCAGAGTCAGAGGGTGCCTTCAGGCTGGAGTGGCGGGAGGGGCATCTGGGAAAGGGCTGGCGCTGGAGAAGACAAAAGTAGAGGACTCTTCCATCCGCTGGGATTGAGGGTATGGGACAAATGAGGAGGCCAGGCAGGTGGGTGGGTCTGGAGGGTGCATCAAGGGTCAGGATCAGGGACAAGCAACAGGTCAGATATTAAGACCCCTGAAACCAGAACAGAGTGCTACCCAACTTGCAGAGTCTCTTCCTCTTCTCATCTTAGAACCACAAGGTAGCGCCTGACTCCCAACGCCATTAGAAACCATTCTAGATGTTCTCCTCTTCCCCACTCTCTGGAACTAATCAGTCACCAAATCCTGTTGATCCTACTTCCCCCAAACACCTCGGTGTCTCCCTTTGTACACCACTTGCCTTTGTCCAGGACCCGTCATTTCACAACGAACTCATTGCCTCTGCCTTCCCCGTGGTTCCCTGGACTTGGCCTCCAGCCCACTTGGTTCACCTGTCACGTGAGAGGATTGGCCCGGGTGACTCCTAAGCTCCCGCCTAGAGCTGGTGGCATGACCACTGGTGTAAGGCAACTGTGCTTGGGCCACATTGCTAGGTCTCAGACCCTTCAGGGAGTCTAATGGAAGTCCCAGACTCTCCCTATCAAAACGCACACACTTACATGTGCTTGTGCACAGACAAGCATACCTCGCTTTTTGTTGTGTTTTATACAAATTGAAGTCCAAAGACCCTCCACCAGCAAAAGAATTAGGACTTGCTTTATTGTGATACTCGCTATATCACAGTGGTCTGGAACCAAACCCACAATATCTCCAAGATATGCCTGCAAATTCAAGGAGCTCACGCTCTTACTGGGGCCCAAGTTCACAGACTTCAGGTTAAGAATCTTTATTTGAGCCTAGCCGGTGCTGCTCAGTGGTTGAGTGTCGACCTCTGAACCAAGAGGTCATGGTTTGATTCCTGGTCAGGGCACATAGTCAGGTTGTGAGCTCAGCCCCTAGTAGAAGGTGTGCAGAAGGCAGCCAATTGATAATTCTCTCTCATCTTTGATGTTTCTATCTTGCTCTCTTCCTCTCTAAAATCTCTCTCTCTCTCTCTCTCTCTCTCTCTCTCTCTCTCTCTCTCTTCCTCTCTAAAATATCTCTCTCTCTCTCTCTCTCTCTCTCTATATATATATATATATATATATATATATATATATATATCAAAAAGGAATATCTGTTTGAATTTGTAGGGCCCCTCGGCTCAGAGAAAAGCCCAGATGGGGATCCTATTCTTTCCTTGTCCTCTGGACAGACTCCAGGGGCAACTAACTGCTTCTTGCCCTGAATGCCAGGTTGCAGTAAACTGCCCCTCAGCTCAGAGCCTGGGGCTGGAGCCTGCCCGGCAGAAGCAGGGTTGTATCCTCAAGAGCCACTAGACATGGCCCTGCAGGGTGACTGAGCTTGTGGGAGGCCTGGCTGGGGCTGGAGAATGTAACCGTGGGCCTCGGCCACATGCAGACCCAGTTAAAAGGCAGATAGATGAATGGGTGGTCAGGTGTGAGGAAGCCAGCCAAGGCGCGGCGCAGCGAACACAAGGCACTTGTTTGGGTCTGTAAAGCACTCTCTGAATCCCTCCTGGCTGGCCTTTCTGAATGGAGAAGCCTCCCAAACACCCTGCGGCCCCGTGGCGAAAAGGCCCCTCTGTCTGCTCCCTGCACAATGCACAGAAGTCCGAGTGGGGTCGGAGTGCAGGGAGCGTGTGCAGAAGAAAAGCGGCTGAATCAATGGGCTGGATTACTGACCCTGCCGCGGGGGGCAGATAATAGCGAAGTGCCAGTCGCGCAGACCAAATGTCCTTACCTCGCACTGTGAGAGAGTGCCAATCACAGGGGATTAAAACCAGCTGGGGTTACCCCCTCCCCACAAAGGCCTGAGGCTGGGCTATCAGCCAAGAATGGGGCTGGGATGTGGAGATGGTGGGCTGGACTGATGGTGGGCGAAGGTCCAGCCTGGAGGCCTGGGCGGGGGGTAGAGGGGAAAAGCATTGCAGGCTGCCCTTGGCAAGCAGAGGATGGAGGAGGCTGGGGCTGGGACCAGGGCAAGAAAAAGAGGCCGCTACAAAAGCGAGGAGGAGGACAGTGGAGAAGAAGTGTAGGCTCAGGGTGGGGGCTGGATTATTCCGGGGGTCTGTGAGCAGAGTTGGCAGCCAGACTCGGAATCCTGCTAATCCAGCATTGTCTGTGTCCTGGAGCCCAAGTCAAACGCTGGAAGAATTCTTATAAGGCCCGCAAAGTCCCCCGAAGCCCCAGACTTCCATTAGAACTCAGGTGCTGAGGAGCGCAAGGTTGCCCAGAACAGATCCGCCAGGAGGGCAGCCGCGTGGTCCCCAGAATTCTGAGCCTGCCTTCCCACACACGAGATCTCACCTGACCCTCCCAGCAAGCCCGGGAGGTGGGACTGTCACCACCGGGACCTCACAAGGGAGGGCACCAAGGCTTGGGAAGAGCAGCTTTCCCAGAGTCACACATGAGCCCCGTCTCCTTGTTTGTGAAACAGGCATGACACCAGGTGCCTCACAGAAATGGCCACTGTGTGCCGGCTCTGTGCTAAGCACTTAATGTGCATTGTGTCGTGGATCTGTTTCAAGAATGCTGTAGGCTGGTGGTACCACACCACTTTGCAGGTATGGAAACTTGCTCAGAGAGGTGAGGAACTTGCCCAAGGTCACACCGTGTGCAAGTGGCCAAGCCAGGATTTGAACCTGGTGGGCGTGGCTTGGGATCTTGTGAAAATCAAATGTGAAGGGTTTTGTAAAGAGAGGAAGAAGCCAGGATCTCCATAGCTCTCAGCTTAGCTAAGCGAGGCCAGAGAGGAACCAGGTCTTGCAGGAGGTGAACCGGGTGCCTATCTGGGTGGAATGGGACTATGGGTACTGGTGGCGGTGGCGATGGTGATGGTGGTAGTGGTGGTAGTGGTGGTGGTGGTGGTGGTGGTGGTGATGGTGGTGGCGGTGGTGGTGAGGGAGGTGTGTGTGTGGGGGGCGTGGTTGTGGCAGGTGCCTCTCTGTAATTCAGCCTCCCATCACTCCTGCTCACGGCCTTCAGGGAAATCATCTACAAGAGGGGATTTTCTGCTCCTCGGAGATCAAAGCCTGTTTGGGAGTGAGCCCCTCACTGGATAATGAAGATGAATCCCAGCCAGGTCTGCCCAGAAAGAACGTTAACTAAATGAAGACGGCAGTTCAGTGACTGTGGAGTTTGTATCAGGGCCAAATCGAGCTCTCTTCTAGCATGTAGATGCAAAACTTGGGCTGGTGCCCAAGAAAGGGGGAATGAACGAACACACACACACACACACACACACACACATACACACACACTCCCATCCCCAGCTGTGTTCTCTCTCTCTCTCTCCCCCATCCCCAGCTGCTGGCAGCCACCGAAGGGAGGGGCTGGTCCCACACTGGCTCTGGGTGGGGCCTCCTCCTGGCTCACTCCAGCTGGGCCCCTCATTCAGCGGAGAGCAGGGAGGTTGGGGGGGGGGGGGAGCTGGGATGCAGACAGCTCAAATGGGAGGGGCTAGATGCAATGGGTGCCCTCCAGGTCTCCTGTCTTTAACCAGAGGACAAGGGGAGCATGGCAGTCAGCCTGGGTTCAAGTCTGTGTCTTACAAGCTTAAGTGGCCTTGAAGTAAAATCTAAACATCTCCAAGTCTCAAATTCTTAACCTCTAAAGTGGGAATGATAATGAGACCTGACACCCAGATCCAGGCCGGGCAGTGCAGTGTGAACAGTTAAGCGATGGGCATCCTTTTACCTGGGGCCTCTCAGGGCTTTCCCAGGTCCCTGACCCAGGCTGGGCTTGCAGACCTAACCTTGTGCAAACTTCTGATGGAAGCACCTTCTTCTCCGGGACCAACCTCCCTACACCACACAAGGATGGGAAATTCCTGGCCCGTGGGTTCCCAGAGATAACTAACAACGACCGCAACACTGTAGGACAGTACACCGAATTCTTGGAAGGAGAGAACTTGTGGGGGTGAGGGGAGCACAGGAAGGGAGGTGCCGGGGGAGGGGGGGTGGGGGACCTGCAGGAGAGAGAGGCCTGACCAGAACAAGCTTTCTCACCTTGGTTGCGCATTAGAATCACCTGGGGGGAACTTACACACATCGATGTCAAGGATCAGCCCCAGATCTTGACTCGGATCTCTAGCCTGGGGTGTGGTCAGGGGATTTTTTCCTTTTTCTCCAAAGCTCCCAAGCAATGCTAATGGGTGGGCTGCTGGCACAGCACGAAGAAGCTCTATCTAGAGACAAGGTTTTCAAGCTTTAATGTGTGTGACAATCACTAGCGATCTCCTTAGAATGCAGATTCTGATCAGGAGGTCTGGGTGGAGCCTGAGATCCTGTATTTCTAAAAGCTCTGGCGATGCTGACACTGCACGTCCAGGGACCACAGTTAGAGCAGCCCTGCCCGGCCAAAGGCACAGGTCTTTTCATCTCTGATCTTTGCCAGCCCTCACAGGCTTCCGCACAGTGTACGCTCCCAGAAACCACTTGTGGAACGTTATGTGCCCGTAACTGAGACAGCAGTAGATTTGGAGCCCAATGGCCTGTATTTGAATCCTAGTTTGACTCTTCTAACTCTGGGGAGAAGGGCAAGACTCTTATCAGCCATGGTCCTCAGTATTTGCATCTGTAAAACAGGTATGCTGTCAGTGCTCCACAAGCCTATAAGGTGAGTGGGAAAATAAAATGACATCGTGCATATGAAACATCAACTAATATTAGTATTCTTATTCTTCTTTCACCTGCTGCCAAAGGGCACACATTCCACCCTCGATGACTTCTTAGTGCCTCTATGCTGGCTGATTACTTCTGGCAACCCTCATGCACCTGCACACGCCTACACGCCTGAAATGAGTGTGCACTAGACCAGCGGTCGCCAACCAGTGGTCCGTGGACCACTCGTGGTCCATGAGGTCCGAAAGCTTGGTGACTGCTGCACAAACAGGCTAGCTATGCAGAGGCTTCTGAGCCACCCTATGCAGCTCCAAGGCCCTTGTCGGGCCAGAAAGCTCAGTCAGAAACAAGCATGCTTCCAGATTTATAAATACACAGGGGAACTCAGGGGACCTGGGTTCAAATCCAGACTCTGCCCCTTCCAGACACGGCTAAGCCTATTATTTGGGCTCCCAGCAACACTCATAAACAACCAGCCTCCAAATCACCCCCTCTGAGGCAGCCCAGGGCTGTGGTGCCTGCATACCAGTGTCTCTTCAAGCTGACCTGCCTGCAGACCAGCAGGAAGACAGGGCCGGTAGGACGCATGGCAACGCAAGGCCGCTCCTTCTTCTCCATCACTCTGAGTCACAGCCATTTGCTGGGACAATGAGTGCCACCCATTCTCCCCCATTCACAGTGGCAGAGCTCCAGACTCCACCCCCATCCCGTCACATCAGCTCTCAGCGGGCCACAGCCTCCGTGTGCCTCGGCATCATGGTCAGGTTATACAGGTCTCGGGTGGGGGTGGAGGATCAGGGCTGAGAACCGCTGCCCTCCATACTGCCCTTTCCCCACGCGGATGCCCACTAGGAAGCACTGGGCTTAGAATCAGAAAACCTCGGGTTCAAGTTCTGGCTCTGCACCTTAAGCTGTGACCTAAAGGTCACTCAACAGAGCTGGGACTCGCTGTTCTCATCTGCACACTGCCGGTGGTGAAACCAATCATCCTGGAGGAATATATTCAGGGTCAAAAAAGATCAAGACTAAGGAAACACGGATGTGCCACACAAGGACAAGGTGCTCTGAGCACTGCTGTGGCATAGTACACACGGCAGCACCCTCCTGGAGTCCCTGCCACAAAACTGCCCCAGGCCCAGCCATCCAGAGCCACCGAGGTCCTTCCAAGGGCCCCTGGCCTGACAGCGCAGGCTCCCCCTGCTGGCTGCACCTCACCTGTGCAGCTCACTCTCTTCCCACCCTCCACCCCAGTTCCCAGGACACGCCCTACGCTTTCCCATCCCCATGTCTTTGCTCAAGTTGTAACCTCTGCATGGGTGGCTCTTCCTCCCTTCTCAGGTTCGAAGTTCAGTCCTTCCAGAGCCCTCTAACTGGCATCTTCTCCAGGAAGACATCACTTCTTACGGTGCCCAGTCTCTTCTTCCTAGCAGCCATCCTATATAATAAAAGGCTAATATGCAAATCGACCAAATGGCAGAACCACTGGTCACTACGATGCACACTGACCCCCAGGGGGCAGACACTGAACACAGGAGCTGCCCCCTGGTGGTCAGTGCGTTCCCACAGGGGGAGCACCGCTCAGCCAGAAGCCAGGCTCACAGCTGGTGAGCACAGTGGTGGTGGCGGGAGCCTCTCCCGCCTCTGGGGCAGGCAGACATCCCCTCAGAGGTCCTGGACTGCAAGAGGGCGCAGGCTGGGCTGAGGGAACCACCCCCCCTCCAGTGCACAAATGCCGTGCACCGGGCCTCTAGTTTAAGTATAAGCATTCATGGACTATGAGCTTCCTGAGGACAGGGGGTTTGTCATAGAGCCCCTGCAGCACCTACCACCAATGCCGGCACATAGCGAGTGCACAATAAGAGCCTTTTGTGACACAGAAAATGTGTGCCCTGGCTAGAAAGCCAATAAATGCAAATTAAGGCAACATAAAGGTCCTATTTTATACTTCCCAAATTAGCAATTTAGGGGGGGAAATGATAACATGCACCACTGGCAACCTTATGTTGAAATTGGTACACATATCACCGATAATGTTGGAAATTGGAATGATCATTTTGGAAAGCACTATGGTAATATATAATCAAGGGTTATAAAAATGCTCATTCACTTTGACCCAGTTATCCCACTCTTAATGCTGCAGCCAAAGGAAATCATTCAAGAGAATAACAAGTGTTACATATACATGAAGATATTCATTGCAACGTTATCTATAATAGCCCCAAACGGAAAACAACCTAAATGTTCAACAATAGGGGAACTGTTAAGTAAATTATGGTATATAAACTCAACAAACTATTCCTCAGCCATTTAAAATATTTATGAAAACTATGTAACATGGAAAATGCTTATGGTAAAATGCGAGATAAAAAACACAGAATGTAAAATTATATACACACTGTAACTATGTAATAAAAATGTAGGCATGCTGACAAGGATCAGAAGGGACTAGGCAAAATGAAATTAATTATTGGGTTAAGGTGGTAGGACTGGAGGTAATTTATTTTTATTTTTACAAACATTTCCTAGAAGATTGTTACAACGCCATGTTCACAATGCAAAAGTTATGTTGCCAAATAATAAACGTTTGTCAGAAGAATGCAAGAAGAGGGAGATGAGAGTGAGTGGTGCCGAGTGGGGGGCAGTTCTGGATCCGCTTCATCTACTCCAGAGCATCTTGGGCCAGATTCCCTGTGGTCTGGATAAACAGTGGGATTCTGGATGGGGCTGAGCCTTCGAAAAGCCTGGCCATGTGAACACAGAATTACCCTGCTCCTCTGGATGCTCCTAAATGATTTGGGGTGCCTTTTGGGGAAGGCTAGGTTTTCTCAGAGTCTCCCAGAATCCCTTGCTGCCCTACATGTACCTCTGGGGGCTGGGCCAGGGAAGGGTTCGGAGTATGTTCAAAGCTCCAGGGGCTGACGGTGCGTGTGGTCTTCTGGCCGCGGCATCGCCCGCAGGAGACAGACTGAGCCTGCTGAAGAAGGAGAAGCCTTCCTCTGCACACTCACCTCTCCTTACCGCCGAGCTTTGGGAATCTACATCCCAGGTGACTGAGACAGCTCCAGTTTCACCTGCTGTCCTGGCATAATTATTAATAGCTCCTTTTAGTCTCCAAAGTGTCCCAGTTGAGACACGGTCACATTACCCAAACTGCACCAGGGCAGGGAAACAGGAGAGGTTGGACGTGTCTTTCTCCCGGGACGCTCAGACCCAGAGATGCCAAGATGGGTTCTAGGTGGGCCCACTTCCCTGCTTCATAACTTCCGTGAGCTGTCTCTGTCCTAGGCACCTCGGGGCGGGGGGCGGCGGGGACTCACCTTCCTTCTCCCCTCCTGGAGCATCCTCTGTCTGCTTCTCTCCACCAACATGAACACCCTCCTGCTTCCAATGGCTGGGTCTCCCTCTCCTGCCTTCCTCTCGGCTGAGCGGTCCCTGTCCCTCCTCGGAACCTCTTCCTCCAACTAAGAGAGTCTCGGTTTTAATCAGGTCTTCTTTCCCGTGTCACCAGTACCAGCTCATCCTCTGCGGAGCCCGTTGAATTCCTTTCTCCATTCCTGAAGACATTTTTCATCCGTCCTTTCTCCAACCAATGTTATCTCGGCGCTAAACGGGATCATAATTCTGCCCAGTGTCATGGGGAGTCTCAGCAATCTATTGCTTCTGGCAGTGACAAAGTCCTTCAGGCTCAGACACCTGAGCACACACTCACCGACAGATTTGGGCATGACTTTTCACATACCCAAGCCACGTGTCTGCGATACGCCACATGTCAGACCACACATCCATGACACACACACACACACACACACACACACACACACACACCCCGCAGTGAAGGCTTTGGGGCTCCTGCTGTGCCAAGATCCTCCTCAGGCAAAAATGCTCAATTCTCGCCCCAGAGGCCACGCCCCCCCCCACCAACCTGCACAAGAACTCAGCGCGGAGGAGCGTTCATTACTGCTAATGAGCATTAAGGGCCTAATTAATTCCCAGGCTGGGTCTGAGGGCCTGACCCCGGACCTGATTTCCATTCTGAGAGAAATGGAGTGCCGGAGGGCTCACGTGCCGGGTCAGGAGGACTTCGGCTCCACTTGCATCCGCCCATCCGGTCCCAAACCCCACACCTCGGGGATGATCAGCCTGGCAGAACAGCAGACTCGTCCAAGCGGAGGGGGGCTGGGTCTCTTCGGCCTGCCTCTCTGAAGCACGAGACCAAGCCCTCCAAGCTGGAATGCCCTGCGAGCACCGTGGGTGGGTTCCGTGCTCATGGAGAAGAGCCCCTTCTTGGCACCGATTCACATCTGATGCTCCCCAGGGTATGTCCCCATGTGGGCACAGGCAGGGTCTTCCCTGCCCAGGCCGGGGGCCCGCCCCCAGACACAGCGGAGGACGGGAGGCCTGGGCGCAGGGTGAGCAATCACAAGGATCTCTCGGCAAACCTGGTTTCTGATCACCACACTCCCCTCCACACACACACACACACACACACACACACACCAGATCAGACATGGTGTGAAGGAAGAGAACCGTGCCCCATCCCAGAGAAGGACTGGCACCACTTCAGCGGTTTCCTGCCGGGAGGAGAGACCATCCACGTGCAAACCATGGAAAGACCGTTGAGGAAAGCGGGGCAGAGAAACTGAGCTTGGGCACAAAGCCAACCTGGATTCAAATCCACCTTCTGCTAACCATTAAGTGTGCAACTGCTTATCTTCTCTGGGCCTCAGTTTCCAGATGTGTGAAATGAGATCACATGGTATGCCTCATGGGACTGTTGTTGTGCAACTTAAATGAACTGATGTGCATAGAGTGTGTAATGGAGTGCCTGACACGGAGTAAGAGCTTATTAAGCAATAGTATGAAGTTACTGTATAATTAGTATATTATTATTATTGCTATTATTATAACTATTTATTATTATTATTATTTCTACGGCTGCTGCTTCTCCTCCTGCCACACTGATACTCCTGTGGTGGAGGTAAACTCCTCAGTATGGCACTGAACATGCTCCACGATGTAGCCTCCCGCTGCATCCTGCACTTTTAGCTCCCAACACAACTGTTTCCCTCCATCGAACCGGGCTGGCCTCCCACACTCACTCCCACGTCCAAGCCTTTGCTCACAGGCCCGCTGGCCAGGAGGCCTTTCCTCCCTTGCCCAGTCAAATTTGGCTGTTCCCTCAAAGCCAAAACTCTTGCCCAACTTCCACCATGACCCTCCCGCCCCCCTCCCCATCACTCACACTGAGGTCCTTCTATGTGCAATTCTATGGCGTTTGTTACTATGCAATATTTTATTTTTATTTTTAAATATATATATTTTATTGATTTTTTTTACAGAGAGGAAGAGAGAGGGATAGAGAGTTAGAAACATCGATGAGAGAGAAACATGGATCAGCTGCCTCCTGCATACTCCCCACTGGGGATGTGCCCGCAACCAATGTACATGCCCTTAACTGTAATTGAACCCGGGACCTATCAGTCTGCGGGCCGACGCTCTATCCACTGAGCCAAACCGGTTTTGGCTATGCAATATTTTAAATAAACAAAAAGTAACTAAACAAACACTCACCCCAGCGTAGCTTGCAAAAGGAAAGATAAATCACAGATGCAACTGGAAGCTCCCAGTTCCCTCCAGGTTGTGAATCACTTTTTCTTCCCAGAGTAACCAGCCTTCCGAATGTGGAGTTTATCTCTGTCAGGAGTGTCTGTAGGTTTTATTGCACCTCTATCCCTATCAATACAGGCTTGTAGTTTTGCGTGTTGTTAAGCTTGACACACAGGCATGGCATCTGTAGCAGGCTCCCTGTTCTCTGTGCCACATGCCCACGTGGAGCACTCAGCCAGCCTTAGCAATATTGAGAAAGAAGAAGAAAATTGGAGGTATCACACTACCTGATACCAAACTGTATTACAGGCCATGTAAAACAGCATGGCACTGACATAAAAGCAGACATGTAGACACACAGAATAGACTGCCCAGAAATAAACCCACATCTATATGGGTCAATTAATATTTGACAAAGGAAGCAAAAACATACAATGGGGTAAAGATAGTCTATTTAATGAATAGTGCTGGGAAAATTGGGCAGATACATGCAAAAAAAAAAAAAAAGTGAAACTAGACCACTCTCTTACACCATTTACAAGAATAAATTCAAATGAACTAAAGACTTAAATGTAAGACTTGGAACCATAAAAATCCTAGAAGAAAAAAAAAACATAGGCAGTAAAATACCTGGCATTTTTCTTAACAAGATTTTTTCTCCTATATTTCCTTAGGCAAGGGAAACAAAAGAAAAAATAAACAAATGGGACTACTTCAAAGAAATGTGTAGGGATATCTATATGAAAGGAAACCATCAACAAAACGAAAAGACAAACTATTAAATGGGAGAATATACTCACCAATGATACATCTGATAAGGGGTTAATTTCCAAAATTTATAAAGAACTCATACTACTCAATAACAAACAATCCAATTAAAAAATGAGCAGAAGCCCAAACCAGTTTGGCTCAGTGGATAGAGTGTCAGCCTGTGGACTGAAAGGTCCCAGGTTCGTTTCCGGTCAAGGGCATGTACCTTGGTTGCGGGCACATCCCCAATAGGGGGTGTGCAGGAGGCAGCTGATCCATGATTCTTTCTCATCGATGTTTCTAACTCTCTATCCCTCTCTCTTCCTCTCTGTAAAAAATCAATAAAATATATTTTTTAAAAGAATAGATATTTTTAAAAATAAATAAAAAATAAGCAGAGGACCTGAATAGACACTTCTCCAAAGAGGACATACAGATGACCAACAGACATAGGAAAATATGCTCAACCTCACAAATCATTAGGTTAATCCCCCTTTACCTGGCTCTCCCTTCCCTGTGCCCTCTCCCTTACTCCTTCCTGGCAAAGCTCCCAAAGCAACTCCCTGTATGCAGGCTCTACTTTTTGGGGAACCCAAGCTAAGAGAGCTCTCTGTATCTGCAGCTCTCTGTATCTGCAGGTTTCAGATTCAACCAACAGTGGAGTAAAAATAATTTGGCAGGGGTGAGCAAAATTTGAATTTGTCATGTACCAAGCACAATGATGAATCCACACAAATAAAGAAATGTGTAGGGATATCTATACTAATAAAAGCATAATATACTAATTAGACTGTACATTCTTGACATCCTTTGGATGACATTTTGGACAAAGTTGTGATGGCGGGAGGGGGGCGGGGGGGACATGGGCTGAGGCAGAGGCAGCTGCTGTGCCGGTTGGGGGCCGAGGCAGCTGAGGCAGAGGTGGCTGAGGGGTGGGGGTGGGAGTGGGGGGGCGCTAAGCCCCTTGCATGAATTCTGTGCCTTTGGCCTCTAGTGCAAATATAAGTTATATATGACTACTACGTGGTTTTATATAAGGAACTTGAGAGCAGCCACAGATATTGATATCTGCAGGGTCCTGGAACCAATCCCCCTTGGATAGTGAGGAACTATTGCTTTTGCTCTCAACATGCGTCTAGAGAGCTGCCTGTGTTTTTATATTCAGCTCTGTTTCACTCATTTTCACAGCTGCACAGCCTCCACAGAATGAACAGGTCTGAATACATAGCCTCTCTCTAGCTGATAGACACTTCTGTGGCCTGCCGTGTTTCGCTGTGACCACCAGGGCTGCCTCGTGCCTCATGGCCCACGTTTCCTGACAGCCCTTGTGGTTTCTATCAGACTCTTTGACCCTCAGTCACGTTCTGCCTCGCACATCAATTCAACTCTTTGGAGTCTGCATCTCCCTACCCACAGGCAACCCCAAAAGACTGAGAAAGGAAGGGAGGAAAGGAAAAGAATTTACCCAATAACTCAGGGAAGAGCTAGTGAACTTCAATACAAGCTGGATTCAGCTTGGTACCCAGTTTGATATTGCCATCTACTCTTAAAATGATCACTCATTTATTAGTACTAGAGGCCCAGCGCACACAATTTGTGCACTTGGGGGCAAGAGCGGGGCAGTCCTTCAGCTCAGCCTGAGCCCTCTCGCAGTCTAGGAGCCCTCAGGGGATGTCCATTGATGGCACAGGGAATGGGCCTAAGCCGTCAGTGGGATATCCTTAGCACTGCCACAGTGCTCACCAGCCATGCATTGAGCATCTGCCCCCAGTAGTCATGCACATCATAGTGACCAATCGTTCTGCTGTTTGGTCGGCTTGCATATTTGCCTTTTATGCTTGCAGGATGGGGCCAAAACCAGCTCTCCAACATCCCCTGAAAGGTCCCGGATTGTGAGAGGGCGCAGGCCAGGCTGAGGGACCCCGCGGGTGCATGATTGGAGTCAGGGAGGAACGGGGGAGATTGGACAGCCACGGAAGGACTGCAGGAGGGCCCCAGGGCATGTCCGGCCCATCCCGCTCAGTCCAGATCTGCACGACCCCAGCAACAAGCTAACCTATGGGTTGGAGCGTCTTCCCCCTGGTGGTCACTGCATGTCATAGCGATTGGCTGACTATCTACCCCCTGGTAGTCAGCGCACATCATAGAGAGCGGTTGAGTGGCCTTTGCATATCATTGGCTTATTACACTTTGGTTGAACAGACAATGGGACGACTGGACACTTAGCATATTAGGCTTTCATTATATTGGATAGTCTTTCTGTGCCAGGCTCATTAAATGAGATAAGAGGCTTCCACCAACTTCCCCTCCACTTTTCTCTAATTTCTCCCTACATTTCATCCTTCTCACTTCCCCTTCTCCCTCTTTTTTTTCTTTCCTGTTTCCCCAGGGATCCCCCCCAGGCCCTGGGACCGTCCTGTGGAAGTATAGAGGCAAAGGCTGCCTGAGCCCCTCCCTGGCCAGCACAGGTGGGCCCGCCAGCACCACCAGCAATAACCTGGGCTATTTCTTTTTAAAAAAAATACATTTTATTGATTTTTTACAGAGAGGAAGAGAGAGGGATAGAGAGTTAGAAACATCAATAAGAGAGAATCATCGATCAGCTGCCTCTTGCACACCCCCTACTGGGGATGTGCCTGCAACTAAGGCACATGCCCCTGACCGGAATCGAACCCGGGACCCTTCAGTCCGCAGGCCAACGCTCTATCCACTGAGCCAAACTGGTTTCAGCCTGAGCTATTTCTTAGAACAACATGCTGGTAACCTGTGTGCAGATGGCCTGCCAGCGGCCATTCCCAAGTTCCTGCTGGAGTGACTCTGCTGGGTGGGTGAGCAAGACTCAGTCCCAGTAGCATCCAGCTCTGCAATCAAAACCCACCACGTGTTCTGTCCGGGAAGGCTTTCCTGGCTCTCCCAGACACCACGTCCCGTAGCAGTTAGCACTTGTGTCTAACACTCACACCGGCCAGTGACCCAATAAGCACTTACGGAGCACCTGCTATGCTCAGGAAGTGAATGAACTCAGCACCTGGCCAAATGAGCCTGCCAGTTCTCATACCTGAGCGTGGCGGCTGGCCTCAGGCAGGTGACTTAGCCTCTCCGTGCCTCCCTTTCCTCAGGGGCCGCCCCTACATCAGAGCTGTTGTGAGGACAAAGTGAGTTCTCCTGTGTAAGGACCTAGATCAGGGCCTGACGTAGACGCAGTGCTCCTTGAAGGTTAGTGCTTGTAGCCTGGAATTCTCCCATGGCCGTGACGGAGTCGGGGAGGGGTGGGGAAGAGGGAGGCGCTCACGTGCAGGAAAGAGATTCCTCCCTTAGAACAGTGGCTGCACGCCAGTTTCCTCTCCCATCATGCTGGAAGCCCCTGAAGCCAGGGACTGCGCTTCCCCATGAGACTAGCTTTCCCTGAGGTGGGACAAGCAGGCAGATGCAGGCGCTCGGGGCAGGGTGGGGGGGCGGCGCCGGGGGGCGGGGCGGGGGGGGGGGAGAAACTAGGTCCTCAGCGGCCTGACTGCTGCCCCAGGGTCTGGCCCAGGGCTCCCTCCCTGGGGTCAGTGCCTCCCTGGGGGGCAGGTATCAGGACCATAGACAGGAGGCGCCCTCCACCTGACACCCCTTGGCCACACCAGACCTGGACGCTTAAGCGATTAATAGGCTGCAACATTAAAAAAAAAATTCTTTTATTATCAGCTAATGGCAGTACTTACCAAAGCAGTTTTATATGTAATAAAACTTCTTTATTATCTTAGTCTTGGCTAAGAGAGACAGAAAAGGAAGACAAGCCCAGAACCAGGGAGAGAAAGGAAGGAGTAATTAACGAGATTAATAATGAAAACTTCCTGAGAGAGTTAGGGATGATAAATTGAGGCAGACACCTGGTTCCTCCTCTAAATGGGGGTGATGGGGAGAAGTGGGAGGCCTGAGCCCATGTGTGTGTGTGTGGGGGGGGGGATGTTTAAACTCTGGTGTGGAGAAAAGAGCAGGGCCCAGGGGGAGGCTGGATTCTTTCCCTGGTTTTGCTATTTGACCATGGGTATGTCACTTCCTGGCTCCGGGTCCGTTTTCTCCTCTATAAAATGGGGAGATGTTAAAGGGGCCGATTACCCAAAGTCCCTTCTGTAGCTAGGGCTGTGCATCTTTGTGTTGAAATTCATTTTTAAAAAAATTCTTTCCTCTTCTTTCACACGGGGGACAAGATTAGAGTTTGTTTGACACTTTTACTTAACCAAGCTCTTTCACGCACAGCCTGTCAGAACACGGCAGATGTGCCAGGAGAGCACTGTTGTCTCCATTTTACAGAGCGGACTGAGGACCAGAGGAGCTAGGTCTCCCCTGCTTCCATCCCAACCCCTCAGAGTTCAAGGTCAGACCTACTATGGGGGAGATACCAGGCTGAACCAAGGCGCTGCTCTGAGGCTCTGCCTCCAAACCTGTGTTCTCCCCACCATATGAGGCAGTTTCTCAGAGCAGATGATGGGGGATCGAGCCAAGTTCACTAATCCAGTCACCTGGGTCTCCCTGGCACCTGTGCTGAGCAGCTCCTGGATCCAGAACAGGAGGGAAAAAATAGAAACGGGAGTAGCAAGGAAGTCTTCGTTTAACCCGTCAGCACCTAGGGGCTTCACAGCTCATTCTGCACATACCCCCGATGGTGCCGTCAGTCTAGGGCCGTGGTTGGCAAACTGCGGCTCTCGAGCCACATGTGGCTCTTTGGCCCCTTGAGTGTGGCTCTTCCACAAAATGCCACATCCTGGGTGAGTCTATTTTGAAGAAGTGGCGTTAGAAGAAGTTTAAGTTTAAAAAATTTGGCTCTCCAAAGAAATTTCAATCGTTGTACTGTTGATATTTGGCTCTGTTGACGAATGAGTTTGCCGACCCCTGGGCTAGGGCGTGGTTCTCAGAGTGTGGTCCCCAGGCAGCAGCGCAGCGTGGGTCTCTCCTGGGAGCTAATTGGAAATGCAAAGTCTCAGGCCCTGCCCCAGACCCACTGAGTCAGAAATGAATGACAAATGGCTCTATTTTATACGAGGCAATGAGGTGGCTGCCGACATGACACAATGTTAGGAATGGATTTCATTCATTACACCACTGGAACACATCTGCCTGGGGCCAGTGTGAGGAGAGGTAGCAGAGGGAGAGGAGCTTCCCTTCCGGGGAGGAGGGGAAATGCTCAGCAGGAGGTATGTCCCCGGAGGGAGACTGCAGTGGCACACCGGCTCCGAGGAGGGGGAGGCGCTTTGCTTGGAGCAGGTGTGGGTGGCCACAGGGAAGGGAAGGGGGTGCAGCGAGGTCAGCAGATGCTGTATGCCACCCAGCTCCACCCGTGAGCCACTCTCCTGACCAGGGAAGGGGGGAAGAGGATGGACATGCGTTGTGCCTTTCTGATGTGCTAAGCACCGAGCTAAACATTTCATTTCGTCCTCACAAATGAAGGGCAGGTGGCAATATCCCCGTGTTACGGACGGGGAAAAGTGCTCGGGGAGCTTGCATATGCTGCCGCCCAAGTGGTTGCATAGGGTTTAAGTCAGGGGTGGGCAAACTTTTTGACTCGAGGGCCACAATGGGTTCTTAAACTGGACCGGAGGGCAGGAACAAAAGTATGGATGGAGTGTTTGTGTGAACTAATATAAATTCAAAGTAAACATCATTACATAAAAGGGTACGGCCCGCTCTTCCAGCTCCGTGCGGGCCGGATTCAGCCCGTGGGCCGAAGTTTGCCCACGCCTGGTTGAAGTTAACACCTAGGTGTCAATGATGTCAAAAGCCCATATTGCTCTCTCTGGTGGATTTCAGTGTTCAGGATGCCAGCTCTGCCCCAAAGCCCGGTGCCTGCAGAGAGGGCACAGCTGAGCCATCTGGCCGAGGGTTTGGAGCTGCATCAGGTGGACAGGAGGTGAGAGCCAGCTCTCTCCAATCTCTGCGTCTTCTCCCAAGTTTCAGTGAAGGTGCTGGGGCTGCTGGTCCTTTCACGTTCACTAAGGCTTAGCAGAGGATAATGCCAAGTGTGCGATCAGAGGGCTTAGAGTCCCACCGGGGAGACAAATGTGACCCAATTGAACCAGTTCCTAGTGCCAGGCAGAAAGTGGTTACATACCAACATGAATGGCTTAGCAATTCAGGGAGGGGAGAGACGAGTGGGACCAGGAGCAGCTTGGGGGGTGCTGGCTGCAGAAAGTTTGGCACTTCAGACTGGCTCTCCATCAGGCCTCTAACACAATTCCAGATGTTTCACTGATGTTTCCCCGACCTCTTTCCCAGACCGTAATTATCTTTTAATGGCATACATTAATGCAAATTGGGCACATCGGGAAGCACGGTGCACAGCCAGCATGCACTCAGTCCCCCAGTCCTCCCAGCACGGCAAGGTGAGGCAGGTGCTCTTCGGGGGTGGGGGCAGGGGTCTAGGCTGAGGGCTGGTTAGGCGGGCGCGGAGGTGGCAGCTCCAAATGGGGAGCCTGAAGCTGGTGGACGGAGAGGTAAGTTGAGGGCATCCCAGAGCATCTTACTGATCTCTCGTTTGCAGCACTCATACCACTGCTATCACACCGCTTCCATGCCTCACCTCTCTTCAGACCGAAGCTCCAGAGAGCGAGGAAACAGGAACAGCATGCAAGGTGGGCGAGCTGTGCACTGCCCACGGAGCCCGGCCACGAGGGGAAGGAGCTGAATCCAGTCTGCCTTCGTCTGGTCACTGAGGCTGTATCCACTCAGAGGAAGGGCCACCTTTTGCACTTTCACAAAAAAGTTCCATTTAGGCTGGTGGCATCGCTGCTTCAACCTGTGCTTATTGGTTCCTCACTGTATCCCTGTCCCCCAGCAGATGCTGGACACGTATTAGCGCCTCCGTGTATGTTTTTGCATCAATAACAGCATGAAAATTAGCAAAAAATCCAAGAAGGACTTCATGGGATGAAGAACAACGCTGAGATGGGCGGGTCTGTTACTCCATTTCACAAGTAAGAAGTCAGCTTCCCGAAAACTGGGGCAGGAACTGCAGCTGACAGTTACCTTTAGTATTTTCCTCTTTCCCAGTCCCCCCCCCCCCCCCCCCCTAAGCTCAACAGCCCTAAGCACGCAACAGAGCCTTGGTAAATCCATCGACTGGGATAGAGATAAACCTTGTCTGTTGAGACACACCGGGAGCTGGGTGGGTGAACAAGCACATGCTACTGAGAAGAAGACACAAGCTCCCTACCTCAGGCTCCCTACCGCGCAGGACGATAGCTTCCCCAGACCTCAGTTTTCTTGTCTGTAAAATGGGAATCCCCGCAATGCCTATCTCATAGGGTTTGTGTGAGAGCAAATTAAATGTGTGTGTGTGTGAGAAAGGATTTTTGTAACTTCTGAAGTACTACAAATAATAGTTCCCACAGGTGGAGGGCAGTGTTGTGTCCCATGGTAGACGAAGTGATGGTGACTATGGTCCATGGGCCAAGCATGGCTCACCACCTGCTTTTGTAAATAAAGTTTTATTGAACCATAGCCATGTCATTCATGGCTGAGTTGAATATTTATGTCCAATATCTATGTGGCTCACAATGCTTAAAATATTTACTATCTGGCCCTTTGTAGAAAACGTTTGCCCTGTATTAACTCATTTAAGCCTTCTAACAACCTAAGTCATTAAGTGCTAATGTTATCACCTCCGTTTTACAGATGACAAAACTGAAACACAGAGCAGTTGATTAACTTGCCCAGGGTCACACAGCAGGGAAATGGCAGAGCTGGGATTGAAACCAGTGTGGGCGGGGGCCTGGTTTAAGTACGAACATGCTCTACGTCAGAGTTGGCAAGGCCACGCTCCCTGTGAACCCTGAAAGGGGTCCTTCCTCACCCTTTCCTGGCTTCCGGGGGTTTGCCCGCAGCCGTTGGTGTTGCTTGGTTAGTGCTATAGCGGTTCAAGCTCTACCCTCATCGCCACATGGTGTCCTTCCTTCTCTGTCTTCACATGGCCATTTTCTTATAAGGACACTAGTCAAGCTGGATTAGGGGCCCAACCTACTCCAGTAGGACATAACCCCAATTTAAGTAATTACACATGCAATGACTATTTCCAGGTAAGGTTATATTCAGCATCACTGGGGGGTTAGGATTTCAACATCCATCTCTCTCTCTCTCTCTCTCTCTCTCTCTCTCTCTCTCTCTAAAATATATATCTTATTGATTTTTCTTTTTACAGAGAGGAAGGGAGAGGGATAGAGAGCTAGAAACATCGACGAGAGAGAATCATCCATCAGCTGCCTCTTGCACACCCCCTTACTGGGGATGTACCAGCAACCAAGGTACATGCCCTTGACCGGAATCGAACCTGGGACCTTTCAGTCCACAGACCGACACTCTATCCACTGAGCCAAACCGGTTTTGGCTCTCTCTCTCTTTCGGAGGAGAACACAATTCAGCCCATAATAAGAAATGTCTCAAAACTCTGAGGAGGCTGTCCCAACTCTTCTCTGAGTCAGGGAGCCAGCCAGAGACAGAGTGAACAGAGGCCTTCAGGCAACCAGGGTGGGGTGAATTCATGGTGATTTCCCATGCAAACGTCCTCTTCCAGAACTTGTCCCCACAGACTGAGAGCTGCTTGAGGCTGGGGCTGGTTCTTATTCCCTCTGCCTCCACCCAGTAAGTGTTCAATAGCAGCTAGAAACCCAAAGATTAAATTGTCCCTGGTGTCTATTGGAAAAGTGGCTAGGCTATAGGGCCACGGGGTTGACCCGCTCTGTGGCTCCTGTTGGGCTGAAATCAGATGCAAATAAACTAGGCACTTCCAGGCCACCGGAGAGGCTGGGGCCACCTGGGGTAGGAGGACCCTGCACTGGCCCCGTCTGCTTCCTGGCAGGGCTGCTGAGGGATGTCTGGGCAGAGGCATCCAGATGACACGCAGCCCAGTGGCCCTGTGCCCACATGTTTGCATAGCTAATGGAATTATGCTCACGGGATGTTGACACAAAAGGAGCCATATTTGAGAAGGCCTTATCAGCCACTCCCCAAGTCTCAGATTATTGGAACGGGAAGGTTCTCACACATGCACAATCTGAGGAGCATTCCATCTGGAAGTGCTGGCTATAGGGCTGGCCCTGCTGAGAAACAGAACTCTGTAGGAGCTGACTCGGAGGCAGTAAGGTACACCAGGCACCTACTCAGGGTCCCTCACAGGACTCAGACATTTATTCACTCAACAAACACATCCTGAGTAGTTTCTAATCAGCCAAACACTGGGAATTTAAGGATGGAAAAGACCCTAATATCAGCCCAAGAGAAAGAAAACTATGCAGAAATAGGTAACCCGTATACTGAAATATTTACAGATAGACCAACATGATACTAGACATGGGGAAAGGAGGTGGGGATGGAAGATGACTGGCCAGCAGTTGATACTTGTTGAAGCTAGGGGGGGTGTTACAGGAGATTCATTATGCTATTCTTCTACTTTTGTATATATTTCAAGTATTCCATAAGAGAAAGAAATTTAAAAGATGCAAAGGGCACTTGGAGCAGTGGGAGCAGGGCGGAGAAAGAGTGTGTTGTTTCCTAGAAGACGCAGTGATCTGGGTCTAATATGAGAAAGGATAGGAGCTATCTACCCTTGGAGAACTTATACACAGTTCTGTTATATAGCAAGATGATGCAAAAGAAAAATGGTTTTCAGCATCACCCAGACATGAGTTCAAATCCCACCCACAAGTAATATCTACCTTACAGAGTAATTGTTGGCATTAAAGGAAAGTGATAGGTAAGAAGGGGCTTTGCACTAAATTAGTGATCATTTCATCCATCTCTTTACACATGGATACATCCATTTTTCATCTTTCACGTTCCATCCACCCCTCATCCATCCATTATCCATCCATCTTCATCCATTCATCATCCATCCATCTCCTTCCAAACACCATCCATCCATCATCCATCTATCGATACATCTACCCATCCATCTGTCCATCATCCATCCACCCATGCATCTACTCACCCATCATCCATCCATCCATCCATCATAACTCTACATTCTCTCTGTGCTGCACCCTACACTGTGAACTCCTTCGAGGGAGAAAGGATAGTTTTAATCTTCATATCACTGATGCCACACACAGAGCCAGCGACTCATCAAGTGTCCATGGAAAGTTCTGTTATGTCTGCATTAGGGGGCCACTTGTTTTTAGAGATTAAACTGGAAGATGAAGAGAATGGAGTGGTGGTGTATTAACTGGGAGACTTGTGTCCACATAATGTGGAACTGGAGTAAATTCTTAACAGCAGTACTGTGCAGAGGGAATAGTCTGAATTATGAAGCCCAAACAGTACAAGATGAGAACGCATATTCGTCAGGATAGTCTGAGTCTTGATGCTATAACAAACAACTCCAAATCTAAGAGCATCAATACCACGAAGATTGATATTCTGCTCAAATTCTACTTGGGTTCCAGGCAGCTTTCCAGGGTGGTTGGCCTTCATGCAGTCAGCAATCCAGGAAGCTCCAATTGCGTGGCTCTAATTGTGTGGCTCCACCATCTCATGACGAGGCCTCCGCGTCTACTGCAGAGGGCAGCACCTCACCCCCGACACCTTCTCCCTCTCCTGTCGGTGCCTGGAGTCCTGGGGCTCAGAACCCAGCAGGGCTTTCGTAGTAGGGTCTTGTGCGATAGGACTCTAGGCCTGGCAGGAGGGAGTGGAGGAATGGGGGGCCTGCTGCTGTCTACTTGCCACTCAAGGCACTTTCCCAGGGGTCACCTTCCTATCCTAGGCCCTGAACCTCCCTCTGCCTAAGCTTCCTCTGACTCAGAGCCCCGTGGCTGGGCATCTCCTTGACCATCTGCAGTAGGGATGTTAACGCCCACCCAACATCCGTGTGTTCTGCCACAGTTTCCAGTAGCCCGAGGGGCCAGGAGTCCTGCCTTGAGCAGTAGGCTGTGAGGGGAGGGCACATGTGATTCTGGCGCACACTCTGGCTCTCTTGTTCTCTAACAACGGCAGTGCTGCATGTGGGCACAGTGCTTTACAGTTTGCGAAGCGCTTTCCTCACCACGATCTCATCTGAGCCTTACTACAACCTCATGATAAAGGATTATCATGTCCTCCTTTTCCAGTGATGGCAGGGGACACTCAGACAGGCGAAGTGATCTGCTACAGCAACTAAGCAGCACGGAACTGTCTCTCCGCTCTCTTTTTTGTCGTATGCTGGTTTTTGTCTCCCTCCAGCTTGATATCCAGATCCTGCCTGATATCACCAAGGGGGTGCCTTTCTCTGGGAGGTTCAAAAGAAAAATAGAGACAGCTATCTGTGTGGATTCTGACAAGGTAGAGATGGCTTCTCGCTACATCCAGGTTCTGCTGGGCATAGCAGCCATGTGACAGGGACTGTCTACTTCTGAGCCCTCCTCAACATGCCACCCACCCCCGACACACACACACACACACACACACACACACACACACCTTTAGATACACATCCGCCATCCCAAATAACCCAGACTGTATCTGGAAGGTCCTAATCTCACAGAGGGGCCCCCCCAGGCTCAGGAAGTCCCCCTTCCAGAGGTGGGCATCAGCCTCACGCACGGGTCTCACGGCGGGCGTGGCGGTCAGGCTTTCTCGAGAGCTCTGCTAAGCGGATTTGGGAGGAGAGCGGACTCCTCAGCCGGGCATTGCTCAGCATCCTGCCGATGATCCGCAGCCGCTGTGAGCATAGGCTTCCGCCAAGGGCTAAGGCTAATCCCAGGGGCTTTAGTCTGAGTGTTGGGGTCAGGGGGCTTCCTTGTTTACTTTGCTCTTAAGGGATTTGTTCATGTATGCACACCATGCCCACTTCTAAAGAGAAAGCCTGGGGCAGCAGGGAAAAGAAACGCCAACAGGCAGCCCTTCACCCTTACCACCTGCCCGGGCGGGCCTTGCCAACACATGCCTTAAGCTTTTTCTTGCTTCTGTATCTTTGCCCAGGCTGTTCCCTCCACCAGAAATACCTTTCCCTCACCTCTGCCTGGTCAGCTCTGCCCAGAGCTCTTCTATATACAATCAGCCAGTTAACTCCACGCTCTATTCCTCACCGTCCATCGCCTGTCAGGAATGGGAGGGAAAAAAACAAAACACAAAAAAACAGGGCAGGGAGGACGGTCTTCCCCAGGTTCTCTCTGCGGTGATGTGATAGCATCAGTGACTGACGAAATCAATACATGTGGATTTCAGGGCAGCGATGAAGCTCGTTTGACTCAGCAGATTCCAAAATGCTGGGTCCAAAGGGTATCGTGCTGACCTGACCCCTCCAGGAGAGGGGCTGGGAGGCAAAGCCCTATCCGCACGGGAAGGATTCGGTCGGTCCTCTCCAAATGCTGCTGCTTAGCACAGGCATCCGAACGGCTGCTGTGCAGGTGTTCCTGCCACGGCATAATGAAAAGAGTCTTTCACTTCTTCAGCGGACAAAACTGGGTTTGAATCCCAGCTCTGCGCTTCATTGGCTCTATGACCTTGAGTGGGTTACTCGACATCTCTGAACTGCTCTTACTTCCACACAGTCCCTAGCCAGGCAAGTTATGTATCTTCTCTGAGCCTTGTAAAGCTGCCTTTGGCCAGTAAAGCCGTTTGAAAAGGCGAGAACAAAGGATCTGACAGCAGGTGGGAAACCTGGAAAGTCTGGGCAGAGCAGGCCTCGCAAAATGCCCGAGATCAGGGCATCCTCCTGGACTCGGGCTCAGATGGCTCCTTGGCCGACAAGCTCTCCGTGGGGCAGCAGCGGGGCCTGAAGCAGAAGGTGCCATGGGGCCACGGATTAAGTAGTCACACAGCAGGAGTGTTTGTTCTCCTGCTTGTCCACGGAGCAGCCTCAGAGGAGTGGGGATCAGGGGACCCCACGGGGAGCTTCCTGGCTCTAAGCTTCCAGATCCTGCCTGATATCACCAAGGGGGTGCCTTTCTCTGGGAGGTTCAAAGGAAAAGAGAGACAGCCATCTGTGTGGATTCTGGCAAGGCAGAGATGGCTTCTCGCTACATCCAGGCTCGGCTGGGCGTAGCAGCCGTGTGACAGGGGGCCATCTACCTCTGAGCCCACCCCAGCCCATCGCACCTGCCTCCCACTTCACTGTGACCATCACAGGAGATGCTCCGTGGAAACATCGTGGGCTGGACCACTGATGCCAGCACCTGGCCTATGCTGGCCGAGTGACTGTCCACCCTGTCCCTCAGTGGGCAGCAAGCAGGGAGGGGACGGCCTGGCCATCCAAGGGTCCCGGCAAGCAAGTGAGACCACTGGAGGCTAGTTTGCCCGGCTGGTGATATTGTGGGCTCTGTGCAGCACCGGCACCAACAGACAACATCCCAATTGCTGTCACTTATGAAGCCTTGCAGGGGCTCTAGGCTGAGCACTCTGCAGGCCTTACCCCCCTTTGGACCTCAAAAGAGCCCCGTGAGGAGTACATTGTCATCATCCCCGTTGGTTACAGTTAGGAACACCAAGGCACTGTGACCCCCCTCAGCCCAGATCTCTCTCCTCTCTTATGACAGGAAAGAAGGGACACACTACAGAAAAGAGCTGAGAGTGGGGCTGGTGGGGGCGTCATTTCAGGGGGAGGCAGCCACAGGGTTTGAACTGCATGTGCCACTCTCCGCAGGCTCGTCCCCCCAAAACAGGGGCATGAGCCAGAGTCACCCCTGCCTTTGGAGCTGGTAAGTGCTGACTCTACACAAGCGGCCACTTCCTAGGCTGGCCACAAATCACACCAGGATCCACTTATCCTGGGGAAGGTGGAAATTTATTCCCCATTATCTTCCTCATCACAGAAGACGGTACTCTAGGTCCCAACTCTGGGTTTTAAATTGTGTTGTTCCCGGGGCCCTGGGGCCAGGGACAGGTTGGGGCGGGGGAGAGGTGACAGAGAAAAAGCGGTGGTGTGTTCACCGTTCTAATTTACCAATGGCAATTAGTCTCCTAAGACGGCTAACCTTTCAACCTTCTGTCTGCCTTCACTGGGGGACCTATTGACATTTAGAGTCTGCAAGCCGAGTGCTGCAGTGAGGGAGGCAATGTTTTTTTAATGGGGACTCAGAGCCTGTGGATGTGACCCCCTGAGTCCCTCATGTCATTTCCATACTTTACAGGGTGTAGGTCAAGCTGCATTGAGCAGGTTTGGTGACTGGGAATTATTATGGATGAGGCTTCCAGATGTAGCTGGCTTTTCATCCTTCCACCCTCTTCCCCTCTGGTTCCTCCCAGGAAGGGCAGGGGGAGAGGATGGCTCAGGACTGGGTTGGGCTCGGAGGCTCCTCTCTCACAATCTATGGAACTAAAAGATCAGGGTCCTTTTCCTGCCTGCCTGCTGCCACACAACCACCCTCCACCCAGTGTGGACTGTGCTTTCTAGTGGTTACTGCGTCCAGCTGATTGCCTTTGGACAGTGTGGTGGGCTTCCTCAAGCCCAACCAGGGACCTCTCTGATTCTTTAGTCCATCAGTCCATCCATCCATCCATCCATTCATCTATCCATCCATCCTTCTGTCCATCCATCTGTCCATCTGTCCATCCATCCATCCATCCATCCATCTATGCATCCTTTCATTGATTCATTTAAGCAACTAACATTTATCAAGGGCTTTATGTGCTAGGCACTGTTATAGGCCTGGGGATGCAGCCACAGCCTCTGTCTTTATGGCCTCTACATTCTAGCAGATCGGACACAGGATATGCAAAGTAAATACATACCGTATGTGGACTGTCACATGTGCAGTGTGCCTGGGAGAACAATAGAATAGGGAAGGAAGAGAGAGGGTCGGGGTGGGAGACTTCTAATGTGGTGTCAGGTAAAGCCTCATCCAGAAGATGGTTAAGCGAAGACCTGAAGCAGTGAGGAGTGAGCCACATGGAGGCAGGGGGAGCCACCAGTGCAAAGGCCCTGAGGTTCCCGAGAGAGACCTGCCACACGCAGGGGACAGCAAGGAGGTCGGGGCGGCTGGAGGTGAGGGAGCAAGAGGCAGGAAAAGGAGGCAAGGATTATGTCGGCCTTAGCTGCCTCCCACGGGGCTTCGGGCCATCAGCTTTCTCTGAGTGCCATACGGAGCCAGAGAGGAATGGCATGACCTCACCAGTGTTTACAGAGGCCCACTCTGGCAGCCGTGTGGAGAGCAGATGTTAGAGGGTCAGAGAGACAGGACAGAGAGCAATTAGGAGGCTGTGGCAGTTACCCAGGTAAGAGGTCCCCATGGCTGCTTAGAGAAAGTGAGTCCTCAAACCCTCCCCAGACGGGGGCCCATTCTGACCACCAGGAAGTTCTCTAACATGTGCTGGGGTTCAGCAGGGATTTTGAGGCCCCTTCAGAGGCTGGCGCTGACCTCTGGGGGCTTAGAGCCTGTTCTGCGGCGAGAAGATGCCTGTGTTAACTGATAATGCACCTTACCCCGAAGCATTTGCCGAGAGCGCTCCCCCAGGGAGTCACCGAGGGCCCCTCAGCACAAGGCGCAGGCTCGGCATCTCTCCCTGGCAGACAGGAGCCCCGAGGGAAACAACGACAAGCCCGTGCCTCCCAGCGTGTGGCTGCTCACAAAGCCCCTTCGCCATCTCATGCACTTCCCACAGGATTATTTCATCATTGTGATTGTTCCCCCTTCACAGCTGGAGAACCTGAGGCCTCAGTGGGAGGACAGAGAGTGAGGACGGAGAGGAGAGGCTGGGAGGTGAGTCTGGGGCGTGAGGGGCCTTGCTGCCTTCCATCCTCCATGCCAGACAAGCCCTCTAGAGGCTGGAATGGGAAGCAAGGAAAAGGGAAGTTTTTCTTCTGGCCATGGACCCCCGGACTGTCGGGAGGTGACTCTGAGGCCTGACCCATCTAAGACCTGCTGGGTCCAAGAGCCTCTTTCCCACCGAGGAACCTGGCTCCACTCCAGGAGAACAAGGTGCAGAAGCAAGGGCTGTTCATTCTTAACCAGCCCTCTCCATGCCTGGCCCAGCACATGGCAGAGTTAGGCCTGCCTTCCCTCAGGCTTGCCCCATCCCAGAGTTGTTGAATGAAGGCGCGAAGGGCGGCCATTCAGCCTTTATGGGCTGGAGTCTCCGAGGCACGGCTCTGTGGCTCTGTGGCTCTCCCCAATGACCGGGGCTTAGAACTCAGAGGGAGGGAGGAAGCGACAGAGAAGGGACCGTTGGCTATCTCGGGCCACCTGCGACCCTCTCTGGCACGGCCCTGCTCAGCCACTCACCGGGTGGGACCCCAGGGAGGGGGAGGGTGCTGTGCGCTCCAGTGGAACTTCCCCGGAAGCTTGAGCCCACATTCATAATAGATTTATAAGAACCGTGTGGACATGTTTACTCTTTTTTTTAGCCCTTCATAAGTGATGCTATTATGGTGGCCATAACTCTTATTTACTCCATCGGCAGGCTGCTGGCAACAGCACAAAAATAGATTTGGAGAATTTATCTTATACATGCATCATGAGGAGGCAACAAAGGCGCGCAGGTAAGATTTATGTGGGCGGGGGTGAGGGGCGAGCATCCATCATCCCCACTTTCGCATTAACGCTGCTCCTCAAAGAGGGCCCTTATCCTTCTTAATCAGAGCAAAGTAATTGTTTAAACGTCCTCCCTGCAGCAGGCTCATCTCTCCTCATTGCTTTCCAGGCGGGGCCGTGCCGAGGGGCTGGGGGACACGGTGTTTGTTCCGAGGACAGCAGAATCCATGGTCAGCTGTGACAGTGAGATGATGCACAGCCCGGTGGCTCTCCTTACTTCCCCTGAAGGGAAGGTGTGGGCCACAGGTGGGGTGTTCCACCGAGGGGGTGCTTGAGTGTCTGGGAAGAGGCGTGCTTCGTGCATTGAAAGAACACAGAGGGTCCATCTCCAACACGCCACCTCGTTCCTGGTCCACATCATTGGCTGTGCTGGGACTCCGACTTAACATGCCATCTCTCCCTCCTGTCGCCCCAAGCCTACCCACGCCATAGAGCCCAGCTCAATGTGCCTCCTTCTTGACACTTTCTTTGGCTGCAAGCAGAGAGCGGGAGAACAAGGTACCCTGAGCTGATGAGGGGCCAAGTCCTGACTCCACATTAACCAGCCTCTCCTCATGGTTTCCTCATCTTTATCCTTTTTAAAAATATATATTTTTTTATTGATTTCAGAGAGGAAGGGAGAGAAAGTTAGAAACATCAATGATGAGAGAGAATCGATGATTGGCTGCCTCCTGCACACCCCCTACTGGGGATCAAGCCCGCAACCTGGACATGAGCCCTTGACCGGAATCAAATCTGGGACCCTTCAGTCCAAAGGCCGATACTCTATTCATTGAGCCAAACTGGCTAGCGCGGTTTCCTCATCTTCAAAATGGGAGGCTGCACTAGAGTGCTTCTAGGACAGGGGTGGGCAAACTACAGCCGCGGGCCGGATCCGGCCCGATCGGCCGTTCTATCCGGCCTGCAGAGCCGAAAGAACAGAGGGTTCTCTTGCTCTCCCCTCCGCTCCTTCACCAGCAGCCCAAGATGAGAGTGCCAGCATGGTCAGGTTGCTTTTGTTCTGGCCCTCCGGTCCAGTTTAAGAACCCATGGTGGCCCTCGAGTCAAAAAGTTTGCCCACCCCTGTTCTAGGACCTTTCCAGCACTGAGGGTACCTGAATGTCCCGGTCCTCACCGGCCCTCCCTCCTTTGGACTGCCAACCAACTTCACGGGGCCCTCGTCACTGGTTACATATTGCAATCCCTAGAGAACTTCAAAACACACACACCAAAAAATCCCCACACCGAGAGCTAAGCCCCACCCACCCCTGACCAAATCAGAATCTGGGGTGGGGTTGAGCATCAGTGTTTTTTGTTTGTTTGTTTTTAATGCCTACTTGATTCTAATACCCAGCCAAAGCTGGGAGAGCCACTTGGGATCTGGATAGCTCAATTTATAATTATTGTATCAAATGCTAAATGGATGGATAAATACATAGTTGGACATGTGGGTGGGTGGCTGTGTGGACAGGTAGGTGAGTAGGTGGATAGATAGGTGGAGAGAGGGAAGGAGAGAGGGTAGATGAATGAATGGATGGCTGGGTGCAGGTAGGTGAGTAGGTGGATAGATAGGTGGAGAGAGGGAAGGAGAGAGGGTAGATGAATGAATGGGTGGGTGGGTGCAGGTGCTGTTCCCATTGCCTGGAGTGTCCCTCCCCACTCCAGCCCCTTCCCTTGACAAACTGCAAATGAGTCCTTAAAAGTCAGCTCCAGGGCCATCGAGACGAAGACTTCTCTACCGGCCTGGGCAGTGGTGAGTGAGCAAACAAATGAACCATGGGCTTCATTTCTTATGCTGTTCTTTAAAAATCTCAGCATCGGGAAATCCAAATAATTAGGGTTTCACTGCACTTTCTAAAAAGTCTTTATTCTAAACACACAGTCACCGGAGGGTGGCTCTTAAATTGAGAACTACCTTAGGAGGCACAGCCAGGTTGATCGGTGTGGGTAGGGGGAGGTGGGAGGAAGGAAAGAAGAAAAGAGGACCAGATATAAAAGGAAAGAAGAGAATAGTCCAAAAAGTGTGTGTCTACATCTTGAGATTAATATAAGCGGCTAGTCTCTAGAACAGGGGTGGGCAAACTTTTTGACTCGAGGGCCACAATGGCTTCTTAAACTGGACCGGAGGGCCGGAACAAAAGCAACCTGACCATGCCGGCACTCTCATCTTGGGCTGCTGGTGAAGGAGCAGAGGGGGGAGCAAGAGGACCCTCCGCTCTTTCGGCTCCGCGGGCCGGATAGAACAGCTGAACAGGCCGGATCCATTTGCTGCTCTAGAAGCAGGTGACACTGCCGGTGTAGACACAGAATCAGGGTAAGTGGTGGGTGCCGGCATGGAATCAGGATAACTACCCCTCTTGTACTGAACCACACAGGGAAGAGTGAACGCCACCAACTCAGTCTCGGTAAAATACGCCCCGAATTCCAGCATGAAGGGCACACGGCCCGGCACGAGCCTCATGCGCTGTGACACCGTCCCTCTAATGGGCTGCAGACCCCCGAACCTGCAGGGTACTTCATGGAACGCGGTGATCCTCTCCGCCCATTGATTCAGCGAAACTATCGAGCTTCACAGGCCCAGGATGAAGCTCATAGCAGGTTCATATTCCTCAGCTAATCTTTCAATTATGCTCACCCGTTTTAAACTGTAAATGATGTCATGTTAATCAAACATTTAATTCGCAAGTGTTTTTCTTTGTAAATGTCATGCACAAGGAGCTGTTCCGACGTGACCCGCAGCGAAATTGGGCCAGGGGGCCTGGTTGAGTGGCATGTGCGTGGGCGGGTGCAGGAGTGTGGTGGGTTAGGGGGGGCATGGGGAAGCGGTGGCCCCTCTGATTCCGGCATTCTGTGCATTTCTTTTCTCATTCCAGAATACGGGGCCTTTGGAAAACAAACCGATGCTACTTATAATGTTTGGTAACATTCTGGTCTCAACTCAATTTTCACAGCAAATATCTTGCTCCTGAAGCAAGCTCTGTGATCCAAGGGCCGACAAAAGGTAAGGGACCCATTTGTTGTTCAATTGCTAGTTATTAAGTCACCACGGCGGAGGCCTCACAGGGCCATGTGCTTGGGTTTTAAACACAGAGCAGCGTCACGAGGACTTGGGAGGCTCCCGGGGGCGTGGGGGTGGGTCCCACCTCTTTCCTAGAGGAGTCCCAAACTCCAGAGGCTGGGGGGGGGGGGGTGAGGGGGGATGGGCTTTATGGCCACCAGAAGGCATTGCCAGTGGCAGGAGTGGGTGACTGCATGGCACAGGGTCAAAGGCTTCTGGGAAGCACAGTGGCAGTGGCTCCGATGGGGTGATCCAGGCCCTTAGCACTCGAAATGTGGTCCTGGGCCAGCAGCCTGGGCCTCACACGTGGGCTTGTTAGAAACGCAGGCCCCAAATTCCACCCCCTTCCCAGCTACTGAATCGAACCTGCACTTTAACAAGCTCCCCGGTGGATTCGTGTGCACATTACAATGCGAGAAGCACTGGTCTAGTTGCTGCCCCACTGAATCTCTTAATTGTTGGAAGCCTCTGACCATTTCTTTTTTTTCTTTTTCTTTTCTGGGTCTGAGAAGGAGAGAAAGGAGCTGCAGACCCGGCAGGGTGGACAAAAGGAAAGGCAGCAGGACCTAACTTTCTGAGTCTCGTTTTTCCCATCTGTAAAATTGGAGGTCAAAATAGCAGTCCCTCACAGCAAAATACCAGTGGCTGTGGGGGTTATAAACCATGTAGATTTAGTGTCTAGCTAGCCTATGCCTGCACATAGTAAGTGCTCAGTAGATAGTAGGTCTCTGCCCAAATGAATCCCACATAGCTTAGCGCTCTGATCTTGAGCACCAGGCCTACAACTCTTCATTCCGGCAAAGAAGCCTTCATCTCCTGGGAAGGAAGAAAGTACAAGCCCGAGTATGTGAGGGACCCATGTCATGAGGCTACACGTACCACTGACACAGAAAGGTAAGATCCACGAGGAGATATCACTTGCCAGCAAGGGGAACAGATTAAAGAACCCAGTCAGGACTGATGAGAATGGGGTTCCAGATCTGACTCAGCCAGGAATTTACAGGGTGCCCTTGGGCCTCGGTTTCCCCCACTTGTGCCACGGGGCGAGTGGGTGGAAATTCATCACCTCCAAGGTCCCTCCTAACTCCATCAATCCCTGGTTCTGCTCAGAGATGCAGGCAACAGCTCTTGCCAAGCTGCATACAGACTGTGCTCCCTGGGAAAATTAATTCAGTCCTCAATGTTGCAGTCTATAAATTACTGGCCAATCTGTTTCAGAAATATTAAGGGAACATTTATAAATTGCATCTTCCATTCAATGTTGCAGAGTAAAGATCTCGAGGCCTTCGGATGTTTATCTCACTTAAAGGCCCAGCTAGAATCAATCTCCCCCAGCCTTCACCGGCGAGAACATCGTCTCGGGGTGGGGGGGTAGGGGGGTGGGGGGACAACCGTGTGTCAGACTGACTCTCCCCTCCCTCTCCCTCACTCCCTGATCTTGATAAGTCACTTTCCCCAGATTCACACCGGAGCCTTGGAGCGCAGCGAAGTGAGGGCGGGGAGGTTGGTGGTGACAGGAGACTGGAACGGGCGCATCCTCCCCATCAGCGCTCTCCCCGGGCGGGCGGAGAGGGTGGCCGCGCTGGCCCCGGGGCCTTGAGAACAGGCTGGGAAGTGAAGCTGTCTTCTGCCGTAATTGATTTTGACAGCATAACAAGTTAATTCGTCACTGTTTTGCAACTTATTTGAGAATTCATGGGCAAGCAGAGTCCCACGGGACGGCTTGTAATCACTTGTACACTCCAATTAGGTCTCCCCGTTAAACACTGTTGATATCAGGTGGAGCTGAGCTCACACCGTGACTGCAAATGGGCTGCTTTCACCTTCCCTATTACGTCAAGGACATGCTCTGGCGAGAGGTGATGCAAGCAGATGAAGGCCAAGACACAGGCGCCATCATTGCAGAGCGATCGGGCTAACGGGAAAGACCTGTATGGGAGGCATGCGAGGCGGACCGAGTCCCCCGCCCCTTAGATACACCCTCTCGCCTTCTCCTCGGTTAGCATGCTTATGTTTGGGCTTGCTGGCGTGTCATCGCGAAGAATGGAATAAAGTAGGCTGAGGAGACTTCTAGGCCCAGCTCCTTGAGTAGAATTAATACCTGAACTGTACCCCCCCCCCTTCCAGCTGGGTCTTCCCAATACTTTATTACAATAGTTTATCAGGAACAGTTATTTTCATACCACCCCATAAAGACCGTATCAGGTGGCAGCTTTATTTCCCAGGAGTTAAATATTAATTGCCACACAGAAGGAATATAAAAATGGCATGGGGAACAAATATCCCGGCTTCCTGCAAAGTGAAAATTCTCTAATATGAGCCGCTCCACAATAGGGTGCACACTGAGGCTTAATTAAAACGCACAATTATTCTGCGACGTTTCTTCTTCTCGGTGGCTTCGGCGAGATGGGTTCACAGATGGGAGCCGGGGCCACGTCCCCGCAAGATGGGCTGACTGGCTCACGATAAAGCGCCGCCTCCGAGCCAACGAGCAAGGCAGCCGCAATAAACGGATAATATCAGAATATAGGCCGGGCGGAAGGTAAATGCAACTTTACCTAAGAGCCTTAAAGTGTTTTAACTACCATTTCAATCAAGCTGGGAAGTTTGAGACGTGGCACTTAAACACACTTCTCTGAGAAGCTGCTTTCCTCCCACCCCCAGAACTAATAAATCCAGAAGGCCTACTTAGGCTAAGACAAGCAGGAGCTGAGGAAGCGGTTCTGGGAGCCGTTGGAAAGATCCCTCCCTGGGGTGGAGGGGCAGCTTTGGGCGGGGCTCTGGGGACCCCTGTGGCCCGAGGCAGGTTTGGGGCATGGTTTGCAAGGCTGGGAACCTCCTTGTGTGAACCTCCCCACACCTTCCACAGCTCCGGAGGCCCCGAGGAAGGGACAAAAGTGCCCCTGGGTGCCCCGGCCACGTCCCCTCTCTGCAGAAGGGAGACTTCAAGAGGTCGCTCTGTCCAGTCCTTTCCCTCTGGAGTGGCCCCATTCCAATGCAAGTCCCACCCCTTTGCAGGAAAGAGAGGGGAAGGATGCAGCCCTTGCTTGATTACATGCGTGCTGTTATTCAGCTGCTATGCATCAGCCTGTCTGCTCCAGGGACTAAAATCCTGCAATATTTTCATACGTGCTGGTCAAGAGCCATTTCCGTACGCCCCAGCATCCTGACCTCTTCCTGGGACCCTCCCCCCACCCCCGCCCCTCCAGGACTCCCAACCACCCAGCAATTAAAGGGTTCACTCCGACCTCAGCTTGGGGGCCGGGAGTGGGGAGGTCAGTATCCCTCCTCATGCACACATCATTTCCTACATCGCCCCTAGCTACCATGGAGGAGCCTGCTCCAGAGCCGGCCCCAGTTAGATACCCTTCATCTAAGCCCCTAACTCACAAGGAGGACCAGTGGGCGGGGGTAAACTGGTGGCACAGCCAGGGGGAGCCCAGGCCAGCGCTGCGTGCTCCGCCCCATGCTCACCGTGCGGAAGTCCTCCCTCAGCTCTAACCCAAGTCTTTACGGCTCCCAGACACCCACTGCCTCTTCTCCTGGCATTCCTGCAGAGGAGGACGGTGCCCTGCTCGGCGGGTCCTCTTTCTGCTAATTGGGTTTTAATGGTCCTGGCAGAGGGGGCAGGGGCTCCTCGGCCTCCATGTTTGGTCCCCATCGAGGCTCAATGAGCATCACCTGCGGCCCGTGACCCCCACGTGCTCAGGCTCCAAAGAGCCCCTCACCTTCCCGCCCTGGCCAGTCCCGGGGGCCAGCACACCGCTTGCTCCAGGCTCTGAAAGTCAGAGAAGCACGGGTTGTGCAGGCTCAGGAGCGCAGAGCAGGCAGAGGCAGAGATCTGTCAGGAGAGGGCCAGCAGGCCGACAACGTCTGAGAAATGCTAGGGACGCACCCCAGACCCCCAGGGACTCCCCGGTCCGCGTTGTGTGTAGAGCCGCTCTTTCTAGAAAGCTGGCTCCTAAGCAGGAAGCTAATGTGCTGATTTATTTACCCAATTATAGTAAAACAAACAAGCTGGGAAGTCAGGCTGGTCTGTGCTCTTGTTTGAAACGCAACCACACCTCCCAGTCCTTGGGGACTGGGCCGCGGGGAGACAGGCAAGGAGCCGAGTGGGAACCCTGGAAGAAACAGGTGGAGGTGTGGGCACTCATTAAGGCCCCACCGGCCGCAGTCTCTTCCCTGACAGACTCATCTTGGCGCCCAATGCGCATGCTCCTGAGTGGCCCCGAGCAGTCCAGCCCCACACCTTTGCTTGTGCAGAGCCCTCCACCCAGGCGGCCTTCTTTCTATAGCACCGTGGACACTGGCTTCCTCCTTCACCCATTTCAAATGCCGCTTCCTCTGCATTCCATGTCCTCCAGGCAAACAACCCTCTGGCCCCCAAGGCACTCTCCCGCCCACCAGATTTGGCTCCTTGGGTATTTGGGCGTGCCTGTCCCTCCTCTACAATATGAGCTTCCTGAGGAGAGACCATTAGCTATTCACCTTGTAGTGTCCTTGGTGCCTTGCACCTTGAGTGAGTGGTAAAGATGTGTGGAAGTGAATGTGGACCAAGACCCAGGTGTTAGGAGAGGGAGAGACTGATAACAGGGCCACAGAGACATCAGTGCAGGGGACAGAGCCCCTGGGGCCCGGACCCTTTGGCAGGAGGCAGCTGGCTTGCATCTGGCTTGGACAAGCCCACCCGTTGGTGTCCACGGCCTATGGCACTGACTTCCAGTCCTCTTGGAGGGAGTGGGGGCTGGACAGGACACTGATGGAAGCAGGGAGCCCCAGCCAGGCCAGAGTAAAAGAGGGGAGCCCAGGAGCTAGGCGGGGAGCTAGATACTGAGAGACTGGGACCTCAGGCATGGACTAAAGGATGTGGCTTAAAGGCACATGACTGAATAGTGGTGACTAAAAGCTGCCTCCCACCCATAGCCCCTTGGGCCTGTGGGCAGAGCCAAGGAGTTTGGCCCTGACTGTTGCTCAGAAGACCAGGGAAACCAGAGCTGGCACTCCTGCATGTTATGTCATGTCATGTCATGTCATGTCATGTCATGTCATGTCATGTATACAGCTCCAGTTGCTCCACTAGATAGACTTTTCTCCCTTGCTGGCTTGAGGAAAAATGTTGCCATATGTGAGAAGGCCTATGGAGGAGGCACATGGAAAGGAACTGTGGGTGGCTTCTGGGAGATGAGAGCAGCTCCCAAATGATAGGCAACAGGAAAATAGGGCCTCAATTTTATGGCTGCAAAGAGAGGAATTCTGTAACAATGGGAGGGAGCTTGGAAGCACACCTTCTCCAGTTGAGCCCCTGATGGGACTGCAGCCCATTGATATCTTGGTTTCAGCCTTATGAGATATCAAGTAGAGGACCCAGCTAAATCATACCTGAACTGCTGACCCACAGAAACTATGAGATAATAAATTTGTGTTGATGTAAGTCAATAAATTTGTGGTAATTTGTTATGCATTGATAGGAAAGAGAATAAGGTAAGAGAGCAAGCTATACAGACATTTAGGGGAAGACAATTCCAGGCAGAAGGCACAGCCAGTGCAAAGGCCCTGGGGCAGGAAAGGAATCCCACAGAGGTCAGAATGGCAAGGGACAACTATAGAAGATGTGAATTTTAAAAATACAATCTACAAAACAACTGAGATAAGTATATGATTTCAGAGCAATTCAGATGTCCCTTGAACCATAGTTAGGGTGGTAAAAAGGTGTACGCTCACTGTCCCCAAGTTTCACTCTTAGTCAAATGTTAGCAAGTCATATAATTTCAAACCTAGCTTTGTACCTAGATAAACTGATACTCTTATTTGGAAACACTCTGGAACATTCTCAAAGCTTTAACTATTGTTCCAAAGTAGCTTCTGAAGGTTCTGAGTGAAGAGGGGCCTGATCTGACTCGTGTTCTGGAGTCCACACTGGCTGCTGAGTGAAGAGCAGGGTGGGGAGGTGGACTCAGGGGCCAGGTGGGAGGGGGCTGCACTGGTCTTGGTAAAGAATGAGACTCTGCTGCTGTTCCCTCCCAGCCTGGCTGTTTTCTGGTGTGGCCTGCAAAGGCTGGGGAATGACACCGCCTGGTCCTCTTCCTAGGGCAACAGAAACTCTAGGCCCAGCTTCACACCGAAACCAGGCTGTAAGCCCTTAGGATTGCATAAGCACCTACTGTGTGCAAATTCTGTGCCGCAATTTCACATTTTAGCTTTTCTGCCTGGGTTAGGAAGACCCCTGTTTGGGCCTGGGAGAGAGACTGTGCCTTCTTTGGAAACCCTTCTTAATTCCACCAAATTTGGAGTATTCCTCAGTCTTTGGAGTATTCCACACTGGAGAGTTCTCCATTAAATTTGCATCAGTCAGATTAAAGTTCACAGAAAACTATCACATGATCTCACTCATATATGGGATATAATGAGCAACATAATTTGATAAACCAGAGACAAATGGCAGGGGAAGGGGAAGGGGTTAGAGAGCAACCAAAGGACTTGTAGGCATGCATATTAGCATAGCCAATGGACACAGACACTGGGGTGGGGGTGGGGGATTGCCCGGGATGGGAATGGCTGGGGAGGGAGGTCAAAAGGGGGTAAAAGGAGACACATGTAAAATTTTAGAAAAAACAAAGTTCACAGAAAAGCCCAGCTGGTGTTGCTCAGTGGTTGAGAATCAACCTATAAACCAAAGGTCAGAGTTCGATTCCCAGTCAGGGCACATGCCTAGGTTGTGGACTCAATTCCCAGTAGGAGGCAATTGATCAATGATTCTCTCTCATCATTAAGTTTCTCTCTCTCTCTCTCTCTCTCTCTCTCTCTCTCTCTCTCTCTCTGAAATCAATTTTTAAAAATTCACAGAGAAAAGGGAAACAAGGAATAAAACAAATATTTTGTAAGAGTTCACTACTTGCCAGGTACTGTGCAGGGAGCACGTATTTCCTAAGTGAAGCGTGGGATCTGTGTGACTGTCTTCATTTTTCCCCTGAGGAAACAAGCTCAGAAAAGTCAAGCAACAGGCCCAAGAGTGCACAGAATCTCAACCCTGCAGTTGAGACTTGAACCACATACGTCCGACTCCACAGAGTCCATGTTCAGAACCACCACCATGCCAGCCAACCGGCACTGTGATGAAGTAACACTGTGAGAGAATAAGACCATAAAACAGGCCAAACCCCACCAATAACCACTGTTGTCAAGCAACACTGAGCAAGCAACCATATCCCAGGACAATGAATGAATTAGGTAGGACCATGTCTCGAGAATATATAGGTTTGTGAAACGACATATGTTTCCTTAAGTGCTATTACTCCTCCGTCTTACAGACAGGGTGCAGATTCCTCCCTCGGCCTGGGAGCTCTGTGAGTCACAGCCTGAAGCTCCCACACAACCCAGGAGCATCTGGAGGTACCAGGTCTCCTACGAAGGCCCCTTCCCCTGGACCACTCATCAGCCTGCCTTTTAGGCCACCCACAAGCCTCTACTCACTGGGCCCTTGTGTCCCTACAGAGCCCGCAGGTTTTAGAAACCGATGTGGGCAAGAAGAAGAGCAAAAACTGGGCCAAGGGTGAGGCCGGAGGGGGCAGATGTGCCCACCATCAGAGCACACATCAACACCCCACCCTGCTACCCAACATTTTGGGGCAATTACTGGAAATAGGATTAAAAAATGAAACATTGCAGTATACCAAAGAGTGAGGGAATCAATATAAATAATGAGTCTATTTGTTCTGTGATGGGGGGTGAGAAGGAGGGGAGTTGAGTTTCTCACCAAGATTGAAAAGAGGAAAATGGCCAGTGCCCTCTCCTGGCAGCCTGGATGCATCCCCCCCCCCCCATTTCGGTTACCCTGGGCTGAGTATGGGGCCACCACCTCGGGGTCCACACTGGGGCCCGGGGTTTGGTTAATTCATTTCCAAGTGTTTGGGCCCAGGAGCCTCAGGCTGGCTCCCTGAGAGCTGCGCCTGGGCCGGTGGGGTGGTGGAGCCGCCCCTGGTTCTGCTCAGCAGCCATTTCCAGGGCGGGGCGGAGGACGCTGCCAAGTGCGGCTTAATGGCCTCCCGCTGCTCTTTGCATTATTGATTGTAATACCTGCTCAGAAGCTTGAAAATGAGATTTTTTTCCCTTCTATTGATTTTCCTGTCTCTGTCATTTGGCAAACAGCAAGATCTCCCCCGACTTTTCGCTGCTGAGGGTACCTGAGGAGGGCACGGCGAGGTGGGGGCATTTGGGGTTCCCCTCGTCTTCTAAGGGACACCCACATGTCCTGCTGCAGAGGGGCTGGGCCCAGGGGCCAGGAACATACCTCAGGGGTTGGGGTGAGCATTTTACAAAGAGACACCCCAAGTTAACAGGACGCAGGGGGTGGAAAGACCATTTTGTCCATCTCCCATTCCAGACGGTTCTGAACAGGGAGCCACAAGGGCCGCAGAGCCACAAGGACCGTGGGCGGGGTCTGGCTCTGCCTGAGAAAGCCCCAAGCCCGAGAGAGAAAGCGCCCAACGGAGGGAGCCTGCGAAGCAGGGTTCCTGGCAGCTCAGGAACAAGATCACGGGAGGCTTACAGAGGACACGTCCCCGAGAACAGACACGGGAGGAGAAAGGAGGCAGCGAGATTCCAGGGATGCGGGGCCCGGAGGAGTGGATGTTAGGGTCCCGACACACACATGGGAACCTGCGGGCCCATCTCCCTAGTCACCGACGCTCCCTCCCTCCTCCAGGCTTCCTCCTCACCCACGGAGACGCTGGAATTCATCGGTGACGTTTCTGCAGTATTGCTGGAGGGCCAGAGGAATCTACAGGAGTTTACTTTTAAAAATATATATATTTTATTGATATTTATAGAGAGGAAGAGAGAGGGATAGAGAGTTAGAAACATTGATGATGAGAGAGAAACATCGACCAGCTGCCTCTTGCACACCCCCTACCGGGGATGTGCCCGCAGCCAACGTACATGCCCTTGACCGGAATCGAACCTGGACCTTTCAGTCCTCAGACCAATGCTCTACCACTGAGCCAAACCGGTTTCGGGAGGAGTTTACATTTTTGATGTGACTATCTTAATGGTAATTATAAACACACACACACACACACACACACACACACACACACACACCAGCATGTGGTGCGAAGCCGGCTGACCACATGGCACCTGAGCACCGAGCTGCCCTCCGTGGCCTCCAGGCCTCTCTCTGTCTGGGGAGGGGCCCCACGCTGCTACTCTCTCCTGGTCGGCTCCCAAGTGCGGACGGTTGGCCCCTGTGTGCCCCGGTCCAAGACAAGCCAGCAGGGTCCTCACACCAAGCTCCAATTACAGAAACGGCCCAGACCTCCAGGCTCCCATAGGCGAGGCCCTGCCAGCTCCTTGCCAGGCCCCCAGTGGGGCTGGGATGTCTCCTCTGGATGCCACCACAGGGCCGAGCCCTGCCTCTTACAGACACTGCTCTGCGTCAACCCACCCCGCCCTGAGCTGAAGCTCAGAGTTATCCCACGTCCCAGGACAAGTCAAACCCCACAGGAACAAGCCAGTGCGCCACCATGTCCCGGGGGAAGGGAGGGGCGCGGCTGAGGTCAGATCAGGAGGCAGTGGAGGCCCCAGGAAGGAAGGTGCCATCTACTTGCCACCCTGCCACTGACTCCAGTTCTCATCTCTGCACGAGGGTGGGGCCAGACTGCCCACCACCAGCTAGGGGACCTGGGTACCTCCCTGCGGTTCAGTTTTCCTCTTCTGTAAAATGGATATAATGTCCATCCCTAATTCACAGACTTGATGTGAGGACTCAATGAGTAACACAGACGGGGGGCTGGGAATAATGTTAGCACGCAGGAAGTGTGTAAGGAATAGAAGCTACTCTTATACAGCGGGGAAGGCGGGCCGGGTGGGTCCATAAAGCTGCACCCAGGTCTCGAGTTTGACTAAGTCTCAGAGACAGCCAGCCCTGTACATGGCCGCCGCAGCTGCTGTCACTCCTAGGACCACCACCAGCAACAGCGGTGCTTAGCTCAGTAAAACACGCCACATCCACTGTCACATGTCGCCACACCAGGGCCTCCGAACAGCCCTGGGAGACAAACATTCATAGTTCCATTTTACAGACGGAGAAACTGCGGTCCAGAGCAGCGGCGGGGCGTGCTGGAGGCCTGGCGGCTGCCAGCATCCGGCTCTCCCCCACACTCTTTCCCCACCTCCTCCACGGTGGCATCTCACCAGTGGCAAGTGGGAGCATTTGCCTCTGGCCAACAAGGCCAGTCGCACCTGAGCCCGAGGGGCCCCTTTCCCGCTCACTGAGGCCCCTGCGGCCACCACAGGAAGGGCTGCCCTATCAAACTGCCTTTTATGGCTCCCATCACCGCATAACAAATACCTTTCCAGCAGCAGTGGCTGGGAGCAGATTAATGTCTCCGTGGCCTTAACACTTCTCCGGCCTCCTTTGCCTGTCAGGTCATTACCGGCTGGTTTATAGTCATGAGGCCCTCGTCCAGTCCGCTAAGCGGTTTGCAGGAAAAAGGGAGCACAGGGCCCATGCATGCCAGGCTGTTGTCTTCCAGGTCTGTGCTTGCCGGGCCTGACCTCCTCCCATTGTTCGGGGTCAGTGGAGGGCATGCATGGTTAGAAGCATGGACTCTAGAGTAAAAAACGCCAGCGCTACCACTTACCAGCTCTGTGGCCTCGGGCAAGAGGCTTTTACTTCATTGAGCCTCAGTTTCTTCATCTGTAAAATGGGAGTAGGTGTTTTTTGAGGATCAAGAGTTTATGTAGCCGAAACCGGTTTGGCTCAGTGGATAGAGCGTCGGCCTGTGGAGTGAAGGGTCCCGGGTTCGATTCCAGTCAAGGGCATGTACCTTGGTTGCGGACATATCCCCAGTAGGGGGCGTGCAAGAGGCAGCTGATTCTCTCATGGATGTTTCTAACTCTCTATCCCTCTCTCTAAAATATCAATAAAATAATTTAAAAAAAAAAGAGTTTATGTAAAGGACTCACCTAGTTTGCACTCAGCCAATATGAACTTTTGTTATCATTATCCTTATCTCTGTGGGCAGGGTCTCTGGCTGCTCACTGCCTGGCACACAACATGCACCTGATAAATGCATATCCTTGATGAGCAAATAAAGGATGGAATTTTAGACCGGGAAGGGCCTGGCAGATTTTTAGGTCGTACGGCTTCTCTACCATGGCACTGTCACCACTTGTGGTTCGATGATTTTGTTGGGGGGGGGGGGGGGAAGGGGGAGGCTGTCCTGCACATTGTAGGATGTTTACTGGTATCTATCTGGCTTCTACCTGCCAGATAGATACCAGTAGCGCCCTCCCCAACTGTGACAACCAAAAATGTCTCCAGATATTGTGAAGTGTTCCCCTGAAGGGCAACCCATCCCTCCCCATTGAGAACCACTGGTCTAGTGAAATCTAATGCCTTTATTTAAAAAACTAGAGGACCAGTGCAAGAAATTCATGCATGGGAAGGGTCCCTAGGTCTCGGCCGATGATGGGCACGGTGATCAGGGGACCTCCACTGGCACCTGCCTTGGCTAGCCTGGTGCCACCTGCTCGCCAGCCCCCCCTCCCCCCACCACCACCAGTTAGGGCCTGCGGGCTGGGGGCAGTTCCTGCATTAAGCATCTGCCCCCTGGTGGTCAGTGCACATCATAGTGACCGGTCATTCTGCCATTTGGTTGATTTGCACATTAGGCTTTTATTAAATAGGATGAGGAATTTGAGACCCAGAGAGAGAAAGTAACTTCCGGAAGTCGCACAGAATGTTAGCGCTGGGCTTCTTGCCTCAGTCATCCTGTAATGGGGGTGATGGTCATGAGGGGGACTGGGTAGCCGGTTGTAAAGCTCTCCTGCCCTGGTGACAATGCAGGGCACAACCATCTCTGTCGTTATACTGTCTCTCACTCATGAATTCACTCACCACGCAAGGGCACCTACTCTGAAGGACCACCAGGCACTCAGCCGGCTGAGAGTCACCGGGGCGTGGCGGGTGCGTGGCTATGGAGTGCTTGAGTCCTGCCTTCCCACGGCCCTTATCCTGTCTCACTATCAGCTTCTGTGTCTATAACTTGGGAACAATAAGCACAGCACCTTAAAGATCACACGTGTACAAGTGTCCCTCACCCACGTCTAGCTGAATTCAGAAAAGAAACGTCTAGTGAGCGGTTAATCCAAAACGTTCTGTTTCTGAGTTTAGACAGCCAGGCTGGGGGCAGGCAGGGCCTGTCGGTGCTGATGATAAGGGATTTGCCATGAGGATGACATGAGTAAACCAGCACTTACAATCATGCTGTCAAAGCGCTCTACATGTAATACCTTATTCAAACCCCACAACAACCCCCCAAAGTAGCAACCATGTTATAAGAAGAAAGCAAGGCACAGAGAGGTCATCTAACTTGTCCAAGTCCCCACAGTGGGGACAGTGGTGAGGCCAGTGTGTGCCCATAGCCTGGGACCTTAGCCGCCACAGGGCCAGCGTCGGACCCAGCCCTGCTACTGCTGCCACTGCTGTTACAATATTATCCCTGGCGGTGAAAAGGTTTGGTGAACCTCTCTAAGGTGCTTAATGCTTTTCATTGGGTTAAGACACTGGGGCAAAAATCCCGATGCCCTAACAGAGAAATAGGTATGATGTTTTGTAAAGGGCCAGGCAGTAAATAGTTTTTGCGTTGTGAGCAAGACAGTTTCTGTCATAACTACTCAGCAGGCCTGCCTGTGTGGTTTGTGCTCTCTCCCAGAGACCCCGGGCCGTAGGGGAGACCTGCCATTTCCCGTGATCTGGGCATCTGGGGCTCCTGGTTCCCAGTCAGGCTGTGAGCTGGGGCCACGAGACATGCAATGCAGAAACGAGGGGGGACACCCCAGTAATTTTCTTTGGCAGCAGCAACAGCAAGGAAACGTCAACCCACATCATTCATCCTGTGCCCAATTATTAAAAGAAAGCTGATTCCAAACCCGAGCTCCTCCCTGCCCTGGCTCACTCAGTAATAGGACACACGCGTCCACTCAGGACTTGCACCCGAGGGGATAAATGAGCTCTATCCGGGCCCAGCGCAGCTCACAGAGCCCATGTCCTGCCACGTGACTCCCTGTAGGCTTCTTCCCTCCAGGAGCCCTGCCCTGCTCATCCCCGCTGGAAGGGACCGGTGTCTTCCTTGAGCTTTCACCACAAGGCTGCGGCCTCACCCTGCCCTCTGCCCTAGCGCTCCTGCGGTAGTTGGGGGATCACAGCCACTAGAGTCCAGCCGTGGGCAAACTACGGCCCGAGAGCCGGATCCGGCCCGTTCAGCTGTTCTATCTGGCCCGCATAGCCGAAAGAGCGGAGGGTTCTCTTGCTCTCCCCTCCGCTCCTTCACCAGCAGCCCAAGATGAGACTCCCAGCATGGTCAGGTTGCTTTTGTTCCAGCCCTCCAGTCCAGTTTAAGAACCCATTGTGGCCCTCGAGTCAAAAAGTTTGCCCACACCTGCACTAGACTATCAGACTGAAGGTGAGGTGTGGGCATGACCTTGCCTATCCATCTATAAGTCCTTAACAGAGCCTGGCAATCATCCTCCGTGCTTAAAGCAACTTCTGTTCTACTAAGTCAAAAATGGACCATGTACTAATAAGGTCTACCAGCACACCAACCTTCTGGCCTTTCCTTTTTCTTATCATTCGGGTCTTGGCTCAAATGTCCCCTCCCCAGGTAGGCCTTTGCTGGCCACCCTGCCTCACCCAGCACTCTGTTTTAGTGTCTTCATACCAAACTCTGAAATTACCGTGTCTTTTCCTGGGCTTGCTAGTTGTCTCCCTCACTAGAAGGTAAACTCCATGAAGGCAGCACTCTGTCTTGCTCGCTGCGTCTCCCCAGCACCTGGGACAGGCACGCACAGTAGGTCTCCCGCACACATGGATGAGCGACGTGAATCGGACTCACAGCTGAGTGGGTGAATGAAGGGTGGATGGAGTCCGCTTTCCCTGAGCCTTCTCCCTGATGGGGAACCACGGGAAGGGGCTGACCTCTGAGCTCCTCCCTGGCCGCCTCTCCAAGCCACACAGACTTAGACAACTGTGTCCTGGGGCCCCCCAGGCAAGCTGTAGGCCTGGAAGGTCACCCAGCGCGCCCCAGGGGCGGGACTAGGACCTCACTTTCCTAACGTGCTGTCTCCAGCTCCCGTCTCTCCCTGGCTCTATCAGCCCTTTGATTTAAGGTGGTAACTCTTCCAGGGAACAGCAGCACCTTAATAAGAACTCGGTTAGGCTGATGGATGACACAAAGCTGGCACCAGCCTCAAGGTCAGAGGGAGTTATTTTAAACGATTCAGATTTACTAGAAGGGGGGCAAGACAGGAGGATTGAGGGGCTTGCCTCCTGGAAAGACATGTGGCCATGTCCCGGAGCAATCTTAGACAGACAGTCCACCCACACCTCTGCCCCGCACCCGGAGAGGGACAGCGAGGACTCCAGCGTGAGGGATTTATTGGGAGCTGGACACATAAATGTGAGGTCTGGGATTTGAGCAAATCTGTGTCCCCTCATCCCTGTTGGGGCCCTCATCCCAGGAGGGGCTGTGGACAGGCTGCCCCTGAGAGGCCGGGGCTTTCTGTGGTCGGCAGGCTGTCTCTAATCAGCCTCTGGGGACCCAGCCCTCCTAAGGCCCGTGATGAATTAGACCCACTCTCCACTCCTCTTTCTGCTGCGGGGCCCCACCATCAAGGGCGCCTTTCCCCCTCTTAGCTGCAGCGCCCCGGGTCAGAGGCCTGGGCTGCCTTGTCACTTCTTTCCCATGCAGACCTGGATCTTTCTGGAGCTCCAGGTTCCCCGCCTTTTCAGAGTCTCTAACTAATCAATCCCTGTCATCCTTCAAGGCCCACTTCAGTCCTCACCGCCTCCAGGGAGACCTCCCAGATTCCCCAGGGGGACACAGGCTCTGAACTCTGGGCCCCTCGCTGTGGCACGCACGAGTATCTGCAGAGAAGAGGGTGCAGCCTTTAGTTAGCTAAAGCGGAGATCCAAATGCCCGCCTGTAAGATCCCCCCCACCTTCCTCCTCGTTCATACCTCACACCTGGCATTGTCTGTCAGACCCGCAGCAGGTGCTCAATAAACATTTGCTGAACCAAAGTGAATGGTGTGAACACCTAAGTTTTGTCACACTTCACATTTTTTTTCTTTCTTCACAATAGCTTAGGTGCTGGTCAGGTGGAGAAAGAACAGGAAAAGGCCTTTTTTTTGTATATGGAGTATTTCAAGCATATTGCAAAGTTTAGGGAAAATCAAAACATAGTATATTCATCAAACAAGTCTTAATATTCCCCATAGATGTTTTTGCTTTAGAATAAGACATCACACTGCTGAACCTCCTTGTGTGTCCTTCCCTATGACTTCCTCCTCCCCGTGAGTACCTAATCCTGAATTTAGTGTTTATCATTTCCATGTCTGTTTTTTCTTAAATTTTTTTTACTACATCCAAATGCACCCATAAATAACATACTATTTTGCATGCTTTTTTTTTTTAATAAATCTTTATTGCTCAGATTATTACAATTGTTTCTCCTTTTTCTCCCCCATAGCTCCCTTCCACCTGATTCCCACCCCACCCTCTGCCCTTACCCCCTCCCCCCACTATTGTCCTCATCCATAGGTTATACAATTTTAATCCAGTCTCTTTCTGCATCCCACACCCCTTCACCCTGATAATTATCTATCCACTCCCTTTCTTTGCCCCTAATTCTATTATATTCACCAGTTTATTCTATTCCTGAGATTTTTAATTCACTTGACCTTCTTCCTCTTCTTAAGTAATACCTTTCAGCATTTCATATAATACTGGTTTGGTGGTGATGAACTCCTTTAGCTTTTTCTTATCTGTGAAGCTCTTTATCTGCCCTTCAATTCTGAATGATAACTTTGCTGGATACAGTAATCTTGGTTGTAGGTTCTCCCTATTCATCACTTTGAATATTTCTTGCCACTCCCTTCTGGCCTGCATGGTTTCTGTTGAGAAATCAGCTGATAGTCGTATGGGTGCTCCCTTATAGGTAACCAACTGCTTTTCTCTTGCTGCTTGTAAGATCCTCTTTTTGTCTTTTACCCTTGGCATATTGATGATGATGTGTCGAGAAGAATTTTTCTTTGGATTCCTCTTGTTTGGGGTTCTGTAGGCTTCCTGTACTTGTAAGTCTATTTCTTTCACCAGGTGAGGGAAGTTTTCTGATATTATTTCTTCAAATATGTTTTCAGTATTTTGCACTCCCTCTTCTTCTGGCACCCCCATAATTCTGATGTTGGTGCGCTTGCAGTTGTCCCAGAGGCTCCTTACACTATCTTCAACTTTCTGGATCCTCTTTTCTTCTTCCTTCTCCAGTGGAGTGTCTTTTGGCTCTTTGACCTGATTCTTGTGTTCTTCCATTCTGCTGTTGGATCTCTGCATAATATTTTCCAATTTAGTCAGTTTATCTATACTTTTTAGTTGGGTCTCATGAAGTTTATCGAGCTTTTCTAGGATATTGTTGCATAACCTTAGAACAGTAGTTCTGAATTCTATATCCTCCATCTCTTTTGTTTGAGATCTATTTCCTTGTCTCGGCATTATCACTATTTTTCAGAGTTGGTAGGATGGCTTTGTGTGTTTGGTGTCCTATATAGCACAGTGGGTCAGCCTCCTCAGTTACCTGAGGTAGACACTCTTGGTGATCCCCTTTGTGGACTGCGTGCACAGCTTTGTTGTAGCTAAGTCTCTATTGTTGTGAATTGACCTTCAGGCCAATTGGATGTGGGTATCAGCTGTGTCTACTCTGGGATAACTTCTGTATTGGAGACAGTCTTATAGGATCAGACTTGAAAAACTGCAGAAACCTCTGCTCAGCTTGGATGGGACGGAGTCTCAGGGCTGAACTGACAATCTTGGCTTCTGCCCTGCCCTTGTGCACTCGCCTGAGTTTCCGCCTGACTGTCCCAGTTTCCCCAAGCAAGAGCGTGGGTGCCGCAGGGGCTCACCCGGACTTGGGCTGGTCTCTGTAGTCTGGAGCTTCTGACTCCTTCCGCTACAGAGAGGCCGCCATCTTGTACATAGAGGCAGCGGCAGCCTCTGTGGTCAGACCTGGAGCTTCTGACTCCTTCTGCTACAGAGAGGCCGCCACCTTGTACAGAGAGGCAGCGGCAGCCTCCGCAGTCAGACCTGGAGCTTCTGCCTCCTTCCGCTACGGAGAGGCCGCCACCTGAGAGGCGGCGGCAGCCTCCGCGGTCAGACCTGGAGCTTCTGGCTCCTTCCGCTCCGGAGGGGCGGCGGTCAGACCTCAGCGCGTACTTGCTCGCACGCGAGGCTGTAGACCCTGCAGACTGCGACTGCGGCTCCTGGTCCCCGGTCTCTGGGTCTCTGGGTGCCTTTCTCTGCAGTCCAGACTCCACCCGTATGAGCCTGGGACCACGGAATTTCAGCCGGGGCTGGGGTTCAGTACAGTCCGAAAGGGTTCCGTGCAATCGGGGATTCCTCCCCTCCCGCCAGGCAGGTATTCGGCGGTCGCGTGCGCGAGTGTCTCCTACCTCAGTGCTTTTCGGCTCCCAGTCCGATCCGTGAGCCTCTCTCTTTCTTTCTAGTTGTAGCTATTCTACTCCGCCAGCTTTCCTGAGGTTTTGGTGAAGTCCTTTTTGATTTTAGTTGTTTTTTTAATTAAATTGTTGATGAGGCGGCAGCTTAGGAGACTGCCTAGGCCGCCATCTTGGATGTTCTGTCTCCTATTTTGCATGCTTTTAAACTTTATATACATGATACTGTATGGTGGGCATGTAGCCCTCTGCAACTTGCCTTTTTCACTCAATATTATATCTTTGAGATTCATCCAAGTAGACAGGCATGATGCTAGTTCATTCTTTTAAACTGCAGTGGAGATACCGCTGTTTGAGGATATTATCATTTCTCCACTGCCTCTTGAGGGCCTCTAGGCTGCTGGCAGCTTTTCACCGTTACAACTATGAGACATTGTTTGCACACATGAAGGTCTTGGGAGCCAAGTTTCTCAGATTTTAGGTTGTTAACCCAGAAGAGAATCATGAAATCAATATAAAGGGTCACAACTGTCACTTTTAAAAAACTCGATAGAAGAGAGTTAAAAGCATCAGTGTGTAAATAAGTATGGGCTAGAACACAATATAAAACACATTTCTTAATCTCAGTTGTGGTAGAAAAAAAATCTATTTGGGACACATTTTATGGGGTTGGTATTATCCCTAGGTTTATTTAAAATTACCAAATGGCTCCCTAAAATGGTACTGCCAATTCGAACTCTTTCCCGTGGCATATGAGAGTGTCCATTTGCCCGCATCCTTACTAACACTTGGCATTACCAGACATCAGTTTTTCCCAACTTGATGGATCAGATTGGCAGGATCTCTTAGCTTTAATTTGCATTTCCTTGATTCCCAGTGAGGTGAGCAGCTTTTCATGTGCTTCTTGCCCCAAGATATCCTTTCCCTATGATGTGCACGTTTATATTCTTTGCCGGTGTTTGATTTGGGTCGACCTTATTGATTTGTAAGATATATATATATATATATATATATATATATATATATATATATATATATATAATGTGTGCTGCAATAATCTTCTCCCAGTCTGTGGTTTCCCTTTTCACATTGCTTGGCTAGCTCTGACATCCTGATGCACAATGAGGCAACGGGGATCATGTCAGAGGCTGACCCTGAGCCAGGAAGTAGGCCCCTAGTCCATGTTTGGTGAGCATCATGTAACGCACTCGGTAACTCTGTCAGATTTGTCCAGCACAGAGCAAGGGCTCTTTGGAGACTTACTAAATCGAGTCATGGTTTTGCTGCACCATAAGAAAAGCCTCAGTGCCCAAGCAGAGAAATCGTGAGGAGGATATCGTCATTGCTAAAAGAGCACTGGCTCTATGGAAGGCTTTCTCACAGGGTGCCTATACATATGGGTTGATTTAACTCAGAATTCAACTTATGCCCAGTGTTCCAGGTAACAAACGTGGGTTGTTCACAGGCGAACCGGGTCTCTTGACATTCCTGTGAGCTCACAGTGACTCCTCATACTTTACAGACAGGCCAAGAAAAAGTAAATGTCTCATCCAGGTCATACTAAAGGCAGAGGCCAGGGAAGAACTGTATCCCACACCCCCTGATCTCCATCTGATAAAAACCCGAGCATTGGTTGTTTTAAAGACAACAGACCCCTCAACTCTTAAATGTAGGTGAATTTGGGGAGCCATCTTAGGAAGAAGCCCATTACTGGCTCAGAGCCAGGGATAAGTCCAAATATTTACATGTGTGTCCCTAGAATACATGGCAAAGAAGAAGGACAAAAACCATATCGGGAAGGACCTCTGAAGAAGACCCGGTCTCAAAGGTCTTGCATGACTCCAAGGTCCGCTTGCCTAGGCCTGGAGCTCTAGGGGCAGGAGCAAGGTCTTACCCATCTCCCCCTGCCCGGAACTCAGTGTGCTAGCACATGGAAGGGGCTCAGGAAGTGTCTACTGAATGAATGGATGTAAAAACAGATGGATAAACGGATGAACAAGTGGATGTGTGCAAAGATGGATAGACGATGGAGGAAGAGATGAATGGACAGATGGACAAACTCATACATGGTTAGACAGATGGACGCATGGATGCGGGGATGGATCCTTCACATTTGGAAGAAGCCCCAGGGAAGGACTGGTCTCCACAGAACCACTCACGTACGCAGCCAAATCTGGAAATCCTGTCTTGTTGCTACAGCTATTCATAAAAACATACCAAGTGGCATAACTGCAAGAAATAATTGCTTCTAATTGCGCTGACTTATTCTGGCCGTATAGTAGACATATTTTTATAACTGTATTAATTATTCAATTTGAGGCCTATTACCCAGCCTGCCAGAACGGGCTTTCCTTATTAGAGGGTGACAGATTCCCCGGTTCTGGGCTGCCTCAGCCGCTGCAGCTCGGTGGGCAGTTGCCGCCTGCCTTGGGGCCCTACCAGGGTCTGAGGCCTGGAGATGGAGAGCACAGCCCCCGAGAGGCAGGCTGGGAGGCAGAGACCCCGGGACCAATGGATCCAGCTCCTGGGGCTCTGCATGGTCTGCCTCGTCTGGCAGAAAGGTCTCAGGACACATCCAATGCAGCCTCTGTGGGTCACCCTCTTTCCCCGATCCATTTTTCATCAACTCTTAATCATAGTGGTCTCCCCCCGCATTCAATCTGCTTCCCACGCAGTGCCAAGATAACCTGCCATATGTTACTTGAACACCTCCAGCCAGGGACAGGGGAAGGAGAGCATGGTCCAGCTGGCCTGGAGGGACGAGGCAGGACTGGAGGTGTAAATCAGAGCCTGAACCCCGCCCCCCCCCCCCAACATCTCCCTCTTCCCCCCGCTCTGTTCCTATATCTAGGCCCAGATCTGGTCACAGGTTCCTTGGGAGAAGAAACAGGAGGTTACCCCATTAGAAACAACGCAGACACAGATGATGCAAAATGAGCCTTCGGGGCTCCCCAAGGCCCATGGGATAAAGCCAAGCCCCTCGGGCTGTTGCTGTAAGAGCACCACACCACCTGGCCTGGCCTATGAGTGCAGCCGCTCCCACTCCTCCTCAGCACCACGCTCTGCTTCGGCCACCCGGGGCCTGCTCCCCCCTGAGTACCTTTGTGTATGTGAGCCAAGCATGCCCCCTCTTCCCACACCTGCCCGTTGAAGCTTCAAGTCTCATCCTTCTTTGAGCTCTGGCTCCCCTGCCTTCTTAGCACCTTTCCCCCTTTACTAGCCAGATGCAACCCCTGCCTTCCTCAGAAGGACCCACCTGACACCTGGCCTCACATCGCAATCCTTGTGGGCACGTGTCTGGGCTGCACTGAGAGGTAAGAAGCTTTGGAAGATCAAGGGACGTGGCTTCAAATTCTCCCCCACACCCAGCCAAGAGCCCCAGCCCTCTCCGCCATCCCAGCACCACCACTTGAGCATCATCTGAAAGAACAAAAACATGATAAAGGGGGAGAACATATCCCCTGGACCCCCACTTAGCACTGTGTTGAATGCCTGCCCACCGTGTGCCTGCCCATGCTGGGTGCCAGGTGCCAGAGACAAGACCTCCTTCCATAGAGATGGTCTCAGGGGCTGGGGGCTGAGAAGGCAGCAAATATGCGATCAAATGATCATCCCCAGGGTCGCGTGGACCAGCTGGCCATGTGTATCAGTCAAGGTCTGTGGGAATCAGGAAGCATCACAGCAGAGGTGGCATCTGAGCTGGGCTTTGAAGGCAAAAGAGCAATGGGTCAGTGGAGGGAGAAGGACTGAGAGAGGGGAAGAGGAGTGGGGTGGGATGATGGGAAGTGAAGCTGAAAACTAGGCAGGCATCAGGCCCAGAGGGGTCTTGAAGGACTGAACCAGGAGCTGGGGCGCTTCCTGGCAGGCAAAGGGGGTCCAGGAAGTGACATGAGCTAGCTTCCATCTTAACCACCTCCCTACCTCCCACCTAGGGGAGGGGCCGGAGAGGGAAGGCAGAGAGCCCTGTAAGGAAGCATTAACCAGAGCTGCAAGTGTGGTCTCCAGAGAGTTCAAATCCTGATTCTGCTTCTTCCTAGCTGTGTGCCCATGGGCCAGGTACGTAACCTCCCTGAGCCTCAGTTTTTTCCTCTGTGAGATGGGGAAATAATAATGAACGATAATGAATAGTGAAAGGGACAGCATGTATAATAAGTGCTGGGTATGAGTTAGGAGGGAAATCTAAGCCGACTTAGACTAAGCAAAGCCCAGACAGACTTCCTACCTCTCAGCCTCAAATGTCACCTCCTCCACAGCCCCATATTCGGGTTGAAATGGGCCTCAGTGGAAAGAGCACACCCTCGGGAGCAGCTGCGTGAGTGACTCACTGTCCCCGGACCCCGGCCGCCGCCTCCACTGTGAAGTGGGTGGCAATCCCCACCTCGCGGGCAGTGGGGTGGCAGGAAGATGAAATAAGATCTTCACGTGGTGCCTGGGCTGACTGGGACTGAACTGGAAGTTCTTTTAAAAAAATTGATATTTTACAGAGAGGAAGGGAGAGAGATAGAGAGCTAGAAACGTCAATGAGAGAAATATCTACCAGCTGCCTCTTGCACACCCCCTACTGGGGATGCGCCCGCAACCCAGGTACATGCCCTTGACCAGAATCGAACCCGGGACCTTTCAGTCCGCAGACTGACGCTCTACCACTGAGCCAAACCGGTTTTGGCTGAACCGAAAGTTCTTTGAGACAAGGCAGCGCTTGCAGAGCCGGACCTGCCATCAGCAGGTTCCTCCTGGCCCCAGAGGATGCCCCCCCCTTCCCTGCAGGGCTCCAGGCTGCCCTCCAGGCTGATGGGGCAGGTGGGAGAGGTTCGTGATTCCCTTCTCTAAGGAGCTGTGTTTCCCTTGGAGGCCCAGGCCACGTGCCCATGCTGGGAGAGGAGGCTGTGTGTGTGTGTGTGTGTGTGTGTGTGTGTGTGCACGCGCGCGCATGCATGGGGGTGGGGGTGGGCACAGTGTCCTTTTCATGCCCAAGTGGAGCCGGGAGAGGTGTCAGCACCAGCTGCCAGCCCCACACGATGACGCCAACTTGGCCCCTGGCCCTCTGTTCTGCTTTTGTCAGGTTCCAGGCGGGTTCTCTCACCCCCTCCCTCTTCCCAGTTCTTGGGACTCCGTGTGTGTAATCTATTTTTTAATTTTGCTCTCAGGGAGCAGATGGCCGGAGCTGAGCTGGCCGGGATGTACCTCCCATCGCTCCCCTGCAACAGTTCCCCTGAACACACAGCTCATGCACTCAGGCCACCCAATGCCCGTGGTTCTCCGGCAACAACATGTGTAACAACAACAACAACATTGACTTTCAGGCTGTGCTCAGATGGGACCCATATCTGTCCTGTGCGAGAGGCGGAGGAGGGAGGAGGGAAACCTCTGGAGGCTGCCCCAGGCCCCCTCTCCCCACAGCCTCCTTGGTTCCTTGGACCTGGGAAGGGGGCTCTCCGAAGGTCTCCCCTCCTTCCTGGTGGGCAGCATCACAGAGGATGACTCAGCCTGGGGGTGGAGATGAGGTGGGGAACCAGCTGCCTTCAGTCCTGGGTTCTGGGGTCTCCACGGGCTGCCCCGGCTCAGCCTCAGCCTCACCCCTACAGTGGTCTGGGCCCTGTGAGAGCAGGGCACCCCATATCTGTGCTCTCTCTTTTCTCATTTCTCCAGGAAGAAAGAAATTCTAGAAGGGAGGACACGACCTCTTCATGACTTCCAGGGCACAGCCGAGGCCAGGGTGTCCCAAAAGGAGGGAGCAGGGGCTGGGAGAGGCTAAGGCCAAGGGTGGACAGAGGCAGCGAGGCCGGCAGGTCCGTCCTCCAGCCATGGTTCCCCTGCAGGGCTCAGGCAGGGCTGAGTGAGGTCTCTTTTGGCCTCCATCCCCCGCTCCTCATAAGTGGTTCTCACATTTCTTAGCCCCTTCCTCTGTGCCCTGTGGGAAGAGTCAGACAGCCCCAGCCCTGACACTCAGCGCCTGTGGCACCTCAGGCACTCACTTAACCTCTCTGTGCCTCAATTTCTTTTCTTCTTTTTTTTCTTTGCTATTTTCTTTTTCTTTTTTCTTTTCTTTCTTTCTTTCTTTCTTTCTTTCTTTCTTTCTTTCTTTCTTTTTTTTTTTTTTTGCCTCAATTTCTTAATCTCAAATGAGACCATAGCACATATCTGGTTCCTTCCTTCCTCCAACATCCCCCGTGCCACCTCCACCCACCACCACCCCCACCCCCCCCCCTCGCCCCCATGATGGCTTTCCTGAGCCACCCAGCTGCCCCTCCCGTAAAAGCCCAAGCCTTCTCTCTCCCTAGACTCCTCCTCCCGCCTCTGCTCTGAACTGGTAGTTCTGGCTTCTGCTCAAATGCCTGAGGATGGGGACTATGCCCTCCTCAACCCACTGGTCCCTGGCAGGGTTGGCGTCTGAGAAGTTACTCAGTAAATGTGCATTCAATGGGACTCAAGGGACAGAGAACATGGAGCCCACTGGGTCTGTGGCCCGGCTATGAATTCCTTTCTGTTCAGAATTAGAATTCTGAGGTGACGAGCAGTCCTCTGACGCACAGACCTTGAACAAGCATCCGTGCCGCATCCACAGCTCCCCGCTGTCCCCGTCACGGAGGCTGCGCCCCCTGCGCGGTGCTGACACGGAGCCGCCGGCCCGGGGAGGCCCCCGGCACAGCAGATGCCGGCAGAAGGAGGCCCAGGCGGTTCTGTGAGGGCCGCGGGCTGGGCAGAGAGGAGCGGGGGACCAGCAAGTGTAACTGCTTCGTGGTGATTCATCTGAAGTCGCTTTAACCTTGACAGCAGGCTCAGTGTGGTGAGTAAAGAGCCCAAGAGAGCTCAGCCTCCTGGCTGGCAAGACGCCCCTCTGCACCCCCCCTCCCGGATGAAGCAACCCAGGGCTCCCCAGAAACCCCCACAGGGGGGAGGGGCGGCGAGGTGTGAGTCATAGGCTGCCCCTCCCATGACTGTCCCCCTTCCCACCCCTCTTCCAAGTCCAAGGATAAAGAGAGAGAATCACCATAGGCCGCACATGCTGTCATAGACCCCTACCTTATACCATGTGTAAATTTTAATTCAAAATGGATCAAAGGCCTAAGTGCATGAACTTAAACTATAAAACCCTTAGATAAAAACAGAGGGGAAAGCTTTATGGCATTGGATTTGGCAATAATTTCTTGGATTTGACACCAAAAACACAGGCAACAAAAAATAAATAAACTGGGATTTATCAAAATTAAAAACTATCAACCGAGTGAAAAGGCACCCCACAAAATATTTTCAATCAGATATCTGATAAGGATTAAAATCCAGAACATATAAAGAACACGTACAACTCAGCAGCAGCAACAACTATCCAATTTTTAAAAAATGGGCAGATAACTTGAATAGACATTTCTCCAAAACAGATACCCAAATGGCCAAGCAAGCACACGAACACTAATCAACAGGAAATGCAAACCAACACCGCGGTGAGATCCCACTTCACACCCATGAGGATGGCAACCACCCCAAACACAGAAAGTAGCAAGTGTTGACAAAGACATGGGGAAACCAGAACGCTGTGCATTGCTGGTAGGAATGTCAACTGGCATATACACTGTAGAGAATGGTATGGCGACTCCTTGAAAAATAAACACAGAATTCTTATGTAACCCACCAATGCACTCTGGGTATATATCTCAAAAAAAGCAGGGACCCAAAGAGACATTTGTACACCCATGTACACCCATGAGCAGCACGATTCACAATCATCAAAAGGCAGAAGAAACCCAAAGTGTCCATTGACAGATGAATGGATAAACAAAATGTGGTGTATACACATAAGAGGATTATTATTCAGCCTTACAAAGCAAGGAGGTTCTGGCTGTTACAACATAGACGAACCTTGAAGATATTATGCTAAGTGAAATAAGCTGATCACAAAGTGACACATATTGCATGATTCTTCTTAAATGTGATAACTCAAGTAGTCAAATTCATAGATTAAAAAAAAATAGAATGGTGGTTGCCTGTGGCTGGGGGGAGGGGAAATGGGAAGTGAGTGTTGAGTGGGTACGAAGTTCCAGGTGGGGAAGATGAAAAAGTGTTAGAGACTGATGGTAATAATGGTTGCACAATAGCGTAACTGTACAGAATGCCACAGAACTGCACAATTAAAAATGGTTAAGCCAAGACCGGTTTGGCTCAGTGGATAGAGCGTCGGCCTGAGGACTGGAAGGTCCCAGGTTCGATTCCGGTCAAGGGCATGTACCTTGGTTGCGGGCACATCCCCAGTAGGGGGTGTGCAGGAGGCAGCTGATAGATGATTCTCTCTCATTGATGTTTCTAACTCTCTATCCCTCTCTCTTCCTCTCTGTAAAAAAATCAATTAAAAAATGGTTAAAGTGATCAATTTTATGTTATGTATATTTTACCAGACACAAAAAAATTTCTAGCAAACACCTTAGGCCAAAAAGCATGAATCCCAGGCTAGTTTAGAAGTGTGGGCATATTTCTGAGCTGTTAAATGTTTTATTTGAATCTGCAAGGATAGCCAGCAGCCAAGCCAGCCAGGGGTCCCACACACTGTTCAAGATAAGGACACATTTGACTTGGCAGAAGCTACTCTTGGTGGTGTCCCAGCTGGGTTCCTGCTGCCTTCATTCCTCAGCCGGCTCTGCAGGCTGCCTCCTGCCCAGCACGGGGGGAGGGCGGCGCAGCTTCAACAGATAGTAAGACACAGTGTAGTGAGCTTTTCTGTCCTGCAGCCTGTGTGCCCACATGGATGAAACTAGTTCAGTGGGATCCAAGAATGTGAGAGATGGCAGGGAAATGGAGAAGGGAGAGGGAAGGGGTCTCTGTCATGTCTAACCCAGCCTTTCAGGGGAGGCCTGAGACCAAAACCAAAACGTTGTCCCATAGCCCAGAACCCAAACGTCAAAGCGCCATGGGAGGGGAAGCGGAGAAGCAGCACCCAAGAAATACAATAATTAAATAATACACTGAAGGCTTAAGTTTCCAAGTTGATTCTTTGGTAACATTTATAAAAGTTAACGGGGCATATTTAATTTAGGAATTGGCTCACGTCCTTCTCCTTACAGCTGAAACCTCATAAATGAAATATACTGGATCGCTGCCCAGCGCGGAAATAAAAGTTATGAATAATGTTTCGATCTCAATCATTGTCACTGCTTTAATATTCCTAATTACTTTAAAAAGCTAGATATTCAATATAGGAAAACTTTTTTTTTCCCTTTTTATCTCCACTTGTGAGATTAGTGCAATTTAATAAGAGTCACTCTGTCGTCTTTATTCAGGGCAGACTGACATTTCATCCTTTTACTCTTCATTATTATATGGGATGGAGGTTTATGACCAAGCATGCAGCCACTCCGTCTCCCCGTATGGGTCCATCTAGCATCTCAGAATTACCCACAGTAGCTGATGTGTGTCCACCTGCCGGGCACCACGGCATCACCTCCCCTCCTTTATGGAGCAGAAAGAAATTAGTTCAGGCCTTAAAGAAATGAAGCCGTGGAGTTATACGTCTGTAAGAGACCGAAAAGCCCCCACCCCCACGCCGGCACTGGATTTGTCCCCTCCCATCAGAGTCATAAATCCCTTGGCAGCCACACAGGGCAGGGCAGGGGCAGGCAGCAGATGACGGATCTCTATAACCCTCCCTGCCACTTCCAGGAATTTAACCTAAGAAGAAATTGGGGCAAGTGGGCACAGATTTATTTATGCACAAGAAGAATTACTGCGGTATTTTTACACAGGGCCCCGGTCCCTGATCCACGTGTCCAAAAGTCTCTAGGAAGTCCATAGGAAAAAAAAAATTTTTTTTTTAAGGTCGGCACCAAATTTCATTTAGAAACAAAATCTCCATGGAACTGATTTGTGGTTGTAGCCACTAGATGTGATCAGTTGCATGTCATTTCAGAAGAGTTATTATATTTCATCCCGGGGTACTGCCCCACGGAGGGTGTGTGTCATATATGATATAGTCACCATACACGTTTCTAAACTCTGAAAAAAATATAAATTGTGAGACCAACAGGTCCCAAGGATCTGGGGCAAAGGGCGGTGGGCCTCAAATGGTGAAAAATCATGAAGAACCTAAACGCCCATCAATAAGAGACTGGTTAAATACTCTTGGTAATGCAGAGAATGAAATTCTATAAGGCCATTAAAAACTGGAAGGGGGAATTCATGTTTGCTGACAAGGAAATGAATACGTGACATGAAGGTGAGTTAAAAAAGCAAGTCACAGAAGAGCACATACATTTGATCTAAATAATTCACGTTCTAGCTCTAAGTGCAAATGTGTTCAGAAATAACAGGGAGGGCAAGCACCCAGCTGCCAGGAGAGGTTATGCCTGGGTGTGTGGGTTTAACCTGTTTGTCCACACTTTTGGTGCCGTTTGAATTTTCTTTTTTTTAACATGAACAGGTACAATTTTAGAATCAGAAAACAACAAGAATGCCCAGCTTGCATTCTCAGCGGTTGAGCGCCCAACTATGAACCAGGAGGTCACGGTTTGATTCCTGGTCAGGGCACATGACTGGGTTGAGGGCTCGATCTCCAGTGTGGGATGTGCAGGAGGCAGCCAATCGATGATTCTCTCTCATCATTGATGTTCCTATCTCTCTTTCCCTCTCCCTTCCTCTCTGACATCAATAAGAATATTTTTTTTAAAGAAAACAACAAGAATGATGCTTTCCATTGAACAAAAATGAAAGCTTCCCTGCAAGGGTGTCACCTGCATAGACACGTCTATGGACAGATCCCATTGAGAAGTCTCCGGAGATACACACTGCACTGATTGGAACGCCACCCCCATGAACACAGGCCTCACAAAGACCTGGCCACACTGTGGAGTGCATGCAGGCCGACAGGCGTCACCGGCACAACAGCTAACAGCCTCAGATTGCTGGGAGTACACCCAGCCTCAATGCGTCCACGGCTGATTCCTCCATCGCCATGGCAATATCTCAGGGCCGCCACTTTCAAGCAGATCCTTCCTTCCCCTGTGAGCACCTATGTCTTCTAATCCATTTCAACCTAGGGCTGCACTAATAGAGGCTGAGCTTCTAGGAGGAAGGAGAGCATACTAATTAAGTGCTTAGGTTTAGGACCTACGTTTTTGCTTGACTGATAGTCCCAGTGTTACTGTTTGCTGGAGGTGTGCCTGCTGATGGTTGCTTAACCTCGCTGTGCTTCAACTTTCTTACCTGTAAAAGAGGGCTAATAGGAAACCCTACACCCTAGTTTTGTTGTGGAGACGAAATGAGAAGATAAAGTGCCTAGTGCAGAGTAAAAGTCAACAAACAACACCCATCTTTATTATTATTTTTCCATATAAGCCTGCACTGCTATGGCCAGACCTAGGAATAACAGATTAAAACCACGGTCGCCAACCTTTCGGGCCTCATGGACCACCGGCTGGCGACCACTGGTTAAAAAGGAATAAAGGCCACAGCCAGTGGCGAGAAACCAGATGGGTAAGGCAGTCGGAGGGGCCGTGTCCCGTGAGCAAACAAGGAGCTTGGAGAATACAAACTTGGAAGAGGGAAGTGATCACTATGGTATAATATTTGAAAGGCTGATCCATGGACGGGGACTCAGGTTTCTCCTGTGTGTGACCTCAGTGGCTATTACCAAGTGCTCTGAGATGGCTACCTTCCCACACACGGTGGCCTGGTCCACTGAGTCCTTGGAAGAAGTTCCAACATGGCAGGGATGGCCATGGCTGCCCTGGCCTCTATCACCGGTGAGAACCAACTGGTGGAAGCTCAAGACAGATTTCCACTCAAGAGAAAGGGAAACCTCCCAACAGGCAGAATGTGCTTCCACGGGAGGCAGTGAGCTCCGGGTTAACAGGGGGATCCATGCAGAAGGTGGAAAAGCTCATGGCAGGGCGTCTAAACAGTCGCTGCTCTGAAGGATGTGGAGAGTGAGACTCTATGAATTCCCTTCATTCAACGCGGCTGCCCCTCCAAACAGGATAGGAATGCGTCTCAAAGGACTTCCTATGGACTTAGGAGTACATGCCTTTGAGTTGACCCAGGGGTGGTGGCTCTTCGACCCATAAAGGTGGATTTATTGAGAACACAGCTGTGGGTACTCAGCACCAAGTCTGATGACTGATTTGAGGGTGGGGAAATTGGGGAGCCCTATTTCTAATATAAAGCAGCAAAGCTGTTTCCCTACATGTCTGACACACTCACTCCAGAGGCAACGTTTACTCTAAACTCCCTGGTCCTGTTCGTCGAGGGCTGCCTTCATTCTAGTTCCTTTCCCAGACCGGAAACCCTGAGAGGCACAGACCAGGCCAGAAAAACCCGCCAGGGCCTGCTCCCTGCCCAGCACAGATCAGCACAATGTAAGCACCAAACGCACTGGTATTGAACGGTGATTTATATGCACTCGGGGCCCCTGGGACTCAGGATGTATTTCAGCCTCCAACAGGCTGCCCTTGACATTATAATCCAGCAGCAGCAAGCAGATCTGTCCCAGCAGAGCTCACCTAATCCAACTTAGATGGTTCTTCATCAAAGATTCATTGTAAGAAAAATTACACAAAACAGAGCACGGACAAGGCGGGGAAAGCTCTCAGGTATTTCAGCCAGCATGTTTCCTGTCGTTCACAGAAAGACTGGTTGAGCACACACTCCGTTAACTCAGCATCCCTCAGGTATACCCTTCCTTGTCTGGAGGAGTCCCTGGCCCTGTCTCCTCCGTGTGGCACACCTCAAAGCGGTAAAACTGACCAGAGGAGGAGCCCTCTTCAGCCCCCCCGCAGTCACCAACACATTGGAGAGTCTTTTGAACTTGGACTCCCTGATCTGAGATAGCCACCCAGGTTACAAGAGCACACCCAGCGGTGCTTTGGTTGGTATGCTCTCATATGCCAGGCAGACAGGGAGGTTCAGGGAAAGGTCTTTGGGGAAAAAAGGACCATAATTAGATGCTTCCACCCCAGCAGAGAGAGTGAACAAGGGCAAAAGCACCACATTGGGCCACCCAACATTCCCTCTCCGTGTTTTCACCAAAATTGCAGTCACAGTGACTTCCGAAGATGGGTCAATATCGGGACTGGACCCCCAATGGATTAGCTTAGCCATGTGATCTACTCTAGTCACAATAAAAACACAGCCACTCTGCCCCATCTCAACAATATCAAGCCCCCTTTGAAAATCAAATAAGACCATGTCTTAACCCATCATTGATGGCAAGATGCACCACTGGAAAGGGGGTCAGTTGTAAGATTTAGGGGAAATCGGCCAGAGGGGAAGGATTTGCCTTCATCGGGGCTCCTGGCAGAGGACTCCCCTGAGCAGCTGCTAGGAAGACCCATCCTCTCATTGGCCAGCCCCTCCGTGGAGACAGTGTCCTGGGCCGCTGGGTGTCACCTGATCAGTCCCAGAGCATCCGCCTCACTCCCTGCTCACCAGGAAGCCTTCCCCAGAGAGGGGAAACACAGCGACCTGCCCCTGCGCCTGTCCCATTCTCCTCCCTTTGGGCAGGGGCATCCCGGTGCCCACCAGTCTCAGGAATCAGTCCCCTGAGCCTCCGTGAGCACTCACACAACTAAGCCTTTGGCCTAGCAAAGCTAAGGTCCATGCCTTGGCCACAGTGACTTCCTGGGTCTGCACCCTTGGGTGGCATCTCAATTTCACTCCAACCCTCCAAGACCATAGCCAGAGGTCTTGTTTTATCAAAAGTCAGAGTTGTACAGATGACACCACAATCCCCACACGTACACACACAACACACAATGCCCCTCCAGACCTCCACAAACCGTTACCCTCACGCCCCTCACACCCTCTCCTCCAAGCACCATCATGCACCAAACAGCAGGCAGGCCTTTTCCCCCGATGCCCGCGCTAGCCTCGGCAGCTGCAGCCCAGCATGAATAATCCAGCATGTGCTCAGCCCCGGGCTCTCCTGAGCCTGAGCCAGGGGGCCATCCCACCCGCAGAGACCCCAGACTCACCGCTGGAGCAGTCGGGTCCTCCCCAGCCAGGCTCACAGTGGCAGGTGTCGGGGGAGACACAGCGGCCGTGCACGCACTCCTCCGTACACAGGGCTACAGGGGGCGGGGAGAGAGGGAGGAAGAACAAGAACAGACGATGAAAACCAACCATCTGGTCAAGGAGCATAAACCGCTTTACAACGACTCCCCCCAGGCCCATGGAAGTGCCGAACGCACCACTGGCTTTGGAGAAACATCACGCCACCTCAGACCTCGGCCATTTAATTAACTCGGAAATGCATCCCACAAGAGTGTGCTTCATCCAAGCCTTGTTTCCTAGGATGGAACCCAAGCCTGAAGAACGGCAGCCTTGGTGGCTTTTCAAGAATATTTTCTCCAAGGCTTGCCACTCGGAGACTCTCCGCAAAGCCCAACCCCTGGATCCACACCCTTGCTCTTTCCCCATCTGCTCGGGAAATGACCTGCCGTGTCCACCATTTGCTTTTCCCCAATTGCCTTCTGCCAAGGCCCCGGAATCCATCCATCCGGCTCCTCCCGTGCTTTCCCCCACCTCGCTGCCCTCCTCCCCCAATGTCCCTATTTTGAGGCTCTCAAATGTCAGCAAATCTGCAAAGTACACAAACGCTGAGAAGAGGCAACTGCTAATTATAAGAAAGTAATTAAGAAAGACATCCATGATAATGATAATTGTAATTAGGAGGTGCCTGGCAATTTCTTATCATGCAGTCAGAGGCGGTAGCCTCCCGAGCCGGGAGGCAACAGTGGCGAAGTTTCCATCAACTGCTCTGGCGCGGAGACGGCTTATTGGCAGCGGCTTGAGGAAGGGAGAGATTACGGCTTTCTTCCTCCGACATCCACGTTTCCTCAAGGTCATCTTTGCTCCTGAGAGATCTGCCCCCGCCGTCTAACCCGTCAGTGAAGGATTACGGAAAACCCCAGGGCCACCCCCGCCAATTCTGTGAGCTTGGGGAGTCAGCAGCTACCACCCACCCTGCCCGTTTCTTAGGAGGGAGCTAGAGGAAGCACATTCCTTGGACAAGCAGCCAGAGCAGGGGTGGGCAAACTTTTTGACTCGAGGGCCACAATGGGTTCTTAAACTGGACCGGAGGGCCGGAACAAAAGCAACCTGACCATGCTGGCACTCTCATCTTGGGCTGCTGGTGAAGGAGCGGAGGGGAGAACAAGAGAACCCTCCGCTCTTTCGGCTCCACAGGCCGGATAGAACAGCCGAATGGCCAGATCCCGCCCATGGGCCGTAGTTTGCCCACGGCTGAGATAGAGCCTTCTCTTTGCCTCGCACTGGCTTGGGGAGCAGGTGGCCCCCAATCATAAAGGTTGTCTCTCCCCCCCACCCCCCTGCTTCCACATCCATTGCCTGGCTTGAGTACCCACCAAGAAGTTAGACCACAAAGCCCATTTTATGTTGGTGTGGGGTCCTCTGGCCTCTCCTAGACACACATGCTGACCCTGAGGTTGTTGCCTTAGCTTTGGCCAGGCCCCCAGGCAAGGCAGACCCGGAAGAGCCACTTCAGATGCCCCCTGGTGAGTGGTCCGCAGTCAGCTTGTCCTCTGCCGGCCTGCGATATGGTGTGTCTGGGGAGAGCCCTGGCACCCGAGTCCTTGTGGGTACAAGTAGCTTTGGGCCGAGTTCTGGTTTGTGTTGAAGACTTCCACGGCCCCTCACTTGGAGCTCCTGGACCTATCAGCTCTCCTACTTCTTGCTGGGGAAACCAGCTGGACCAGCTGTGGGCAAACTACAGCCCGCGGGCCGTATCTGGCCTGCGGAGCCAAAAGAGAGGAGGGTTCTCTTGCTCTCCCCTCCACTCCTTCACCAGCAGCCCAAGATGAGAGTGCCAGCATGGTCAGGTTGCTTTTGTTCTGGCCCTCCGGTCCAGTTTATGAACCCATTGTGGCCCTCAAGTCAAAAAGTTTGCCCACCCCTGGGCTAGACCCTGACCCCAGCGACCAGCTCCTTTTAGAACCATGTGAGCTGCTGACCCGGCTGCTAACAAGACCCCAGCTGGTCATCCCTGCTGCCCTGGCTCCCTCCAGACTTTCCAAACAAGCTCGAATCGGTATATGCTCCCAACTCTGGCCTCAGCTGCTCCCTCTTCCGTCCCTCTCTCACTCCCACCGGCTGAGGTCCCAGCATGCTCCACATCTGGGCCCCTCCGCCTCCCAGCAGACCCTTCCCATCAGGCTGTCAGATTAGCTCATGGCACCTCCACCTGCTTTCTGACCAGAAAGCAGCTCCTTGATCCCTGGGGGCTCTGTCAGGTGTAGAGAGGGCAGTGAACCTACCAAGTGTCAGAGAAAATCGTGTCCAACCCCGTCCCTTTAAAGGTGGGGAAACTGAGGCCTCAGTGCCCTGGACCTTGTGGACACATGCGGCCTCTTGGCCAGGGAGGAAGGAGCTTGGGGGTGAGGCTCCTGGAGACAGAGGCCTGTGGAGGCAGAGGGAGGCAAGAGGTGCCCAAGACCATGGGGCCTTCACATGCCACCCAGATGGGACATCCCCCCCTGCCCAGATGCCTCAGGGGCTGGGAGAGCCAGGCCAGAGGGAACAACATAGGGGTGCTGTGGTTGACCCCAGGAGGGTGAGAGCTGGAGAGAGAGGACAGAGGAGCACCTACAGGGTGGGCCTGAGCAGGGGGCTCAGAGCTGCTCAGTGGAGAGATTGGGGGTAAAGAGAGAGGGGGAAACCACCAGCACCCTATCAACCCTCACCTTTCTCTGACCCTGAATACCTGACCACTGACCCACCTCCCGCACCCCTCCCTCGCTGGAAGTGAAGGCCGTCAGGTGCTCTGAGCAGGCTCCACTCCACACTGCCTTCCCCGTGGGCCCGCCCCAGCCCAGCCCTGTACCCAGCACACTGAGGACAATGGCCCCACAAACCCCTGGCCTGACTCCATGTGGTCCCTCCGGACCTCATTATCCCTCCCCGCTCCTCCCCCTGGGCTATTTGTTTGTCAAAACCTTAATCCGTTCATATTTCATAGGTGCTGTTTGGACAGTGTTGTTTGAGGCATGAAATATTGATAGCAAATACCCAGGCTCAGATGGCCGCATTTGGCATTTGGGCCACTGCGTGTCTGTGGACGTGGCGGGGACAGACTGGGATGGGTGCCGCAGGGAGGGGTGGCTGGTGGAGAGAGCCAGGACCCTGGTGCTGGTGGCTGACTCCCATGCCAGAGCTCTGGGGTTACCCAACAGGGGCAGCCCCCCTACAGAGGGCAGGGGTTTCTATAGCAACTGCCCCTAGAGCGTTCTCTCTGACGCCGGCCCCCATCCCCACCAGCTGACCGCCTAAATGGGGCTGAGCCTGTCACCCTGACCTCCCTCTTCTCTGCTCCTGTAACTCGAGATGGGTGCCTCTGGTTGAGTCCCTCTTCCCCTTACCCACAGCCATCTGCTGCTAGTGACAGGCTGTGCGACTGAGGCCAGGCCCTCTCCTGGCCCTCCCTGCTGAGAAACTTGAACTACTGCTCTCTTAGCTTCCCCCAACCTCCTGTCCTGCCATGGTCCTACTGTCCTGCCGTGGTCCTACTTCCAACACCCCAGGTGCCACCGGCATTTTAGCGAAAAACAGCTTGGTATCGTGGTTAAGAGCACAGGCTGCGCCCAGAAAGCCAGGCTGGACTCAGCGATGCCACTGAGCAGCTCTAGACCGTGGGCCAGTTACTATCCCCTCTGCGTCAGTCCCCAGCTGTTCCATGGGGGACGGTGACAGGACCGGCCTCGGGCTGTGTGTGAGGGTGAAATGAGCTGACAGAGGAACCAGAGCAGTGCCTGGGGTATCCACAGTAAGTGCTCTATGAGTCTCGCTGTTACTATCTGTAGGGTGTCCTCCGACCTCGGGGAGGGTTCTTGCAATGGCTGAGCATCTTTTATCCTCCACACGAAGGTCATCTCCCTCTCTCTCACCTTTCACTAAGGCCCAGGGCACATGGGGCAGGCTGTAGGGACCTACTGACAGAGAACTGGTTGGGGATGGTGTGAAGGGCAGTTCCAACTCTACCCCTGGCGGAGAGGCCAGGGTAACAGATGAGCTAAGTCACAGTTACAATTATAGGGCAATAAGCAAGTGTTTAATCTCCCATGCCTCAGTTTTTTCATCTGCAAAATGGGGACAACAGTACAATCATACATCACACAACAACGTTTCGGTCAATGACAGCCTGCATGTATGACAGGGGTCCCATAAGATGACATAGGGAAGGGTTTAGCAGAAGCTTTTTCCAACTCTAACAAGCCTCTTTAAAAGTTTGAAAACAGCCCTGGCCAGTGTGGCTCAGTTGGTTTAGCATCATCCCCGTGCAACTGAAAGGTGGCCGATTCAATTCCGGGCCAGGGCACATTTGCGGGTTTGTGGGTTTGATCCCCCAACAAGAAGCAACCCATCAATGTTTCTCTCTCACATCGATGTTTCTCTCTCTTCTTCTCCCTTCCTCTCTCTCTAAAAATCAATAAAAACATAATTTTAAAAATAAGTAAAAGTTTGAAAACATGGTCCCCAGCATCAAAAGGTTTTCATTAAAGAAAATGTTCATGATACATTATCTGCTTACAAGCAAGTTTATAATAGAAGGAAGGAAGGAAGGAAAGAAGGAAGGAACGAAGGAAGGGAGGGAAGGAGGAAGGGAGGAAGAGAAGGGAAGAAAGGAGGGAGGGAGGGAGGGGGAGAGGGAGGGGGAGGGGAAAGGAGGGAGGGAGGAAGAGAAGGGAAAAAAGGAGGGAAGGAGGAAGGGAGAGAAGGGAGGGAGGGAGAGAGGAAACTGAGTAAATGGCTATGGATATGTTTCTGAAAAGAATGCACTCTCTGGTGTTCGCACAACGATGAAATCACCTAACAACAGGTTTCTCAGAAAGTATCCCTATTGTCAAGTGACGAATGACTGTACCTACTCCCTGGGTTGTTGCAAAGATTTAATGAAACAACACATGTGAAGGGCTTAGACCAGTGCCTGGCACACGTAAGTGCTCAATAAGCCCAAGTGCTATTATTATTATCCCCCAATAAACATACGCACAGCTCTCTCACTATGGGGCCTTGGCTTGATGCCTAAGACCGCTAAGAGATGCCACCACCTATCTCAGGTTCCACTGACCTGCACTGCCATTCGGAGCATGTGCCAAGTGCCAGGCCTTGGAGCTTTCGCGCATGCTACCTCAACCTCTGTGCTGGGCCATCCCAGGACGCCTTGCAGGAGGTAGCTGGGTCAGCCCCTGCCTCTCCCTTGCAGATCTCCAGCCCCTAAGGGACAGAGCCACTTCCTGCTTGGCCTTTCTAAGCCTCAAGCTTCCTGGCACATGGGTGCTCATTACGTGTGGGCCGCAAGGAGAGAGCCACCCGTGCCAGAAGAGACCACCAAGATGCATCTAGGAGGGTGTGGCTGTCTTCCCGAGCTCGGCTTCAGAGCTCAGCCACAGAGAAGCCACCACACCCCTGCACCTGCCCCTTCGCTCGGGCTGTTTCTGGCCTGAGGGACGGTGGTGTGGGTGCCGCGCAGCTAGGGTGTGAAGAGACCTGGGCTCCATCTACCAGCATGGAGCTCAGTTCTATCGAGCAACTCCCTTTCCTCGCTGGGCCCTGCGCCTCTCAATCAAGACTAAACCAGATGAGGCCTGAAGTCCCACTCAGCTAAGAATCACCACCATACACTGCCACCCCGCCCACCCCTCCAGGAAATGCCTGGGTGTCCACCACGGCTCTAGTCTCACCTCCTGTCCTCCAAACCCCATCCCCTTTCTGTGGCCTAGTAAACCTCTCCTCTTGACACAGGGACTCCTGGCCTCTGTCCTGGATTGGGAGCCAGGGGGACAGAGTGTGGATTCAGGCTCTGTACTACCCAGCGTACAACTCCGGGTACTTCTCTCTCGACTGTAAAACAAGGACATTGGAACCCTGAAGGCTCCTTCGACTGCTGACACCCCTGATGCCCCCAGGGCTGCTCCGGCTCACCAGGGCACCTTACGGCAGCTGAAACCTGACATGCTTCCACTGGGCTCCCAACCTAGGTCACCCGAGTCCCCACGGCCAGGTCCAGCCTCCGTCAGCCATCGCCACCAAGAAGGTAGGAGGGCTCAGCCACCCTAGTCTGCACATTAATGGAAGTGAACTATTTCCCCTCTAGAATCCCCTGATCCACATGAGGGCGGCACAGAAGCCTCATTCTCCTCTGAATCCCAGGGCGCTCTCGGGGGGCTGCCCGTTTGGGGGAACAGAGCACACTGGGTCTCCTGCCATATCCCCCTGTAGCAAGGGTCCATCTAGTCCAGCCATGGGCAAACTACGGCCCGCTGGCCAGATCTGGCCCGTTTGGCTGTTCTGTCAGGCCCGAGGAACCGAAAGAGCGGAGGGTTCTCTTGCTCTCCCCTCCGCTCCTTCACCAGCAGCCCAAGATGAGAGTGCCAGCATGGTCAGGTTGCTTTTGTTCCGGCCCTCCGGTCCAGTTTAAGAACCCATTGTGGCCCTCGAGTCAAAAAGTTTGCCCACCCCTGATCTAGTCTCTCCAACTCGACGGCGAGCTCCTTGAGGGTAGAACCAGAGTCTTCAGCACCCCCTCTCATTGGGAGCCAAGACGCACAGGTCCCCGTGTGCGTCTGATGGTGATCCCTCCGAGTACCAGTGCTTTGGCAAGCTCGGGAGAAGTCTCAGGAGCTCAGGAGGCGGAGGGTGTGGACACATGACCTAGGAGGGTCATGCAAAGGTTGGGACCCGGGGGATACTGTGTAGCCTGGAGAAGACAGCATTGGGGAGGGGGGCAGGTCACAGCCAGCTGACTCGCTGAAAGCTGAGTGGAAGCCACTCTTTCCCCACACAGAACAGAGGCCCCCTGACGTACATGGCCAGGGGGCAGACTCCAGTCCAACCCAAAGTAAGGCTTTCTAACACCAAAATGGGTTCGGTAGTTCAAAGGGCTGATCCTACAGACAGGGAGCCACCCATTGCTGGTAGCCCGCGGAGCACAGGGGACCTACGAAAGCTGGAGGGCAGCGGCCGGCAGGCTAACGGGGACGGCCAGGCCCAGCCCCACTGGCTGCCATGCTGCGTTTTGCTGGAGCACAGCCAGGCCCGTTCATTTACATAATGTGCGTGGCTGCTTTTACCCTGCGAGGATAGAGCTGAGTTGTTGCCACGGAGACTGCTGGTCAGCAAAGCCTAAAATATTTACTATCCGATGCTTTATGGAGCCTCCTGCGCTAGAGGTTTCTTGGTTTGATGACAGATTAGACTCCGAGACATTTAAGATCCCTTCTCCCCTGCTATCCATCTATCATTTACTCATTATCCATTATGACCAGAAGCTCAAAATGTGCTCGGGAAATCCCGATGAGGCCCGTCTCCTTCCTAAAGCGTCCGCCTGAGGGGGCAGGGGCCGTCAAGCCGGGGGCATAACCTTCAGCAGCCACAGATGCTCACCTGGCCCTTCACTGCAGACCTCCCCTCCCCCCGGGGCTGGGGACAGGACATGTGGATGACCTCATGACCACCGTGTGTTCCAATTGATGGTCTTGTTCGACAGACACCAGTACAGACGTGTGTGAAAGAGAGGCCAAATGATGCGTCCTTTCTGTTCACTCAGCACCCAGATGCCCTGGCCCCATTGCATCCTTGAGGCAGGGATTTTTACCACTCCACTCGCAGAGAGGACTCTAAGCCACGGTAACGGCAAATTCCCATGGCGGCCAAGGGGCTGAGCTAGAACCGTGCTTCTCAATCTCATTTTCACGACTGCCCTCCCCACAAGCCCAACCAGGAGCCATTTTAAACATTGTTTTTCTTTTTTTTCCTTTTTTAAAAAAATATATATTTTATTGATATTTTACAGAGAGGAAGGGAGAGAGATAGAGAGCCAGAAACATCAATGAGAGAGAAACATCGACCAGCTGCCTCTTGCACACCCCCTACTGGGGATGTGCCCGCAACCAGTGTACATGCCCCTGACTGGAATTGAACCCGGAACCCCTCAGTCCGCAGAACAACGCTCCACCACTGAGCCAAACCAGTTTCGGCAACATTGTTTTTCTTAATCACCCCCTCCCATGAAATTCTACTGCCATCGATACGCTATATATCTGTGCATGTGCTATATGCATATCTGTGCTCTATATACAAACAAAGAACAAATGTTTACCCCTTAAAGATGGGTGTGCTAGGTTTTCTCCACTTGCTCCCCCGGGTCACTCCCCTGCCTTCGCCACCCTTGTCTGTGCCCTGAGAGGGGCATCTCCATGGACGCACTAACCCTCTGGCCTTTGGATGGATTTGGCCAGTGGCACCCAGCAGCAGGAGGTGGGAGCTGGGCCATGGGGTGGTGGTGGTGGTGGTCCTCCCGCCTAAAGCTCAAGGCTGGCGGGGGTGTGAGTGGGGGGCACGGGTTCTTCTGGCCCTGGCATGCAGTGGCTCTCCTCCTTGGTGGTAGCCCTACATGCTGCACCATCAAATATGGTGTCCCTTACCCCTCCCACACCCTAATACAGGTCTTATTGCTAGTAAACTCTCCTCAGTGAGCATGCCACCTGCTTCTTGCTGGGACCCTGACCCAGTGGCCAGGATGAGAATGGAACCCGCATCTGTGTGATGCTGCAAGGCCCTCTCTTAACCACACGCCCCACCACCACCCTGACCACGGACTGAGATCAGTAAGTTCCTGCGCCAGACCTGTCACCGACTTTTCACCTCTCCCGGGCCTCAGATTCTGTGTGTGTGACTTGAAGGGACTGAACAACCCAATCCAAATGTCCCTTCCAGCTCTGGGAGCCTGGGGCTCGGCTGTAGCATCTTTAAAATGGGGACCGTGGTCCTCTACCTCACTGGTTGCTAATCACTACCTCCCTGATTCAAGCCAAGTTTGAGAAGAATCCATTCCACAGCCGAAAGCGGTTTGGCTCTGTGGATAGAGCATCAGCCTGCGGACTGAAAAGTCCCAGGTTTGATTCCGGTCAAGGGCATGTACCTTGGCTGCGGGCACATCCCCAGTAGTGGGTATGCAAGAGGCAGCTGATCGATGATTCTCTCTCATCGATGTTTCTAACTCGCTATCCCTCTCTCTTCCTCTCTGTAAAAAAAAATCAATAATAAAAAAAAGAATCCGATCCACAAATGCAGGCATAGAGCTTGGCATCGAACACCTGAGGTACAGATGCAGGGCCAGAGCATTGGTCCTGGGATGGGGGGTGGGGAGCCTGCACCAGCAGCCCAGGACCCAGTCTGAGGATCTTGGCATTGCGCAAAGGGGCCAGGTCAGACATGGGGTCTCCTCTGCAAACAACCATTCCTTCTCTGACTAAGGCCCTTGCTCATGGGAAGCTCTCAGCCCTCAAACCGATTAGCATTCCGCCCAAGATGACCCACAAATCCCTGAGGTGCTCGTGGTAATATATTCTGCTCGGCGGTTTGCAAATGGTCTTACTAGTTAATGGAACTCTAAAAATTACACGAAAAGGTCAAGATAAATAAAGACAAGTCCATGCTCCTGGCCAACTAGCCTGGTACCCGGTTAGAACAAAAGAAGGCTCGGGAGCCAGGGAGAGGCGCCGTGGCCTCCCAGAATCCCACAGCATATGGCTCCTGGAGCTTCCCCTGCACCCCGTTTCCCCAGAGCCCCCAGGTACATCGATCAGCCCTCCATTAGCATGCTCGGCAGGTGCCTCAGATCAGGCTGTCATTCGATTCTGCTTGGAAATAAAATGACCTACATCAGAGTGGACCCGCGTGCCAATTCCAAAGTGACACACTTAGCACCAGCGATTCTGCTGTGCCCAAGGTCACAGGGAACGTGGGCGGGCGTGTGTGTGAGTCTATGCCACGGAGTCACCAAGGGAATTCTAAAACAATTCGTGGATGTGTATCATTTATTGCTTTGTAACTGCCAACCCTGAGTCCGCTCCACAGCCAGGGAAAGCCAGGACGGCTGGCCCTTCCTCTCAGCACATCTAGAGCTGGCTGGCTTCTAATTGCTGTGGTCAGATCTGGCTCCAAGACATGAATAGTCAATTTTTTTTTTTTAAAGAAGCATTTCACCTGCAGGCCTGATAAAATGGAAGGACATTAAAAGCCAAACACTGTCTCGGTCTGGAGCCTGTAGGCCTATAGGTTCCTCCTCTCCCTAATGGGGGGGGGGGGGGGGGCGGGGAGGGTCTTGGGGAGGCTCAGACAGGACTCTGGGGCCGGGTAGTCAGGGGGGTCCGCCACCCCCTCCTTACCTGCTGAGTTGGCTCACAGCCACTCCTAAGTTGCAATTCGGTGGTACCCTTGCCCAGTTTTATGCCTGGGCAGCCCAGCATTACCTAAAAGCCTGGGTCCCTGCTCTGCCACAAATTAGCTGCACAATGAGCAACCTGTCTGGCCTCAGTTTCCCCGCCTATAAAATGGCTGTGGACTTAGAGCGCTATTGCAAAGAATAAACGAGATCATGCAAAGCTCCTAGAACCAGGGGTGAGTGAGGGTTGGTGCCGGCTGTAGTTAATATTCCTCTTCTCGGGGCCATGGCCCCAGATACAGTCCACCCAAGGCGACCCACACAGCTCATCTCCAGCTCAAAGGATGAGAGAACGGCCTGAGTTAGATCCGTAAAGAAGTCCTTATTCACAGGAAATACTGGCGGCGAGGGCTGGGGGCAGGGAAGGAGACAGCCCAGGCTCAGCGCATTGGTGCATCGTAAGTTACCCACAGACCCCTTTCCTCGTCTGTTCCTAAAAGGAGCCTGGCAGAAGAGGAGGCCAGTCAGCTGCCAGGCCCTCCCTCTCATGGAGAAGCACCGGTTATGCTCCTGGGGGGGGGGGTGAACTTGGGGCGGGGTCCCTGCATCCCAGCTCCTTTCTGCTCCCACATAACCTCTGCTGAGTCACGCAAATACCCACGCGCACATGCATTCACTCACCAGTCTGCTGCGTGCTGGGCCCTGGGCAGGGGTTACGAAGAGGAGTCCCTGCCCTTGGGACTCCCCGATGGCGGCTACTCCTCCTGCTGCTCTTAACCCCTTTTCCCCTCTGCCCCTTTCGAGCCCTGGGTGCCCCCCCAGAGAACTGTGCATGGAGGGAGGAGGGCTCCGTGCTGACCGTGACAGGCCAGGATTGTGGGAGGTCAGAGAACGGACCTGGGATCTGGATTCAAGTTCTGGTTCTGCCACTTCCTAGTTGTATGGCCTCAGGGAAGGTACTTTACTTCTCTGGCCTCGGTTTTCTCATCTTTAAACTTGGGACAGTGGTCCTCTGCCTCTTAAGTTGGTTGCTAAGTTACATCAAAACATGTAAACTGCTAGAACAAAGCCTGGCCCATGGAACCTAACTTTTTTTCCTTCAAGGCCATCTATTCCATCTCCCTGCCTCGGAGCAGTCACTCACTCAAAAAACAATAACAACAACAACAACAACAACAACAAACACATTTGTTAAGCACCTACTATATGCCAGACACTGTACTAGGAATACCATAAGCAAAAAGCCGCAGTACCAACTTCCACAATGTCATAGTGAGAAAGGGGGCCTGTGGGTGGGCGGTAAGTGAGCCAGTGGGCAAGGGCACTAAAATGTTCCTCATGCTAAAACCACAGCCCGTTCAGGGTATAGGATGGGCCCCAAGAGAAGGTAGGTAATTCTTTTGTATGTTAGCGGACAGGGGAAGGGGGGGACTGAGGGGGGATGCTCAACTTGACACCCATTCATAGTACATTCACCGAGTACCTACTATGTGCCAGACACTGTACCAACCTTCCCCACTTCCACAGACCTACTATGTGCCAGACACTGTACCAACCTTCCCCACTTCCACAGACCTACTATGTGCCAGACACTGTACCAACCTTCCCCACTTCCACAGACCAGGGAAATTCTGCCTCGGGCTTTCTGCAGGAAGAAAACTTCCTATACCGTCTTCCTATACTAGCCCTCTCGCTTCTCCAGCTTCAGTCCTCCCTCCTGCCCTCTCTTCTCTGGTACATGGTATTTCTTCCGGTTCTGAATGGGCCTCCCTACCTGGACCTTCATACAGCCTGAAACTCCACCCAAAACTCAGCTCTCCCGCTCTCTCTCCTCTTACTTCTGCTTACACTTCACATTAACCTAGATGCTACTTCTTCCAGGAAGCCTTCCATGACTGCACTGCCCCCAGGCTGGGTTGGGTCCCCTCCCTGCTCCCACAGCATCCGGTCTGTCCCAGAGGCCGTAGTACCAACTTCCCTTGTCTGTCTCCCGTTAGCTCCCAAAGGCAAAGAATGGGCCTGAGCAGTTCATCCTTCCGTTCCAGCACAGCAGCTGGCACACCGCAGGTGTTCAATAGTATATGGTGAATGAATACGTATCTGAATCTACAAAGAATCTCCTTTCCCTTCACACAGAGCCCCACCTGGCTCCAATGTGACCATCCCCGTCTGGTTGGGGTTCGATGTATAATTCAGCTAAGACACCAGGGCAATGCACAGACCCGAATTCAAGTTCTAAATGCCTCCGTGGTGGGACAGTGAGATGCTCTTTAGAAAAATTCCAGCTAATAAACAGAATTGTCCCAGCAAAACCCAACAAGAAGGATTTCAGTCTAGGGTTCTGGTCCTCCCACCCCATTCCAGCCCTAGGGGCCATCCATCACCAAAGCCCTTGTCAGAGCACAGACTCCCCAGGGGTCCTCTCTTAGCATCTCTGCCAGTCACCCAAGGATACCAGCCTGCCTTGTATGGCTCACCCCAACATGGCTTATCTGTTAATCGTCGTTTATCCATTCAAATTGCAACTTGTCAGAACGTCCCTGTAGAGTTCCCGTGTAAAACAATCACACACACCCCACCCCACCCTCGGGCCTGCTAAAAGGCGGGTGCTGCGGTCAGCTCTCCGGACGGATGCTGCAGGCTGCAGGTCTGCTTTGGACACTCTTGGTACCCGCCTCGTGTTTCCTCTCTTTGTAAAGGGGTTTCCCAGCGGAGCTGTTCAAACCACCAATCCTGCATTCCTGCTTTTCAACTTGGTAATGCTGCTGGCGCGTAGGGCCTGAGTCAGCAACCCCCAGCGCACGACCCAAGAAAATCTTTTCCCGGGCCCTTTTTTTTCTCCCCCATTTGACAGATGCCAGGCTTTCTCCGGAAAGACACATTCCAACGGATTGATTTTTTTTGGGGAAATTGATCCTCACCACCTATGAGGAAAGCAAAACATGAAGCTTGTCGAGCATTTTTTTTTTTTAATGCTCTGATTTAAAACCCTGTCCCCTGGTTCTGCCTTGTGACTTGTCTTCCCTGAGGAAGGAAGGAGCTGGCCTTGTCCCCTAGCCACGCACGTCAGAGTCCCGAAGGAGGGGGCGCCGGGAGGATGGGCACACACGCATGAATAGAAGGCCGCGGGCGGAGGATGTGGTTACGCTCATGGGCTTTGTTTTGGACCGACGTGGGCTTAAGTCCTGGTTCTTCCACTGGCTGTGTGTCCTTCAGTCATTGAAAACAAACTAACAACAGAGAGCCTCGGGTTCTCCATCTGTAGAACTGGGCCACAGCATGGCCTACATAGAGGGCTGCTGGGCGGGGCTAAAGAAGACAATGCCTACAAGGTAGCTGACAGAGTGGGTTCTCAGCAAGGGCCCCCACAAATCCCAACTCTCACCATCATGGCTGCTGTGGGAGGAGGCAGCCACACACAGCACTCGCACACGCGAAACTCGGGGACTTCCGCAGGCACTCAGCACCACGGCACTCACGGCAGAAGGGGTCAACTACCGTGTTTCCCCGAAAATAAGACATCCTCCGAAAATAAGACCTACTTCATGGAAATATATAACGCATCCCCTGAAAATAAGACCTAGCGCATCTTTGGGAGCAAAAATTACTAAGACACTGTCTTATCTTCGGGGAAACAGGGTACTTAGTCCCCACTCTCGCTGCTTTGGCCTGTGCTTGGAGCCCCTAAGTGGGGAGGGCGCCGAGCTCCTGTGCCAAACTTCTACTGAGGCGCTCCTCCAAGCAGGCTCTGCCACGCTGCTCCAACCTCACTCACTGCAGCACGTCCTCCAGGGAGAAGGGCTCTCTCCAGCCTCTGGGCCTTTCACAGGCCTCCTCTCTGCCAGGGACCCCCTCAGCCTCCTCTCTGCCAGAGACCCCCTCAGCCTCCTCTCTGCCCGGCTAATTCATCTCCCTTGCATGCTGCCTATCTTAGAAGCTGTCTCTAGCCACCCTCCATAGGTTAGGTGTCCCTGACACATGCCCCCGTAGCAACTCCTCTTCCCTGTCAAAGCACAGGTTACGTATTTCTGTTATGTGTGTGTGACTGTCTTCAACGCTGGACTAGGAGCCTCTGAAAGAGGCAAGCAATTCCTGTCTCTCTCTCTCTCTCTCCCCTCCCTCTCACCATCGGGTCCGGCAGAGTGCTGGCGCAGAACAGAGGCTTCAGGAACATCTGTTGAACGTATGGATGAATCCATGAATCCCCTTTGATTTATTAACAGATCTGATGGTCAGGACGCGGTTTGCTTCACTGAGCTGAAATCTGCCTCCTCGGAGCTTGCCCGCGGGGGTGCTGAGCCCGTCCTTTCCTGCTCTCCACCCCTGATTCCACACGACGAGCCTTCAGGGGGCGTTTCTACCGGGACCGACGCAGAGGAGGAACAGAGCGACGGGGACCCACAGCTTCGAGGGGGGAGTGGCTGGCGCTGCTGGTGTCCCACAGTGAGGTGTCCTCCCTTTCTTCACAGTTCGTCTTCTGTCACAGGCACTCCTGCCGGGCTGCTGCCCCAGCCAGTGCGACGATGCCCACCCCAGGTTTACGAGGGCCGCTGCTTCCTGTCCCAGCGGGAACAGCCCAGGCCCCGCTGGGTTTAAATCTCATTGCTGTCGAGGAGCTAAATCAGGAGCTACTTAGCACCGCTGATTTAGGACTTTAATAAAAATAATGCAAAGTGGAAGGGAACGGCAGCTGTGAAGGTCACCGCCAGCCTCCTCCCGCCCGCCCCCGCCTTCCGGTTTAGCATCTTTACTAGACTGGAGACGCCTCAGGTCCCTGGACGCCAACATCTGCCTCCACACTGGTACCGAGTTCGTCCCCTCCTGCTCTCCACCCCTGATTCCACATGGAATCAAGCCTTCAGGGGGCGTGGGTGTGGGAGTTGGTGCTTTTATGAATCAGTCCTCCTCACAATCGCGTCCCTCGGCAGCCTGGGCTGTGTTTGTTTCTTGCTAAGTCGTCTTTGAGAACCTCCTGCCCTCTTAGAAAAGACCCCTCTCTCCCTGGCCTGAGAGTCCGCTCTGTAGCTCATTCGCCATAAGGACACTCAGAGGTCCTGCCTGAACAAGGCGGGAGGTGGCAGGACGGACAGACAGACTCCGTCTCCACAGCCTGAAGCTCTACGAGCAGAAATTTGCAATCCTCCCCAGACTCGAGTTTAGAGAAGATTTCCATCCTCCTGACCCAAACCATTCCTTCCCTAAGTTCAAGCCCAAAGTATTTCTTTACAGCCCCAGTCGGTTTGGCTAAGTGGATAGAACATCAGCCCTCAGACTGGAGGGTCCTGGGTTCAATTCCAGCCAAGGGCATGTACCTCGGCTGCAGGCTCGGTCCCCAGCACAGTCACGGTGCGTGCAGGAGGCAACCGATCCATGTGTCTCTCTCACATTGATGTCTCTCTCACATTGATGTCTCTCTCACATTGATGTCTCTCTCTCTCTCTTCCCCTCCCTTCCAGTGTCTTTAAAAGTCAATAGAAAAATATCCTTGGGTGAGGATTAACAACAACAATAAAAAAAAACGAAGTATTTCTTTATATATCAAATAGGCCTATTTGAACATTTAATGCCATCGTAATGAGGGGGGAAGCTTATTTTTAAGTAACCTTTTTCATTTTAAATCACCATCACCTGGCCTGCCCTTTCTATGGGGCACAGCAGGAGTCAAGCCCAGGGTTCTGCCGGCCCAGAACTGCGCTCCTCCCTGCTCTCCCCATTAGCAGGCCTACGCCCGCAGGGCAGCCAGATAAAGGAGCAATGTGGGCACATGGGTTGCGAGAGCAGGGAAGCCTTCCTCTTAAAAAAGAAAAAGAAAAATTATTTTATTGGTTTTCTTAGAGCAGTGTTTCCCAAAGTGTGTGTATGCGTACCCCCAGGGGTATGAGAAGAGTTTGGTGGGGATATGCATTGCACCATGCTTAGCTGCGCCTAATTCTACATCCTCATGTCAAGTCAATTTCATCCTTCTCATTGATCCAAATAAATGTTATTTATAATATAACTTTTATTTATATTTTATTATGAATAATTTTATTTTTCGTTTATTATTTTGTGTATATACCAAAAAAAGAAAAAATAAATATATTTTGATTGTTATTAAAATACATCCATTTTTTGACAAGGGGTACTCAGCGTTACGAAAATTATAGAAGGGGTACAAATATGTCAAAAGTTTGGGAAACACTGTCTTAGAGAGAGAGTAATGGAGAGGGAGAGAGGTACAGACGCACCAACTCCCACATGTTGGCGTTGAGGGAACTTAGGTATCCAGTCTAGTAAAGATGCTAACCAGAAGGCAGAGGCGGGGGGTGAGGGGGAGGCTGCAGGTGACCTTCACAGAGAAAAACATTGATCAGCTGCCCCCTGCACGCCCTCTGCTGGGGATCAAGCCCACAACTCGGGCAGGTGCCCTGACGGGAATTGAACCATGACCTCTTGGTGCATGGACGACACTCAATTCACTGAGCCACATGGGCCAGGCAGGAAGGCTTCTGAGTGGAGGAGGAAACTGCAGCGGGGCAGACCGAGGTCTGAGAAACACAGTCCCAACCAGCTCTCCCCCCTCACTCCAGAGGGCAGAGCAGGGTCACCTTCCTCCTACTGTCCCAAGGCAAAGAGCACGCCATCATCTGGCTCTGGTGACATCCCGTCTTGTGCCCCCACCCAGACTCACTCTGCAGGATGGCCCCGCCTCTCACTCCTCCCAGCTCTGTGCGCCCCACCCTGCCCTGGAGCAGCCCCACAGCTATGCAGAGAAAGGTGAGGATGGGCAGGCACTGCTCCCTCCCAAGTATTGTACCCACAGGCCTGCCTCTGTGTGTTTAGGAAGCGGCACCGCCTCAGGACACTTGTCCTGGAGGAAAGGACACATGCTCACTCTGATGGCCATGTCCTGCAGCACCGTCCATGACAGCAAAAGCTGGAACACAACCCAAATGTCCATCCGCAAGGGAAAGGGTACATATATTCAGACACGGCCACACCCTAGAACACTATGCAGCCATAGCAAAGGAACCAGAACGCCCTTCCTGTATGATAACACGCACAAAGCTAGACCTACCGTGAGAAAAGTAAAGGCAGAAAGGGCCTAGCATATGCTACCATTTGAGTAAAAATTTAAACGTGTAGGGAAGATATGGAAATAGCCTAAGTATCCGTCAACAAATGACGGGAGAAAGAAATGTAGCACCTATAGGGGCTCCTGGACTTCTGATAGATTGACATCTGATAAAGATGCATTTAGTACACCTAACCTACTGAACATCATGGCTCAGCCTCGCCTCCCTCAAATGTGCTCAGAACACGATATGCAAAAACGCTGACAACACAGCACACTCCCTGATGGCAGCCTCACTGGGAGCTACGGATCGTTGCCACAGCCGCCGGCATGATGAGAGTATCGTATTGCATATCGCTAGCTTGGGAAAAGACCAAAACTCAAAGTACACTTTCTCACCATCATAGAATTAAAAAACCATCCTAAGTCTGGGACTGTCTGTATACGTGGAATACTATTCAGCCGTAAAAAAAGAAGACAATCCTGCCATTAGCCACAAGACTGATGAAACTTGAGAGCATTATGGTGAGTGAAATAAGTCAGGCAGGGAAAGACAAATACCACGTAACCACACTCGTACTAGTATGTGGAATCTTCAAGAAAAAAAATCAAACTCATCAGAAGTGAGGGGATGGGGATTCGGAAAACTGGAGGAAGGCAGTCGAAGGTATAGACTTCCAGTGGCTATATAAGATCAGTTAAGTGTTGGGGCTTAATGTACAACATGGTGATTACAGTTAACACTGCTGTATGGTGTATTCGAAAGCTGCTAAGAGAGGAAATCCTAAATGTCCTCATCACAAGGAAAGAACATTCATTCCCCCCCCCCCTTTTTTTTGGTTCCTATAGGAGATGAGAGATATTAACTTACTGTGGTAATCATTTTCCAATATATGTAAGTCAAGTCATTCTGCTGTACACCTTAAACTTATGGAGTGCTGCATATCAATTATATCTCAATAAAACCGGGGGAAAAGGATAGGGAAATAATGCATAAACATATTTCCTTACATATGCATAAAATGCCTCTGGAAAGGTGTACAAAAAAGTGGTAATACTGGTTCCCTCCAGGGAGGGAGAACTGAGAAAAGGCTTTTTTATTGCATCCCTTTTGTAACTGCTGTATATTAAACCAGAGGAACGTGTTACCTGGGCAGAAAATAGATACCATTAAAACCATGCGCCCTGGAGGTTCGCTCAGTTGGTTAGAGCATCGTCCTAATATGCCAAGGTTGTGGGTGTGATCCCGGGTTCAGGCACATGCAAGAGTCAACAAGTAATGCATAAATAAAAGCAATCTCTCCTCTCTCTCTCTCTCTCTCTCTCTCTCTCTCTCTCTCTCTCTCTCTCTCTCTCTCTCTCTCTCTTCCTCTTTCTCTAAAACCAATCCATCAATCAAACAAAAGTTAAGGCACACTCTGCAAAGGGCCTCTTCTTCACATTCAGAAGAATCCTCCGGGAGAGGAAACACATTAGTGTCAAATTTATTAGTCCCGAGTGAGAGTAATTATCAGCACAGCAGGACCCTGAGGGGACAGGATTCGGGACTGGTACTTCTTGAAGAACGTTTATTCATTCGTTTATTTGACTCGAGGGGCCAAACGTTGGCCAGAGCCTGAAAGTCTGATGTTAGGCTGCTGAGTGAGGGCCTGAGGAGTCACCTCCCCAGCAACAGCCTGGTCTGTCACCCCCAGCCCAGGCCAGCCCTGGGGTGGGGGGATTGAGGGGGTGGTTTTGCAGGGAGGAGGCAGGTCCCCCAAGGCCTCTGCAGCACCTAGGGGAGGGGTGAGGCCAGCAGAGCACCGACTTCCCAGCAGCTGAGGTCTCAGCACAGCACTGGGAGACCCTGTAACACAATCACACCGATTCCCGAAGATGACGGTCACTCCGTGTCACACTGAGAGGAGTATTGATTCCTTTTTTTTTCTCCTTTTTTTCCAAATAAGACCCTGTCCTCCCTCATGCCAACTCATCAACCTAACCTTGTAAGAAGCCCGCCTCCTTCTATCCCTTTCTCTCCCCCTGCCTCCTTGAGCTTTCTTCTCCCCTCATTTACTCCCTCCCTTTCCTCGGCGTTCTTCCTTCATTACCTAGTTCACAGCCCAGCTCTGAGCATCCCCCGGGCTCAGCAGGCACAGCTTCCCTCCTCCCATCTCAGTTCTGGCCTCATCATCCAGACTGGTCGCTCTGGCCCTTTGACAGGGGAGGGGAGGGGTGTGGGCTGGGGCAATAGGAGGCAGAAGGGGGAAAGGGAGGGCAGAGGCAGCAGCCGGTGCTGGACTGGCTCTGTCGTTTTAGGTCAGGGCCCCCAGGAGAGCCTGAAGGGATGGCGGGTTGGTCAGCATCAGCTCTGAGAGGACACGGCATCCCGGCCACGTCGCAGCATGCTGACGCGTGAGCACCCGCTTTGGGCCCCTGCACCCCTTCCTCTCTGCACCCCCACCCCCATGCAGTGAACTCCTTCTTGGAATGTTGGAATATCCTTCCTCTCTCACTGCCCATCCACCTTCCCACCTTCCCTTCAAGGCTCAGCCTGTGCCCCTGCTCTTGACGCATCCTGCCAGGAGCCCCAGCTGGCAGGGAGGTGGCACACTTTACTGTGAGGGTTCTGGTGACGCTTGGCCTCTAGCTAGCTCAATCTCCTTACAAGGTAGATGGACCTTTATCTGTACCCAGCTCTCTCCCCCAACCCTGACTATCGCCTAGCACAGTACTGACAAAGGGAAGAAACTTTGCAGGTATTGACAGAAATGAAGGCGGGAAAGGATGAAAGGGAGGAAGAAAGGGAAGGAGGGAGGGTGTAATTGAAGGAAGACAAAATCAGATTCTGCCTCTGAATTTTCCAAGCATATTACAGTTACTATTCATTTGACACTTTATAATTTCTAAAGCACATTTGTTTGTCATGCATTTGGTTTCCCAACTCCCCTAAAATATAGGCAAGACAAGTCTGTCACTATGTCACTTCACAGATGGGAACAGTGAGGCTCAAAGTTGTGAAGTTACTTGCCCAAGGTCACCCATACCTGAGCTGGCGAGAACTCAGATCCCCTGGCTCCAGCCCTGGCGCCTGGCACAGCCTCTCTCATTACCTGTAGCGTTCTCTTGGCCTGCCTCCTAGAGCAGCTGGCACGATTAATTATTACCTCCTCATATGTGGGGGCTCATCTTGCAGGCTGGTCTCTCAGCTGCTGGAGGGCAGAGACCCTTGTCCGATGCTCCTTCCAGTGCTCAGACACAGCCAGAGCCTGGCATTGCACAGCAGCCAGGGGACACTTGCTGGTCCTTTTGACCATATGTAGGCCTTGCTGCAAGGCCCAGGCAGGGAGCTGTGATGGGATGGGGGCTGGGAGCCCATAGTACTGCTGGCTCCCCCGCCCTATGCCTGAGGACATAAACTTCTAGAACCCAGAAAGCCTGAAAAGACAGGACACTTACTTATCCCTGGGGGCAGGCAGAGAAGTATAGAAAGTAACAAGTAGGGAGAAACCAAGATGGCGGCATTGGTAAACGCCTGACCTTGCTGCCTCACACAACCACTTTAAAACTACAACTAAAAGACAAAATGGACATCATCCAGACCCATAGGAAGGCTGGCAAGTGGAAATTCTACAACTAGAAGGGAAGAGAAAAGCACACTGAGACTTAGAGGAGCTGCAGAAGTAAAGTGCACAGGAACAGAGGTGCACAAGTGCAAAAAGGGTTGGCAACTGAGTACGCGACTGTTTTTTTTAAGTGGGAGGGAGACACAAACTCCCAACTGCTCTGAACTCCAGTTCTGGGAAAGACTCTGGGGACCCAGACTCATATGGGAAGAAACTGGACTGTCTGGCAGCAGGCAGAACTCGAGGGAGGCTTTCTTTCAGAGGTGCTTGCAGCAATTACCAAGGCACACTGAGACCCGGGCTGCTCTTAGGGCAGGGTGAAGGGAAGCCAGTTTGCTATGCCTTGAGACTCCACCCCATCCAACCTGTGCACAGAGGCTTTTGCATATAAATGTCCTGGTCCTTTGAAATCTAAACTTATCTAACAAACTGCAGCTGAGTCAGAGAGACCCAGAATATCCAAAAGAAGGCCCAAGGCCCCACAGCAGCTTGCATTGCTTCACAGCTCAACTTCATCTGGGCACCTCCAAAACCCAAACAAAGAAGAGGAATCCTCAAGTCTCTCTGTAGCTCCTGCTGGGTGGCCTCAGGCAGAGGCTAAATTAGCACCTCCTTGGAGATCCAAGAGCCAGTGTACCCAGGGATCAGAGTAGGACCATCCAGATTACAACTCCTCAGATCCATAAGGGACACACTCAGGGGGCAGACTCAGCGAGCACCAAAGCCCCACGGAAGCAAGTCTTGCCTCATAAGGGTGTCTCTAGCACCAAAGTCTTCCCATCATACACACAGCTGATCCTCACAGCCAATTAGCCTATATGTCAATTCTTCCCAGTGATACCAACAACAATCAAGGCTTAACTACAATAAGACTGTGCACACAGCCCATAAAGGGGTGCACCAAGAGTGTCCACCTCAGGTGATTGGGGAGGCTGAGCCACTGGGCCCTGTAGGACACCTTGCACACAAAACCACTCTATCAACTCAGGGAAGCAGCCAAAATGTGGAGACAAAGTAACAGATCACAAATGAAAGAAATGGAGGAAAACAAATTACTGGATCTAGAGTTCAAAACCACAGTTATAAGGTTTTTCAAGAATTTTCTAGAAAAGGCCAATAAATTTAGCAAGGCCCTTGATGATATGAAAAAAGACCAACTAGAAATTAAGCATACTCTGAGTGAAATAAAAAATATTATACAGAGATCTAACAGCAGATTAGAAGATCACAAGAATCAAGTCAAAGATTTGAAATACAAAGAAGTAAAAAAAACACTCAACCATAAAAGCAAAAAGAAAAATGAATCCAAAAATAGAATATAGTATAAGGAGCCTCTGGGACAACTTCAAGCATACCAACATCCAAATTATGGGGGTGCCAGTAGAAGAGAGAGAGCAAAATACTGAAAACTTATTTGAAGAAATAATGACCAAAAACTTCCCCCCACCTGGTGAAAGAAATAGACTTAACAAGTCCAGGAAGCACACAGAACCCCAAACAAAAGGAATCCAAAGAGGATCACACCAAGACACACCATTAAAATGCCAAGAGCAAAAGACAAAGAGAGAATATTAAAAGCAGCAAGAGAAAAACAGTTGCCAAAACTGGTTTGGCTCAGCAGTAGAGCATCAGTCTGTGGACTGAAAGGTCCCGGGTTCGATTCCGGTCAAGGGCATATACATTGGTTGTGGGCACATCCCCGGTAGGGGGTGTGCAAGAGGCGGCTGGTCGATGTTTCTCTCTCATCGACGTTTCTAGCTCTCTATCTCTCTCCCTTCCTCTCTGTAAAATATCAATAAAATATATTTGAGAGAGAGAGAGAGAAACAGTTACCTACAAGGGAGTACCCATAGGACTGTCAGTTGATTTCTCAACACAAACTATGCAGGCCAGAAGGGAGTGGCAATAAATACTCAAAGTGATGAATAGCAAGAATCTACAACCAAGATCACTCTCCCCAGCAAAGTTATCATTCAGAATTGAAGGTCAGATAAAGAGCTTCACAGATAAGAACAAGCTAAAGGAGTTCATCAATGCCAAACCAATATTATATGAAATTCTGAAAGGTATTCTTTAAGAAGAGGAAGAAGAAGAAAAAAGTAAAGATAAAAATTATGAACAACAAATATAACAAGTGAATCTAAAAATCAAGTGAATAAAAAATCTGATGAACAGAATAAGCTGGTGGATATAATAGAATCAGGGGCACTCAATACATGTTGCTAGAATAGACAGTAAATGAACGCATTGTTTAGCCATTTAAGCAGGCACACAGCAAATGTTTGCTACATAAATGACCCTCCTTCTGAAAAGATGCAGTAATTACTGTCATAAAGACAGTACAAACAAACAACTTCTCTGCCTCCCTGTACCTCCATGGAATTGGATATAAACACCGTGAATTTGTGTGTAACAAAGTAAAAATCCAATGCGTGTCTGATCCCACACATTAAACGGGTAAGGTAAGTAGGCAAATGCTGTATCTTCTGGTGCCTGGGAGCTGAGTGATGTCCCCAGCTTTGCATGGAGGTCACCAGAAGTATGGAGAGAAAGCAGTGCTATTACCGCTACCCCATCACACCAGGCCTGCGGCCCTTCCCACAGTGAAGAGGAGAGTGGGGAATTCTGGGATTGATGCCTGGCTGAGCTGTGAGCTCCCTGAGTGAAGGGCCAGGTTTGTTTTGTCCATTCCTGTCTCTCCATCACCTGGCCCAGAGCCTGGCACGTAAGAGGTACTTAAAAATCAGTTGCTAAATCAACAAGTGATATTTTTGCCTGGAAAAGAAAATAGGAGGAGGGAACAAGGAAAGGAGAGACCGTTTCTTAAATGTCTAAAACGTTGTTATGTGGAAAAGAGAGGCCTACTATGGGGTATCTTCATTCCACTGAGAGCAGTCCAGACCCACCTGGGCTCCCGTATGAACGAGCGAGTTCCCCCATCAACCGAGGTAATCAATCTGAGCACGAACAACCATCTCTGTGGCGGTGACAGCAGTAGGGCCTGCACGTCCCACAGCTCCCTGCAGCTCTATTCACACGTTCACAAACATCAAACCGTGTAAATGACGGCCCAGAGGCGTAGGTACAGATTAGTATTCCCAGAGGTGTGCCCAGGGCCAGGGGTCTGCAGTTCTCACCTGCCCCAGGATCTGTGATTCCCTGACCTGGATGTAGAGAAGGATCAGGATCCACCCCATGTCTTCAGATTCACAGTCCCTTCCTCCTGACAACCCTCCATGGACATGAGGCCAGCGGTTCTGGAGCAGAGGGTCTCACAACCTAGTTCCAAGCCCCAGCTACTGCCTTTCATTTGGACCCTTGCTTCTCCTGATATGACTTTGCTGCAGATCATAAACTTGAACCTCCACCCCTAAATACGGGTTCCCCGATACCCACCTTCCCCTTGGTGCATCTTCCCCACCTTGTGCCATCACTGAGCAATCTAACTCATACATCCAAGGTCTGGCTCAGGATGCTGAGCGGTTACCCCCCTAAGAGTCATCTCCCAGGTATCCTTACCTCCCTGGCATGTAGGAGCCCTTATATGGAAAGAACAAGGGTACAACTGGAAAGAGGCTTCAGCTGGACCCAGAGACAGAGGAGAAAGGGAGGTGGCCATTGAAGGACCTGGGTGCCAGCTGCTCTGAAGGTCATTTGATGTTATTGTCACCTCCCGTCCTGCCCTCTCAGTGGGAGTAACAAGAGGAGACTAGCCTCTACCCAAGGAAACGGGAAATTCATGAAGGAGAAGAAAGTGGGCAAAGCCAGGCAGGAATGAAGTTCTCATTTCCAGCTTCGGCTTCATTGACCAGTGGCCTTGGCCACATCAGCTCCAGCACCAAAGGCCCAAGGGGCTTGGATCTGCTTGCCCACTCCCAGGGCAAGCCTCGCTATCTCTGGGGCCGGATAACCTAAAGGCCGAGATCAGCCCCTCCGCTGCTGTAGATAACTAGGCAGGCTGCTGCTGCTGTAGGTAACACTGTCTCTCCCAGCCCCTTTTGGGGAGACAATGTTGACTTCCCAAAAGTCCCCCCTGGCTGACTCGGAAATAGTCAAGAAACCCTTCAAACTGCCTGTTAGCCCCATGGAACCATTCAGACCCAACCCCAGCCTGGCTGGCCTTCAGGGCAACTCCACCAAGTGGGTCAGAAGAGGAAGAACAGGTGACAATGACAGAACACAGGACACAGCAGGTAAAACAGCAGGCACTCAGGGCCTATCCGGGGCTTCTGGCTGGGTGGGGAGGGGGTTTAAAGGCTGGTTCCCCCACAAGCTAGGGAGTGAGGGGGCCACAGGCCATGCTCCATGGTCCTGGGGCCATCAACCTAAGGCCAACTCACTGGGATCGACTGTTAGGTCTCAATTGTAGAGACTCAAGGTGGGATGTCCTCCTAACAAGAGGTTCAGGTGGTCAAGCTGGGGGGCAGAGCTGGTTCCAGATCAAGTTTTGAAGGGGAGAGGGCACTGCTATCTTCTGGCCACATCTCCCTCCCTGTCTCCAGTACCTCCTGTCACCATCCTGGGTGCAGGGAGACTAACGCGCTATCTCCTCAAGTAGCAGCGCTACAGTTTCGCAGGAACCTTCCTAGACCAGGAGATAGCCCAGGAGAATCTTTCTAACGTGAAAATTCCTGGCTTATCGGTGAGAGGGCTACGGGGAGGCCCTGAGACATAGCAATGCCCATGACACCGATTTCCTAAAAGCACACCCTCAACTCACAGCAGGTGGGTCGACCTGCCTCCATCCGGGTCTACACAGTTTCTAGGCTAGACTTGGCTTTGGGTTCAGAGTTTAAGTCCTCTCTTCCGGTTCCTCGCTTGAGGACCTCTGGCCAGTTACTTGGCCTCCATGTGCTTCTGCGTCATCTGTGAGCTGGGAATAATAAACCTCCCCTCCCCCCCAACCCCGAAGCGCTGCCAGAAGATGGCAGGGGAGCACCCACCATGGTGCTGGCACACTGTGGCCCTGCGTCATTCTCCTGCTCGCTGGGGTCTGCAGCACATGCAGAGCAAAGGGCTCTCCCTGGGAGTGAGAACACACTTGAATCTATTCATCATCCCAACCAGCTGGAGAGCCGGGGGCCGGGGGAGGGCCGCCCTGGGGGGAGGATCCAGGGATTCCAGACAACCAGAAGTCCCTCATCACCTTTAATTCTCCCAGAGAGAGCCCGTCCGGGTTGAGTTATCTTCTGTGGGGAAGAAAAGCAGCTCTGGCCATTTTAACCTCACACGGATCACAGAGCAGGGAAAATATAACGGCCCCAAACCACTAAGCACTCCTCAACTAGGTTTGCCCAGCCCTGCCAAAGAGGCAAGCAGCGGCCACCGTTCACGGAATGATGTGTATATTCCAGGAGGAAGTGGAAAGCCCACCTGCCCGGGACGAGGCAGGATTCCTGGGGATCTGATGGGACATAGGCACACATGACCTCAGAGGCAGGTCCTGGCCGGGCTGCTGAGCCAGGGTTCCTGGGATGAATGGCCGTGCAGTGGGCCGGAGCACAGAACACGGGGACAGTCCATCGCTCTCTGCCACCCACCCCCTGACGGCTAAGGTGGTGGGTTCCTGCAGCACATGCATGAAAACTGCAAGTCTCGTAACTCACCCAGATGGTGGAAGCTCCTGAATTGCTCCTTCTCCAGAGACAGCTGTTCCACCGCCGGGCCATATGGCCCCCCTCGCTCTGCACCCCGCCCTGGGAAACGAACCACTTTCACAGGCAGCTTCCCAGACCTTAGAACTGTCTCCTGTTCTTAGCAGGTAATTAAGACCTCCAGCGGAGGCGGCCGCGTGGTTTGTACACATGTCAGGGCCGTGTCTGAAAGCTCCTTCGAGGGAAACACAGGGGGCTTTGCCTTCTACTCAAGGGGAGTGTCTGCCATCACAGAGAGAGAGAGAGAGAGAGAGAGAGAGAGAGAGAGAGAGAGAGAGAGAGAGACTGCCCACAAGTCAGCTCCCCATTTCTCCACCCAAGGCAGGGCAGCCCTCACCCCACCCAGACATGCCCCAGAATTCGATGCTGGAAGTGACTTTAATGGAGGCTCATGGCAGCACAGATGGAGACAGATAAATCTTACACTTTTCACCGTTTGCGTTGTAAAGTTATGAACAAAGACCTTTAAGACAAGCTTGTGATTTGGGAGTGCTCCGACCTCCTCGGTGGGGAATAATGAGCACCAGAGGGCAGAGACACTTCCTGTTCCTGGCGGGCGGGGTCCCCACGCCTCTTTGGAGGACCCCTCTCTCCGGTTCCGAGTCACTGTTTCCCTCTGGGACACCCAGGGCCTCGGTGATGCAGCACCCACGTCCTCAGCTCTCCAAGTGGAAGTGCTGCAGTCTGCACCTCCCGGAGCAAGCAGAGCTGTGACCACTGCCTACATTTACAAAGCTGGCCTCCGGGACACTCGATGGCTCCACCCCTTTCCCATGGCACAGACTCTGAGCCCATTAATAGTTATCTGCCATTTCTCTCTGACATTTTCAAACATTTTTTGGAAGTCAGGGGAGGGGGGTCTGTGTGCCTTGTCTCCTTCCATTCCTTTTGCCCTTGACCTAGAAGGGAAGCCCTCTCTGTGTTATCCTGCCATAATGGATAACAGGAGCCGAAGCCTATGAAGCACTTAGTGTGTGCCAGGCACTGTTCTAAGCTGGTCACATGAATTTACTCACTTAATCCTCGCAAGCCTAAGTGGGAGGTCCTCTTCTTATCCCCGTTACACAGATGAGGAAAGTGAGGTACAGAGAGGATAAATAGCAGGGTTCCCCGGGCCAGGCTTCATCCCAACAGGAAATGGGAACTAGATTCGAGGCTGAGCAGGACAAATGGCCAGGTGGAGGGTGGGGGTGACCACACACTGCAATGGTCTGATAGGCAACTACAGCCAATACCCTATCGGCTAAATTCTACCTACCCTCCACTTCCAGAGAGATCAGGCCCAGAATCTTCCAAAGGTGGCCTTGTAGCAGCTGAGCCTGCAGGCGCCAGCCATACCAGCATGGTCATGAGCATCGAACTGACACCACACGCCTGAGTTCGACCTCCAGCTGTCTCGGTGCACTGCTGTGTGACCTTGAGCGAGTTAGGCAACCTTTCTGTGCCTCTATTTCCTCATCTATAAAATGAGAATGTAGAGGTACCCACTTCACTGGGTTGTGGTGAGGATGAGAAATGAGGCCCAACATACAGGATGTGCTCTATTAGTGTTATCTATGATGAGGTTAAAGATGGGGGCTAGGAGGAGAGTAATATTGTTATTTCTACTGCCCCATGGGCTAGGTGGGGGTGGGCAAGGGTAGTGATTACAAAGCCCCTTAGTGCTGTCTTTTTGACTCGAGGGCCACAATGGGTTCTTAGACTGGACCAAGGGCAGGAACAAAAGCAACCTGACCATGCTGGCACTCTCATCTCGGGCTGCTGGTGAAGGAGCGGAGGGGAGAGCAAGAGAACCCTCCGCTCTTTCGGCTCCGCGGGCCGGGTAGAACAGCTGAACGGGCCGGATCCAGCCAGTGGGCCGTAGTTTGCCCACGGCTGGTCTAAGCTCCTCTTCCCTGTCTGTGGTCACTGGCAGCTCTTCTTCCCTGTCCCCACCCTGCAAGCAGTCAAGTCCCTAGGAGAACCTGTGAAGACATGTGCCAGCCCCTCTAGGGACACAGGCCAGGAAGAGGAGGTCCCAACCTTGGGAACCTCCCATCGACCACCTTAAAGCAAACCAAACGGAGCTACCAAAGACCCCTGTGACTGCTCCGCGATTCTTTACCGATCACACTGCCTCTACATGATCCTTCCTCCGATTCATCTCAGGAAGAACTGCAATTGCGTGCTTTCGTTTTAAACGCCTCTTGACTTTGTCCATTGGCTTCAAAAGGGGGAGCCACCTCTGCACCACAGTCCCTGGAACCCCGTTTTCATGCACGTTCGGAGCTTCTGACACTGCAGAGGGGGAAGCCTCGACCCAGATGCACCTGGTCTCTGGCCGCAGAGGGTGAGAGAACTCCTTCTCTGAAAGCCAAGCCGGCGCTCACATCCGACAGCACCAAGAGGGCGACTCCCCGCGTGAGGATTAACCCGAGTCCTCGCACCCAGGCTTCCCTGGCCTCCTCCTCAGAGCCGGAAGCCAGCGTGGGGGAGGACGCTCTGACAACAAATGCTGCCTCATGCCCCCCTGAACGTGGGAGCCTCTCCAACCAAAACCGTCCCATCAGGCACCAGATGGCGCCGGACTTTGGGGCTAAAGACCTCAGCTAGATCCAAACCCGGCAGCCCGCAGACACGGCAGCCCCCAGTCTGGATCTTGCCTCTGGTGCTTCCATGTGGAGAGGCAATTAACGAGGAGGAGGGTGTGCTCTGATTAGAAAAAGGCCAGGGCGGCTGCCATCAGGGAGCCACAGCCGTTTGCCCCCTGGAGACAGATAGGAGTCCCGAAGAGGGAACTCGGAGGAAGAGGGAGGAAGAGGGAACACGGGTCCCGCTCAGCCCCTCTGCCAGGCCAGGCCCTGCCCTTCTTGCCCCACCCAGAACCAAGCCCGCTGGTGGACAAGATTTATGTGCGTCCACCGTCCGGGAACAAGATTAAAAGGGACAGGCGGAACAAAGCAACAAAGGCCCCTCCACTTAGTAAATGAGGAGCTCTTCCCACCTGACACACTTTTAAAGGGAAATCTTCAATCACCATGTGCTGGCAGGCTGGCCCACAAAAGGTCCGCCCTGGCGACTTCCTCCCCAAAGCCCCGAGCAGGCGCGGAAATGGCTTTATGTAATAGAGATACTAATCTAGTCCATATGATTCTGAGAATCCTTTATGGAGGACTGAAGGACGTTTGAGCCCTCCAGCTGTTTAAAGAGATTTTCTGCAGCTCATGCGTTTACCTTGCCAATAGCTTAGCTGAGCAAACAGAGTCCCTCTAAATCGCACTCACTGCTGATTTACTATCAGGCCTCCGCAGTCCGTCTGGTGGACAGAGCCCTGTGGATTAACGGGGGCCAAGACCTCGGCCCCTCTGCCTGGCCACAGCAAAGGGGTGGGTGGGGGCTGCCTGTACGTCAGGGCACCTCTGGCTCACAGACGTGGGACTGTCCCGCCCCTTCCTGTCAGGCTCAGCCCAGGGTAGAAGGGTCCGAGGGGCAGTTCTTGGTCTGGCCGGGGGCAGGAGGAGGCTCCTGGCTTTTGCCCTTGGTTCCAGGCCTGCCTCCATCAGGGGAATGGGACTGATGATATAATCGCGCCCCTGCCCCCTTCCCACCCCATCCTGAGCAAAGATGTGATCTGGCTCCCCTGGTGACAATTTGGGAGCCCTGGCTGCTTGCAAAGGAGGAGAAAGTGAAGTGGGAAAGGATGATGGGGAAGGTGACTAGGAGAAACGAGGGAGGCATAAACACGATCTTTAAGCCCACAGCATGAAGATACACACTTGGTCCGCGGGTTATGGCGGCCCTTTCCGTGGGCAGACATGCAACACACACATACAGCAAGTATACACACAGAGAACACACATGTACACACACGTAAGAAGTCCACTCTTTACACAGAGCAAAAGTTCACAGTCATGAGTATCCCTGTATGTAATAATAACCATAGCATGTATCATGTGCTTGGTTTACACTCACTTATTTCATCCTCCCAACAACCCCACAAGGATAGTATGATTGCTACCCCCATTTTCCAGTTGGGTAAATTGAGGCACAGAGAAGCTAAGTAATTTGCCCACAGTCACACAGGCAGTAGTCAAGAGTCTGGCTCAAGGGTTTATGCTTTTGACCTTCACGTTGTCTGGCCCAACATGCCACACAAACACCCATCTCATGGGTTGGGAGCAGCATCCACACGTGTAAATTCACAAACACACACACACACACACACAGCCAGGTGCTCAAGCTGAGACACCCCTTCCTCAGAGGTCCAGACACATCTCCAGGTCAAATGAGACCCAGGTGCTCCAGTTCAGGCCAAGACCTAGACTGGGGAGAAGGGTACTATCAAATGTTAAAATATGAAAATGCTTCTTCTTTTCTGGTTGGTAAAAGGTTGCCACCCTGCCCCTCTCCCAGCACCTACAGGGCTAACCCCTAGCTCCACAAGAGGCCTCCGGGGCCCTATTCTGTTCTAACCTACTGGCAGGAGTGCCCCACTTTCAGTGTTAAATATTTTCATTTGTACCCCAGGTATAGACAAGGTGGGGCCAGTGGGATGTGTACCTGTAACAAGGTGAGGGGGGCCTGGCTCTCAGGCCCTCCATGAACCTTAGCCAGTGCCTGGCCAGCGTAGTATGGGGGTATCCAGCTCCCCCAACCAGCCCTAGCCCCTTGATGGGCAGCTGATTAGAGCTCTTCAAAGATAAGGACCCTGAAGTGGCCAGCGGGAGGCTCTGAGTCATCATTTTCATCCTCACGGAAGCCGCTCGGCTTCCCTGAGTGAAAGAGCAAGCATTAGAGCAGACTTGGCAACCGGAGTGTCCGTCATCTGCAAAACCCCATTAATAGCTACTTTTTGAAACCTCTCTGCTGCAAAGGCCAGGGGCTAGGAGGAAATAAGGAGCTCAGCATTGCGTGGGGCTCAGGCAGCACGGCTCCAACCAGAGGGCTGGCCTCCCGGGACCTGGAATAGTGGTCTCAGTCCCTGTGGAGCCCCAAACCAGAGTCCCCACACTCTCCACTCCCATGTGACATGGGGTGCAGACACCAGAACTCTGGGAGGGACTCTGGAAACCCAAGGCGGGGTGGAGGGGGATGAGGGTCTTCTAAGAAGCAGGCCACCTTCCACTCTTGGGGCTCAGGGCCTACTCAGAGACCACTCCTTTGAGCACCTCCCATATTTTTTCCATCCACATTTCCTTCTAGTCCAGTGGTCACCAAACTGCGGCTCGCAAGCCACATGCGGCTCTTTGACCCCTTGAGTGTGGCTCTTACACAAAATACCTCGGCCTGGTGAGTCTATTTTGAAGAAGTGGCGTTAGAAGAAGTTTAAAAAATTTGGCTCTCAAAAGAAATTTCAATCGTGGTTGACATTTGGCTGTGTTGACTGATGAGTTTGCTGACCACTGAGCTAGTCAACCAGGCTACCCAAAGCATGTGTCCTGCTGGGCTCTGTGTTGGGCGCTAGATAGTCCTGCAGCCTGGGCCCTCGGGGGCTCACTGTCTGGGGAGAGAGAGAATTGAAGCTGGTCCCTCTAAGGGTGATGTGATCGGGAGTGGGAGAGGCAGGTATTGGCGGGGCTTCCCAGAGACAAACGCTGCTTTTCCTCGAGTCTCCAAGAGCCATAGGCAGAAATTGGGAAGAGCAGGGAGAGCCTGTAAAAGTTGCAGGATGAGAGGGAATGGAGAACTTAGTTGCCTGGTGGGAGGGGATTCACAGACTGTGGAGGGGCCCTGGGGAAGGAGAGGCAGAGGCTGAGTGTCAGCATGAAGAAGCCGGGGCACAGGACTGGAGTGAGCAGCAGTGGGGCACGTGGACGGAAGTGTCAAAAAAATATGGGAGGGGACAAGGCCGACTGGAGTGAAATATACCTGGTGGTACCCAGGTATTTCTGAGCCACTATCTGTGCCCGGCACATTGGAAGCCACTGGAGAGCATAAGATATGTTTTAAGAGGGTGCTCCTGGCCTTAGAAGCTTACTGAGAGGAGAAGCCACTGACTCTGTCTGGGGAACTGCAGGGCAGGGGGCCAAAGAAGTCTCCTGGAAGGAGGTTAGCTTTGAGCGGAGTCTGAATGGTGAGTGGGAGCTTGTGAGGAGGACAGAGAGGAGCAGTGGCTAAGACAGCACCGGTGTGAGGGCTCCTCCCTCCCCGTGTGACGCTGAGGCCGGTATTTCACCTCCCACTGCCTCGGTTTCCTCACCCGTAAAACCAGGCAGGGCTGCACTGGATGCCTATCCCTTTGGGCTGGTCATGAGTTACCACAGGGGAAGCGTCTGGTACATTCACTCATTCATCTGTCATTTATGGCACACCTGCTACCTGCCCGGCCCTGCTCTAGGAGTAGGAATGTCAGACTAAATCAAAGCCCCTTGTTCCATTCAAACATGTATTTCAGTTGAGGGATTTAGACAGAAAATAAAAACCCCCACATATATTCTGTATTTCTCTGTCGGGCAGCGATAATGCTAATTCACACACACACACACACACACACACACACAGAATAAGGGGGTAAACGAAGATGTTAGGGAGGGGACTATTTCGAAGAGGCTGGGTGAAATAAGGGAGTGAGCCACATGGGTATCTGGGGACGAGCACGCAGGCAGAGGGGCCAGCACACGGGGCTGCCTGTGGGCCGAGATGGGAATGCTGTCAGGCAGATGCGGAAGCTGGCTCCGGGCTGGCAGGCTGGGAGGAGCTGGGTCATGGAGTTAGCGGGGCCAGGCCCTGTGGGGCTCGCGGCACAGTGAGGACATCCGAGGAGCAGCACACACCCAACGAGGACCAGAAAGCGGAGGAGGCGTTACATGGGTGTGGAGGGAATTCCGAAGATAGAAGGCCTTGGGGGAGTTCCCATAAAGACGTGGGGAGTCAGGCTGGGACGGGTCGCTTTCCCTGGCCCGGGACACCCAGCCAGGGGACTTACGTAATGCGGGGCTGCTCTGATGCTCATACAGGCTTCCCTTGGAGGCCGCCCGGTCCGGAGAGCAGGGGTTTAATTACAGCTGCAGCAGGTAATGAAGGAGCAGCGCCTAGAATCTTCCCCAGCTGCGTCAGCACCCGGGGCCCTGCTGGCACCTCTGCGGCTGCGGGGAAAGACTACCCTGGAATTTAGGGCTGGTCCAACAAACGCAGCCAACTAGACCTCAATCTCCTCTTCTTCCCGGGACAAGGTGCCTGAGCATCAACATCGTGGCTCCCCCATCCTGCACGTACCTCCTAACCTGTCCTTCAGCCCTTCTCAGCCCCCCATGCTGCTGCCCCACAAGCAACGGAGCCCAGACACCACCGTGAGCATGTCACTGGCTGCTGAAACCGTTACGCCCTCATGAGGTGGTTCAGGCTCCTTGGTGTGGTGCTTCGGGCCCAGCCCCAGCCCCTTCTCCCCACCACTTTCTCCCCGCTCTTCCGGTGCTCCACAGGGCCCGAGGCTGCCTGCCCTTTCCCACCTCTCTATGCTGTTCCTCCACAAAAGTAATACCAACAGCCGCGTGGCTAACCGTTACCGAGCTCTTGCTATGTGCCAGCCCTGTACCAGATGCTTCCCCTGCGGTAACTCATGACAGCCCAAAGGGATAGGCACCCAGTGCACTCCTGCTTGGTTTTACGGGTGAGGAAACCGAGGCAGTGGGAGGTGAAATACCGGCCTCGGCGTCACACAGGGAGGGAGGAGCCCTCACACCGGTGCTGTCTTAGCCACTGCTCCTCTCTGTCCTCCTCACAAGCTCCTCCTCACCATTCAGACTCCGCTCAAAGCTAACCTCCTTCCAGGAGACTTCTTTGGCCCCCTGCCCTGCAGTTCCCCAGACAGAGTTAGTTGCTTCTCCTAAGAGACCTCTCAGTGTTTGGTTAGAAGTCTCCTTCATTCACTCATTCTCTCACTCACCCAGTCAATAATTATTCAGCACGAGGTGCCAGGCCTGTGCTTGGCCCTGGGAAGCACATGGCTCCCCAGGGAGAGCTGGACAGGCGAGGAGCCCCACCACCAGTGGGCAGGCTGACAGAGCGGCCCAGAAGCTATGGGAGCAGAGCACACAGCCCGCTGCCACGTGGATCCCCAACCCGTGGCGCTCTGGAGGAAACAGAAGGAATCTGAAGTTGGTGCTAACAGAAGGGATGTCCAGGGAACCCCCTGGGCCTTGCGGGAACCCGGACCATGATTCACTCATTATTTCCCGAAGCCTGAGAAGCACTAACCAGTGGACAAGAGCAAACCTTTGGTAGTTGTGTTTCTCATTGTAAATCAACTCATTGGCATCAGGGTCAAGCATCCCTATTTTATGAGTTTGGTCAGCTGGAGCCCAGCCACTCTGGACATCCTGCATCAATGTTCTATGCCCACAAGCCAGGGACCACATTGTGGGGGCTGTCCTAACTGTGGTCACTCAGCGAGGACCTGTCATGGAAGTTAGGCAGCCATTCCTTCCCCACCCGCACCCTGGGGACACCCTCTGTTTCTTTGCCTGCTTACTTAAAGTGCACTTACCATACTGTGACTGCTTATTTTCCAAAAGTTAAGAAAGAACGCACACACATTTTCCCCTCCAGCCCAGGTACTGTTTAGTCATGTCCATCCCAGAACTCAGCAGTTGATGAATGGGTGGTCAGATAGAAGAATGGATGCTGTCCTAGGCAGCAAAGCTCAGCACCAGGTGCTGGTGACCCAAGGGACAGCATCAGCACTGTTTCTGGGGAGGGCAGCAGGCAGGATTCCTTGGGGAGCCTCCTAAACCAAACCCACAGCTCTTCACACACACACACACACACACACACACACACACACACACACACAGCAATCCCCTAATTGCTACCTTGATCTGGACACCTGTAGGGACCCACCTTTGCAACCAGTTTGTCTTTAGTTCCTTCCTCTCCCTACAAACCTCTTATCTGCCTTCTTGTCTGACCCCAACTCTCCCTTCTGGCCACATCCCTCCTGCTGAAAGAAAACCCACTGTAGGAGGGAAAAGTGCAGGAGGGGACACCGCTCTGGTCTCAGTGCCTGAGCTCTGTTTATCCACGTGGACAAGTCACTTAGCCTCACCTGCTTCTGTGTCCCCTGCTGTCCAAGGTCAGTAATATAGTACCACTTCCCCAGTCTGTGAAGAGCAAGTAGCATACCGTACGGGAAACTGCTGGGTAAACCTTCAGATGTTACACTACTGTTTTATTATCGTTGTTGGAAGTTAGTGCTCAGTCCAAGAAAGCACTGAATTCGATGTCACAGGATCCGGTTATAAAGCCCCCCGCTCTCCCACTCACTATAAAACCAGGGCTGCTCCAATGACATGGCAGAAAGTACAAAAATGCCCCCAAATATAATACAAATATTTTTTAAAAAAACATACAGCTGAGTGTTAATGAGAGAACGGTAAATCCCTAAGTGGGCTCCTAGGAGTTACAGAAGGTCAGATGCTGAAGGAAAGTGGCCCAGGCAACATCAGACCTGCTGGCCTCTGCTCCTGGCCCCCATATAGGGGCAGATTGGGCCTAGAAGTTGCCAGATCCATGTAGAGGAGACTTAACATTGCTGCCCACCAGCCTAGGGAAAAAGCAAGGGATTCTGGATGAGGAAAAAAAAAGTCTCCCATAAGAAACAAAGAACAAGGAATGGGGGATGGAGGTGACTGCTTAATGGTATGGGCCTTCTTTAGGGGTGATGAAACAAAGAACAAGGAATGGGGGATGGAGGTGACTGCTTAATGGTATGGGCCTTCTTTAGGGGTGATGAAAGTTTTAGAGGTGGATAGAAAGTTACTATTATGGTTACTATTACGTTATGTGAATTTCACTTTTAAAAATTTTTTTAAAGGAAAAAGACCCGAAGCCTTCATCACACACAGCATAGGCTCCCAAACCAAGTTAGGAAAGCGAAGACGGGTAAGAAGCCAGTGAAAACCATCAGCGTGCCTAATAAGAAAATGCAAAAACGTGTGTGTGTGTGTAAGGCTCCTGCTCAACCCAGAGCGAGGGGGCAGGGGGAAGGACTAGGGTTCACAGCAAAAGAAAAAAAACTACAATCTACATGAGGTCACAATCCACAGTAAAGGAGAATCAGCAGTCCCCGTAAAAGGGAAAATTGATACTCTAGGAACCTGAACTAATAGAACTATATAGCTCAAGATAGAACCATCTGAAAGAGACCATAAAAGAAATATGTTTAAAATAATTAAAGCAATAAAAGGATTAGACTTCATAATGAAAAGAATAGGACGCTACAGAAACAGCATGCAGATCTGATAAAGGACCAATAGAACTCCTAGAAACAAAACATATCACTGAAATTAAAACCTCAACAGACAGGTTAATTAGCAGAGCTAAAGGATTTGAATAATGGATCCGAGGAAGATGTCCAAGATGCAACACGGCGAGATAAAGAGATGAAAAATGAGAGCCCAGGAGAGAGAGAGAGGATGAAGCAAGAGTTCATTTTAGAGCTCCAATAAGGAGAGAACCGAGAGGGCGGAGGAAAGGAGATATTTGAAGAGAGATGGCTGAGAAATTTCCAGAAGTGTAAAGGACACTTAGCTTCAGGAAGACGTATACCTCTGAGGAGCAAACACTATGAATAACAATAACTCCACTCACGGACGTATCCGAGGGAAACTGAAAAGCACTTCAACGACCAAGTCCAGACAACGGGAAAACATCCTCAAACTGCTGAAGGAAAATGACTGAAAAGCCAGAATTTCAAAGGCAGCTCAACCACCATTCGAGAGCAGGGCAAAATAAAGGCACTTCCAGACAAGTAAAGCATAAGAGAGCTGTTCGCTTGCAGACTCTCCCGGAAAAAAAACTTCTTGAAAGAGAGCTTTCAAGAATGAAGCCAAACTGAGAAATGAGATTCGAGAATAGATGAGGAGCAAAGAAATCAGTAAGCACAGGAGTTGGACTTAAGCAAATCGGCTGTATAAAACAACCACAATAATAAAACAGGGCTATCTAACCCCCAAAATGGCGTGAGGCATTTAATGGGGTTAAATCTTACTCACCCTCAGCTTCCCCCAGTGCAGCCAGTCCCCCAGGCCTTCAGCTGCTGCTCCCCCTCGGCCACCCAGTGCAGGCTGACCCCACTGGGCCAGGGCAGGCCTCCTCCCAGCCAACCTGACGAGGTGCCCAAGTATGCCGAGCACCCCCATACCCCCACCCCACAGCCCAGCCTGGCCTATCAGCCACGTACCTGGAGCTTCCGGCTAATCTCCCTCTTCCGGGTTTGGATGAAAACTGCACTGCAGGAGGCATGTGCTGGCATTCCAAGCAGCCACTGGACACCACCTGGAACTTTGGGAGTTACCTCCCCCTGGGGGAGACTCTGACCAAGGGGAACAGGAGACAGGAGGACCGGGCCGGGACGTCCTCCTCCTTGCTGGCTATTCTGAGACCTGCTTGCTCGCAGCTGCCCACCAGAAGAAGTCCTCGGGAAAGAGGATGCACCTGTTAAGCAGCCTGCAGCGCTCTTTGCAATTGACTTGGCCGGCACGGCAGCCAGCCTTTTGAGTGAGGAGTCACAGAGGGTCAGATGCTGTTACCCCATCCCATGGTAACCCCATCGTGGTTTTCCAAGTGTGGTTCCCAGGCCAGACACATGAGCATCCCCTGGGGCCTAGTTAGAAATGCAAGTTCTCCAGCCCCACCCAAACCTTCTGAGTTGAGACTCTGAGGCCGGGGCCCAAGAGTCTGTGTTGTTACAAGTCTTCCCGGTGATTCTGATATTAGCTTACCAGGTGCTCAGGAAGACAATTGAATGGGTTGCAATTTGTGATCACTGTGGCATCTGTGTGGAACCTGTGATAAGTGTTACTACTGCTCACTAATCACTCTGGCCCTCTGCCTTCAACACCTGCCACAGCGCTCTTCCCTCTGCCATGACAACAAGCAACATTGCAGGGCTGCTGCTCCATCAGCCTGGGTCCTAGGACGAAGGTGACAAGGAGCAGGCCGTTGGCTAGCCCACCGTGGGCATGTAATATGAACAAAAAAAACTTTTGTTTTAAGCTACTGGCTTTGGGGTGTTGTTTGTTGCTGCGGCATAACCCAGCCCATCCAGGCTAATATTTTCAAAGTCCAGAGTGTCACAAAATGCCTCAAACCCCCATCCCATGATTTAAAGTGAGTTCTATCTACAGAGGTAAAGATACCCACTGCCCTGTTTCTCAAAGAGAAAGAAAGAAGGAAATGTGTTTGTGCCCAGTGGTCCTCAAGAAACATCTGATGCCTAGGCAACCAAGGAGGAACAAGACTTGGCTTATCTGTGGATGATGGTCAGGTGTGGGCAGCCCTGGCGTGGATGGTTATAGAAAGGCTGCCGAGGATGGCGGTTCTGGGCCAGAGGAAATGGTACAAATAGAAAAACAATGTCACCTGCATCTGTACCTGCTTCCCAGGACACTCATTCACTGTTTCATCTTTCTCCTTCCACACACAGAGATGATCCATCCTATACCCAGTGGGACCAGAGAGGCAAAGGGACTTGCCCAAGATCGCACAGCAAGTTACTGGCAGTCAGCCACGGCTTCCACTCCCAGACCATGTGTCCTTCTACCATGTGCCAAGAAACAAGGCTCCAGGAAGGTGGCTTTGGAGGAAGGTCAGTGTCCCCGTGCCCCTTCCCAGAGCTCAGGCGATGTTCCTGTGCAGGGCCCTGAGGACTCTCGACACTGGATGAGTTCTCACCAGCTTCTGGTGAACCTGGGGTCCTCTGGCCTCTGGAAGGTGGGAAGGGGAGTGGAAGGGCAGGGCTGCAGGGTTTTGGCTCCTGAATGCTCCCAGGTCTAAAAGCTTCTCATCCAGCACCAGCGTCCTGCAGATCCCTCACCCTTTCACTGCCATGTCTCCCGCTCACGAGTTCCCCAACCCTCTGACTCCATTCTCTCCCACACAGGTGACAAAGCCTGTGGGGGACTGACACCCACCCACTATGGGTTGAATTGGGTCCTCCTTAAATTCACATGTGGAATTCCTAGCTAACCCCAGAACCACAAAATGAAACCTTATTTGGAGATAGGTCTCAGAGATAGGTAATCAAGTTAAAATGAGGTCATTAGGCTGAGCCCTAACCCAATAGGACTGTGTCCTTATAAAAAGAGGAAGTTGGGGGGCTGACACCCACAGGGGGAGGACTCCATGTGGAGAATGGTTATGTTGCCACAGGCTAAAGAACTATCAGAAGCCAGAGAGGCCGGGAGCAGATCTGTCACAACCTCAGAAGGAACCCACCTGCTGGCACCTGGATCTCAGGCGTTAGCCTCCAGAGCTGTGAGACAATAAAGGCCTGCTGGTGAAGCCACCACCAGGCTGTGGTGCTTTGTAAGAGCGGCCCTAGGGAATTAATAACTGCCCCACCCTGCCAACCTCCCCTCCCCTTCTCCCAGCCCTGATCTGCCCACCCTGCTCAGGCCCACTCCGCATCCTGCCGATGGGGTTCCCACTCCCACAATGCCCTTCCAGCCAGCTCCAACCCCATGATGCCCCGCGAGGGATCACAGGTCACAGCATTCTCTCCTGCCCGAGTTTGTCTGTTCTGTCTAGGCTTTCTTCACATTCCTCTCCGGCTGTTCTCTAATGACTTCGTGTACATTAGACTTGCCTTCCCAACAAGACTGTGGGATCCACGAGGGCAGGAGCTGTTTCTGACATTTCTGTCCGGCAGCACGGCGCTGTGGGTGGCCACAGCAGGCATTTAAGAACTACTGAGCTACAACATCCTTCCCAGGCAGCCCCCTTCCCTCTTCCCTGGAGCTGATTTCTCAGTAACACTTGGTGAGTGGGTGTGGCCAAAACGACAGCCTCTCCTCTTTATCCTGCCCTACGCTATAAAGATGCCTGTCAAAGCAGCTACAGCACATATTTTTGTACCAGACCTTTTCCTTCCACCGGGCTGCAAGCTCCCCCAGACAGCATCCACCACTCACATGCGTGCATAACCCCTGCGTTTGCAACAAGTGTTAAGTTGAATGGACAGACATGAGCATATGGCCGAACCTTCTGACCATGGGTCCAAAGACCCTGTAAGCGTTTTAAAGGATCCACAAACCCCTGAAATTGTGTGCAAAGGGCCGTGTGCATGTGTAGCTTTACATATGCAGTATGCATTTCCCCAGGGAGAGAGGCCATGGGTCTCTGAGAAACTAAAATGAGAGCCAAGACTTAAAAAATGTTAAGACAACAATCATCCCTGCAGAGGAGGAAGCTGACATTAAGCCCCCATCCTGTGCCTGATGATTTATGTGTCACTATCCCCATTGTACACGAGTGGAAACAGGTTCAGAGAGGGGATGTCTTGCCTATTCCAAGTGGTTCAGAGCAGACTCTGTAGCTACTAGTAGATAGCCTGGGTTCAAATTCCACGGTCACTGCTTTCCAGCTCAGTTACAGCGCGCTTGCATATACGGACCAAAATTGCACAGCTACAAAGTGGTGATCTTGGCCAAGTTACTGAATTGCTCTGGGACTCAATTTCCCGATCTGTAAATTGGAAGATGGGTGCCTACCTCAGAGGCTGTTGAGTGGAGCTGATGTGTTGATGGATGCAAAGTGGTCAGAATGGTGCCTGACGTGGGGTTGGGACTCTGCAGAGGATGGTGAGGAGGGTAAAGAGGAAGACGCTGGGGGGGGGAGGGCAGAGCTGAGATTCAACCCAGGCCTGTGTGCCTCTTGCCCCTCTCTATCACCACTCCCAGCCTCTCCACAATGCCCCATCTCACTGCCAAAGCCCTCCTGGGAAAAGCCTCCGTCCTCAGGAGCGTGGCTTCCTGGGAGGATGGGTCCGCGGCCCCAGCCCAGCAGGCAGTGCCCGGCAGTTACATAAGGAGCAGGCGGCAGGTCATGAGCTGCCTTCCCAGGCAGGAAGACGGAGCCTGCGCAATCAGGACACTTGGCGCTCCTGCCCTGCTTTTCCTTTTCCAGGAGCCTGACCAGCATCTACCGATAGAGATTAGAAGGGGAAGGTGCCCATCCGTTCCTGGGGCCCCAGGCTGACATCCAGACTCCATTTATAATTTCCCTGAGTCCATCACTGCGCGCTGAGCTCAGAAGGGCTGCTCGCATCCCTCCTGCTCCATCCTCATGGCTCCCGTGTCCCGCCACCAGCCTGACCCTCGCTCCACTCCAGGCAAACAGAGCGGCAGCAGTAAAGTCTTGATTCTGACCTCACTTCTACACCCGGGTCCCCATGGTAACCCCATCCCAGGTGAAGCACTGACCAAGACCTTGGCCCAGCCCAGTCCCCTGCACTGCTTTTTTGAGTTTGCGTTGGGTAAGTATCTTTGTGTTTTTCCTGCAAAACCATCAGTATTGACCCCATTTGCTGGAGCATTTTTCATTCATTCCTTTAATGCAATTAGAATCGAGTTTCTCCAGCATTAGGGGAGATGTAACAACAGTAGGGGAAAATTGTCGTTTCATTCCCAACATCAACACGCCCACTCTGCCCAAATTCTCTCTCTTGTGCTAGCTGGCTCTACCCACCCAGATGGCAAGGAGAATACTAACAAGAAAAATCACTCTTCAAAGCAGCCTCCGAATGCAGAGGCAGAAGCTGTGTGGGCGGTCTCCCCTCAGTAATTACACGGGGGCTCCGAGCTTCTCTGACAGTGTCCTGCCGTTGAGGAACGCTGATGCCCACTGGAAAGCCCCACACTGACCCCATCCCACAGGTCAGAGGTGAGTGGCCAGAGTCCATTACACTCCAGCAGGGCCCCAAGCCATCCTCCCAGAGAGGGTCAGTGACTTCCCAAAGCCACGTGCCTGGGAAGCTGAGGCCAAAACCCTGACCTGCAGGCTCTTCCTCCTGGGTGCTTCCCACTGTACCACACTGCCCCCCACTCAGAGGGCCTGCAGCTGCCTGCAACTCACCCCTGGTCCCCCTGGGGACTAGGGCTTCGGTTACTGAGCCACTGCAGACAAAAAGGGAAAGAGGGAACGAGCGTCTTTCATGCACCAACATTTCCTTTGGTGTATTCCAATTCTCCTTGGAAACCTTCCCACTTCCTGGCATAGGTCCCTTGTGATGTCTTACTTGTGCCATCCTCCTTCGAGGTACCCTGGTTTTGTCATCCAATAATCAAGCCTGCCTGCCTTCCTTCCTCCCATCCATCCATCCAACCATCATCTATCCATCATCCATCTATCTCTCCACTCATTTATCCACTCAGCTTCCCTTCCATCCAACAAAGCCTTCTTGGGCACCTACTATGCCCTCAGCTCTGTGCTGAGCACTCAGAACTTCTTCCCCACTGCGCCCCGGAGCGCCCACTCCAGAAACGTCCATTTCTCTCCCGACCCTTCAGAGCCTAGACCTGACTCGCTTCTATCAACCCTCTTAGGAGGTTGATCTGACAGACAATTCTGAGCTAATGCACTTGCATTAGACACATTGTTCCCTCCAAGCTGGCAGCAGGCAGGGACTTTGGAGTTCTGAAGTCAGCTGAGACCTTCGGCCCAGGGCCCAAAAGACAGCCCTACCTCTCTTTCCCTCGGTACTGCCCCCCACTTTCCTCCCATCCCCACCGAGGCCAGGGCAGAGGCAGCCCCTACATACGTATGCAGAAGTCTCCGTTCTCGTAGTAGCCAGGGCAGCACTGGGACCTCCGCCGGTACATGGTCCGGAGGCCACGCCGATACGCCGTCTTGTAGCTGATCCTAAGGCACAGGGGAGAAAGCCACTTGAAAATATTGAAAATCAATGGCTCCTGTTAGAATGATATTTGTGTTGAGCTCTATTGAGGATGCCATTCAATAATCACTTTAAAATGCATGGTGACTCCGAATATGAAGGAACACAATAAAGAACAATCAATGGCCGGGTTTGGGCCATTGTAAAACAGAATGAAACGGTGTTTGTTACACCCACTGACTCTGCCCCACTCTCTTCAGAGTGATACTTAGAAGGGCTGCAGGAGACACAGTCTGAGTGGCATTGTGGAGGGCAACTGGGGACTTTTCCTTAAAACTGCAAGACCCTGTGCTGAGGGGACCCAGAGGGTGACTCGGATGGGACTGGGATTCTGAGAGTTCCTATGCCTACTGCCAACACCCCAAAAGCAGATGCTTATGGCCCCTTGGAAACTGGTCCACAAGCTTGGAGAACTGAAACACAGTCATCAAAAGGACCCTCTAGTCTGACTCAGACCCAGAAGTGAGTTAATCTCCCTCACACTAACATGAACACCTCCCGGGATGGCATGCAAAGCCCTTCAGAGCTCTGCAGAGAACAAAGCTACATATGAAGGGAAGCCAAGGCCCAGAGAGGGAAGGGCATTCTGGACTGGGAATCAGGGACCTGGGTTCAGTCCTTCTGCTGACCTGGGCTTTGAGACATCGCCCTGTGCCAGAGAGATGGATAGGCAGAATCTCCTTCCATTCCCTTCTTGAGGCAGGTGGCTTCATTATGCCCTTTATTTCATTTCTTTTTTAGGGTTTTTGTTCTTACTCAATTTTATGTACCCATTCCCACTTTATTTTATGGATGTGAAGACCGAGATTCAGAGAAGTTGACCTGCTCGAGGTCACACAGCTGAACAGTTTTAGAGCCAGGATTCAAACCAGAGTCAGTCTAATTTCAAAGCTACCAGCTTAACCTACTGCCCTGTGCCAGTTCCCACAGGGTGGCTTTCTGGGTTTATGGGATGGCCGTAGTGAAAGAGTAAGAAAAGGGCAATGGATGGTGTGAGAACCGAGTCCTCAGGAGAGTCGATGGGATATTAAGAGGCAAAGCTCCCTCCTTCATAATGGAGGAGATCTGACGGGGCCGTGAAGGACCAGAAAGAGAAAGCAAGTTCCCAAGGTCATGTCATGTAACTAGAACGCAACCCCAGGTCCTCAGGCCTGGAAGCCAGAGCTCTCTCACTGCCCCGCCAGCACCGGGGGTGCATGAGCTGTGGACCCCTCCTCAGGGGAAAGGGGGCAGGGGCTGGTCGTCGCAGATGCCCACAGTCTGCTTTCCACAGAGGCTCAGGCCAACTTGGGAAGGGAGCCCTACCACACGGGCTCCCAGTCCTTAAAACCCTCGCTTTATGACAAATGACAGTGCGGGACTCTGGGGAAATCTGTGATATTTGGGAATGTCGTAAACTAAGGTCATTCTACTTTGTCAAAAACCCCTAATGGAAAGTAAGCTGATCTCAAAGTGAAGCTACGTTCCCGTTCCCGGCACAGGGAGGCAGCTCCTGGCAATTTCGGGGGGTGGTGTAAGCCTCTCAGGTAAAGAGCAACCGGGGTTGACTCAGAGGTCACCAGTCCATTCCTCCCCCCAAACCCTCCAGGGGAGAGGTGTTCTTGATATCACAACAGCTCTCTGGAGAGAGATGCTACCACTGCTGCTGGCTTGCCCCTCCCTGCTTGCTCCCAGGGCTGGGTGAGGAGCAGGAGAGGGAAGGGCCGGGGCCAGGCTGCTGTCAGGGAGAGGATGCTGCGTTCGTTCAAACAAGGCACTCCGCACAGAGGCAGACTGATGGTGCCGCTGTCAGCGTCACACTCTGGGTCGTCAGGAAGGCTGCAAGGCGACTCAATAATTTAGCAAAATAATTCGTGTTCCAGGAATGCAGCCTATTTTAATAAGCAGCCACTCGCTCACCCTTCCCCAGCGGTGATGAACGGCAGCCCCGGCCTCCAAGCACCCAGCAAAGCCACGCCTCAGAGCAAACTTGGCTGGTTCAGAGCCTGACTGGCTCAGGGAGGAGATAGGACTTCTATTTCTGCCTCTGCCTTGACCAAGTCCACAAGCAGCTAACTTGGCACAACTGGGGAAGTTGGGAGGAGGCACTGGGTCCCACCTCCTCATTTCACAGCCAAGGCCTAGAGGAAGGGTATGGGGTAATGGCTGAGTAGTGCCTGTTAGACCAACCCTCCTGCAAACAGTTACACAATCTGGGGAAAGTAGAAAAAGCAACAACCTGAAGGCACTAGAGAGAGAACAAAGATGGATACTAGAGGGGAGTAGACACTTAGAAGAAGGGAATGACACTGGGTAAAGTTAGTCAGCAATAAAAACTCCAGATGGCTGGCCGAAAACAGTTTGGCTCAGTGGATAGAGTGTCAGCCTGCGGACTAAGGGTCTCAGGTTCAATTCCAGTCAAGGCATGTACCTTGGTTTCGGGCACTTCCCCAGGAGGGGTTGTGCAAGAGGCAACTAGGGCTTAAGTGCGGAACTGGGTGGGCAATAGGGAGAGATGCGGCAGATGGAGGAAAGGTAGGGAGATGCCTCCTTCCTCTCAGTCTCGGGGAAGGGCGTCCTGTTCAGAAGAGGAAAGCCTCCTGCATTTTGCAGAGGAGACTGGCCAAGAAGGTGATGGGTGGGATGGGGAGGGGTAGGGAGGTGGGAAGTCTGAACAAGACACTAACAGTATGCTCTACTTAGGGGCATTTCTTCCTCCCATTAAGAGAGCAAAGCCTCTGTCAAAACCGGTTTGGCTCAGTGGATAGAGCATCAGCCTGTGGACTGAAAGGTCCCAGGTTCGATTCCGCTCAAGGGCATGTACTTGATTGAAGGCACGTCCCCGGTGGGGGGTGTGCAAGAGGCAGCTGATCAATGTTTCTCTCACATCGATGTTTCTAACTCTCTATCCCTCTCTCTTCCTCTCTGTAAAAATTCAATTATATATATTTAATATATAATATATTTATTATATTAATAATATATATATATATATATATATTTAAAAGAAAAAACTCCAGGTGGCTAAAATTTAGACAGAAGACACACAGCCTTACTGGCTTGAAGAACCACAGGACAAATACAGGGTGGGCTCAGCAACTAGAGAGGGAAAAGGGAAACTCGAGAAAGACAAGAGCCACAAAGAGGAAGCCCATATTCTTGGTAAAAATCTGCCCACACTTCTGTCCCCTGAAACCATGTGTGTGGAGGGCAGGTAACAAGCAGCCCAGGCAAGGCTAAAACTAGTGAACTCTCAGTTTAGAGACTGAGCTTAGCCAAGTTAACTGGCTGATAAAACAAACAAGCAACCAACCATAAACGGATGCTCCCTAGAGCAGGAGAAGGAAACGCCCAGCCCGCGGGGCGCCCATTTGGTCTGGCCCCGCTGTCCTCACGGCAACATAATTTTCAAGCTGACAATTCTGCACGGCCCGTGAACACGGTTATAAATATCCAAATGGTCCTTGGCAGAAAAAAGGTTCCTCACCCCTGCTCTAAAGGAACATAACATAATTCAGTCTCTACTGTCTCTGCTGTTCATAATACTCAGCATACAATGAAAAATTACTGGACATATAAAGAAACTAGAAAAATAGTGCCTACGTAAGAGAAAAGGCAATCAATGGAGACCAACCTTGAGATGACTCAGTTGTTGGGTTAGCAGGCAAGGATTTTTAAAGGGGTTATTATATCCATGCTCAGTGTCTCACAGGAAGTTGCTAGAAAACCCCAAATGCCAGGACTTTGGCTTTTCAGCATAAGGTGGGTTTCCCAATCACCGTGATTCCTGCGTAAATCCCAAAGAGGGAGTAGGCCCACAAGGAGCAAGCAAGGAAATCTGGAACCGACACAGATGCTCAGCAACTAGGAAGTGAACCTTCTAGGTGGTCTCTCACTCCTTCATTCCCTCATTTGCTCTTCATCTGCTGTTTTTTCAGCCCTGAAGTAATAATGCCACCTTGGGTCTAATACCTCACTGTTCTCCATTCTCCCCTGCACTTTTCAAAGTATTTTCATAGCCCGGGCCTCTCTGGACCCTGCAGGCGGGTAAGGCAAGGATCATTCACCACGGCTTTCCCAGGGTCATCCAACAAAAACTGTTCTCTCTTCCTCCCCTCCCCCACCCCCCTTTGCCTGTGACATGAGAGCATGTCAGGATTTGCAGGAGGGCTGAGGCAAGGGAGCGGGCTTCCCACAGGCAGTGGTTGAGATGCTGAGAGGGTGCTGACTTCTAGCCTGCACTCTGTTCTCCAAGGCTTGGGACTTCATCTGCTCTGAGGGGGAGGAGGGGTGCTGTTCTAGGTTGGATTTCCCCCCAAAAGCAGACCTGATACAAGGATTCAAGGTCAAGTCCTATATTTAGGAAGTGACCCTAGAAAGCACTAGGAGGGGAATGGGAAAGTGAGACAGGGAAACACAGGCAGCCAATGTAGGGTGTGCTATTGAACAGGTTACGGTTATGGGTGAGTGAGCACCTCTGGAGTACACTCAGACTTGTCCCCTCTCTTCTCAGGGGAAGGAAGCTGGGGTATTTACCTCCCAACTCCCTACCCCTTGAGGAATGCCCCCAAGGGCATTAGTTCTCAAGTGCTTCTAGCCTGACCTGCCCGTTGCTCCTTTGCCAGAAAGAAGCCCGCTGCAGAGCATCTCTGGGGGTTCGTGTAAAGAGGAATACCAAGGGGAAAAGGGTGATGCCCTGACCACATCTGTCACAGAGGCCTTTTACTAACTGGCAGAAAGGCGAATGCTGAGGGCCCAGCACCCTTTCCCTGCCCCGCCGACTGAGAGAGGTACTCACCTGTGCCTGGTGCACTTGAACCAGTTGAGGATGTCTGTGCATCGTGTGTAGTAGATCTGGTCAAAGGGGTGTGCGTACGATTCTTGGACAGTCACGGCATAGCTGAGAACCAGACGGGATGGAAGCCACAGTCAGCACTTGGGAGGTAGAGCTGATATTCAGGATGGGGCCTCCCTCTCCAGGGAAGCCAGGCCTCAGCCAAGTGTCCAGGGGCCCCAACACCCCCTCTCTCCTGCCCCACTATCCTCCTTCTGCCCTGGGTACCCTTGGCATCCACACCTACCTGATGCCTGGTTGGATCTAGGACGCATGCCTTATTGCCCTTGGCCCAGCTCATTTCCTGAAATTCTAGTTCATTGGTTCATTTAACAGAGAAAGAATAAAGGGGAGTTTAGGTTTATTCTATGTGGTTTTGGAAAGCAGAGCCAATGGTTTTAAAATATGTATTTAGCCCGGCCAGTGTGGCTCACTGGTTGAGTGTTGACCTATCAACCAGGAGGTCATGGTTTGATTCCCAGTCAGGACACATGCCCAGGTCGCAGGCTCAATCCCCAGTGTGGGGTGTGCAGGAAGCAGACGGTCAAGGATTCACTCAATATTGATGTTTCTATCTCCCTCTCCCTTCCTCTCTGAAATCAATAAATATATATTTTTTAAAAATACATGTGTTTATATCTTTGTGGTCTTCAAAACATCTGCATGGAAGTTAATTTTTGTAGTAGTAACTCTGTGAAGTAAGTAGTCCCATTTTATAGATGAAGAAACTAAGGCTCAGAGAGACTTGCCCGGGTCACACAGCTGGTAGCAATAACTGTCAATATGTATTAACTGCCCTGCCCTGAGTGTTTTAAACCCTTTTAATCCTCATACAATCTTATAAGGTAGGTGGCATTGCTATATCCTCATTTCACAGCTGACAAAACTGAGCATCAGAGGGGACGAGCGACCTCCCCAAAGTTATCAGTTACCTTCTGCACTATCGAGGCGGCATCTCATTTTCCTGCCTGTTAGTTGTAAAAATGGACCCATGGGTGGAAGCCACAGGGAAGCAGGTCTCAACTTCACAAAAACAAGCCTTCCCTCCCGCCCACCCTGGCAGGAGTTGTATGCAAAGGCAGTGAGGCCAGAACATAAAGCACAGACGCACACCTCCTGTGCGGGCTGGGAGAGGACGTCGGCGGAGATTTCAGAATTCATTTTTATGTGTGCTGGTGCCGTTCAGTGTTTTCCTCCCAGGAGGCTCGTTGGCCTGGGCCAGATGGCCAGGTCCAGGCGATAAAAGCCTGTCTGCTTTGCCTGAGGAAACTGTTGGTTTCCTTGCGAGGGGTCTGGGCAGACCAGCTCCCCGACTCAGTCCACAGCAGGCTCTCCGACGCCAGAAGTGTGAAAGATCTAGAACCCAGAAAGAAGTCCTGTCCAGGAGGGAGTGGGGAGGTGGGACATGCTGTGCTTCTGAGGATGTAAGAGGGCCCTGGGTGGGCCTCTACCCGGCAAGCCATGCCTCGGAGGCCCATATCTATGCAGACATGGCCCAAAGCCCCGCGTTATCGCCAGGCTGGGAGAAACTGAGGCAGCTCCACACCCACCCCTAGCTTTCCACCCTGAAATTCCCTGACCCTGTGCTCTGACACCTCACTTAGAGGAGGGAGAATGAATGGAGGAGAGGGCATGGGCTCCGGGGTCAAGATTGAGACCTATCTCGTTAGCAGCATGTCCTCAGATATGTAAGACTCCCATAAGCCTCCCTTTCCTCACCTGGAAACCTGCGCTGAATATTCCCAGGGACTTCATGTAGCTACTGTGAGGACTGAAGAGGGCAATACCAGTATCTATGTCTCAGGGTGGTGGGAAGATGATAAGTGTAAAATGCACAGTGTCTAACATGCTAGCCATCGTCAATATAAGACTGGCAATAGCCGAAACCGGTTTGGCTCAGTGGAGAGCGTTGGTCTGCAGACTGAAAGGTCCCAGGTTCGATTCCGGTCAAGGGCATGTACATGTACATTGGTTGCAGGCACATCCCCGGTAGGGGGAGTGCAGGAGGCAGCTGGTCGATGTTTCCCTCATCGACGTTTCTAGCTCTCTATCTCTCTCCCTTTCTCTCTGTAAAATATCAATAAAATATATTTTTTTAAAAAAAGACTGGCAGTAGTTCACCTCCTGTGCCAGGCACTGAGGACCATTTCCTCCCGGACCATGGTAGGGGAGCCAGAGCAAGCCCCACCCACAGAATGGCCTCCCTGACACTCAAGGGTTCAGACACCCCCAGCACTGGGGACAGTGGGTGCTCAGAGAAAGGGCATCAGCCCGGCGGAGGGGGCGGGGCGGGGGTCATGAGGGACAGAGTGGCTCTGCAAGACTGCCCTGAGCCAAGCGAGTCTGTCAACGGGACCTGGAACCAACTCCAAGACTCTGGGCTGAAGTGTGTGCCCCTGGTTTCGTGGCTGGATGGTTTAACACGCTCATCTGCCAACATGCTAATGAGGGACCAGATTAATCTAGTAGAGCTGGGCTTTCCTAGCCTGGGGAGGTCTTTCCGAGGGGTTTTATGGTGGAGGCGTATAGCTACTAACGAGGAGCCCAGAAGCACTAATCCAACTGGGAAATTCTCCCCAAGCGGTCTCTGGGGGCCACGTGTGTTTCTGGAACGACACAGACTAGATCCGTCCGTGTGTAACTGGCAGGAGAGCTCCGTTGGAAAAGCCAAGAAAAAGGAGGCACGTGGTATCACAGGGCATCACTTCAAGGGGGTTAGAGATGACCAGAGGTCCTCAGACCTCACTTCAGCTGTCAGGGTGACTCTTTGTTCTCCCACCAAAGCTAGATATTCAGCTGACAGCCTTGCAAACCTGAAATGCCAGCTCTGTGCAGGAGGCGGGGCTCAGAATATGTTCGCATTCCAAACTCATTCATGTTGGGCAGGTTTAGAAACTTAGGGGGTTTGGTTTAAGTTTGAACTGATCCACTGGTGCAAATGGAACCCAGACCGGAGGGAAGTCGGGGTGGGCTTCCTAGAGGGGAGAGACCTAGTTGGAGGCTGTAGGAAAGGCCGAGGTGAGCAGAGAAGGCGGTATGCGGGGGCTGGGACACAGCACAGACACGGGCAGGAAGCAACGGTCTCAATGGGGACAGATGGACAAGTCAGGGCTGATGAGACTGGAGTCCATAAACCAGAGACTAACATGGAATTCCACCTGATCGCCTTCTCACCCACTGGGAAATAAAGGTTTAAATTCACCAGAACCAGGAGGCCAAGGGGCCTGAATCACCTCACGATCACGTGGAAACCTTGTGAAAGATACGTATTCCTAGGTTCTATCCCAACCCAATGGAATCAGAGTCTCAGGAGACTCCGTGCTTCATTCACATTTCCAGTGAGCCTCGTGCGCATCAAATATGTGATAACCACCCCGCAAAGACAGCGTTGTCAACAAGAAGAGGCAATAATTGAGCTTTTTTGTTCCTCAAAGCACTTTTGTGAAACTGATTCCCTGACCCTCCAACAAGCCTGAGGTTCATTCTCCCCCCTTCCACCTTACAGAGGTGTGTAGGCTCAGAGTGGCTTAGAGACATGCCCAAGATCATAGAACTAACAGTTGGAAAACCCCAGACTGGAACGAACCAAGGTCTACTGGTCATCGATCTCTTGTTCTTCCCACTTCTCTGAAAAGGGGCACTCCGCCTTCTGCTCCAGCCTGACTCTGTGGGGACTCTCCGTTGAGCGCCAGTCACCACACACCATGCTGGTGCAGGCACCGTCCCTCCAGAGCCCTGGGTGAGGCGCTTTCCCTGCCGTGAGATGGCACATCCACCCTCAGGGGCATGGAGCATGGACCACCCCCTCACCTGTTCTCCTCCCCCATCTGCTTCCCCCATCGGGACCTTGTCTTAATTTTATTCATTTGATTTATTAACATCTAAGTGGCAGAGTCATCCTGGTCAGCATGGCCAATCAATTCCAGGGTTTAATTTCGTTTTTCCTGATTGGGTCTCTGGTCACTGTCCTCTGCTCACCAAAATCAATACGTTAACCTTGTGCTTCAAAGTCAGACCGTCTGCAGGGCCCTGGCCTACTCCCCGAGGACCTCGTGCCGCAGCCGGCTCTTCTGCCTCTGCCCTCAACTGCCTTTCCCTGAGCAGCCCTCCACCCCACCCCCACCCCCATCTCCTCAGGGCAGGCTGCTAGCTGCCCACATGTCCAAGCTGCTGCACTGTTGCCAGTCCTGGGAGACCAGGCAAGACTTTATAGCATCAGAAAACAACATATCTGGACCAGAACAACTCGCTGCACCCACCTGGCTATGAATGGGCACTGAGCCTCTACTTCCTCATCTGTAAAACGACTGGGGAGTGGGAATGCAGGGAGGAACATGAGACTGCATCACTTAAATGGCCTGTCACTCAACCCCCTGCACCCTGACCTCCCACCACAGCGAGACTCAGACAGAATCTGTCCTGCTTTGTCCTGTCTTTCAGCTCCGTGCTGTCTCTCTAGCTGGGCTGTAGGTCCTCAGCGGACAGCTTCTGTACCCAACAGTGCAAAGCTCAGGTGAGTGCCTGGCCATCAGAGACCCATGCCTTACCTCTCCCAGTGGCTGCACACGTTGGGGTCCTCGGGGTTCAGAGAGAGGACGGTTTGCAGGAGGGAGAAGACAATGAGCCCCGCCACGGAGCGTGCCATCCCGGACCCTGTGCGGGAGAACAGAGGAGGCAGCGTCATTAGCCAGCCAGCGTTCCCGGGCATCTGTTTGGCGCTGAGACTTCTCGCATGAAGCGGCTAAGCAGACCGGCTAAACAGACGAAGTTTCCCATCATCGGTGCGTGATGAACATTGATATTTTTACATTTGCAGTCTTTGACTAATGCAGTAACACTTCACGGGTCCTAAGTAACCAAGGAGTAGGAAGCCTGACTCAGGGAAAAGTCAAAATTCCAAGCCAGGGCACCTGAGAGGGCTTCGGACTACGGACTGCTTTGAAAGTTAGAGACCTTCTCCCCAGAAAAATGCCCCCACACGTTTGGCTATGATTCCAGGGTGTGCTCAAGCCCATGAGCCCAATCTTGGACCAAGAGCCCTGATTTAACTACTTTACAGGCAACGCCCTCCCTCTGTCCCCTTCTCCCTCATCTTTGATGTCCTTTGCCCACTCACTTCCTCTCCCTACACCCTCTCCTGCCACGAAGAAAGAGAAGAAAGGTGGCTGGTGTGGCCCTGGGGGAGCTTCCAAGCAGCTCTGGTCAAATAAGCCCTCTAAAGCCGTGTCTTGCTTCTCTGCTCCTATGGGATATAAAGCCGCTGCAGCCAGACTGACATAAGTTACAGCACGTGGTTCCCAGGTGGGAGGAAGGGCTTGGGCAGCTTGGAAGGGGGCTTCCAGGAAGCAGTTTGTTGAACTCGATCAAGACCCCTGAAGGGACAGCTTGTGACAGGCATTAGGTGTGCCTACAAAGAATGCCAACCCCCTTGTCCCCTACAAAGGACCCCTCACAGAGAACCATTGAGGTGGGAGTGTCTGAAATGACCCCTGAGAACTTCCTAAGGGTTCCCACCGAGTGGGGGTTCAGGGGGCTCCAGAGCCACCTCGGGGGACCTGGAATCCCTATGTGCTCATGCATCGGCTGTAGACTAAAGAGACACCATGACTCAGAAGGATGGCACCATTTTTCATGTGTACACAGATGCTATCATGATTTGATTAAAAGCTTTACTGAATTCAGAGTAGCTTTTCTTCTCAACCAGACACACTAAAAAAAAAAAAAAAGGCAACTTCTATCAACTGGGGGGCAGGGATGGTATTAAAAATACGTTGAGCCGAAACCAGTTTGGCTCAGTGGATAGAGCATCCCAGGTTCGGTTCCGGTCAAGGGCACGTACCTTGGTGGCAGGCACATCCCCAGTGGCGGGTGTGCAAGAGGCAGCTGATTGATGGTTCTCTCTCATCAATGTTTCTAACTCTCTATCCCTCTCTCTTCTTCTCTGTGAAAAATCAATAAAATAAATAAAAATAAAAAAGATATATATATGTTGACATTGGACAGGGGTCCCCAGCTTGAAAGGTGGTTGAGCTTACAGATGAGGAAGCTTCCCCCTCCTTGGGGACGGAGAAGAGGGGCATGGATGCTGCACACACCCTGTCGCCCCGTCTCGTACACACAGGGAAGCCAAATGGAACAATCGTCTTCCTGAAAGGTTAGCCGCTCTCCTCCCCATCCCCAATATGTCCTTGTCCAACTCTTTCTCACCAGCTCCTTCAAAGATCAACACATGTCACCAATTCTGTAAAGCCATGGGGGTCCGAATGAATGATTAATGAGGTTTCTCTCTCTATTTGAAATCATCTGGCTGAATGGACTCTGAAAATCGGTTAGGAGAGAGAAAATGGATCCTGGTGTTTCTGCTCAGTATGCAGAGTCCGGGAGTGGGCAAGCCACAGCCACACGGTTGCCTCCCCACCCCCATCCTGGTCCTCGGAGACCTAACCCCACCTCCGCAGCGCGCCCTTCACAAACTGGAGTCTACAGGTTACTGCAACCCTTTCTCCTCAAAGAGGAGGAGATACCTCCGGGCTGAGGAAGAGCCTGCGCGGGGGGGCTGCAACTGAGCTTAGTGAGGAGCAAAGTCTTCCAGGTGGGGTTTGGGCTGATCAGACATCAAAGAAGTCAAATTTTAAAATGAACGAAGGGACACCGCACTCCGAAAGGCAAGGAGCCGGAATGCCAGCTGCAAAGGACGTCTTCTCTTGGTTCTCTCTGTGGCCCCGTTGCCTTACCGTGGCTGCTCCTGGAATTGCTACCATGGAAAGGACCTCCCCACCCCAGTTGCATCTTCAAACTTATGAAACTTAGAACAGAGGATGAGGCCACGTGGACAAGAGGAGATTGTTCCTCTGGCCCCTTTGATCCGTGGGGACAGGAAAGAGGAGGGAGACTGGGGTAACTTGGATCATGGCTAGAACTGAGAAGATCTTTCTAAATCTTCATGAAAACCTCTTCCTTTCAGAGACAGGTCTGGACAGGACCGCTTAGCTGACTCCCACAGGCAGTGGGATGCCTGCACATTGGGGCACAGAGAGGGTGATGGGTGTTTGGACGAGCACACAGGAAGTGGAGGTGGACAGGGCAGCACAAGGACACACAGTAGGTGGCATTCACACCAACAGCCTGAGTGAGTGAAGGCTTACAGGGCCGGGGCTCCCCAGGCTTCACACCCTCGCCTCGAGCAGCCCCATCCCCAGCATTTACAGAGTCCCCCACCTGAGGCCACGTCTGCCCTGGAGTACTGCGGCGAGGAGGCGAGGGACTGTCGGGGAGGAGGACACCCAGGCTGGGGTAGAAAAGGTTATTCCTCTCAGATACCCCCAGAGACTTTTCCTTTGAACCCGGCCTCATCCGTGATCTTATCACCAGCCCTCTTCCTGGGTCAGGCGAGTCTTCCTCCATCACCATCCCCCATGCCAAACCTTGTCCACACTGCTCCCCGGGCTCAATCCCCTTCTTCCTCCACTCAGCACATCCAAAGACCATCCACACGAGGTCCAGCTCAGGCCCCAGGGCCCCTCCTCCCCCTGCGGGGCTTGGCACCTCCTGGGTGCCCGGCGCATCTCACTCAGGCAGCCTAGAGCCTGGCCAGCAGTCACCACCCCCCATCTTGCATGCCGTCTTCCTCGCATGTTTCCTTGGTCTTTCCAACGTGTCTGTGAGCACCTTGGAGGTGGGGTCAGGTCCTAAGCTGAAGCAGTCGATTCCTTTCGGGAACTGATTTCAGAAAAAAGACATGTCGCTGAGGCAGAGTGAAGAAGGGCAGACGCAACGGAGCTGCTTCCACGCGGAGGCAACTCACGGCCATTAACTTCCCTGGGCCCTCAGAGGATGGACTCAAAGACATACAGGCGTACGCGCTGACTGAGGGAAAATCAATCCTGCCACGGCGGTTATTAGGCCGACTCCATTCGGAGTGACAGAGGTGAAAGTATCAGCACCCTCCGATTTAAGACATTAATAATTAAATGAGAAAATGCCCCTGTTCCCCTGCAGAGGAGGAGAACATGCAGGTAGATCAGGGGGTTCCCTTCCCTCATGGCCATGCTCCCTGCATTTGAAGCAGTAGAGGAAGGGAGCCAAGTTCCAGAGGTGGAGAAGCGTCCTCCCCCACGGAGGAGTGTGTGTGTGCTTTACCCCTGATGAACCGTGCATGGGGATCAGAGGGGAGAGACAGCCAGGAGGTGAGCCTCCCACACCTGCCCACAAGTACGGTCAGTCTGCACCCTTGCCATGGCCTGGACTGATCAGCTGAGGGCTCCCGGAATGCCCCCTGCCCGGCCTGGGCTATGCTGCAGAGGACGCAGGAGTAACACGTGCCGGCGACAGTCTGTGTGAAGAGACTAAAGCAGCTGGTGTTCAGCCGTACTGTGGAGCGGGTGGGATTAAAGATGGACAGAATAGGGAAAGGTAGGAGATCAAAAGAGGGAATTTGCAGGGAAGGCAGAGGTCCTGGCAAGCGCGTGCAGGCAGGGCTGGAGGGCCTGGGCAGCAGAGGGCTGCACCGCAGAGCTGTGGTGGGAAACACGGAAAACTGTGGGAGGCGTGTCCAGAATTGGGTTCAATGGGACACCAGGCCCGTGGGATACTGACAGAAGTCTCCCAAAGGTTTCCATGGGTGGCTATGTTCAGGAGATGCTGCATGCTCTGCCCTCACCGTACATAGCCTCATGTGTCTAAGCATACCTCAGGCTCCGAGAAGCCCTGAAGCAAAGCCCTCCTTTACTTCCCGTAGAACTCTTTCTAGTGACCACGCTAGGAGCAGAGGTCCTCCAGCAAGCTCAAGTCTGAAGGAAGGCCTGGTCCTGTCAAACGGCATCCTCAGAGTTTATTCCAACACTTGAGGGCCTCTGGGCCTGGCAGGTGGTGTTGAAGGGAATGTGCCAATGGGTAGTTAAGAGACGCTGACATCGGGGCAAAGAATCCCTCCTCCCCGCCTGGGCCTGGGCTCTGGCCTGGGTGGCTCTGCAGGCTGAGCAGATCCTAGAGAGGAGGGTCTTGCCTTCTGGTGGGACCCCCATCACTGGCACCTGTAGAGTCCAGCCTGTCTCTCTGATGGCAGCACATACCTGGCCAGACACCAGCTGCTCACATTAGCCAAGAATGCACGAAACTGGGGCAGAGGGCAGACAGACAAACAGATGGCCTCTGCCCTGGGATCCATTGTTATGACCTCACAGTCCATCTGTGCAAAATTCCTCCCCCACCTGCCTCACTTCTGCCACCTGCCTCGTCCTCCGGACCGTGCCAAAATCCTCGACACTGGAGCCTGGTCCGCATACCTAGAACCTGCTCTCTGCTCATCCCAGTCTCCTCCAGGGAGCCCTTCAATTTGTTGGTCCCCCAACAAATGTGCATTAGTGGCAGTGGTCAGCACTATTTTATGGGCCTTGGGAGGCTTCCACTCACACAAAACTGGGAGACCAATTGGTAATGACTTGTTGGACTGCTATGCTGAGAAATGGGGCTGAGTGGGAAAGCACGCCGTGATTGATTAGTAATGCCTGTGGTGGGCCCTGGATGGGAGGGGGGCACACAGTTTGGAAACTGTGTTTGGAAATTGTTCCTCTCCTCTATGAATCATCTAGATGCGGCCCCAGCTCTCTGGCTGGCCTTAGAACCTGCCATCACTTTCCTTCCCTTGGTACCACTGACCACACTTCACAAGGACAGGGATTTTGGCCTTTTATGTTCACCGCTGTCATCAGCACCCAGAACGTTGTCTGCCACACTGCTTGTGCCTGGCCTGACAGAAGCCGCTAAAGACCTGTCCCAACGGCAGGTCATCCTGCTTGTGTCGGGCCAGGCACAAGTGATGGGACTGATCCTGAGGCTTGGGGTGTCTGATTGGTCAAGGAAGTGGTTGGCTCTACATGGTTCACATAGGACAGGAAGGATTTCCAAAGTTAGTGGCAACTGCCCAGCAACGTAGACAGGGATGACAAGTGCATGGCACCTGTGTGTCTCTCTCCCAGCCAGTGCCCACGACAGGCATCACTAGTCAATTGCGGCACACTTTCCCACTCAGCCTGTTTCTCAGCATAGAATTATTATTCCAGTCATCACCAATTGATCCCCAGTGTTGTGTGTGAGTGGAAACCTCCAAGGGCCCATAAAACAGTGCCTGACCACTGCCACCCCAGCACTAACGCACCTTTGTTGAGAAGAAAGAGCAAACCAACTCCTCAACCTCTCAGACATCCCACGCCTCAGGATCAGCCACATTGCTTGTGTCTGGCCTGACAGAGGCCACAGATCAGACTGCAGGGGGCATTCCACACTGAGTTAACGTTGCGCCATGGAGATACCAATGTGTTGGCAATGGATACAGAGGGCACAGTGACATCCTGATAGTGATTCAAAGACTCCCGCCCCGGCCACCCCGCCAGCACTGGGATACGCCTGCCCAGGAACCAGCACAAGGCGGGCATTGAAGCCCACTCAATACCTCAAGCTGCAACTGGGGGCTGACTGGTGTTCCAAGCGCCTCATGAAAAGGCGCTTTCAGGCCCGGAAAGCAACAGAGGCAAAACCCAAACTGGGACCAAAAGAAAGCGGGGGGCGGGGGGCGGCGGCTCAAAATCCTCCAAGCATGTGAGTGTACATAGAGATTTCTATTTTCTATTTATAGAAGGCAGACACACACACACACACACACACACACACACACACACGCACCCCTCTTTTTCTGAATAAAACAAAAGAGCCAAGTTTGCTGGTAACGGGGCGATGCCCTTGCCCTTCATCCGCCTGCTGCGCTCTCAGCTGGCTCCCGTCCCCAAGCCCCTCTCTGTTCGCTGGCCTTGCCGGGGTCTGATTAGCGTGAGATGAAAGAGGAGCCGCGATCAGCCCATAATTAAGAGGCTTTACCCTTTGCCTTGATGAAGCCTCCAGCCTCCCAGCGGTCCCACCAGGGGCCAGGTTGATGTGGAACGCTTTCTAATCTTCCTGCACTTAAGAAAAAAAGTTTTAAAAATAAATCCACAGCTCTTAATCTCCCGAAGAGTGATTCCCTGACCGCAGGAACACATCCCAGAGCCAAACACATCCCCCTGCCAGGGGCCTGCCCACTAGATAAATCAGAGGGGATTGGAGTCCCCTCCGGAGACGTGGTAAATGTCCTCCTCTCAGTCTGGGCTCCACCGCCCTGATAAATTCTGCTTCCTCCTTGGCCAGGAAAGCCTCGGGCTGCAAATCCTAAAAATGGCACCTTGGAGGCCTGCAGCACCCATTAATCAGGGTCAAAAGGCTGCCCTGTCCCCTGCACCCTCACCCCTGCAGAGAACAAGCCGTGGGCTGATTCGCAGGCCAGGGTAGACGCAGAGGTGTAGAAACCACTAAACTAATAAAGAACCCCACCATCCCCCTTTATGCACAATCTCTGGGTTCTGGGCCATCGACCCTCCCCTTCCCAAGGCGGAAGCAGCTGTACCCCCAGCCGCCAGCCCCTCCAAAGATGAGGAGGAAACTTATCTGTGTTCTTAGGCCATTCCATTTCTCGCAAAGCAATTATCTTCATCTTTCCATTTCTTTGCAAATCAGGGCACACTCAGCTGGCCTGGCCAACCCCAAGGCTGTCCCTCCCCCCAGCCCAGCCCAACTCCAGGCCTGTCAGCTCTCCTCCCCCATCCCCTCCCGGGGCTACAGGGTTCTGAAACCATGGGAATCCCTCTCACCCTGGCACTATATCATGGCCACATGCATACAACCAAGACAAGTCAGTCACTCCGGCCACGCAGCCCCCTGGGGATTAGTCCCCATTCCTGCCCACTGTGAGCAAACATGTCTCAGAACACGTGCCCATAAGGGAAGAGAGCACTGAGGGGTGGGCCCTGGGGAACCAATCACCCGGCACTGCAAGGTCACGTGTCCGACCGAAGCTGGACTGTGAGGACAATGGGCTGGACAGCAAGCCGTGTGCTCTCAGAGCTGGGCCAGGACAGACCTGGAGCACCGGCTGTCCAGTGCTTCGTCCCACAGGAGGGGGAACTGCCCCCCGCTCCCAGGACACCTTGGGGGCAGGGCTCATGTGAAGGGAATGGTGGACTGAGACCCAACTGGGCGCAAATCCCTTCTCGTCTTACTGGCTGCTTAACCTGGGCAAAATCATGTACCTGCTCCGGGTCTGGTGTTACACTAGAAGGGGCTTAGTAAATTATTAGTTTTCTCCCGACTCACATTCCCCACCTCAAAGACCCTGGAGGCCCTATAATTCTGACTTCTAGTATTTCCAGGAAGCGGTGGGCGGCAGGGGGTGGGGAGAGAGATATTAAAGGAAAAATCCTCTGCTGGAAAACTTAGGCTTGGCCATATGGTGACTCCTGGTCTTAACAATACAATTATGAAGAGCAGTCTCATCTTTCATCCATCCACTCAGCAAACATTATTGAACACGAGCCAGTCCCTGTGGACACAAGGATGACTCGAGCAGGGCCCTGCCCCAAGACCCCCAGCACCTGCTGGAGGGTGGGTGGGAATGCCGGGAGCGGGCAGCAAACCCAGGAGGTGGCTTATTTCAAAGCAAGAGGCCTTTCCCAGCAGCAAGCCTCGGGCAAGCATGATGGGAAATCAGAGACCTTTGCAGATTCGATGCTTAGCATCCCGCAGGACCTTCCCGGGTGAGTCTGGCCCATCTCCACTCGGTTGCCTCTGAAGCTACTCTTGATCAGGCAGCGGCCTCTGAAGGTGGAGCAGCCCATTCACAAGCTCCATTCTGCCAGGGCTCAGGGCAGCCGTCCTTTCCTCTCTCCCCCCGGTCTTCCACCCTGACTCCCACCTCAGCTCAAGAGCAGTTTATCTTCTCACGGTCCCAATTCTTCCTGGCGGTCCACAGCAGCATATTTTAACACGTGAAACTCCCAGTCAGTCACCAGTGACTGACACTATACTTTCCATCTGGAAGACAAATCAGGCTGGGCACTTAACGTGTTAATGTATATCTCTAACCCAGAGCATTCACTGCTGCAACTTAATTTTTAAAAATAAACCAAGGACAAGGATAGGTTCAAGAATATTTGCTGCATTATCCTATGTAATAAAAGCCTAATATGCAAATCGATCTAACAGTGGACCAACCAGTCACTATGATGTGCACTGACCACCAGGGGGCAGACGCTCAATGCAGGAGCTGCCCCCAGCCCACAAGCCCCAGGCCAGCCAAGGCAGGTGCCAGTGGAGGGCCCCGATTGCCCCACCGGATCTCCCTGCAGAGGGAGGTGACTGGTGACAGCAGTGGGCAGTGCGAGTGAGCAGAAAGCACCAAGCAGTGGAGGCCCCTGATTGTCTCTCGGGTCATCACAGAGTTCGGCCCTGATATATCAATTAGGCATAGGGACCCTACCCATGCATGAATTTCATGCATCAGGCCTCTAGTCTCTCTTTTTTCTTTTTTTTTAAATATATTTTTTTATTGATTTTATACAGAGAGGAAGGGAGAGGGATAGAGAGTTAGAAACATTGATGAGAGAAGCATCGATTAGCTGCCTCCTGCACACCTCCTACTGGGGATGTGCCCGAAACCAAGGTACATGCCCTTGACCAGAATCAAACCTGTGACCCTTCAGTCCATAGGCCGACACTCTATCCACTGAGCCAAGCCAGCTAGGGTGGGCCTCTAGTCTCTTAATAAAGAGATATTAGTTGTAGCACTGAAACAACCTAAATGTCTAAATCAGTAGGGGCCTTGCTAAATAAATTCCACCATCCTATATAATAAAACCCTAATATGCAAATTGTCCGCTCAGGCGGTTGTTTGACCAAGTGTTCCACCACTCACTACAACATGTGCTGACCATCAGGGGGCGGTGTGGAACATGGCAGTCATCGGCGACACACTGAAACTTCTCACCAGCTACCTGGGGGCAGGGGTGATGGGGACAGAGGTTCGGTGAGAATGCAGGGTGTCCGCCAAGCTCATTCTCACTCCCCCTGCTACCCTCTCCCGGGACTCCAGGGCTCGTGTGCCAGGGAAGCCCTCATACTCAGGTGCCAGGCGCCTGCGAGGAACCCGCCCTGCACCCATCCGACATCTTCTGGGTGAGCCAGGCCACAGCCACTGGGACTGTAGGAACCGGTCAGGCTCCCCATGGGTTCGTGCAGAAGCAGTCTGTGAGGCCTGCCGGGAGAGAGCATGCTGCCCACCCGGCTTCTGTGCAGTGCCGCTGGGCAGCCCAGAGGCCCACACTGCACCCCAGCCCGTGGCATCAAGCCGCCCTCACCACATCTCTCTGTGGGGACTTGGGCGTTATGACTCAGGTGGAGGGAAGTGCGTGGGGGTCCGGGAGCCCAGGTGCTGTCCAGGACCCAGAGGTCAGCTGGGACCTGCCCTTCCACCCCAAATGCCCGTGCTTTGATCACCGGCCAGGTCTAGAAACTGCCTCTGTGCATGAATTTTGTGCACTGGGCCTCTAGTGTGTACATAACCAAATAGTAGGCAAACATTAAAAATATTGATATATGGCCGAAACCGGTTTTGCTCAGTGGATAGAGCATCGGCCTGTGGACTGAAAGGTCCCAGGTTCAATTCCGGTCAAGGGCATGTACCTTGGTTGTGGGCACATCCCCAGTAGGGGGTGTGCAAGAGGCAGCTGATTGATGTTTCTCTCTCATTGATGTTTCTAACTCTCTATCCCTCTCTCTTCCTCTCTGTAAAAAAATCAATAAAATATATATTTTAAAAAATATATTGATGTATGGAAAATACTTTATTTTTTGAGTGGTTGTCAGACACAGACAACTTTGGAGCAGGGGGCAGAGGGGAAATACATAGGACTTGTACTTTCTAAGTCAAACTATTATGTTGCTGTGTTAGTGTTTCTTACAATGAGCATTATTATCACTATAATCGGAAAAGCAAAAATATTTTAATATACATTAAGTTCACTGACGTGGAAAGATGACCCTGATGTATTACGCAAAAAGCACATGTCACAAAACAGCAGAAACACTATGATCACATCTACATATAAAACTAGAGGCCCGATGCATGAAATTTGTGCAAGAGTAGGCCTTCCTTCCCCCAGCTGCCGGCACCGGCTTCCCTCTGGCACCTGGGACCCGGGCCTCCCTCATAAACCTGAGTTCATCTAGAAGGTCATCCGGAAGGTCATCCGGAAGGTCATCAAGTCTATTTCACAGGTTATGTTTTTATTATTATAGATGTGTGTGTGTGTGTGTGTGTGTGTGTGTGTGTGTGTGTGTGTGTGTGTTGGGGATAGGGAGGCATTGGGAGAGAATGAGAAGGAACAGAAAGATCTATGGAAAGATATTAAAAATGTTAACGCAGATACCTGGGTGATGATATTTCAAGTGACTGACTTTTCCTCTCTACACTCCCATATTTTATGGTGAGCTGGTCTCAGTTTTAAATCTGAAAAACCACAACAAAGACATCTTCATTTTGAAAACAAAAAGACAAAATATGGGCAGCTCTTCCCCAGCTTACGCTCCTCCCAGCCCAGATTCTCCCTCACTGCTCCTCGGGGTGCCTTTTCCCCAACAGCAGGGGCTCATTCAGCCCCAAGCCTGCCGCCTCCAGGGACGTGGGCCACTTTACAGTACTCCGCAGGCGGCTCTCGGAGCCACCAGGCTGGGGGGACGTTCCCACCACAGCGGCGTGGCATGTGTCCATGCTGTCATCGTATCCACGCTGTGATGGAAAACTTTATGTCACTTCAAAGACCTAAAATGGTCTTACGACATGGAAAAATGCATGGATAACGTACGGTTTTGTCAGTCTATTCAGCAAAATAAATGAACCAGGTATTCCGATTTTAAAAGGAATTTATTGCAGCCCTTTGTCAATGACACTGATGAGTTCTGGCTCGCAGCCCAGTCGAAGCACTGTGGGTGCTCCTCCTCACTCCACAGCTCGTTCAGTCACCTGAACCCCCACAGGCTCTGCGCCCCCGCGCCCCCCCCCCCCCGGGGTAACAATCCAGGCACCTGGAGCCGGGACTCAGTTCCTGAGCCCTAATCCCAGCCTGGCTCTTACCAGTTGTGTGGCCTTGGGCGGGCCACCGAGCCTCTGGGAGTCCCATCGTCCTCCTTTGTAAAGAGGGATTCAGAAGGAAACCTGACTTGCAGGGCCCTAAGAACCCGGAGGTAAAGACTAGGAGAAGGACCTTAAACAGTAAACCCCTGCACCAATATGGTCATTGATCCCCCTGATGGCGGCCGGGATGGGGGGTGGGGAGAGGGTGGTTACAAACACTCCTGGGGCATGGGAGATCCTACACAGAGAAAGCACACATTCATGCCAATACCCGTTTGGCTCAGTGGAGAGAGCGCCGGCCTGCGGACTGAGAGGTCCCGGTTCGATTCCCATCAAGGGCATGTACCTTGGTTGCGGGCACATCCCCAGTAGGGGGTGTGCAAGAGGCAGCTGATCGATGTTTCTCTCTCATCAATGTTTCTAACTCTCTAACCCTCTCTCTTCCTCTCTGTAAAAAATCAATAAAATATATATATTGTTTTGAAAAGAAAAGAAAAGAAAAGAAAAGAAAAGAAAAGAAAAGAAAAGAAAAGAAAAGAAAAGAAAGCACACATTCATTAGGGTCCTCCAATAAGAGGTGCCTCTTTGGGGTGGGGACAAGTCTGCCAAGACAGAAAACAGGGGACTGAAGATGAATTTTAATAAGTTCATGATGTAGCCCAGCCGACCCACAGGCTGAGCTAGCGAGGATTCCAAGTCTGAAACCAGAGCCTAATTTGGCTGCGCCTCTGGCCTCGGCTGTGTCTGACAACCACCTCCACAGCCACACGCATTCGTAATAAGGCAGATCCCTCGGGGCCCTGCCTCCTGCGGGAGCAAGAGGCTCCCTCACCTTCCAGGATCTGGGCACCCCTTCCCCACCAGCGAAGGAAGGAGCCACGCAAACAGCAGCGTGGCAGGTAAGGCCGGTCCCTCTCTCCTCGGGCTTAATTTGCAGAATGGCACGCGGCTCCCAGATTCATTGTGTTCCTGGCCTGATTACTCGATGTTTATTTCGGTATTTTCCAGGAAATTGTTCGCTAAGGATAAAAAGCACCTGCTTACTGTAAGAGAACATTACACAAAGGCTCTGGCACGGGGGCCCGGGAAGAACATTAATTAATGGAGTGAAACCGAACAAACATGCTATAAATTACAAGGTCTGAAAAGAAATGCCTGGCAGTTAGTGGATTATGATAGAGGGCTGAAATAAAACGTCATCTTTTAAGACCACGGCGGTGTTAAAAAATAAAAAAACACGGGAGGGGAAAAAAAATTTACACAAAGGTGGCAGAGGTAACGATCTATTTCTGGAGCAACTAAAGCCTGGGCTTCCATTAAGAGAATTATAAATCAATTCTGTTTCGTCTGGGGGCCTCTACGCACGGTGTGTGCTAAATGAGAAAGCTTAAGGTGTCAGAGCAGCTCCTCAGGAGGGAGCGTGGAGCAGCGCGACTGCGGCCTTCAGGCCCGAGAGGGGCCCGGCCGGCGGGTTGTGAGGAGGAAGTGAGGAGGAAGTGGGGAGGAAGTGAGGATGAAGGGAGGAGGAAGTGGGGAGGAAGTGAGGAGGAAGTGGGGAGGAAGTGAGGAGGAAGTGGGGAGGAAGTGAGGAGGAAGGGAGGAGGAAGTGAGGATGAAGGGAGGAGGAAGTGGGGAGGAAGTGAGGAGGAAGTGGGGAGGAAGTGGGGAGGAAGTGGGGAGGAAGGGAGGAGGAAGGGAGGAGGAAGTGAGGAGGAAGGGAGGAGGAAGGGAGGAGGAAGGGAGGAGGAAGGAAGGAGGAAGGGAGGAGGATCTGCGTCCGGTCGCTGAGTTGGGCCCAGCTGGCAGAGGCCATCCTGAGCACCAGTGTCCATGGAAAACATGTAACCAAATCCCCAGGAACTGGGATGCCACAGAACCAGCTGGCCACACCCAATGGCACCAGTCAGGCTTGGTTCTCGCTTGGTATTTTCCACCCCAGTGCCGGTGAGATTTTTTTTTAGCCTGTCCTAAAAAGCAGTGTCCAGGGCTAGCTTCTCCAATCATTTTTTGATCATTTCCTCGGCTTCGCTCCCCTCACCTCCTACCCACTGCTGAACAAGGGCAGGCCTGTAGCGACGGCGGCCCTGAAATCATGCGGACTCCCGGGAAGTCCTGGAGATCGGGTCCCACGCATCACCGCCCACTGACCGAGGCAGGAGAGGAAAAGGGCACGGCTGCAAAAAAGGGTTTCGGTAGCAGACGCTGGAACCCCAGAAAGGTCTTCTCTGCTTCACTCCCAACTCGGCAGGAAGTTCAGAAATCTGAACCTCCCATTCCTCAAGGCAGAATGGAGGCGGGCAGGGTCCTCCGATGGCTCCAGCTTCCTGCCCTGTCCCCAGGCGGGGTTGGCTGGTGAGGCACTAACCTTCCTTATCCTGAATCACCCATCTGTCAAAAAACAGGAAGCTCGTGCCAAGCCTAAGCCATGCCTCCCCAGCGTTCTAATTCTGTGGTGTGCCCACAAATTTCTAAATTTGCCATAGCGCGTACGGAGACTCAATGGGGTGGGAAGAACAGGAGGCAGGCCAGAAGCTTGCTACACCACGGCAGGCCTCTGACACAGAGACATTTGGCTGTGCCAAGAGGGGGAGAAGAAAGAAAAGGGGAGCGAGATGGGTAGGAGTTGGGTTGGGGGTGGGGACTGGCACTGAAAGTCTGAGCTCCAGAGACCATTGGGTGCTAATGCCTGTCAGTACCTTGGGAGCGTTTACTGAGAATGCCCTGTGAACGTGCCTGGTTGGATGAGAACCTAGGTGAGTGGACCGAGTTCACTCATCACCTGGGGAGCAGCTCGCTGAGTGCCGGAGGAGAGCAGGAAATGAGTGGTGCCCGGGAGCCTGCCCCGTGCCAGGCGCCTGGCCCATCTCCCTCAGTCCCCCCGTGGCTCTTGGGAGCGGGCATTATGATCCCCATTGGCAGGTGATGAAACAGAGGCTCCCAGTTTGGAATGGATGAACTAGACCTGAACTCGGCACTGCCTGCTTGCCCAGCGCTATGCTTCCAGGTGTGTCTTTGCCCTTCAGACTCAAGAGATTGTGTGCGTGTGCGTGCGCCCATGCACGTGCCGTGTATGGCGTGTTGGGGAGGGACAGGGCCATCTCTTTGGACCAGAGCTTCCTCCAGGCTCACGCAGTCTGAGCAGGGGAAGAGGAGATACTGCGCTATTGTGAGAAAGGACTGGCTTCGGCTAGCTGTGAGACCTTGGGCGGGTCTCCTGTCTCCCTGGCGTTTCACTGCCCTCTATCAGCAAAGAGGAAGCCTTTCTTAGCCAGGCTTCCTCATCTGGACCACAGAACCTGGAAAACGATGCAGTGACTCTTTTCTCAACTCTCCCAAGGAGGGTGCATCATACCATTCTAGATGTTCAGGAAAAGCCAATCCGTGGCATTCAGGGGACAGCATTGGGCAAGAGGGCTGAATTCCGTCCGGAACCTGGCCGAGAATTCTAACTGGCCTTTAGGGCCCCCGTGGCCCTGTCATCAGGAGGGGGGTGGGCAGGGTGCCTTCCTCCGATACCAGCACTGGGCGGGCGACATTCCTGAGCACAGCCAAGGTTGCAGATGAGGATACCGGACACCCTGGACCAGAACATCTAAAATGACAGTGTCCTCTGTATGCATTTCCCCGTGTCATCCCTTAGCCCAGCTTCCACCTTTAAATGTGCCGATCTTGCCTCAACTGTGCTTTGAGGAATCAAAGGAAAAGCTGGGGACAGATCTTTCAGGGGGTAAGCCCTACCCCTCACTCTCTACCCTCAAGGCTAGCTGAATAGTGGGTGAGGATGGGGGGAAGGAATAGCAATAATTGGCAAGAGATCTGAATGGGATCAATAATGAAGCACATGCCGAAACCGGTTTAGCTCAGTGGATAGAGCATCGGTCTGCGGACTGAAAGGTCCCAGGTTCAATTCCAGTCAAGGGTATGTACATTGGTTGCGGGCACATCCCTGATATGGAGTGTGCAGGAGGCAGCTGGTCGATGCTCTCTCATCAATGTTTCTAGCTCTCTATCCCTCTCTCTTCCTCTCTGTAAAAAAAAAAAAAAAAATCAATAGAATATATTTTAAAATAAAAAAATAATGAAGCACATAACCCTCCCCCCTTCAACCACACCCCCCCACACGCACATACACACACCTCTCCTACCCTCAGAGGAGTGGCATTTCTTTTGTTACAGAAGGTGGCAGTTCTCCAGCAAGACAGAGCAGTCATCTGTGCCCCAGGAGCGAGCAAGGCCCACCCATCCCTGCCCCACCCAGAAAATAGTCTAGTAAGTGAGAGCACTCCTAGGCCCTCCTCCCCTTCGGTTCCGCTCGGGAGCCCCCGGAGGCGGGGCCGGGTCCCGGGCAATGAAAAGGTGCAGTGCACTGTGGGATTCTGCAGCCACCACCCCTCCCCCCCCACGGTTCTCAAGAAACATCGGCTCAGCAGTAGCCCTGGCAACACCTTTGCATCAAAAAGGACCTATGTAGGCAGCACAGGTGCGTGCCAGACTCCGGATCACCCCACAAAGTGGAGACGAGGCCAAAATCACCCCGAGGCAGGAAGGCAGAGGCGACATTTATTTCAAACCAATGTCACCCGCTGTGGCGCAGTCACTAACACCAAATGGTAGAGCCGGCAGCGCTGCTTCGGGGACTATAAATGTGGGCCGTGCGAGCGAGCGAGCGAGGGCGGCCCCCAGCCTGGCGCAGCTGCCCTGAGGGGGCAGAATCTGCTGACGAGGCTGCCTGCAGGTCCGAGGGCAGCCTGGGCTGAGCGCCTGAGACAGGCCAGGGACAGAGACACCCAGAAACAGTCTTCTCACCCCAGTTCTACCGATGCTCAGCTGTGTGACTCTAAATGAGCCACTCACCCCTCCGGGCTGCCTCCTGAGGAGGAGGAGCTAGGATCACTTCTCAAGTGGCTGGTCTCACCGGGGCAGAGGGCGGGGGCATAAAGGCCTAGCATCACCCACCACCCGTAGGACCACGGGAAAACCCCTGGCTTCCCTGAGCCTCCGTTTCCCCATTTATAAAAAGGCGGTGACTGACAGTCCTGTCATTTTAGAGCCCAACTTGGGTTCTAGCTAAGGTCTGCCACCCTCACCCTCGAATTCTACAGTGGCCTCTGCAGGAACCGCGGGTGAAAGGGAGAAGGGCTCCCGCTCAGGCCCTCAGCAGCCGGCCCAGAGCCAATGAGGGACCGATGAATCAGTGAGCAGGTGTCTGCTTTTGCCTGAGGGATCCGCGGCTGAGAGGAAAGAGACCTGCCCTAGGTCACACAGCTGATAGAACTGACCTCACATCCTATTCTTTGGGCCCCAACCCCAGTGCCCCTCCCACTCCGCCATCCTTTCAGAAAAGGGCAGGGCGGCGGCCGGTGAGTGGAGAGGAGAGGAGGATGGGGAGGGCCACCTGGGACCCACTGGATTCTAGGTCCCTTGAATCTACCAGCCTCTCAGTTATACCCTTTGCTGCCTTTCCAGCCCGCTCACCCCGCCCGTCCTGAGGGGGTTTCCTTCCCTCGGACGCAGGGAGGACTGCCGGTCGCTGGCGAGGGTCTCTCCCCGTCACCTGCAGAAAACTCCTGGAATTTAACTTCCTAGGCCAGGAAGCCACAGCCTGGCCCCACTCTTTTCTCGCTGCCCTGCTTTTCAGACCCTTGGAAGCCATTTTCCCCGGTCCTCTCTCCCAGGACTGGCGACCCCTCGCCTTCTCCTGGGCTTGTGGCAAAGCATGTCCTTGCCCACCGTCTGGTCTGACCCTGGAAGAGCCGGTCAGAGCTGAGAACCCTGCGGTGGGACTCGGGGTGGGGTCAGGAGGGGCCCAACGTTTCAGGAGCAGAGCGGGGGCTGGGTGGCACAGGCACAGAAGGCTGGCGATGGGCACCTCACCCTTTCCTCTGGCGCCTCCTCTGTCCCTGGGACACGGCAAAGGCGGACATGACAGCGCCCGAATCAGAGAGCTCGGGGCGGGCAGGGCGGCACTCCCCGGGGCGGGGGTGGCAGGCTGGGGAGGCCGCTCCCTCCCGGCACATGCACGCGCCAAGCCCCGTGACTGCCCATTACAATTACCCAGGGACATCTTTAAAAATCTGTGCTTGCTCTCTCACTCCGGGCCAATTAGAACCAGGTTTCTACGCGTGGAGCTTCGGCATGGGTTTTGTCTAACCCTCCACCTCGAGTCTGACGAGCAGCCAGTGGGTTGACCACCCACTCGGGCTCCTGGAGAGCAGGGCCGGGGACCCTCGTCGAGAGGAAAACCTACCCAGGGGGTGACCTCCTCCTTTCTCTGTCTCGTCCTCCCTCCTCACTCCGGCACACGGGCGCCCCTTCCTGACGACACCCTGGCTCTGCCCTGGGCTCAGAGGGCCCTGCCCCACCAAAGCCATCGGGTGGCAGGAGCGGGGGTCCGCTAAGCTATTAGGGATAATAATAATATCCCTAATAGCCAGGCCCCGGTGAACGGAGAGGCCAAAGCTGCTGTCCCAGAAACGCCCACCGACCCCTCCCCACCGCACATCTACATGGCAACACACACAGAGCTGAGGGCCCTGTAGAACCCCCTATCCCCCCCATCACTGGCACAAGTGCCCTGGGCACCACCAGAGCCCAGCCACAGACGATGAGGGAGCATTCCTTTACCAGCACCCCCACAGGCGTCCATGGCCAACCCCATTCTGGGAAGCCCTGTCTTCCTTCTCTTGGCCCATCTCTCTTCTCTAGCTGACGAGCCAGGCACTGGGGCAGAGAGGGGGAGGGCGGGAGGAGGGGGATGCACAACAGTGAACAAAGTAGATCTTCCCTCCCACAGAGCTTAGCCACGTGGGGGGAACTGTACTCCCCGTTGTGCAGGTGGGGGCACTGGGGCCCACCCGTCACAGGCAGTGGCTGAGCCCACCCAGGCCCCCCTGCCTGGTGAGCCCTGCTGGGCGCCCACCCCCGGTCCTCCTGTCTGATCCCACTGTGAAAAGCAGCGGGACCGCTTCTACGTGGACGAGGAGGCAGAGGTCACGTAGAGGGGGCTGGAGCCAAGCGCAGGCTCGGGTCCGAGAGCCCGAGGCCCCCGTCTGCCCGCCTTGCCCTCCCTCCCGCTCCCTCCTCTAATGAAAATTCTGAGCTCGGCAATGAAATTCACCTTAATAACGGCTCGTTAGAAATATGCTAATAGGAGGAAGCTGATATCATATGCCCTGAAACCCGAAGGGAAGAGGCAAAAAAAATTCAATATTGAGTTTTGTCTCATTTCAAAGCCACTTTCAAAGTGGCCATAAATCTTCCATGTGACGTGACATAACAAAGGGCTGCCAGCAGCTCGGGTGTTAAAAATTAGCAGTTGCAAGGTGCTGAAGTGAATGCATTTGACTTTCAAGCCCTGGCTACATGGAGGGGGAAGGGGCCAACGTGGTGGTCCGAGGCCGTGGGCTGACCTATCCTCCCAGCCCCACCCTGTGGGCCCTGGGGCTGAGCTCGTGGCTCTGAGGGGCTGCAGAATGTGCCAGAAGCATGAGGATCAGGAATCAGCAAGGCCCACCTTGAACCCATGCTGAGATGGGGGTTGAACACCCTCTAGGTACGTGGCTCTGGGACAAGTCCCTAACGTGACCGAGCCCTGGTGTCTGGCTGTGAGATTGGCAAGAGCACGTATACATGCCTCGGAGCACCGCGTGTGGGTGTTGTCTGGCTGATGGCACAGGGGTGTAGGCACGTGTGCTCCCATCGGCCGGCCTAAATCAAGAGCCAGCTCTGCTAATGACTAGCTGAGTGACTCTGGACAAATGACTTAATCTCACAGAGGCTCTGTTTCCTCATCTGCAAATGGAGATGGTAATTGTATCCACTGTGAAAATTAAATGAGGTAATTACACACAGCGTCGGATAAACTGTAAAAACTCACCCGGTACAGCCCCTATCACTATCGGGCACGCAGCAAACAGTAGCCGCTGTTCACACGCCGTCTCCTTCGGTTTCCCAAACCCCCTTTCCCCTGCCACCGATGAGAACCCCTGGGTGCTGTCTCATGTCCCTTTTTGTTTTCAATTTGCTGGGTAAACTCTGGGAAACTGACCTGACCTCTCTGGTTTCGAAGTGTCTATTCTACAAAGCGAGGTGATCACTCCCTGCTTTGATCCGTCTAGTGCTGTGATTTTCAACCCACGTGCCGCAAGACCTTTTTAAAAACATGCAACACCTGACTGTTTAGGTGTTAGGTATAACCTCTTTTCCCTTAGATTGTCAAATAAAAAAAATGACAACCGCCCACATCACAATAGCCATCTGGTATGAATGAATCAAAATTATACCTTTTCTTTTTTTCTTTTCTTTTTTTGTCAGATCAGCAAAAAATATAATTTGTGGTGTGTGTGTGTGTGTGTGTGTGTGTGTGTGTGTGGCGCGCGTGCACCACAGAATTTACATAATTAGTTTATCGGCAGCGTAAGACGAAAAAGGTTGGAAGTTGCTGATCTAGAGAAGGGGGTGATAAAAACCAAAAAGGTGATGCAAGTACCAGGGCTTTGGAACGTGCAGTAAGTGGCCCCGGTGTTGGGGTTCAGCACGGACCCCCAGCAGGAAGGCTTTCTAGCTGCCAGGGCTCGCCTCCGGCCCACACAGCAGGGACAGTCTCTCCCAAGACCTCAGAGGACAAGAGTCTACGCTTCCTCCAGACAACAGGGACAGCAGATGACAGCTTCCCATCCCTACCGACGTGTCTCTCAAGTCCCTCCCACAGGACAGGGCGCGTGTCTTCATGCTCTGTCCTCGGGGAAGACAGGGCCAAGCCAGTGGTCGCCCTGTGGGGGGGAGCTGCTCTCAGTCTAGAACGGTTTATTTTTGTTCCCAACAGACACTGACGTCTATGGAGCCTTTCCACGCATGGTTCCACCGGGCTCGTGCCAGGTCTGACCGGCACTCCCGCCTCCCACACGTCTCCACCCCGCCAATGTCCGGCATCCCCTATCAGTGTCAGATTGCTATCAACTTTCTAGTTGTTGTTTTTTTCTCAATTTCTGAACTTCTCACACTATAGACCCGACGGCTTGTGGACTGGCATCGATCCATAGCGTACACTTTGAGTAGCCGGAGGCAATGGGGGCAGAGAACAAGCCAGGTTCTCAGCTCCCCTGTTGTTTACAAAATCACCTCCTCATGGGATGTCCCGTCTCCTTCTCACCTGCTTGCCCTTCTCAGCCCGTGTCCTGGCCTCTGCCTTTGCTTTCTCCAGTTACTTCCTCTGGGTTCCCATGATGCTCCACCTGAAAAGCCCAGAGGCCATTCTTTCCCACGCAGGCAGCGCAGGCATAATGTGGACACCTTTCCTGACCTGGGGTTGGGAGGTGGGGGGTGGTGGCCAGTTCAAAGCTGCTAAGTCCCGGGACTGTCCCCTGAATCTCTTCACCTGCCAGTGAGACCCAAAGGTGAGTGAGAACCTCAGGCATCTCATCTGTTCCAACTTTGCCCTCCTCAACCTCTGCCTCCCATAGAGGCCCGGGCCTTGACAATCTGGCTTCCGCCCTGGTCCCTGCTCCTATATGCTGACTCTTTGCCCCTCTCCATCTGGCACCTCACATGGTAACCTAGCCCAGGGTTCTCTTCAGCTTCCTCACAGGGACGGATGCCGCACCCTTCATCCAGTCATTCACTCAACACAGCAGCACCTAGGAAATGCCAGACATTAGACAAGACCCTAGATACATGACATCAAGTCACATGGACAACATCTGACCAGGAAGTCCCAGCACCTCTGAGAAGACCATAATCAAGGGACGTGGAGAGGGGCACTGGCGTATAGCTGAGACGTGAAGGAGGCAGAAGAGTTGGCCAGGTAGGGCTGGAGCTGGGCAGAGGGAGGAAGAGCAGGGGCCTTTGAGGAAGTAAAACCAGCATGTGTGGTGGAAGCAGAGTCTGAGGCAGTGGCACTTGCCCAGCTGGGAGGGGCCAGCCCCAGAATGCAACACACCAGCACATCTGTGAGCCAGGACTTTGTCCTGAGATAAACGGGAAGCCATCAGGGGGTTTTAAATAAGATATTGATTTGGCCAGAGCTGTATTTTCAAAAGATCATTTTCTGATTACTAAAAAAAAAAAAAAAAAAAAAAAAGTGTGGAAAGAAAAGCAAATGCTCATCAATAGGGAAGTAATGTTTTTCTAAAGATGGATGGCTAGCCACACCATGGGGTGATTGACAGCCATCAAGAGGAATGCATGAGAGCAGCATTACGAGGAGGTACCAGGAAGAGGAAAAATTGGGAGCCAGACAGTATCATTCCATTTTTATAAAGCAAACAATCTGTTCACACACATACACACACACACACACACACACACACACACACGCACGCACAAACACGCATGCACACATTTAGATATGGTTGAGTTACATGACATGGAAGGACAGAGGGGGAGACTGGCAAGGGTCCCCTGAGTGGGCAGGGTGAAGGACATGGTGCAAAGGAAACAGAGGAGGGATGCAAGTTAAAGCGAAAGTTTTTTAAAGAATGAGAAGAAGAAGAAGAAGAAGAAGAAGAAGAAGAAGAAGAAGAAGAAGAAGAAGAAGAAGAAGAAGAAGAGAAGGAGGAGGAGGAGGAGGAGGAGGAGGAGGAGGAGGAGGAGGAGGAGGAGGAGGAGGAGGAGGAGGAGGAAACTATGATATGATCCCATTTATGTGAAGTTACTCATGCGGACACCTTCAGTCTCAGCTCCTCTGCCCCATCCTCTGGCCAGTGCCCCTTCCCAGGCTCCCTTGGCCGTGGCCCCGAGTGTAAAAAGGAAAACAAGCAACCTCGCAGGGGCTGAGATGTGGAGAGAAGGGGTCACCTGGGGCAGGGCTGGGGCGGGAAGAATGGTGAGGAGGCTGCTTACAGTGGACCTAGGGCACCATGTCCCTCTGTGGCCAAATCTCCAGACCACACCAGCTGACCCCTGCCCATCCCAGGGGCTGGCAGCCCTTCAGTCACCGTGCCCCCCTCCACCTCACTCTGCCTGCCCAGGCCCCCACACAGCAGCCCCTCCACCTCTCTCCTGTCTGGCTGTTGATGGGGGTGGGGGTGGAGGTCTGGTGCTAATGTCCCCCTTCCCTCCTGGAGAGTGCTGGGATCTGAGGGCCCCTGCTAGAGCAGAGGCTGCTTGAGGCAGGAACCATCCCCCCACGCCTCACTCCTCCAGGGCGCTCAATAAACAGCTGCTGGTTCCTGGACAAGGCCGCTCGGGCTTCCAGCGCTGTAAGGAGATGCTGAAAGGAGCAGGCGAAAAAGAGAGAGCAGATGCCCAGAGGAGGGGGGAGTCAAGTGTCTGTGCCCGGTGGCAGCAGCTCTGGCAGCCTCCTCCCCTCCCCTCTGCCCTGGGCTCTCACTCACAGATCCCTTCTGGCCCCTGCACCTCCCTTTCCCAATAACCACGGCCCCAGACGCAGGGCCCGCGCAGCGCAGCTCCCCGGCCAGTGGCATCAGTGAACTCTCCAAAACTGCCCCCCAACCCTCCGTGATCTGGCACGTCCTAATGCCGGGAGGTCTAGATGGGCTTGATTCCTGATGGGGAAAAGGACAACAGCCCCAGGTCAGAGCCCCATTCTCCTTGTCGCCATGTAACCTTGCCGGTCACGTGGTCTCTCTGATCCCCGGTTTCCCCGTCTGTAAAGTGGGGCTTTTAATAGGACCTACTTCTGGGGTTGTTGTGAGGACTGAGAATGAGTCAGGGCAGCCTGGGGAAGCACTGTTTTCAATTCTTATTAGTGGGGATGCCCACGACCCCCTCAGGCTAAGTCTCTCTTCCCACCCGGTCCCCTTGCCCAGGAACCTCTGGGGCTGGACAGACCCCATCTCCCTCCCTCCCGTCAGCCGCACTCAGGATGCAGCCACGGGGTTCGGCAAAACGTATCAAGCCCAGAGCCGACTGTCACCCACTTAGAAAGGTTCACGGCAGAATTCAACAGGAGGGAGGGAGCTTGGCCCACTCATAGACATAACCAAGTAAGGAACAAGCCTCCTCTTGTAATTACGCCACCGATAGAAATCTACCATCTCATGTGGCGGTTCTAGAGCCTGCACCCCCAGGCGCTCCCCCTTCCCGCCAGGCCTCGGGAGCAGCACCCCGTCCTCTGTCCTCTGAGCCAGCAGGCGGCCTTGTGCCGAGAAGAATGCCTTTTCCACTGCTCCCTTGAAGTGGGGCCCTCTGGAGCCCCCAAGAAGTCAATTATCAGCATCTGGCTAATGAACGTGAGACGCCCCATTTCCCTCGGTCCCGGCCAGCTCCCCCTTTCATGTGGCCCTGGGGAGGCAAAGCTGCTCTGATCCCTCAGAAAGCTGCGGTCCCACCAGCTCCGGAGCAGGGGCAGGGCCACCCGGGGGAGGGCAGCAGTTCAAAGCCAGCCTGGCAGGCACGGTGGGGTCCAGTCGGGATCAGGAATAATTAGGACATTCCAGACCGTGAGAATCAATAACATAATTAACAAATATTGTGCCTATTCTCCAGAATCTTGCTACAAATTATGCTGCCTTTGATCATACAATGCTCCCTGACTGTTAATGACATGTAACGTTAATTGCCAGAGAAAGGGAACTGCTCGGAATGAAGACTTCCTTGGAAAGTAATTAATATTCTGTGAGGAGGGCCTAGGGGAGGGACTTCCTCTCCGCCCTCCCCCGGTTGTGGTGACTTACCGTATTTGCCGGCGTATAAGACGATTTTTTGGCCCTGAAAAATATGCCTCCAAGTGGGGGGTAGTCTTATACGGCGAGTATATAACAAACTCTGTATTTTTAGTGGAAATGTTAGGGGGTCGTCTTATACGCCCAGTCGTCTTATACACCGGCAAATACATATTTTTCAGGGCCAAAAAATCGTCTTATATGCCGGTAAATACGGGGTAACCTCAGGAAACCCACTCTCCTCGTCCCCGGTGGGCAGGCCTGCATCCCTTCGGAAGAGAGTCACACATAGTAGGCCCGCTATGAAGATATGTTAGCGGGATGAAAGCATGTGTGCATGAATAAAGAGGTTCACCTGGTTGCAGAAGTGAAGGGAACTGGGTTTGCTAAAGTAATCGTGGTGACAGAAATGCATTCGCCTCAGAAGCTGCTGAGGTGGTTCATTCTATCCTAGTACAGTGTAACTACCAGTTACTGGTGGTAATGAGTCTAAACATTGCACTAATGTGTTTATTTGATTTTTGGCACTGGGTGGTAATAGGACAGTATCACAAGTTGAGGGTTGGGGAAAATTAGCCTAAAATAATAAGTGTGTGTATTGGAAATCTTATTACAAATAAAACACATCTCTGTCTTCTTTAGCTGTATTTTTAAGGAAAAAGAGAGAGAAAGAGAGAGGGGGGGTTCACCTGGGAATCTCAGGGTTTGAGGGGGGAAACACTTTGAATCATAGTCTAGTCCCCTGTTTTCAAGTGGGGAAACTGAGGCTCCAAGGAAGAAAACCATGCCCCCGGTCAGTGATTAAGTGTGGATGAAAACTCAGGTGTCAGGCCGTCGGTCCCATCCCCTTTCCACCGCCATCACCTGCTGAGCGCCCTCTCGCCTTCCTCTCCCCCTTCCCTCCTCCTCCGGGCACCTTCTCCGGCCCTCCCTCGGTTCCCTCACTCCTTTCTCAGTCCTCCAGTGGAGACCCCTAACATGCCAGGCCGTCCTTTCAACGCTGATCCTGTTGCTTTCCACCGAGGCTCTCAGCTCTTCGTGGGAAAGGACACGGGTGTGTGTGACTTCCTCATCCCCTTGGAGCCACTGACCTGATGGACAGAGCTCTGCAGTGGATGGGCCGACGGAAAGAGGAAGGCGGGTGCCCCTCAGCTTGATGAAATGCCCAGGAGAGAAGCCAGCTCTGACACCCCACTTCCTGCTCCCTTCAGACGCCAAGCTTCTCCCCAGTACAGAGGAGCCACTGCCCACCTGCCTCCCCAGGGGCATCGGGAGGACGGAGATGGCCTGGGGCTTTGGAATCCTGGCCCTGGGCTCAAGCTCTGCTTCCGGTCCCTGTTGAGCTCCCTGAGCAAGCCGTGCCTTCTTTCCAAGCCACCGTCACCTCCCCTGGCCGCGTGGCAGCTCCGGTCACAGGAACGCTTGCATTAAGCTCCCTGCGTGCCGGATCCCCTCGTCTTCCCACTGGCTGGCGCTGGGTTCCAGCCCACACCCGGGTGATGGGGATCAGCAGCGTGGGGAGCAATGCACAGGGTGCTGCCCACCCCAGCTCCCCAAGGACTGCCACCCCTGGAGCTCCCGGTCACCGGCTTCTCCGATGGCAGGCAGGAAGCCCGGCTCTGACACCCACCGGGCAGGAGCCTCGCTGCGCGAGGCAGGCCTCCTCCGGCAGCGCCAGCAGGCGTGGCTGAAGTAAATGATAGTGTAACCCCTGCCACCCGAAACAACAACATCATAACTGTCAGAGCAATTTTCTCCCTCAGTAGTTTAACACCTGAACTGTTGCTGCACTCCTCCCCCGCCACGCTCGCTCGCTCTCCATCTCGCGGCGCAGAAGGCAGCCGCGCTCGGAGCCGCCTCTTGCGGAAGCGCAGCAAACGGGAGCTGCCTCCCGGAGCCCGGGGCTGCAGGACTGATCGGCACCCAGGCCTTTCCGGAGGAGAAGGGAGGAAAAGCCCACCGGCTCAGGCCTTTCCGGAGGAGAAGGAAGGAAAAGCCCACCGGCTCACGTGCCCGGCCCAGCAGCTGCCAACAGCTGGGTTACAAATAATCCAGGGACCTAACGGGGATTTCACCGTGAGACAGCCCCGGACTCCCTGTCACAGAGACGCAGTTACTGGTTTCTATTGCCTGGGGCCGTATTTATTTTCCCAGAACGAGGAGGAAAGGGCCGGAAGGGCAGGAGGGACCGAGGCGCCTCTAAAATGCCGCCTGTGTCTGTCGGGGACCTGCCGGGGAGACACACACGCTTGGGTGACAGTCAAAATCTGTAACAGCTGGTGGGGCAGAGGAACGGGCCAGTCGCCCTCCTGTTGAGCCAGTGTACCCTTTAAGCTGATGGATCTTGGTGTGGACTCGGTGGGGCGGGTCCCAGCGGGGTGCTGGGGTGGCAGAGAGCAGCCCTCAGGGGACCGGGGCAGCTCAGGTACTTACCAACCAGAATGGAAGATGTTCAATATTTTAACAACCAACACACACACACACCACACACAAACACACCACACACACACCACACACAAACACACCACACATACACACACACACCACACACCACACACACACACACCACACACACACCACACACACACCACACACACACCACACACACACCACACACACACACACCACACACACACCACACACACCATACACACACCACACACACACACACACACACCACACACACCATACACACACCACACACATACCACACACACACAACCACACACACACACACACCACACACACACCACACACATCACACATACCACACACACACACACCACACACACCACACACACCACACACACCACACACACCACACACACACACACACACACACACACACACCTTTGCCCCTGGTACTCCAGCGGAAACTCCCTGCTTTCCTGGGAACGGCCAAGTCCTCTGACGGCCAATAGATTCCCTTCAGGGGAAGCCAAGGGCCGAACAGAATCACAGAGTCGGGATGTCAGAGATGGAAGGGCTCGCCAACGGGGCCCTGCCCACCCCGGGCCGGCGGATGTGGAAACCGAGGCTGCTCCTGGCCGTCCGGGACTTAGGAGCAGGGCCTGCATAGGACCCGCGCCCTGCAGAGCTCGCTGTGCTGACTGCCACCACAGCGAAGCCGGGGCCCAGGCCACCACACCGGGCAGCAATCAGCGACGCCCACCAGGGCAGGACGAAGGGGGAGAAGAGGAACTTGCCCACATCTGCCTCCGGGCGAGGGCAGGGAGGGGGCAGGGAGAGTGGGGGCAGGACGGAGGTTGGGCAGACCCTAAGACACAGGGCTCTGTGAGCCTGGGAAGAAAGCACACCCGAATTCAGGATGTGAGGCAGAGGTGGAGGGGTCGGGTGTCAGACGTTCACACCATTGCTGATTTCCTCCTGTCTCGTGGCCTTAAATAGCATCTGTTAGACGCGAATCTCTCCCAGATTTGGGATTTCAGCCATTTTTTGCCCATGCATTCCAGACGTGTGTTTCCACCTTCCTTCTCAGCCTCCCTACATGGATGTCTAATAGGCATCTCAAATTTAACCTGCCCCAAACCTGCCCTCACCCCCACCCTCCCCATTTCAGTGACTCGGGCGGAGAATCTTGAGTCATCTTTGATTCTTTTCTTTCTCTCACACCCCTCGTCTCACCTCTCAGCAAATTCTGTTGGCTCTTCCTGCAAACTATCTTGAATCTGATTTCTTCTTCCTACCTCCACTGCCCCCACCCTGGTCCCATCGTCTCTCCCCTGTCAGTAGCCTCCTCGCTGCCTCCCTGTTTCCACCCCTGCCCTGTACTTGCTAACTTGCTTCCATGGTGATCACTACTCTTCCAAGCAAGTGGTGGGAGAAGGTGATGGTATCCACCCACCGAGCCAGGATTTGCTTCTTCCCACCGGAGACCCTGTCGGGAAGCTGCTGGGTCAGAGGTCAGGGAAGGGAGTAGTCGGGGACCAAGTGGTCTTGATGTCTACACCTGCATTTAGGGACACAGCTGGTCCCTTCGGCATAGGGACTCACTCCCAAGGTCTCCCGCTGGAAGGGAGCACAGAGGCCCTAAACGGACCTCCTGCCAGCATGTGGATCTTCCCACGGCAGCTCTGGGAGGGAGCCCGCAGCCTCTGCTCAGACACCGCCCCTGTCAGGTGGCATTCTGATTGTTCCCACACCTTTCCACACGCTGGTCCCACGGTGTTCACGACTGAATGTAAGTCCCCTTCTCACCAGCACGGCCCCCTGGAGGGCTTCCCACTGCGGAATGAGAGCTGCTGGCAACCTCTCCCCACACCCTGGGAGTCACTGGGTCCCCCTGCCCCCTGCAGGGAGCCTCACCTGGCAGTCCCTGGACCCTACTGGACACAGCCCTGCTGGTGGCTCAGGCTGCGCTGGGGCCTGTGCTCTGCCACCTGTCCCTGAGTCACACGGGCAGAGCCAGACCCCGAGGGGAGGGAGCAACCTCTCCAGACATCAAGGCTCCTGCCAGCCCCTCTAGCTGAGCTTTCTGCTTCTATGACTGTCCCCTTCCAGTTCCCTGCGCCTTCTTTACCTATTAACTAAAACAGGCAAGTCACATCCTCCCTGTCTGCGGAGCTCACAGCCAGCCCCTGTGGCCTGAGCCTGAGCCACCTCTGTCCAAGTCAGGGCGTCTGGACACGGGCAGTGTCCAAACGGAGAGGGCCTCGGCACCTCAGTGCAATTCCTCTGAACCCAGAGAAGAGGGCTCAGCAAGAGGAAGCAAGCTGCCACAGGGTGCAGAGTTGGGCGGGCACCCTCAGCCCAGCCCAGCCCAGCCCTTCCAGGAGGTGAGGAGCCCGGAGTCAGACGCTTCACCGCCAGCTCCTCACACGGGCTCTCTCCCGGCTCGCACCGCGCTTCCGGTGAAGCCCAGGCCCTGGTATTGACCCATCAGACACGGACAAGGCATCTACGTCACATACAGCGACGATTCCAGGGCAAATGCTGCCTCCGTCCCTCCATCCTCTCTCCACCGTCCCAATCACAACTGGCAGAATGGTATAAGCCTTTGAAAACACAAAACCAACTCGGCTTCAATTAGTCCACGTGATTGAAGAAGCGTAAGTGTCCTTAAGTGTCCTGTCCCACCGACGTCACCGTGCACACGCAGTGTCACAGCAGCTACAGGACCCCTCGCCAGGTCACACCCATTGGCCACGGCCATGGTCAGCAAACTGCGGCTCCCGAGCCGCATGTGGCTCTTTGGCCCCTTGAGTGCAGCTCTTCCACAAAACACCACAGCCTGGGCGGAGTCTGTTTTGAAAAGGTGGCGTTAGAAGGAGTTTAAGTTTTAAAAATTTGGCTCTCAAAGCAAATTTCAATCGTTGTACTGTTGACATTTGGCTCTGTTGACTAATGAGTTTGCCAACCACTGGGCCAAAGGGAATCAACAGCACTAACTCGAGGGGGCCACCTGACCGCACCAAGGCTTGGTGCCGGGTCTTCTCTGTAGCCCCACCAGCACCGCCACCCTCAGCCCTACAGCAGCCCCAGCCCCGGAATCTCCTGCCATCTCCGCCCCTGGCCCCTGCACAAAAGTCGCCAAGAGAGGACATCGTCAGCAGCACTCCCAGCCCCCGAGCACCTGTCCTGCAGATGCCTGACAGAGGAAGATAAATATGTTTGTAATACACAGCAAAGTGAATAACAAAGAGTGCATAGAGTTGTCTCTGACAAAGCTGACAAGCCGGGGCTGGCAGCTTTAATCAGTTCCCAGCTGAGCCCAGGAAATCTGCAGGAACACAGCTCTGACCTTTTGGGCCAATTTCTAAAGGGAAGGTTAAGGTTTTGCTGCAAAGTATGGTGTGGTGCGTGCGTGTGTGTTTTTAATTTAAATGAAAGAAGGGTATGGAGTTGTTGTACATGTGCGCCAGCCTCCGAGGTGGTAATGGGAACATGGGAATCGAATTTTATGTTAAATTAATCCCTGGGTGCCCCCCCTCCCCCAGCCGTGGTCCCCGGAGACGCTTGCCTCGGTGGGTGATGCACAGCGGTCCCCATCTGTCAGATGAAATGCTCGCTTGCGAATATGCTGAAAATGTGTGTGGCTGCAGATTTCAAAGATTCATTCATATGTTGCCAGAAAAAGAGGCCTACACGTTTAAAATGCCACTTTTGAAGCCCTGAATCGCTTTGTCCCCCTAACCAAAAGGGCTGCCGGGAGCACCCACGAGGCAGCCGTACCATTGGGTCTTCCTCTCCCCGCGCGCAGAGTCCATAGCCAGGAGCTTTGTGTGGAAGGCGAAGGGAATCTGGTTTAACTGCAGCCAAACATTTGAAGTCCTCCCTCTCCAAAGGCAGGCTTCCCACGAACACAGCCCCCTCTTCCCACCGGGCGGGACCATCTGGACCAGCCTGAGTGGCTTCGCGGAGCCTGCCCGCGCCGTGCCTGGGCTCCGAAGAGGACTGGGCACACAGGCTCCAGAACAGCTGCTGGCCTTGAGCCCAGACGGCCCTTCACACCCACCTCTGGAGCAGGGTCCTAACGTGCACCTCAGGATCACCTGTCGCGCATAGTGACAGGGGGTGCTAGACTTAGCAGGGTGGTCACTGCGTAAGGCGTATAAACGTCTACTCAACTACGCCGTATACCTGAAATTAACATACCACATGTCAACTGTAATTGAAAAATAATACAAAAATTAGCCAAAACCGGTTTGGCTCAGTGGTAGAGCATAGGTCTTCGGACTGAAAGGTCCCGGGTTCAATTCCAGTCAAGGGCATGTACCTTGGTTGCGGGCACATCCCCCATAGGGGTGTGCAAGAGGCAGCTGGTCAATGTTTCCCTCTCATCGGCATTTCTAGCTATCTCTCTCCCTTCCTCTCTGTAAAATATCAATAAAATATATTTTTTAAAAAAAGAAAAAAAATACAAAAATTAAGAAAGAAATCACCTAGGGGAACTCAGGGAGGGAGGGGAGGAGATTTTAGAAAATGCAGGTTCCTGGGCCCCCACCCAGCCCTGCTGCTGGGGCTCTCCGCACATGGAGCCCAGGAAGCAGAGTTCTGAAAGTTTCTCCGGGACCCTAATGAGCAGCCGGGCTCCGGAAGCAGGGGCGGCCTCACAGCCCTGATGAGGTGACAGGGAACGATTTCACTGCTCACCTATTTCCTCCAACTTCTGGCGCCTGACCGCCCCCTTCGGAGGGAGAGAGGCCCATTTCCATAGCACTTCCTGCTCTCGCACGAACCACATTTTAAAGCAGGCTGGACAACCAGCTCCTGTTTCTACTTAAGTATTTCTTTCTTTTTTTAAAAAAAATATATTTTATTGATATTTTTTACAGAGAGGAAGGGAGAGAGATAGAGAGCTAGAAACGTCGATGAGAGAGAAACATCGACCAGCTGCCTCTTGCACACCCCCCACCGGGGATGTGCCCGCAACCAAGGTACATGCCCTTGACCGGAATGGAACCCGGGACCTTTCAGTCCGCAGACCGACGCTCTACCACTGAGCCAAACCGGTTTCGGCTCTACTTAAGTATTTCTAAGCTAAGCACTCAACCCTGTGAGTCTGAACTCTAACATTCTGAGACAAACCTAAGTGGCCTCTCTTCTTAAATGCCCTAAGGAATGGGAGAAAATATTTGCAGACCATCTATCTGATAAGAGGCTAATATCCAAACCATCTAAGGACTCATACAACTCCATAACAAAATAATAATAATAATCATCATCATCATCTGACTAAAGAATGGGCTCAATAAACATTTTTCCAAGAGACATACGAGTGGCCAACAGGTAAATGTGAAGGTTCTCAGCATCAGTAATCACCAGGAAAATGCAAATTGAAACCACAAGGAGCTATTATCTCACACCTGTTTATCATCAAAAAGGTAAGAAATAAGTGTTGGAGGAAAGGAAACACTTAGACACCACTGGTAGGAATACAAATGGGTGCAGCCGCTATGGGAAAGAGTGCGGCGGCTCCTCAAAAAAAGTGAAACTACCGTATGACCCAGCAATTGCATTTCTGGTGATATATCCGAAGGAAACGAATCACTATCTCGAGGAGCTCTGTACTCCACGTTTACTGCAGCATTATTTATAATAGCCAAGACATGGAGCAACCTAAGCGTCCATCGATGGAAAAATGGATAAAGAAAATGTGATCTCTATCTATATATAATGAAATATTATTCAGCCATAAAAAGAAAATCTTGCTGTTTACAGCAACATGGAAGGACCTTGAGAATGACAAATATTGTACAATCTCACTTTTATGTGAAACCCAAAATAGCAAAACTCATAGAAACAGAGAGCAGAAGAGTGGTTTCCAGGGACTGGGCGGTGTGGGAAATGGGGTATATTGGTTAAAAAGAACAAGCTTCCAATTATAAGATGAATAAGTTCGAGGGTGTAATGTTCAGCATGGTGATTATAGTTAATAATAGTGTAGTATATGCTTGAAAGTTGCTAGATCTTAAATGTTACACACACACACACACACACACACACACACACGGTAATGACATGAGGTGATGAAGTATGAACTAACTTTATTGTGGCAATCATTTTGTAACATAAGACCATCAGATTGTACCCATAAACTTATACAATGTTATATGTTAATTACATCTCATAAAGCTGGAAAACAAACATTTTAATGCCCTTACTCTTAAGGGACATTTTAAGCTGTTGTTTATACCTAAATCTGAATGAGGTTCAATTTTGGTTTTTTTAAAGAGTTGATCTTACAGACTTTCCATGTGCCTGAACTTGGCTTGAGTAATAATGTCGAGTCTGTCCAGGCCAGCCGTGGGCAAACTACGACCCACGGGCTGGATCAGGCCAGTTCGGCTGTTCTATCTGGCCCGCAGAGCTGAGAGGAGGGTTCTCTTGCTCTCCCCTCCGCTCCTTCACCAGCAGCCCAAGATGAGAGTGCCAGCATGGTCAGGTTGCTTTTGTTCCGGCCCTCCGGTCCAGTTTAAGAACCCATTGTGGCCCTCGAGTCAAAAAGTTTGCCCACCCCTGGTCCAGGCCCATGATCTTCACATTCGATTTCCAACAATCCTCTCACAGTTGTTACTGCCTCTACCTTCTAGATGAGAAAACTGAGAGTCAGAGTTTTCAAGATTTGCTCCCAGACCTGGGGCCAGAAAATGCTGCAGTTAGAACTCAGGTTCTGGCACAGCAAGACACATTTCTACCAGATGTGCGAGCCTGTCCTACAGTGCCCACCCCAGTGGCTGTGGAGTCTCTGCTCGAGCATCTCCAGTGATGGGGAGCGCACTCCTTCCTGGGGCTTGTCCAACCCTCCTCTCTCGGGTGGTGGGAGACGTTGAATAAGACAAGGAGCCAGGAGAGCATCCACTCTGGGGCAGCAGTAATGAGGGCCGCAGGGACTGGTGACTCGGTGACTCACCCAGTGGCTTGCCTCCCACCTGAGAGCCAATGCCAAGCTGTGCTGACGCAGACTGTGCCCATCTTGAAACATTTTCCTTCCCATCGTCATTCCCGAGCTCCAGAAACCCCAAAGCCCAGGGAAGGACCAAGAAACCCAGAAATGACCTGAACAGGGTTGCCCATTGGTGAGCGCTGATCTAGGAACCAGGAGGTCATGGTTCAATTCCCAGTCAGGGCTGGATCCCCAGTGTGGGGCATGCAGGAGGCAGCCAATCAATGATTCCCTCTCATCATTGATCTCTCTCTCTCTCTCTCTCTCTCTCTCTCTCTCTCTCACTCTCCATTCCTTTGTGTGTTTTTTTAAAAAAAAAAAAAAAAAAAAAAAAAAACCAGAAATGAATGGGCCTAAGGTTGAGGCCATTTAAGAAAGGTGCTTTGGGGGAACTTTCCAGATTTTCCAGTATCCTGACTTGTCCACAACTGTGGTCACTCCAGAAACTATCTGCTCAACCCACCGACATCCCCCACCTCGGGGGGATCCACAGGGACCTCAGCACCTGGGAGGATGAGAAGGGGAAATTAGGCCTGAGCTCCGATGCCAGAGGGACCACAGTGACACTTACACCAGCCCATGGGCACAGTTTGGGGGCATGGTACCCGCTGGGGCCGTTTGGTAAAGCAGAGCGCTGAGGAGATGGGGAGACGTAGAGGGAAGGACTCCCGGGGGTTAGCTGAGGGAGGCCAGGGAGGCCCCAGACAACAGCGCAGTGGTCTCAGGACCTTCCTGGGGCTCCCTGTGAACGAGGCTCCTCAGACTTCACTGCAGCTCTTCCAGATCAGGAAAAAGCAGAAAACCGCACAATGGATCTTCTGAAAGACTTTATATTTCTCACGAAACAGTCATTCCCTGTCCCCCGCTTTCTTTGCAAGTGGAACTCCAATTTGTTGACATGGCAGAGGGACACCGTCACCTCAGAAGGAGCCCCCGCCCCGAAGGGTGCGTTGAGATGGGCGATCTCACCCCCGTGGCTGGTGATGGACGGAGTGACTGAGGTCAGAGTGAGCACATGTCACTGCCTGGTAATAAGCTGAACCAGGAACTCAGCTTCAGAGAACTTGCCCTCCTAAACAAAAGGGCAAAGCCTCCTGAAGAAAAGCTCTCCCTCTCTCCCCACTTCCTGCCTGGAACATGGAGGGGATACCTGAGGGTGGGGCAGCCACTTTGTACCCAGGAGACACAGCCAGCGGGCAAAAGATGCAGAGGCGAAGAAGGCAACAGCCTCGGTCTTCAGTGACACCGTGGAGCCACTCTGCCAGCGTCAGATGCCCAACCTCCATATGTCTTGCTATGTGAGAAGTAAATATTTCTATTTGCTTAAAACACTCTAATTGGCGTGGGGACTCAGCATTCAACTTTCAACTGAATGCTGTGCTAACTAACATAGCCATGTGGGCAAGATAGAAATACAGCCGAAACCGGTTTGGCGCAGTGTCAGCCTGCGGACTGAAGGGTCCCAGGTTCAATTCCGGTCAAGGGCATGTATATTGGTTGCGGGCACCTCCCCAGTGGAGGATGTGCAGGAGGCAGCTGATCGATGATTCTCTCTCATCGGCGTTTCTAACTCTCTATCCCTCTCTCTTCCTCTCTGTAAAAAATCAATAAAAATGTGTGTTTTTTTTAAAAAAAAGATAGAAATACAATTACTAATGCAATTCATTTATTCCTTCCACAAGTATTTGTGAGCTACTACTACATAATATCACTGTCCTGGCCACCAAAAGACACACTCCTGCCCTCGAAGCACCTGTATTCCAGTGGGGAGGAAAAGACAGCAGTGATTGAGAAAATAAATACATTAAAGATGAATATGTTATGTGGTGACAAGTGCTATGGTGAAACACAAAGCAAAAAAAAAGGGCGGGGGGGGCTTGGAATGCCAGGGCTGGGAGAGGGGGTACAGCTTTAAAAAGAATGGTCTGAAAGACCTCACCGAACAGGTGGTATCTGAGCACGGATGTGAAGGAGGCGAGAGTGAGCCCGGCGGAGGGAAGGGCAGCCTGTGTGTGCGGACAGGGAGAGCGTGCCTTCCGGGAGGCAGGCTGGGGCATTTGGCTGCAGGGCTTGCCCCAGCCCTTCAACTTACTTCTCAACAGCTTGGGAAAACATCTAGAGTACAGCTCCGAAGATCCTTGAAAAGATGAAGTAACAAATACTTACTTTATCACAAAAAAAAAAATTAGGACTGGAAAAAGAAGAGAGAATGCCCACAATCACTGCCTTTAAATAGTGTAGGGTTGTGCAGCTTCATGAATACGACGCAGCACTGTGAAAGGAACTGCTGCCACCCACAGCAACATGGCATGAGGCTGAGCTCAAGAAGACAGACCCAGAGTGCGTGCTGACTGTCTGCCTCCATTTACAGGGAGTTCAAGGACAGGCAAAGCCAGTGGGTGGCGATCGAAGTAAAGTGAGAGTCACCTCTGGGAGGGGAGAGGGTATTGACTGGAAGGAGCATGAGTAACCATCCAGGGTGATAAAAATGTCCCACATCCTGACCTGGGTGGGCGCCACCCAGAATTGTCTATCCATTTGTAAAAATTCACCAAGTTGTACACTTAAGATTTACACACTTTGCTGCTTGTAGATTATGCCTCAATAGGAAAGGAAAGAACGTATTTTTAAAAGAAAATAAAAATCTAAAAAAGGAAAGGAACATGATCAAATCACTGCGCGGGTGGAGGTTAAGTTCAAAAGTTATCAAGTAAAGGAAACACTGCATAATCAAAATTGCCCATGCAATCTCTTAAATCACCCATGAAGATTCATATGCAGGGGTGTATGCAGCCCTGTAACATAATGCTTATACACTCTAAAGCTTGAATAACACTAAGTTTGACAAAGGCTAGGAAAAAAGGACACTGAGGCCTGAATGCCAGGGCCGGCAGTCACCTTTCTCTACGGTAACTGTCACCTCGAGTTGGGCAGCAGGGGAGGGAGGAGGAAATCTAAGGGCCTGCCCACCCAGCCAGGCTTGTTCTGCCCTGCTTTAATACTAAGCCACTATGACTTGTTTAGGGATAAAGCTGATTTGCTCATGGTAGAGAGAATGAAGTGAGCTGGGTCCTGAAGCCAGAAGGGAAGTCCAACACAGCCATTATTCTGTCTTTAAGTTCCTTTGGTTTGGCTCCAAGGAAGAGGAAGAAGATGGAAACGCTACCCTGTTTCCCTGAAAATAAGACATCTCTGAAAATAAGACCTACTTACAGGTTTCCTTCTGAGTGAAATATAAGGCATCCCTCTCCCCCCCCCCCAAAAAAAAGGCCCCAGACTCTGTCTCAGAATGAAAATTAATTTACCATAAACTGGTCACTAGGGCCGCCCCAACTGGCGTCTAGCAACCAGTGACCTTACGCGGAGTCCTGACGTCACTGCTGTGTGAATGAAGGGAAATCAGCATGGAAACTTTGTGAAACCTAAACTGCAAGAAGTTGTGACTTGGGTGAAGAATTCATGGGAGAAAACCACTGACAGTTGCATTGCAAATGCACTGCCAGCAGGCTACCTGGACAAGAAGTACTCATTTAAAGACAGTGCTATTGCTAAACATGGGAGATTTGGTCCACTGATTCTGAAAGAAATGGAGTCACAAGAAATTCACCAGGAAATTCAGGAATTGGATTGTTATGATGATGTTCCAGAAGATGATGACATGATTGTCATTGAATAAATGAGTAAATTCTTGATACTGTAGGATTCACAGTTTGTCTGGTTTGTGTTGACAACGACCATACTACCGCACCGTATACAGGTAATAAGTCTCCTTTACTTTCATATAACAATAAATGTGTACCGTATTCTTCTTCATGGAAAAATAAGACATCCCCTGAAAATAAGACCTAGCGCATCTTTGGGAGCAAAAATTAATATAAGACACTGTCTTATTTTCGGGGAAACAGGGTAGGAAGAAGGATTCCAGCGTTGAGAGAAGGAAGAGCTTGTGAACCAACGTGGAGGAGCTCTCCAAAAATGGGCTGGAAGGTAGTGAGCTCCCCGCCAGCAGAGGCGGTGCATGAGCTGAACGCCTGGACCAGGTGGCTTTAGACTCTCCTTCTCTCCGGGGGCTTCTGAGCTGGCCAGATCCCTGGCTCCCTGTCCTGGCCATGTCCCTTCAGCCCACAGCTGCCTGGACAAGGAGGCGTGGGCCTGGTGAGAGGCACCTGCCGGGGACTAAAGGTGGCTGTCCTGACAGCGGATTGCTCTGCTGCCCCTCATAATTTACGGCCTCCCTCCTGAGTTATGGGGAGGCGGGCAGAGCCTATAAAAAGGCGCCATCCGGGCTGAGGGGTGCCCCGGGCATCAATCAGCCACGGTCTGACCACTGGAGCAGAGTGACGATCAGACTGCTGGCTTCTCACCTATAAATTCTCCCTTCTGCACAGGACGAGCAAATCTGTCATATTTAAGAGCCGCGTATACTATGGTTTAATTCCAGGGATGTAGGTGGCGGGTGGGGGGGAGTGAGGCGGAAACAGCCCTAAATGTAGCCTTCAGTTGTCTTTATCTCCCATCAGAGGCCTCGCACCCACCTCCCTCCGGTCCAATCCCTAAGCAAACGGTGCTGAGTGGGCCCGGGAGAAAGAACCAGAGGCAGGAGCAGGGCTGCTGGCGGGGGGAAGGGGCCCAGCGTGGCCTGAACAAGGCGGAAGCACCAAGGTGAAGCCATTGGGCCGCTGCTGGGGGCCGGGAGTGGACGGCCTTCCTGCATCTTCCGTCACCGCAAGGACTTCAGGAGAGCAGAGAAGGGCCGGACTTTCCCTGGACTCAGAGTCACACAACTCTGCAGGCGCCTTTCACATCACGGCCAGGGTCAAAGGACGTGTGTGGTCACAGCCTAGTCCAGGGGTGGGCAAACATTTTGACTCGAGGGCCACCATGGGTTCTTAACCTGGACCGGAGGGCCGGAACAAAAGCAACCTGACCATGCTGGCACTCTCATCTTGGGCTGCTGGTGAAGGCGCGGAGGGGAGAGCAAGAGAACCCTCCGCTCTTTCGGCTCCACGGGCCGGACAGAACAGCCGAACGGGCCGGATCCGGCCCGCGGGCCGTAGTTTGCCCACAGCTGGCCTAGACGGCTGCACGTGGTGGTCCCGCTGGACCCACATCAGAAGCCTTCCTTCCTGAGGATGGAGTGTGGAGAGAACACTGAACCAGGAGCCGGGGACCTGGGTTCACCTTCTAGCTTCATCTCTGACTTGCCCAGGGCCCTGGGCCAGTGCACCACTTCTCTGAGCCTGTAAAATGGGGCATTCATACCTGTCCCACGGGGCCTTCCTCAACAGGCCTGGCGTGTCTCCTGTGGGCTTTGTGGAGTGCGGACAGGGGGCAACGTCTACAGACCCCAGCCCCAGTTCTTCTCCCGCCTGTGACCATCTGCCTTTCCAGGGGCCACACCTTCCGACACAGAACCTGCCAGAACCAACGGCATGCCCAGCCAGGCGCAGGTGCGCCACCATTTCTGAACTAAAAAGCAGTGCGTGTGTCTGACAACCAGAGAACTGTCCCAGAAAGCCACGGCCATCTGTTTGCCAGGCCCAGGCAGGTGACGGCAGCTGCCAGCGGCTGTGCCCACCAGGGAGAGGGGCAGGGGGCAGGAGGAGCACCAACAGAGCTCAGGCCAGCTTTCCTGACAGGCCCCCGTCTCCGCTGCCAGGAGGCTCCGGGAGGGCTGACCGCCCTCTGAGGGTGCCCGGGCTCACCCTCAGACGGGGCGACACCCTGGCCTCCCCTCACAGCACTTTAGAAACAATATTCTCAAAAAAGTCGTAATTCTTCAAGAAGGTGGGCTTAGCTGCTGAGAACAATAACCTAAAAGGGGGGGGGGGGGGGGGGCTGCCGGAAACTGATCACTGTCTCACTACTAGAAAGATGTAAAAGGCTGGTCAACCTTGAAGCTCTGAAAGGTCAGTGCCAACCACTCCCTATCTAACTGAGACAATGGTAACTGAGGCAACTTCCCCATCTTGTAACCGTGTAAATCCTTACTGATATAATCCGATTATTACCTGCCTAAGGGCTATGATGTATCCCAAACCTGCTTCAGGGTAATGGGTGTATCCCATAGTCTCAATAAAAGGGACTGCAAGAGGTGGGCTCCCACCTGGCCCCCCGTATTGCCAAATTAAATTTCTTGTAGTCTCTCTTTGTGTGCAGCCCTTCTCCAGAACCAGAACCCTGAACCACGCGGGACGTGAAAGGGGTTCCCATGGGGGCGGTGGGGGGAGCCACAGGACAGGGCCCTCAGCAAAACTGCTCTGGTGCCATAAAGTCCCCCAGGCTCTCCATAGATCTGCTCCTGAGTGATCCCGTCTGGCTCAGCTTTAAACACCATCAGCACAGGGACCGCAGCCAGATTCATAGCTGCAGGCCCTCGCCCCGGAGCTCCAGATCCATACCAACTGCCTGCCTGCCTGACAACTGTCTTTGGAAGGTTAACGGGTTTCTCAAACTTAACACCATCACCGTGGAACGTGGTGCTCCCTTGGCCCAGGGTTTGCCACCTTGGGGAGGACACCAGCTGGTCCACACACCGGCATCTCCCACCTGCAGGAGCCTCCTAACTCCCCATTCCGCCTCCTCTCTACCCAGCAGCCAGGGAGAGGGGCCAACAACACAAATCAGACCACATGGCTCCTCTGGTGTCTTCCCCTCACAATCAGAGTAAAATACAAATTCCTTACGAGGCCCAGGAGACCCTCCACGATCCAGCTCCCGACCATCTCGCTGGCTTCAACTCACATCAACCCTCCTTGTTTAGCTCCAGCCTGATGCACCTTCTGTCTGTTCCTCCAGCAAGCCAGGCTCGTTCCCACCTCGGGGCCTTTGCACACGCGGTCCTTTCTGCCTGGAAAGCTCTTTCCCCAGAACTCCCCATGTCCGTCTCCTGCTCATCACTCAAGCCTTCTCCTCCGAGGTGCTTTTCCTGGCCCTGTCCACACTCACCCAGCAGCTCCAGCGCCTGGCATGCCACCTGGATGAGTGTCTGCGGAATGAATGTTAAGGAACGAAGCTGTAGACTCTCTTATAGCAGCAGGCAGAGAACAAGGCAGAGGCAGGCAAGTTGCTCCTCAGGAGTGGCTTTCCATTCCCTGCCTTTCTCTCCTCCCTCCCTTGGACACACTGAGCGTGGTCCCAGCCCCTGTGGCTGCACCCAATGCAGAGACCTAGGGGCCATCCTCTCTCCTCACACGGATGCTGCCGCACTGCCCCAGCCCTGCCTCTCACAGCCACACGGCTCCAGGGGGCAGAGCCACAGGGGAGCTGGGCACCTCGACCGGGGCAAACAGCTCCAGGATGCCGGATGCCGGGCTAGGGAGAGAAAAGCCTGCCCAAGTCCCGGGCCAGCCAGAACAAAGGAGGCGGTGCCCCCACACAACCCAGAGGGGTTCCTTATCCTACGGTCACGACGTTTCAGAGACCCCCTGGTGCACACACTCTTCTCCCACTTCGTTTTCACAGCTAAAAGACCACCCCGAAGGGAGAGAGATCTGTCTGATGCTGCACAGCCAGGAAGTGAAGCTGAAATGCCCACCTGGAGCCTTAACCTCCAGGCAGGACAAGCTGCAGTGAGCTGCTCCAAACATGGTGCTTCTCAGCCCGTCTCCCGGGATGGGGAGAGCGGCGGGCCACAGCTCCGACAGGCCACGGCCGGCCTGGTCTCTGGGGATGCAGCCTCTCGCCCTTTGGGGTCCCCCCTGCAATGGCTGCCTGATGGGCCTCCTGTGTCCCCTCCCTTCCCCACCCCCTACCCCCCGCCCCCCGAGGCAGGTTCCTCCCAGCAGCCACAGTGAGCTGCAGGAAATAAAGATCTGACCCTCTGTCACTGCCTGCTCACAGCTCCTCTCCAGCGACCTTCTGACCACAAGGCCAAAATCCTCAGGTTGCCTATAAGGCCCCGCAAGCTCTTGCCTGCCCCGGCCGCCCCGCCTCCACCGTTGTTCCCCTTGCTCTCCCCCACATGGCCTTTGCACATGCCGTTCCCTCCGAGTGGAGTGCTTTTCCCTTCACCCCCTCACCTGGTATCTGAAGCCTGCCCTTCCGACTGCAGCTCAAACAGTTATTTCTAACCCCTCCAGCCCCTGCCCGATGGTTAGGCCTGCCTGCTGGACCCATGAGCCTTTGCGGCACTCACCACGCGGTGAGTGCGTATCCAATTGACCATGACCTCATCCTGCACCACCCAACACACGGGCCACACTAGCCACTGGCCCCACACTCTGCTGAGTACTCGAAATTCAACTGGTACGAATTGGGGTGTGCTGTAAGTATACCTCATTAAGAATTTTTTTTTATTGCATGCTGAGATGATAATACTTTAGATGTACTGGGTTAAATAAGATGCATTGTTAAAATTAATGCCACCTGTTCTTCCTGCCTTTTTCATCGGGCTACCGGGAAATGTTTAATTCCAGGTGTGGCTGGCACTGCGCACCCACTGGACTGCTCTGGTCTGCGGAGCGCCCGCCCCCGTCCCTCAGGCCTCCGGCTCTCACCGCGCACTCCCATGGAGGTCCCCGGCCCAGCGCCTTGCCTGTGCCGTGCCCACTGCAGGCACTCCAGAAACATTTGCTACACGACTGCACGCCAGGCTGCCCCTCCCAACTTCAGGAAAGGGACGTGATGCAAATAAGCCACCGGATCTCTCTGGTTCTCTCCCCACCCTCTCATCACCCACCACCCAGCCCTGTGCAACAAGGACCCAGACCTCTCACCACCCACCACCCCACCCTGTGCAACAAGGACCCAGACCTCTCATCACCCACCACCCAGCCCTGTGCAACAAGGACCCAGACCTCTCAACACCCACCACCCCACCCTGTGCAACAAGGACCCAGACCTCTCATCACCCACCACCCAGCCCTGTGCAACAAGGACCCAGACCTCTCATCACCCACCACCCAGCCCTGTGCAACAAGGACCCAGACCTCTCACCACCCACCACCCCACCCTCTGCAACAAGGACCCAGACCTCTCACCACCCACCACCCCACCCTGTGCAACAAGGACCCAGACCTCTCTCATCACCCACCACCCCACCCTGTGCAACAAGGACTCCAGAGGCTCGGCCAGACCAGGAGAGGGCAGGCCTCACGCTCAGTGAGGGTGAGCAAAGGCTCGCTCTCTCTCGCGCTCTCTCTCTCTCCTCTCTCTCCTCTCTCTCTCTCTCTGAAATATCATTTCTCGTGGTTTGGAATGAAACCCATTATTCCCAATTAACCTGCGGTGAACCCACAGTGCTTGCTGGCTTGCCCATAATTATTCATCCATAATAATAGCAAAAGCAAATTCTGGCGCTTTCAATGAGCACTGACATCTCCTTTGGGGAAACTTTCAAAGATGCCACGTCCTTGGCTCCTTATCGAAGGCTTCCCGGCCCCGCTTTGTTTCATTTTCGTGGTTGAGGCATCCTGGGCCGGAATGGCTCCATCCTGACACGGTGTCACCGGGTGAGCCTGGCAGGGCTGTCCTGCCCCTTCCCACCCGCAGGCAGACAGGGCCAGTCAGACGGGCAGCACCCGACCACCCAGGCCAGTCTCACACACACACACACACGCACACGCACACGCACACGCACACGCACAAGCACACGCACACGCACACTTTTTGCAATTAGCCGGTCCTTCCCAAGGTTCCCTTCGCCCTGCTATCTCAGCAGCTGAGCTCCCCAAGTCCACAGAAAGCATAAATCTTGGGCACGATTTATTTGGGGTTGTCAGATGTAATTTACTAAGAGTAACTATCTGCCAAAAAAAAAAAAAAAAAATCCAACTACTCATTTTAAATTAAGTGTGGCTCCTTTTAATCATTCTCCGCTACCTAGAATGTTGCATTAACGATGCAGTGGCCTTCCCCCTCTAATCACAATAATAATAACTAGGGCTTAAGTGCGGAACTGGGGTGAGCAACCGGGAGAGATGGGGCAGATGGAGGGAAGGTAGGGGGATGCCTCCTTCCTTTCAGCCTCGGGGAAGGGCGTCCTGTTCGGAAGAGGAAAGCCTCCTGCATTTTGCAGAGGAGGCTGGCCAAGAAGGAGGTGGGAGGGGTGGGGAGGGATAGGAAGGGGTGAGGAAGGTGGGGAGGGTGGGGAGAAGGTAAGACTACACCAGACACTCACAGCGAGCTCTACTTAGGAGCATTTCCTTCCATTAGGAGAGCAGAGCCTCTAAGGGGAAAGCCTCGATGGTGGCCCATCAACACAGGGACCCGGAGGTGCAGGTCCCAGCCTCCTCGCCTACCAGAAGGGGCATCTTTGGGCTTCAGCTTCCTGCCTATAAAATGCAGACCAAACCTTCCTGCTGAGTGGGTTCCATGATGGGATAACCTTGGGGAGCATCCTGTAGCTTTCGAACGTCCCAGTGATTATCATCCCTATAGAATGAAAGTGGTGGCCACAGGGGCTCTGAAAAGCCGTCGTCGAGGCGGCCACTCTGGTGCCCCTGTCCATGTCCACCTGCTGAGAGGGTGGGTTGTAAAGGCTCACTGCTCCCCCTGGCCCACCTGCCGAGAACTGCCCCCGGTGACCGGAGCTCCCTGTCCAGGTCATAAATTCCCTGTCCTGCCTGCTCTCGGTTGATGACGAGTCATACACAAGGCTGGCGCTCTCCCATCCGGGAATCGCTCTGAGTTCTGGTTCAGGCTCCAGAGCTTGCCCCCCCCCCCCCCGGAAGCCACGCTCTTGCTTGTCTCCCTCCCCTTCCCCTTCCTGTCTCCCTCCCCCTCCTCGGTCCTTTCTGAGAACCCCCCAAGAATAAACCACATGTTCGGAATCCTTGTCTCAGGCTCAGCCTCGAGGAGGACGCTGCTGAAGAAGCCTTCACAGAGAAAGCCCCTCGTGCTGAGTGGCTGCTGCCGGAGTCACTGTGACCACCAGGAGGGAGGGAGGGAGACAGGGAGGGAGGACAGCCAATGTTTCTGCCAGACTCCCAAAACAGATGCCCGCTGGGCTGAAGAGGAGGCTGGAGAGGAGGAGAGGGGAAAAGCCAGGGCAGGGAGGAAGGCAGGGCTCACACCAAGGCGAGGCAAGGCCCGGCCCCGGCCCCAGTCCCTCCTGCTCCTAGAAGGACAGAGCTGACGCGGATGGAGGGATGGAGAGGATGGGGCCCCTCACCGGAAATGAGGCTGGTTCTGTCCAGGATGCAGGGACCCTGACCCTAGACGGCCTTGTGCTCCGCCCCTTGGGGGGGTCCCTGGAGAAGGGGATGGAAGGTAGGAGGAGGTGGGGTCCCTGGAGAAGGGGATGGAAGGTAGGAGGAGGGGGCCAGCGCTGGGTTCTGAGCCACCGGTTCAAGTCTCCACGCACTCTCCCTGCCAAGTCTCTTGAACCCACACTGAGACCGCCTCCCCTGGGTTCCCCGATCCCGTGTGGGGCGGGGTCACTCCCTGTGGATGCACCACCACTCTCTCTTCCTTGCAATGTCCCCACCCACCCCCGGATGTGCCCCCTCCCACCTTCACACCCTTGTCGACAGCTCCCTCCACAAGGTCATCATTGCCCACTAATTGTCCAAAATCCCACTCCCTCATCCTTCTTGGTTAAGAATTGATTTAGGGGGATGAGTTCAATATCCCTGCCGCCTCCAAGTGCTTATTAACTCCCCGCGCCTCCAGCGCCCTGCGCAGAGCCCCGCTCGCCTCACACGGCCTCGCCAGCCCTGATTGGAAAAGCCCCGGCTCGCAGGCCTGCAGGATGGGAGGCCTAATGTGCACTAATCTATCATTACTTCTCGGGCTGGCAGAGTGACGGATGGCGGCGGTGGCTGGCCACGGCGGCCCAGCGCCTCCCCCAGCACCAGCTGCGTCAGGAGCTGGCTCTGCAGGAGAATGACGGCCACCTTTGTCTAGCCTGGCAGGGGAGGCACCGTCTGGCAGGTGCACAGACCCAGGACATGGAGCAGGAATCAGTAAACGTCTCTCCCCCACCCCACCTCCCTCGGAGAGCCCACCCTAGGGCAGGAGGGTCACTTGGGCCGCTCCCTCGGGGGCTGGGCTGCCTGTCAATGGGCCTCCCAGGAGCTGCCTCTGGTGGCGTCCAACCACTGAGGAGCCCCCACAGCAAGTGGGAGGGACGAGAGTGAGGCCGTGTGTGTATTAGACGGATCCCTTCCCCGCAGGGCCACCTGGCACTGGCTGTGTCCTGGAGGTCCCAGCTCCCTCCCTCTTCTCTGCCTTCCTCGCCCCTTCAGGGTGAGGACTGGAAACCGCCTCACTGCCACTCGCCCCACATGCTGCACAGTCCCTTCATTCACTCTCCTCAGACTGCCCGGCGTGAGGGCGCCTCGTTTCCTGCTGGAACCCTATTAGAAACCGAACGATACACCTCGTTTTACCAATGAGGAAACTGAGGCTCGGAGAGGACCAGAGGACTCACTGTGGGTCACACAATGAGCTTACGGCAGGGCTGGCTCCAGAGCTCATGTCTTCTGACTGTCGGATGCCGCCTGACGTTCTGTGTTCTCTCCCGGCCCCTGCCTAACCACAGAACACGTCTCCTTACTCCGGCCACGCCATGAGCAATGGTGGCGGGGCGCTCACAGACCTGCCCCTGTTACCAGAGACAGCAACATCAACTCCGGGGTAGCTCTGGCCTCCTCGGCACCTTCCTGCTGTTGGGACACCCGCTCCGGACTGCTCTGCGGTTAGAGACACTTTCCTTCTAGTCTTTACACCTGCCCCTCGGGCAACAGCGCACCTTTCAGTGGAAATGCTGAGCCCCAGGTCACCTCCTCTCATAGTCAAACATCAACCAAATCAACAGATTGGAGGTTTAAATTTCCACCAAAAAGCCTGCCTTTTTAACAAGTCTTTCATTACAGAAGACGATTATTTAGTCAATAAATTTCTACCCCAGCTTCTCCTATGGGCCAGGGACTAGACTGGGCACTAGAGTTAGTCTAGCAGGGGAGGTAAACAGCCAACGGCAACGAAGGGTGTTCTGAAATAAAACTACAAAGCTGAGGATGCATGACTGGCTCCTCCTTCCTCCCCGCCCCCTCCTCCCTGCCCCCAAGGTGACCAGTGAGGTCCAGAGGGACCACTCCAACCACCTTTCCGCCAGGACTCACGGGGGCCCTGGCCCTGCGAGAGGTCGGCCACGGATCCGCAGCCCATCCCAGCAGATTAAGTCCGTGTTCCCTTCCAAGCCAGGGGCCTCTCCTCCAGAGCGGTCCTAGAAGGGGCTGACCACGCGCTCTCCCTTGGCCTGAGCGACTGGCGTGCGTGCCCCCCCTCCCCACCCCACCCTTCCCCCCACACACACACACACTGTCCCTAAGACTCCATCCTCTCTCTGGGCTTCCAGGCTCTGGGTGATCCGCCCCCTGCCAGGGGCTTTGCGGTCTGTTCCTGGCGCATCCTTCTCTTCCACAGGAGTGGGAACCCAGGGAAGCTGCCAAGTCCACACTCACCTGGCCTGAATCCAAGTCATCAGCAAATTCCATTCCCACAGCCACCTTGAGATGGACAAGCAATCTCCCAAAAAGGTTCCCCAAAGGTCAGCATGAGGCCGGGAACTGGAAAGGGGCTGGGGGAAGGGAAGGGGGAGGGCTGCTCCTAGCCCTCAGGGAACTGCCCTGCCCACCCCTTCCAAGAGGGGAATAGAGCCTGGACCCAGGGCTAAACCAGGGGGAAGCTGGCCCCAGTGTTTGAGTGAACCCCTGGGCAGGGGACTGAAAGGCCTGGTCTCTACCCCAGGCTGCCACTACCCACCCAGGCCGCTTCTGCAAAAGGAGAGCTGGATCAGATGAGTCTTAGTGCTCTGAGGGGTGTGACTGCAGTTTTCTGGGGAAAAGGAAGCGCAATGGCCTAAACCTCGTACTGCACTGCAGACAACCAGAACCCCATAACGCCCTTCCTTCAGCAGAGCCCGGCCCCACCCCCGGGCCTGTCTCTCTGTTGGAAGAAGTTGCTGAGGATCTGGCCCAGATCATCCCAAAAGGAGTCAAGATCCCCCAACCCCCGGCAGACACCTCCTCCCCCAGCCGCCTCTCCCTTCCCCAGGCCTGTCCTCTTTGGAGCCTGAATTACCTAGAACCGCCCTGTCCAATCTGGTGGCCACATGTGGCTATTTAAACCTCAGTTCAGCCGAAACCAGTTTGGCTCAGTGGTAGAGCCTCGGTCTGCGGACTGAAAGGTCCCGGGTTCGATTCTGGTCAAGGGCATGTACATTGGTTTCAGGCACATCCCCAGTAGGAGGTGTGCAAGAGGCAGTTGATGTTTCTCTCTCATTGACGTTTCTAGCTCTCTATCTCTCTCCCTTCCTCTCTGTAAAATATCAATAAAATATTTTTAAAGTGATTCTCCCCCTTCAAGCACATTTTAAAAAAATAAAAAATAAACCTCAGTTCATCAAGATCAAGTACAATTTAAATGCAATTGAAAACCCAAATCCTCAGTCACACTGGTCACACTTCATGCCCTCAGCGGCCACACGGGGTGAGCAGCTGCTGCACTGGACGGAGCAGGTACAGAGACTTCCATCACTGGGCACGGGGCTGGTGGACGGGCCAGGCTAGCGGCCAGCCTCTGGTGGTGCCAAGTGCTTCTTCCTCTGGCTCCCCTGACTCCTTCCTGCTGCGGAGTGAGCCCACCCTGTCCAGCCCACGGGGCGGGGGCTCCTGTCTGCCTGAGAGACAGCCACGGGCACGTCGGTCACCCACCAGAACCCAGTCATCCACCAGAACCTGAGAAGGACACAGTCACGCAAACAGTCATCCAGCACCTGGAAGACGTTACTAACAGACACTACGTTTCAAGAAGTGACGATGTTCACCGGCCACCCCCGAGCCAGCCTCTCCTTCCTCACTTGATCCGTGTCCCTTGCTAATTCCCATTCTCCCAGGATGGGGCAGGGAAGAGCCAGAGAATACGTGGGGGGGGGGGGGGGGGCCAGGATTTGGGATATTTCCGCTGGTGTGACCAGAGGAAGCTCAGAACACCCCACCCCACCCCACCCCACCCCCGCAATCATTTTTTTGTTTTTTTAGTGCTCCATTTTTCCAGAAGTCATCCATAAGAATGGCTGGGAAAAGCTCCACGAGGGGTTAAAAACCAATAAAGTCCCCGACCCTGGCAGCACAGAAGCCTGGCAGGGGTGAGGGTGGGGGAGTGGGAACCAGACAGCTAAATGGGTTATCCAGAAATTACAGGAGGCTTTTAAAAGAAGAAAACTTAGCATATGTCAGGCCCATAATGTATAGACAATAATTAGTTTCCACTGAATTTTTGTATTTAATTTTGTGGTGACTATCTCCTTTTACATCATGCATTCAGCAATCACTCTTCTTCTCGCTTAATATGCACGGTAATCTTTCTCCTCCTATGTCACATATTCAATAACTCCTCTCCCTCCGGTTCCAGGGGCGTAAGATGAGGGAAATGTCACATTTTAAATTGGTAACAGCTGTGTTTTTGTTTTTCCATCTCACCTCCACTGATGCCCTGTGAGCGTCGTGAGCTCCAAAAAGCAGCACGGGGCTCCCTGCCTGTCCGGGTCCTCCATTCTGAGGCCTTTGGGGAGGGCTTGGCTCCCGGGAGGGCGGGACACCCCTCAGGCACCCAGCAGGCCAGAGAAGGGAGCACTGAGCAACTGGCCAGCCCATCCCGGCCAAGGGGAGGACGCGAAGCTCTTCCCGCCAACACCTGTGCGGGGTGGGCCCCACCTGTGCTCACTGAGGGGACCCCGAGTCTCTGTCTGCTCATGCCCGTGGGCCTCTGTACCTGAACACCCAGATGTTGCCTTTGCTTCTCCCTGGGACATGAACGAGGGGACAGCAGCCAGGAGAGCAAGGCCGGACTTGGGTGAGGTAAGTGAGGCACCTAAGGGATGAAAATTTAAGGAGGCGCTGGCTCCCAGGTGCCAGCCCTGCACTTGCAAACCCTAAGACCCAGGACCTCCTTAATTTTTTTCAGCCCCAAGTGCTGTGTTTGCCTCATCCAGGCCCTGCCCTTCAGAAGGACCAACCCCTCGCAGGTCTGGGAGTCAGGACCCCTGAGAGAGAGATGGAAGAACAAGTGAGTCAGGAAGGGAGTTCATTAAAATGCTTCAGGGGACTCCGAACTGCCAGAGTGTTGTTGTTGTTTTAAGACAGAGAGGAATTTAGCAAGAAATCAATCAACACACAAGCTGATAACTTATTCCTTGACAAAAAAAAAAGAAACAAAACCCCGTTAACTTTTTTTTTTTTTTTTTTTTTTTTTTTTTGCAGCCTTTGGGTAGCCAGTGTCTGTTGCCGCTAATTAATTTTCCAGGATCTTCATTCTCCAGATAGCTCAAAACACGGTGTGTCTGTCAGCCCCAGGAGGCACGGCCAACATCTGCTGGAGGGGTTGGTGGTTCTGGAACCTGTACCACACGGGAGGGAGGGGCTGAGGAGCACACAGCGAGCTCTGGGGGCTCCGGCGCCAGGCTCCGCGGCCCCGGCCTGCTCCCCTACCACATCCCTGAGCTGTTCCAGCCGAGAGAACAGCACTCGGAACACAGAGCAGTGTGTGCCCTGGGGTGGACATGAACTCACACACACACACACACACACACACACACACACACCACCCGCCCACCTCAGTTTTGCAAAGTAAGGAGATTGTACGCAATCAGTTTCAGACTCCTGAAGTTAGGTTACCCGGCTGAGCATTACAGCCATGTGGATCCTTGCCCAGTCTGTAGACTGCTTGAGGGCCGGGACTGAGTCTTATCCATTCTGGCCCCCGCCCCCCTTCTTCTCCCAAGCACAGTGCCACGCACCGTCTCACACACAAAGCATGGTCTCCCGGGTCACACTGCGGCCTCCTCCTCCCCCAGTCCCAGCCTGCCAGCCACCCCCAGACCAAGGAGGAACTTCCCAAGCCCTACTGCTGGGGTCTCAGGACCCAAAAACCTTGATCTGGAGAGTCCCATCTGCCTGCCAACTGTACAAGCTCCTCCGTGTCTCCCCACAGGAGAAATAAAAACATGAGACTTGCCCGGCCGGCGTAGCTCAGTGGTTGAGCGTCGACCTATGAACCAGGAGGTCACTGTTCGACGCCTGGTCAGGGCACAGGCCCAGGTTGTGGACTCCATCCCCGGGGGGGGGGGAGGAGTGTGTGCAGGAGGCAGCCAATCAATGATTCTCTCTCATCATTGATGTTTCTCTCTCTCTCTCTCTCTCTCTCCTCCTTTCCTCTCTGAAATCAATAAAAATATATTTAAAAACAAACCAACATGAGACTTGATCTTGTAAAGCTAAATCCACAGGTGAAAACTTCAGATTAAAACCCAAGAGTCTGCCGAAACCAGGTTGGCTCAGTGGATAGAGTGTCGGTCTGCGGACTGAAGGGTCCTGGGTTCAATTCCGGTCATGGGCATGTACTTGGTTGCGGGCACATCCCCAGTAGGGGGTGTGCAAGAGGCAGCTGGTCGATGTTTCTCTCTCATCGATGTTTCTAACTATCCCTTTCTCTCTTCCTCTCTGTGAAAAGTAATAAAAAATATATATTATATTTTTTAAAAAAAGAGTCTATAGGTTGCAGGGTTCTTCTCTAACCCGAGCCCCCTGGGAACAAACCAGCGTCAGCCAGGACGCTCCCCTGGCCCGGGTATTCCGGGAGGATGTGAAGGAACGAGAACGTGCCCCAAGATCCCAGAGCAAACCAGCCGGCGGTGCCGTCCCCGGCAGCAGCATCCCTGCTCGGGACCTGAGGGTTGGCTCACCTCCCTGAGCGGCCTCCTTTGGAAAGTGACCTGACGGGAGGCAGACCCTCCAGGTCCCTTCTTGGGGCACCTGAGCCCCACGCACACCCCTCCCCAAGGATGGGGATGCTCTCTGCTTCTGGTGAGCCCCATCCCGGAGCCCCCGCGCACCTCACAGGCCCCGCACCGCCACCTTGCATCTGGCTCCTCAGCACGGCTTGTGGTTTCCTCTTATGTTCTTGTTTTTTTGTTTTGTTTTGTTTGTTTGTTTTTTCCTGTTCCCTCAAACAGTATGTGCCTGGCATGAATACCACACTCTCCCCGGCAGAAAAGAAGGAGCGTGGAGGGGGACTGTGAGAGCAGTAATCCATTGTAACACTTTAGGGGAAACTGCAAGCAATTTCCATTCTATTGATCCTCCCTGGGCATCAAAGCCACACTGAGTTTATTCGGAAAATTAAATTCTGGAGCATGTAGCACGAGAGGCCTCTAGTTAAGTTGTCTAGCTCTGCGGCCACAATTTAATTACGATCTCACTCTGACTCTCCATTTAAATACAGCGCCGCGCAGGGCGCGGGGAAGGCTCCCTGGTCCCAGCCTCCGCGTGGCCGTGGGCCTGCCAGGACCCCACGCCCACAGCGGAACGGCCACGTGAATCTCAGTTACCGCCGCTGAGCACGCATCCGCTCCTCCTGCTGCTGCTCACTCACATTCTAACCTATGTGGTCTATGACAGAATATACTCATGAAACTGTACATGTTGACTAAGTCAGTCCAATATTTGGAGTTTGCTCCTTGTTCAAAGGTAATTTAGAAAAAAAATCACATTTTACTGAGGCGCAAACTGGTACAATGTGTCAGGTACGCGAAGTCCTCCCTTAAATGGGTGTGTTTAGGTTTTGCAACTATAAGTAAAACAAAACCAATCTCACCATGGGCTAATTGATGTAAACAAGAGTTAAGTTCCTACAGCATTTCATAAATGTAATAATAATCACAGTCCATCTGGTTCAAGCGTCATGTGTTGTTCTCAGGCTTTGGGGGTTCACCAACAAGTAGTTAGGCACAGAGGTGCACACACGCACGCACACACGCGCACACACACACACACACACACACACACACACATGTACATTAGAGGGCCTGGCAGAGATTTCCCAAATTTTTATGAAGCCATCTAAGGACTATGCACTCATCTTCTTTGATCTGCTACTAGAGGCCCGGTGCTTGAAAATTCATGTACTTGTGGGGGTGGGGGGAGTCTCTCAGCCCAGCCTGCCCCCTCTCACAGATCAGGGGAAGGCGGCACCCCATCACACCTCTGCTGCTGCCACTGACAGCAGCTCAAGCCTCAGGCAGCCCTGTTACCTGAGTCTCTGGCAGTCCTGGGGGGCTGGGGGGCTGAGGGCAGGTCTGGCCGCACCGTGCACCTGCTCCCGCTCCCCCCTGCCCCCACCTCATGGGGCTGAAAGGACTGGGGGAACTCTGGTGGGGCTGAGGGGACTGACTGGGTGCCGCCATCTTGTGGCTATGGGTTTGATGGTCAATTTGCATATTCCCTCTTTATTACATAGGATTATCATCCCAATTGCATGAGCACCTACAGGGACATAGGATGAAAGTTTTAGAATAAAGAAAAAGTCCTTAATAGTGCATACATGTAGCCTCATGAAGAACCCACTACCTTGTTCTCATTTTCCTGGTCTCCTCTGGGAAAACCTGGTCACAGTCTAGCACAGGGCCACTGATCACCTTCGGAAACCACTGGCAGGGACCCATTTTTCTTCACTATTATTATTATTCTTTTTTTTTTAGAGAGAGAGAGGGGGAATGGTCAGAAGAGAGGTAGAGAGAGAGAGAGTAGAGAAAGAAAGAAACATCGATGTGAGAGAGACACACCGATTGGTTGTCATTAAATTTTTATTGAGAGCTGATGCTGGGAGAGGTGTGGTCTCTGTTGCTGCTGCTCGGCAGCCCAGGTCATCAAGAGCAGAGTGTGAAAAATTCTCGTGGGGAACATCCAAGATGGCGGCCTAGGCAGTCTCCTAAGCTGCCGCCTCATCAACAATTTAATTAAAAAAACAACTAAAATCAAAAAGGACTTCACCAAAACGTCAGGAAAGCTGGCGGAGTGGAATAGCTACAACTAGAAAGAAAGAGAGAGGCTCACGGATCGGACTGGGAGCCGAAAAGCACTGAGGTAGGAGACGCTCGCGCACGCGGCCGCCGAATACCTGCCTGGCGGTGGGAGGGGAGGAATCCCCGATTGCACGGAACCCTTTCCGACTGCACTGAACCCAGCCCCGGCTGAAATTCCGTGGTCCCAGGCTCATACGGGTGGAGTCTGGACTGCAGAGAAAGGCACCCAGAGACTCAGAGACTCAGAGACCGGGGACCGGGAGTCGCAGTCGCAGCCGGCAGGGTCTGCAGACTCGCGTGCGAGCAAGTACGCGCTGAGGTCTGACCGCCGCCCCTCCCCCTCCGGAGCGGAAGGAGTCAGAAGCTCCAGGTCTGACCGCGGAGGCTGCCGCCGCCTCTCTGTACAAGGTGGCAGCCTCTCCGTAGCGGAAGGAGTCAGAAGATCCAGTCTGACCACGGAGGCTGCCGCTGCCTCTATGTACAAGATGGCGGCCTCTCTGTAGCGGAAGGAGTCAGAAGCTCCAGACTACAGAGACCAGCCCAAGTCCGGGTGAGCCCCTGCGGCACCCACGCTCTTGCTTGGGGAACCTGGGCCGGTCAGGCGGAAACTCAGGCGAGCGCACAAGGGCAGGGCAGAAGCCTTCAGCCCTGAGACTCCGCCCCATCCAAGCTGAGCAGAGGCTTCTGCAGTTTTTCAAGTCTGATCCTATAAGACTGTCTCCAATACAGAAGTTATCCCAGAGTAGACACAGCTGATACCCACATCCAATTGGCCTGAAGGTCAATTCACAACAATAGAGACTTAGCTACAACAAAGCTGTGCACGCAGTCCACAAAGGGGATCACCAAGAGTGTCTACCTCAGGTAACTGAGGAGGTTGATCCACTGTGCTATATAGGACACCAAACACACAAAGCCATCCTACCAACTCTGAAAAACAGTGATAATGCCGAGACAAGGAAACAGATCTCAAACAAAAGAGATGGAGGATATAGAGTTCAGAACTACGGTTCTAAGGTTATGCAACAATATCCTAGAAAAGCTCGATAAACTCCATGAGACCCAACTAAAAAGTATAGATAAACTGACTAAATTGGAAAATATTATGCAGAGATCCAACAGCAGAATGGAAGAACACAAGAATCAGATCAAAGAGCCAAAAGACACTCCGCTGGAGAAGGAAGAAGAAAAGAGGATCCAGAAAGTTGAAGATAGTGTAAGGAGCCTCTGGGACAACTGCAAGCGCACCAACATCAGAATTATGGGGGTGCCAGAAGAAGAGGGAGTGCAAAATACTGAAAACATATTTGAAGAAATAATATCAGAAAACTTCCCTCACCTGGTGAAAGAAATAGACTTACAAGTACAGGAAGCCTACAGAACCCCAAACAAGAGGAATCCAAAGAAAAATTCTTCTCGACACATCATCATCAATATGCCAAGGGTAAAAGACAAAAAGAGGATCTTACAAGCAGCAAGAGAAAAGCAGTTGGTTACCTATAAGGGAGCACCCATACGACTATCGGCTGATTTCTCAACAGAAACCATGCAGGCCAGAAGGGAGTGGCAAGAAATATTCAAAGTGATGAATAGGGAGAACCTACAACCAAGATTACTGTATCCAGCAAAGTTATCATTCAGAATTGAAGGGCAGATAAAGAGCTTCACAGATAAGAAAAAGCTAAAGGAGTTCATCACCACCAAACCAGTATTATATGAAATGCTGAAAGGTATTACTTAAGAAGAGGAAGAGGGTCAAGTGAATTAAAAATCTCAGGAATAGAATAAACTGGTGAATATAATAGAATTAGGGGCAAAGAAAGGGAGTGGATAGAAAATTATCAGGGTGAAGGGGTGTGGGGTGCAGAAAGAGACTGGATTAAAATTGTATAACCTATGGATGAGGACAATGATGGGGGAGGGGGTAAGGGCAGAGGGTGGGGTGGGAATCGGGTGGAAGGGAGCTATGGGGGAGAAAAAGGAGAAACAATTGTAATAATCTGAGCAATAAAGATTTATTTAAAAAAAAAATAAATAAATAAAAATTCTCGTGGCAAAAAAAAAAAAAAAAAAAAAAAAAAAAAAAAGAGCAGAGTGTCACTTTCATCCCTTCAACCTGGCACCGTCTGGGTTCCTCCAATGCTGACCCTTTTGCCCCAAAACAAGGTAGTGTTCCACTGAAGTTCTCCTGGAGGAATGTCCTCTAGGCAACCAGCCAGGCCTCCTTCCCTACGTCCCACAAGCCAGCACAGAGCCTGACACACGGAGAGTCTCACTTAATAGTGGCTGAATTCCATTGAAAAGTCACTGGACACTCCCCTGAGCCACAGAGGAGCCCCCACCCCATCCTCAAGGTCCCCCAGCCTCCCCTCTGCAAGGCAGCCCCCCACCTAAGGACAGTCAGCATGCAGAATGGGGGGGGGGGAGAGGGAGCCATGTCTTTCAATGATCTCAGGACCAAAGGCAATAAGAGCCTGTCCTTCCTCCTCCCCTCACCCCCTCCGTGAGCTTGCTCCCCAACTCTCACTTAGTCCTGAGATCCCTTTGGAAGAAGTGACTTTCCACCTACTGCAGGCGCCAGGGGTGAGGAGGCCCGGAGAGAGCCTCTGTACTCGATCCACCAGGCCTCTCCCGAGGGAACATCAGCAGTATTTGACAAGCTGGCCAGCTCTCCCGGGAACAGGACTGTCATTAAGCCAAGTGGGAAATCATTACCTGATCTATAAATGATTACAGAGGAGTGGGAACTGTCACTGCCTTCTGAGGAGCTTGCAGAATTGGGATTTTAAGCAGACCTGCAAAGCGGTGCAACCCTCGGCTCCCTGGAGCAGCTGGTGTATTATTCACGGGGAAAAAAGGCACAAGTTAGGCACTTTATGAATTCAGGGAGGAAGAGGGGGGGGGTCTCAGGGACTCTGGCTATCAAAGGATTTCAGACCATCCACGGTGTCAACCAGAAACTTAACTCAAAGGAAAACATAACCGTTCAGATCTTCTGCCTGACAGTCCGGAGGCCTGCGACGTGATGAGGTCTTTCCACAGGCGCAATAAGCAGCCAGAGTCACAGCTGCAGGCAACTTGGTCATTTAATCAAAGACAGACGGAGCCGGTGTTCAGCCTACAGCGGAGAGGGAGGGGAGCTGGTGACATCCTTAGGTGCCGTGGCCCATCACTCGGGGAATGGGTGAGTCACAAGCGGTGGACACACACTGCAGAGAGCTCAGCACCAGTAAGAAACCGTGGGCTTGGACGCACCTCAAACAGTCAAGTGTGTCCCAAACCACGGTGTCGGGGAGAAAAATTAGGAATGGAAGGTTTGCTGCACACCGAAAGGTATGTAAATGTAAAACACATACGCAGAAAGACGCTACATATTTTATAGTGATAACATGCATATTTTAGAACATACTCCAAACCCGTTAGGATGGATGAGGTCGGGAGGAGGGTAGTAAGCCTGAGGCTAGGGGAAGCAGAAAAGACACAAAGGAAGACCGTGCAAAGCTATTCACTGAGTATAATTCACTCAGCTCCCGGCGCCTGCAGCCCACAGACAAGTGGGGGTGGGGGGGAAGGAGGAGGGGACACAAAAAGTCCAGACTGCTTCTCAAACTTGGACGTGTATGCAAGTGTCCTGGGACCTTGTTAAAATGCGGGTTCTGAGTCCAGGGCGGGGGTGGGGTTTGGGGTTCCTTGAGGTTCATTGCTAACAGGCTGGGGGCGGGGGGAGATACAAACGCTGCAGAGCCTCGGACCTCACTGTGAGCTGCAAAGGCTTAAGAGATTTACCCAAGATAAAGAATCAGCAGCAAAGTCCAAGTAAGAGCCTACATATCCAATATGGATGAATTTCAAGATAATTATGCTGCATGAAAGGAGACAGACAAAAAAGAGTACATTATCATAATGGATGCTTCCATTTATCTAAACTCCAAGTACATGCATACTAATCCATAATGACAAAAGGCAGATCCGAGGCTGCCTGACCAATGGATTACAAAGGAAACGTTTGGAGATAATGGATATATTCCCTGTCTTAGTTTACGGTGATAGGTTTGCTAGGTGCATACCTATGTCACCTCATCAAACTGCATTTCAAAAGTGTGATGTTCACTGTGCATCAGTTATTCCTCAACAAAACCGAAAGCAGACACCAAGGGCCTGTGTCCCACCTCCCTCTAAAGACGCCCGCCCTGTGTCAGTTTTAGTAGGAAAGGCTCTCCGTGTCTCCTCCAGAGCTCCCGCCTCAGCCCAGGGACCAGCTCCCCCAGGCCTGCTTCGGAGTCTGTGCCCCAGTTCCTCCCTCTCCACCCTCTCATGCATTCATCTCCTAGCCCCACACTTTAAATCCTTTGAGACAAAGGGTATAAAGACCCAAAGCCAGCCCTGGCTGAGCAGCTCAGCCGGTTAGAGTGTCATCCCCAAAACACCAAGGCTGCATGTTCGATGCCCTGTCAGGGCTCAGAGGGAGGCAACCAATGAATGCGTAAATAAGGGGAACAACAAATAAATTTCTCCTCCTCTTCCTCCTTCTTCTTCCTTCTCCTCTTCCTCCTCCTCCTCCTCTTCTTCTTCTTCTTCTTCTTCTTCTTCTTCTTCTTCTCTCTCTCTCTCTCTCTCTCTCTCTCTCTCTCTCTCTTAAAAAATAAAATTTTTTTAAAAAGAAAACTTTTAAGACCAAAATATGCACCCTGCCTTCGGTGCCTCCCACCTACTCCCCAAAAAACCCTCTTAGCACCCCTCCCCTCTCACTCTCCACCCCTGCCACACTGACTTCCTTTAGTCCTCCCAAAGCCCTTTCCACCCCCTCGGGATCTGTCTCCAATGCCCACTGCTGTCCCGCCTCCCCTGCCCGGTGAACTCCCACGCAGCCTCCAGGCCCCGCTCCGGTGCCCCTTCCTCGCAGCCGGTCCTGGCCGGCGCCCTGCCCAGGCTCCGCTCCACATTTCCCTAGAAGCGTGCTCCCTTCCTCCGGAGCACGGACTCCGGTCTGCCCCCATCCTGGGCCGGAGTGAGAGCTTGATGCAGGCCTGCCTCTTCTCCTGCACCGGGAGCTCCAGGAAGGGTGCCGTGCTCTTGCTTACCTCTCTGCCAGCACCCCGAGCAGTGCCTGACCCACAGGAGGTTCTCCACAAGTACTCAGCTGTGAAAGGACGTGCAGTGAACTGGCCAAAAGGGCCTCTGGCCATCCATCCCTAGGGAAAGACATCACTAGGATTTGGGGGCAACAGCTCGTCCACAACCCAGACTCAAGTTCCATGGGACAGGCCTGAACCACACAATGTACCAGGAACGTGGATAATCCGAAAGTCCTCCTTTACATCCCACCTGGTCCTTACCCTTCCTTTGTAAGCAACTTCGCATATTGTGAACAGCATGTTTGCTTTTGTGAGCCTTTTTCCTTCCACAGTTTCAACACCATTATGCTGGGATAGAATTATTTCCTTTCTGGCTTGGATCCCACACTGTGGTGCATTTCGGAGGATGATACGGACCTAAACAAACATCCCCTCAGGCCAGGCTGCCAAGCATCAGGACTTGCTTCCCGCCCAGAGCAAAGGCTCTGGATCCAGAGGGGCCACTCCAAAGGGGGTGAGATGGAGGAGATGGGTCAGGAGCAGAGACACCAGGAGAAATGGGTGCCTCACAGGGAGGAAAGGTCAGAGGGCAGCGGTCAGATGCCTGGTCAGCAGCCAGGCGCCAGAGAGACCAGCTCAGTGGTCGACAAAGTGCAGCTCGCGAGCCACATGCGGTTCTTTGGCCCCTTGAGTGTTCCAACGCCACTTCTTCAAAAGAGACTCTCCCAGGCGGAAAACCGACTTCTGCGCATGGGCCATCAAGTTTCAATCACACTGAACAGGCATGCCCGCACGTGGTATTTTGTAGAAGAGCCACACTCAAGGAATCAAAGAGACGCATGTGACTAATGAGTCGCGGTTTGCCAACCACTGGACTAGCTCATCAGAAGTTGAGCCAGGCAGGGCTCAAAGGGTTGGGCAAACAACCAGGCATTTGCAGACCCAGAGGGACTAGAGCAGCCGTGGGCAAACTATGGCCCGAGGGCCAGATCTGGCCTGTTCAGCTGTTCTATCCGGCCAGCGGAGCAAAAAGAGCAGAAGGTTCTCTTGCTCTCCCCTCCGCTCCTTCACCAGCAGCCCAAGATGAGAGTGCCAGCATGGTCAGGTTGCTTTTGTTCCGGCCATCCAGTCCAGTTTAAGAACTCATTGTGGCCCTCGAGTCAAAAAGTTTGCCCACCCCTGGCCTAGACTAACCCTAAGCAGCCCCTTACCCCCCCCCCCCCCCCCGCTCACCTACACCCTCCCAGAGCTGCCATCACTCCTGCTCTTCCCTCTGCTGTAGCTCTCCCCCCTCCCCATTAGTGCCCTGGTCATGTCTCTTCCCAAATCCTATTCAGGTGTGAGGACAACCTCAGCAGCTACCTGGGAGGAGGACAGGAAGGGTAGAGCTCTGGACATTTCTCCCTAAGTCCAGCTACGCCCCGCCCGATGGGGACATGGACATGCGTGAGAGCTTTCCCTGACACATCCCCTAATTCTCAGGCTTCTCCATTGCTTGAGTTGACGCAGGAGGGAGGACTTTCACAGCACAGACCTCCTGGAAGTCAGAGAGAGATTCACGGTGAGCTGTCCCTGAAGTCCAGGCCTTGCCCCGGAGCCCAGAGTTTTTGCAGGAAGAGCAGCGGGCACATGGGGAGCCAGTACGGACTCTGTCCACTCTGTCCCTGGACGGCCCAGGGGGCCTCTCCCGAGCTGCTTCCTGAAGACCCAGAGGGAGGTGATGCTGTGGGCATCCCTCCTCTGCCACAAGCCGTCAGAGTCGGCCTCCCTGGCGATAGAGCTGGCACCATTCTCTGAAGGCTTACAGGTCGCCCAAGGTGGCTTCCAGAAAGGAGGCTAGAGAATAGGAAGCTACACACCATAGGAGATCATCCTCAAGAAAACGCACGGACCACGTGACATGTGGCTAGTCATGGGCGTACTCTTCCGGCTCCCTCACTTAGGAGCCGGCTGTCTGTCACGGAGCGGTCCTGACCTGCTAAGCCAACGACCATGCTGAGCCTCCCTCCAGTGGATGGAAAATGAAACCCAAAGGTGAGTTCCCCTCGTGCGAATAACAAAACGTTAGCTGGTGGACAGTTTATTTATTGCTTTCTCTCCTCCTTGGCAGCTGGGACAGGCATGGTTATCACCTCCTGGGAAGGAGGAGACGGGGGCTTAGGGGGGTTAAGAAACTTGCCCAAGGTCATAGAGCTGGTGATGGCGGGGCCAGGGCTTAAACTAGAGGCAGCAACAATGTTGAAGTAAATCCCATCCACCTTGTAATCCCGGCTCGGCCACCCACCAGCTGTGTGACGCCGGGACCATTAACCTCTCTGAACCCATTTCCTCTCCTAACAAATACGTTAATTACAGTCTATCTCACACGGCACGAGAAGAATAAAACAAGATGAAAGTGCTGCCACAGAGAAAGCAGTTAATAAGTGTTTGTTTCTTCTTTCCAGTTCCAAACCATAAAACATGTTGTTTTTGGGGCCATTCCAACATGGAGGTTGCAAAGGACTTCTCAGTGAAAAAGGAAACGCGTTCTCAAGGAAGTGGGATCTAAGAACGTGCCTCGCCACGCAGGTCTCTGTCTTCAGCCACCTGGGTGCCGCGGCGCCTCCTTCCACTCCTCTCTCCCCTGCCCCTCCTGCCAAAGGCATGGAAGCCCAGCCACTGTCCACTGGGGACACTTGCTGTGCGTGCTTCGGAGGCAGTGCCAGGCCTGTCTCTAAGGGTGGAAGTCCATCAGCAACCTTGAGACTGACCAGAGCTGAGTTTCATACCCAGGGACCAGCGGAGAGGGTGGCTCCCCTCCCATCCCGATCTCAGGTTCCCACAGGCAGGCCCCAGGTGCTGGTGGCATCACAGCAGCCTTGCGAGCTCACGTGCGAAGCACTTCCTCTCCATCTGTTACTTCACCTCCCTGGAGCCCCGGCCGAGGGGCAGCGAAGCAGCTGTCAGCCCCTTTCACAGGGAAGAAAATCACAAAAGAAGGTCCAGGGCCATGGGGCTTGATCTCAACAGCCCGGAGCACACATTTCTGTCCACCTCCACGTCCTCCATGTCCTATTCCAGCGCCCTTTACGGACTCCCGTGTACTCCCTGAGAATCAAACCTAAACCAGCCAGAGTCAAACCTAAACCTCCCTGCACCAGTGTCAATTCCATGACATTGTTGTTGTTTTTTTTAAAATATATTTTATTGGTTTTTTACAGAGAGGAAGAGAGAGGGATAGAGAGTTAGAAACATCGATGAGAGAGACTCATCGATCAGCTGCCTCTTGCCCACCCCCCACTGAGGATGTGCCTGCAACCAAGGTACATGCCCTTGACCGGAATCGAACCTGGGACCTTTCAGTCCGCAGGCCGACGCTCTACCACTGAGCCAAACCAGCCTCAGCAATTCCATGACATTGTTATGACTGAGCGATAGTTATATAAGAGAGGGCCCTGGCTTTTAGGAAATTCACATGGAAATATTTAGGGGTAAAGGAGCATCATGTCTCAATTGTCAAACAGTTCAGACACACACACACCCAGGGCAGGGTTTCGCAGCCTCGGCGCTGTGGGTACTGGGGGCTGGATAATTTGGTGCTGGCAGAGAGGGGGCTGTCCTGTGCCCCCTAGGATATTTAGCAGCATCCTGGTCTCTGCAGTAGATGCCAGTAACACCACCACCACCACCCCACCCCACCCCCCCGACTCTCAAGTGTCACAAAATTGTCTCCAGACATTGCCAGTGGGGCCAAAACTGCTCCTTGTTGAGAACCAGAAAGAGAGAGAGAATGTCAAATGTGAACCTTACTTTCCTGTAAGTCTGAAATGATTTCCAAATAAAAAAGTTTAAAAAAATTGATGAGCACTTAGAATGGAAGGAAGAAAGAGAGGGAGAGAAGGAGTGAGGGAGTGAGGGAGGAGAGGGAAGGAGAGAAGGAGGGAGGACTTTGCCAGATTTCCAGCTCTATCTCTGCCCTAGAGCCTTAGCTCACAGGTTGGTTATACTCCCACGTGCCAGAGCCTGCCAGACCTTCTAAACACATGTGCTCCTTGAGGCCTCAGCCCTGAGGAAGGTGCTGAAATGTCCACTGGACAGAAGGGGAGCCCAAGACTGAAAGGAGGTGCCGAGATGCCGCAGGACTTAGCCCTGCTCCTTACCCCTCTGCTCCCGGCAAGCACAGGCTGAGGACTGGGCTCTCCCAGCCTCCACCAAGGGGCTCCTTTGCAAACACACACACACACACACACACACACACACACCCCAAAACCCACAAATGTTCATCACATGCACATTTTTTCTTTTCCTCCTTCCCCAGGGACTGGGCAAAGTTGCCTTTCAGATGTTTCCAAGTCAGCAGATTTTGCCTCCTGCCTTAGCGCCCTGCGATCTGTGATGATTCAGACTCAAACTGGCTAGCTGCCATGAGAAGCAACTCGGTTATCCAGGGGGAAATATCCCAAACTTCCCAATTAATAAATAAGCAAAGACACAAACAAGGCAAGGAAGGCAGTCGGGGGGAGGAGTGGGGAGAGAAGAAAAGTAAATTGCACAAATGCAAATTAGAATTACTTAAAAATTAAAAGAAGTTACTCTTTTAAATTATTTAACCTAATTACCACCTGGCTCTCCTGCGGAGACAGTCGCCTGTGTTCCGCGGAGCAGAGAGGATTAAGCAGGATCCTCGGGCGCCCGCACTAGCCAGGCGAGGCCAAGAGAATGGAAGTTTCCAAATACCTGTGAGTTGGGGGCGGAGGGAGAGGTGGGCCGTGGCACAAATCACAGTAAGAAAGGGGAGTGAGAATCGTAATTAATGTGGGTATCACATTTCATGGTTTGCAGCCCACTTTCTCATTTTCTCATTTTTATTTAATCCTCACACCCACCTGAAGGCCCACATTGCTATTCCCATCGTACACGTGAGACGCCAAGGTCCATGGTCACGAAGCAATAAACCAGGCCCGGAGCCCTGCCCCTACCCAAAAGCCTGGGAGGTCCTTCCCCCTTCCCCTCCCCCCCTTCCTCTCCCCCGTCCCCCCAGCCCCCACCACCACCACCACCCATGCCTTCCTTGCCTTGTTTGTGGGACCAGACTCTAGGAGGACGTGGGAAAGACAGTCAGACCAACCTGTTCTGTTCCCACTTTTGCTGCCGCCCTGCTGAGTGATCTTGGGAAGAAACCTCACCCCGCTAAGTCTGTTCCTCGAGGAGAAGTGGGGATCATACATGGGACTGTTAAGAGGATTTCAGGAGATGGGTATCGAAGGCACCTGGCACCTAGCCAGTGTTCAGTGACTGGGCCCTTCCAGCTCCAAGGAGCAACGGGGGGAGATGAGGGGCGTTACACATCCATCCCACCCCGAGCTGGCGGCCCAGGCAGGCTGACGCTGCAAGCCTCAGGGAGCTCTGAAATTCCCGCAGCCCGTGCGTGCTCCCAGAGCAATCAGCCAGAGCCCCGGTGGGCAGGTCCAACATGCAACCACAGTCACGGCCCTTCATGCTAATCGGCCTCCACTTAGAATAGAACATGAATTCCTCTGCAACTGGAGGGGCTCGGGGCGGACAGACACTCAGTGGAGCGTTTCTCACGGGCTCTGGAAGGGACGATGTGCATATCCCTTTGGGGGGATGGGTCAGAGCAGAAATGCGCCCTCTGTGACTGAGAACAGAAGCAAGAAGAGCCCTCCCCCAGCACGTACGTGACCAAACCAAGCCAGGTCCCCGGGCAGGAGAAGGGCAAGGGGTGGGGCAGTAGGGAGGGTGGGTGATCATGAGAAAGCTCCTTCAAAACGCCGCACAAAAGCCTCTAAGTGAGCCTTGCCCACGTGAGACCCTCAAAGGAACACTCCAGACGGCATGGCAGCCCCACCCCACTCTGGACCTTAGCACATGCACGCCATCCCCGGGGCAGCTCCGTTCACCCACCCCACAAGGCACAGTGAGATTCACAACACACCCCCATAGGCCCTGGGCACCACTCAGAGCTTCAGTTTCCTGTCTATTAATCTGGGAAGGGCCTAATTTGCATGTCGTTTGCATAAATTTACTTGTTTCCAGTCCAAAAAGACCCCAACACTAAGCAGGTGAGATAAAATAAATTGGCTTATTTATTGTCCCTCCTGCTGCAATTGTATTCCAACCTAACACCATGGAGTCACGGGGGAGATTTTAACACTGCAGCCTGGCGAGGGCCTGGCAAAGGTTGGGGGGGGAGAGAATGAAGACACACCCTGGCTGAACTTGCAGGGACAGAGGAAAAACCGTTTTCTCCCCCCAAATCAGGGGTAAGATGGAGGGCTTCCTCAGAAGAAGAGCCAGAGCAGTGTCACTGGCGGCTTCAGTTACGCTGCCAGACAGCAAACCCTATTCCGCTGCCCTGTCCTGGGGGAAGGCCCACTCCTCAGAACGGTCATTTAATTCTTATAGACACCCTGTCAGGGCCAAAGCACAAAGGATCCAGACTTTACGGTCCCTCCTGACTCCAAGATCTTATACTGGGGTTTCAATGGATGCTTTTTGCATCACATAGTTGGTAGAAAAAATCGATTATATTAACAGCTGGCACCAGAATTCCTCTTAGGGAGGGAACTGTCTGGGGAGGGATGAGGGGGGGGAGCTTTGATATGCTGCTTCTGAGACCTGAACCCCGAGGGCAACCAAAGAGGGGGTGCCACGGAGAGGGTGCCAGAGAGCAGATGCCACGAAAAGGGTGCCACAGAAAGGCTCCAGGGAGAGGGCACTTAGAGAGGATGCCACGGAGATGGCGCCGTGGAGAGGGACCACAGAGAGGGCGACTATCTGCTTTTCTCCGAGAAGAGAGAAGGGCAAGATGGGATGAAGCCTAGGACTGATGGGGGTCAGTCCCTGGTGTCAAGATGGCTTCAGACTGACTCATCGGCCCAGGTCAGATGACCTCCATGCCACTGTCAATTCCCAGAAACCTTGAGCTCATGGAACTACGGTAGTCCAGTAATCTCAGAGGCAACCCCTCCGCCCCCACCCTGGGGCAGCGGTGCTCCTCTCAGGGAGGCCACTTCCATTCTTCTGGGTGACCACAGACCTCCTCTGCCCTGGAGAGGAAAGCACTGTGCGGCCTCAGCAGGCGCTTGTGCTGGTGCAGAGCGTGGCCCCGGCCCCTGCCCTGCACGCTGGGCTATCGCTGGAGCCCAGGCACAGCTCCCTGTCTTCAAAGGATGAGGTAAACTTCTGGTTGTTTTCTCCTCTACTTCTTGATCCAAAGAAAAACCCCAAGGCTAAGAAATGCTGCTTCTAGAAACAATTAAATGGTTCTCAGCTTCCCTCACCTGGAAGGGAGTTGGCTGTGGAAATGAACGTCCCTGTTTTTCACATCCTGATGAAAGGACAGGAGAGCTCATCAGTCACAGCACCACCGACCTGGTCTGTTTCATAGAGAAGACAGCCTGGCCTTTCCAGACTTGATGGGATGACTCGGCCCCGCCCCCAGGGACTCCCAGTCCAATGGGAAGGCTCGGCCCCGCCCCCAGGGACTCCCAGTCTGCTGCAGGCCCTGCCCTACAGGAGCGCTCTGCCATACAGGAATACCTACCTGCCTGGCCTAGAAGACCCACAGGTACTTTTGGTTATGGTAGAAACTCATTTTTTTACTCCAAGCCATTGTGAGTCTAACATTTATGGCACATCCTCACCCAGCTGTTCATGGTCCCAGGCTGAAGCAGGTTCATTTGTGTTTCTATGGGTGCCCCTATTCTGTACCCAGCGACTCCCTTAGTTCTTTGAAGGGTTTCCCACTTCATTCATTCATTTCTGGGACAAAAATTGATTAAGCACCTACTATGTGGCAGGCACTGTCTTAAGCACGAGTGTATGATATTAAGTCAAGTAGGTAAATTCATGGAGCTTACATTCCTCAAGAGAGAGATACTAATAATCATTAAGTATATAAGAACTAACTATAATATAGTGACATTAATTTGCTAGGGCTGCTGTTACAAATACCACATATTGGGTGGCTTAAACAACAGAAACGTATTTCTTTACAGTTCTAGAGGCCAGAAATCCAAGATCAAGGTCTTGGCAGGATTGGTTTCTTCTAAGATCTCTCTCCTTGGCTTGTCGATGGCCATCTTCTATCTGTGTCTTCATGTGGTCTTTCCTCCACATCCTAATCTCCTCTTCTTATAAGGACACCAGTCCTGTTTGATTTGGACTTACCTATCTGACCTCATTTTACTTCAATCACTGCTTGAAAGGTTCTATGTCCAAATACAGTCATTCTAAAGTACTGGGGATTAGCACATCAACATCTAAGTTTAAGAAGGACATAATTCAGCTCATAATAATATCCTAAGAAATAAAAGTTCGGGGCATATAACAGTGGGAACAGGTAGCACAAATCTGACTTGTCTGGGGGTCACTGAAGGCCTTCCTGAGGAAGTGACGTTTGGGTTGTGCCTTGGCCTAGGCTCCCCAGAAGGTAGGCTCTGAGACAAAGGCAGGCATGCAGGGAGCCGAATTGTGAGGTGATCACAGGGGACAGGGGACAGGGACAGGAGGAAAGACTGGCAACACGAGGATGCATTGTCCAGCAGGCCAACGCGACAAGCCACTGAGCTCCTGCTGCTGGGATTCCTGGGAAGCACCTCAGAAGTATCCACCCAGGAAATGACTCCCATTGCTTAGGGATGGCCACACTGTACGCTGACATTGGTATGTGGGTTCCCCGGGGGGGTCTCTCACTTCAGTGTCAGAACTAAGTCCTGGACAGGAAGTGAGAGGCGTGTTGAGTGGACTGAAGTGAGTCCTGTCAGATCACAACTGTGCAAAGCTGGTGGTGAAAGCCTGTGTGGAACCGGTCACCACAGCGGGGCTGGAGTAAGACGTGGAGGTGAGAGGATATGAAGGGAGGTCCAAGAGGTATCGGTACAAGCTGTGTGAGCTGTAGGAGGAGGAGGGGTGAACCAGAGAAGGGTAAATGCAGGGAGAGCTTCCTAACGGCATGTGCAAAGACCCGGGAGCAGACGGGAACACAGGCATGCGGGACACTGAGAAGTCCATGTAGCTCGAGCTCAGGGGAGCATCAGTGGTGAGGGGAGAGGCTGGGGAGGCAGGCACATGCCAGGCAATGCAGGCCCACATCAAAGACTCGGAACATTACCCTGAGAGGGTGGGCACTATTGAGGGGTTTCAAGCAGGGAGAGGAAGCGCCTCCTGACAAATGTGTGTTTTGAAAGTTTACCACCGCTTAGTGCAGACAGGTTTGGGGTAAAAAGCATGGCTCTTCTGTGACTTTTCCTGAAGTGCAGCATTCATCCCACCTGCTTCCACCCAGGAATGAAGGTAACCAAAACCCAAAACAAAGAGGCCAGTGCCTCTCACTGAATGAACTGCTGTCTGTGGTGCCTGTAGACGTATCATGGCCTGAAATGATTTCCTGGGAGGGAGATGGATAAGGAGGAGGAGGAGGCCTCCTGGGAAAGGAAGAAGATGACTGGTCCAATGCCCTAGGAAACATGCTAATGACAGATGGCTGGCAATAAATGAATGAGGTTTGCTAGCAGGGAGTCCTTATCTGTGGAGTGCTTTTAGCAGATGTACCTGGTTTGCCTGGGTGTTTAGGATTGTTTATGGTAAATAAATATGGAAATATATGAATGCATGGAGCACGTATCTCTTTTGTCAGGTATGTAACTACCTGAGTATAAAGTTGAAATGCTTCGAAACCAAACTCGCTCCCTTCTATGGAAGTTAACGTAATCACACCCGGTTCTTAGATATCTCAAGTGGAAAGTGGGCAGAGCAAGGCCTGATGTGCTGAGAAAGGGCTTGGTGAGCGGCTGTCATGGTCCCAGACCTCTCCCTGCTTCACTTGTGCCTCCCGTATTCTTGAAATTATTCGTAAGTCTTGATACCGGGTAAGGTCTCTGATTCGGGAGAGTCTGGTTTGACAATTCAATGTCTTGTGTCATCTCAGCAGGACAATATATGCAGCCTCATCCCAGGTTCATTAAATGCACATTTTCTCTGCCCTTTGGACGATTGTCTCTCACAGAGATGATGTCTTTAGGTTCCAACTATATCTACAAATTCTCCAAAATTCCTTTGTCCTTGACTGTGTCCTAAGGCAGCAATTTTCCATCTTTTTCATCCCATGGCATACCTAAACTAATTACTAAAATTCTGTGACACACCAAAAAAATTTTATATTTTTTGCCAATCTAACAAAAAAATAGATATGATTTAGATCCATTCACACTGGATAGCAATAGTTGTGTTAGCTGTTGTCTTTTTTATTCGGCAGTCTAAGGGAGTGGTTCTCAACCTTCCTAATGCCGAGACCCTTTAATACAGGTCCTCATGTTGTGGTGACCCCCAGTCATAAAATTATTTTCGCTGCTACTTCATAACTGTAATTTTGCTACTGTTAATGAATCATTATGAAAATATATGATATGCAGGATGTCTTAAGTGACCCCTGTGAAAGGGTTGTTCGACCCCAAAAGAGGTCACGACCCACAGGTTGAGAACCACTTGTCTAAGGGAAAAGAGGTCAGTGCCTCCAATTAAATAGTCAGGTACTGCATGTTCTTAAAATTCTTGCAGCACACTGGTTGAAAATCACTGTCCTAAAGGGTAGCTCACAGCCTCGCTCCCAGCAAGAGTTGAATGTTTGCTCCACTAGGGAACACTTTTTTTTTGTAATATGTTTTTATTGATTTCAGAGAGAAAGGAAGAGGGAGAGAAGGATAGAAACATCAACGATGAGAGAGAATCACTGATTGGCTGACTCCTGCATGCCCCCTACTGGAGATGGAGCCCACAATCCAATCATGTGCCTTGAATGGAATCAAACCGTGACCTTCTGGTTCATGGGTCGACACTCAACCATCGAGCCACACTGGCCAGGTGAGGCCACTTTTATTAATTCTCCATGAGCCCCAACCCTCAATAAGGCCTCTGGGTTTCAAGAAATGTTGCCCACAGAACAAGTTACATTTATCAAGAAAAAATTAATAGTTTTTCCAACTTTAAATTAATCAAAGGCATTCATAACTACCATTCATAGCTTCTGACCAGCGTGAAACCACCTACACAGCATCTCAGATAAAAGCAGAAAAAAATAGTGTCTGAACATGGATAAATGTTCATGGGGGAAGGAGAGGACTCTTTTGAAATTCTGGATATACTTCTTAAAGAGACCCCAGGTTGGAAACCATTGCTAATATATATATATTCCTTTATTCTCATTCACTTTGTTCCTCGCCTCCCATTTCTCTGACCGTTCTCAAAGCTCTCCCATTTTCCCTGTGGCTTATTTGCTAGCCCTTCCCCACCCACATGAGCTTAATGTCTGAAACTCATCATGAATACTGACTTCCAAATCCCAGGTAAAAATGTTAAATAACCATCGTTGGAGTAAACCACTGGGTGTGACTCTGAACCCACGCACGGGCTATCTTTCTCTCCGCCCAGGTTTTCTCCTAATGGCTTGGGCCCCAGCAATCCCACCCCTCTACAGCAGGTGTTCTCCAACACGGAATACACAAAGGGATCCGTGGCTCTCAAGGGGGAAAATTAAATCTCCTATTTGTATTACTTGTTCTAAAAGAAGAAAACCATTGTTATTACTTAGTGTGCATTGACAAGCAGTACATGTGGATACTTTATTAATAAATTTACATATATTGGAGTAGAGCTCGAAACTCTTTTGAAAAAAAGAGCAGTGGACAATCCAAAAAATATAAATGCCACTGTTGAAAGTATTCTTCTATCCCCTACTCTCTTCTCTATCCCTCCTTCCCTCCTTCCTGCAGCCCTATTGCCTGGATGTTTTTCTAGCTGCCACCTTTCTCAAATCTCTACTCTGCTGCTATCTGCTTCAGTCCTCTGGCCTGCTCTCCACCTGATCTCCTGGACTCGGTATTTCAGAGGCCCCTTGTGTGCTGACCAGGCATCAGATCGGTCTGAACCTGCTCCCCATGCCAGCCCAAGACTCCCACACTATGACCCATTTCCTGAGCCCACAGTCCAGCTCAACGCCCAGAGCTCTACTTACATAGGTAATTGTGTAGTCAGTACATATCAACAATATAAAAATGTCCCTTGCCCAGCCGGTGTGGCTCAGTGATTGAGAGTCAACTTATGAACCAGGAGGTCACAGTTAAATTCCCGGTCAGGGCACATGCCCGGGTTGCAGGCTCGATCCCCAGTAGGAGGCAGGAGGAGGCAGCCGATCCATAATTCTCTGTCATCATTGATGTTTCTACCTCTCTCCCTCTCCCTTCCTCTCTGAAATCAATAAAAATCTATACTTTAAAAAATGTCCCTTAAATGTTTTCTACCTAGTCAAAACTAAAAAGAATCTAAATACCTACCAGTAGGGTTTTGAGGGGAAATAAAACTTAGAGTAGCATATAAGACACTCTATTATGCAGCCATTAAAAATTATATTCTCCAGAAATTTCTAATGGCATGGGGACATTCTCAAACTATAACATCACGTGCCAAAGCAGGCCTTAAAATCTACAAGTGTAACCTCAACCATGAAACTGTACATGTGGAGAGGAAAACAAGCCTGGAAGGGAACCCACCAGTGTGATTGGAGACTTTCTCTGTCTTCATTCAACAAGTATTCGCTGTCCAGCACGGAGCTAGACCAAGTTATGAACTCAAGGCTGATTTGGGTTTTCTACTGTATACATTTCTGGGCCTTTCTAGTTTTCTACCAAAAGCAAGTTTTACTTTTATATTTATAAAAATAAAAGAGAACTAAAAGAGAACTATTTTTCTTGGAAACGCTTATACTGTGAATCCAAAGCCTGATTTGAAAATCTATATTGTATGTAGTCATTCCTGCTGGCTTACATTTTTTTTACCCCTTGTAAAAATCTGGGGCAATAGGGTGTTACTGCTTCTAGAGGAAGGGTGGTACCTTTTCTGGGTAGTTACCTTCCCTAGAAATGTAAGGTTCTTCCCTCTTATCATCAGTTACCTTTCCCTACCCTCAGAGGCCTGGAACGTTAGTGACTGGGCCCAAATTAGCAAAGGGGCTGGGACACAGCCAACCCCCTCTCCAGTGGAATCCAGACGCACAAAGAGTGAAGTTAGACAAAAGGCAGAACTTTCCTTTCAATGAACCAGAATGTGGTGGTTACACCATGAATTAGGGAGGCTCTCTTCCCCACGGGCCTCAGGAGTGGGCTGGGTGAGAGCAGGCCCATTGGAGCCTCCTTCCGCCCCTAAGATCCCAGTGTGCCTCCATGGAGTCCTGAGGGGGCTTGTTCTGGGGATTACCACTGCTGAGATCCAAAGCATTCCCATGCTCCCCACTGCCCAAAGCCAGTGGCTAGGCCACCCCGACATGCTCACCTCATCCAGGAGCAGCTGTGGCAGGACCAGATGGCCTCCGGGCCACCCAGGGCCAGATGAAGGGTTTCTGAGGCCCAGTGACAGACCCGGAAGAGAAGCCCTCACATCTCCATAATCAGCACTCAACACTCCTTGGACCCCAATGAGGTTCACACTTCTCCCTCATCCCACCCCAACCCTGGCTCATCCATCCCCTCTTCACCCCTTCTTCCTCCAGGCCTCAGTCTCAGTAGCACAGCCCCCTCTTCCATTCCTGGTTCCCTTGCTCCCTCCTCTTCCTCCAGGTTGAATGTGGGATTAGAGAGGCTGTTTCAAGGCTGAGGAGAAGCTCCACCTTCTAGCTACTCTCAGAACGAGGGGTGTGTATGTAGGGGGGGGGAGAGGGAGGGAGACAGACCCAGAGAAAGCAGAGAACACTAGAAAAAAAAGTGGGGAGGGCAAATGAAGGCACACAGGTGCACAGGGAGCTGAGGCCGAGCAGAGCCGTACAGGGTGTGTATCAGATGAGAGGGTGAGGAGGTGAGCTGTGAAAACATAGATGAACTCGGGGTGGGGGAGGGGTCCTACATTACCCTGTAACGTATGTGAACACTCCCTGCCCAAGCACTGTTTTCCCAAATGCCATCTTTAACACCCTGAAACGTTTCCTACAGTTTAAAACCTGTCTCCAGGCCTTGCCATTTACTCCCAGTGACCAGAAAGAGGAATGGCAGATGGGGGCCAAAGCCACTGTAAGTGCCAAGACCCTAATGTACTTACCGGCACGTGCACGCACACACACAAACACGCGTTACAGACACACACCACACAAGCTTACACACACAGCACAGACACCATCCAAGTGCACACACGACACACATACACCCATGTGGCACACATGCCCTCCACGCAGCCATTAGAGCAATCAAAGCCCAGTGCCAGCTGGGCAGCCGGTATGGAGCCCCGTGTTTTCCCAGCGAAATGTTTGATGGCAATGAGAGCAATCATGCCTGCGGTGAGTGCACAGGATGGCCCTCCACGCTAAGGTCAAGTTCCATTCTTCTCAGTAACAGCCACTCAGCTGGAGTGAAAAGGGGGGTCCTCCTGTTGCCCCCGAGGGGAGGGAGCACACTGCAGCCTGATTGACAGGTGCCCAATCTCCACCTCCCTCAGGGAAAGCCCCTGCGGCCCCGGCCTGGCCTCCCCTCAGCCTGCCCACCCATCTTCTTCCTTCCTGAGCAGCACACCCCAGTCCCTAACGGTTCACCCAGCACAGCGTTCGGAGCAAATCCTCCCCTTTCTGGAAGCTTCCCTTTGTTCTTGTGGTTGGGTTTCCTTCAGGACTGGCTGCCAGGCAGGGCTGTGCCCCCCTCTCCCGGAGCTCGGGTCCCCAAGAGGACGTGAGTGTCCTGTCAGTGGGAGCTAGCCCAGCCCAGCGGGTACTGGGGCAGACATATGCAGAACGTGTGACAAAGAAGGGCACCGCTCTCTTTCAGCCTTGATGACTGGGTCCTTCCACCCTCGGAGCCTAAAGGAGCTGACCAGAGGTGTCCAGCCACAGGAGACAGCCGCTGTGGCCCAGCTCCTCCCCAGCCCTCACCTCTCCTGGCTGGAGAAAGCCCATCCTCACTTCACATCACGGACAGAGCAGCTCCAGAAGCTGCAACTCCCAAACAGCAGCCCAGTTCCCACACACCCTAACCCTGCCTCTCTGCCCATCCCAGCAACCCCAAAGTGCCTTCTGCACCCCACCTGCCTGAGCTTGGGCACCACCACCCCCAAGTGGGCAGCAGCTAAGACACCGAGTGGCCACACACACAGGCCACTGGGCAGTATTTATGGGGTGTCACCGATCCTCTGGGGCAAAAAGGAAAAGTCACTCTGAATGGCACCCACCACCCCGTCTGGTTTCCCAAGAGGCGGTGTGAGTCAACTTGTTCTTTCATTTGGAACTGGCACCGGGGAGGAGTGGGGTCCTGGAGCCTTCTAGCAGACTCTGGGCCCCAGGAAAGGAACTCGGGCACAAGCCTAAGTTGCCCTGAACACAGACTGTGAGTACCTCTGAGGGGTGACCTTGCAGACCCCTTCTTATGCCACAAGTGCCTGCTGACAAGGAAGATAGATAGGATCCTAAGGAGAACTCTGGTCCCAGAGGGAAACTGAGTCAGGCAGTCCCAACTTTGACCCCAGATACTTCTGTTCTTTCCTCCCCACTCCACCAGAATTAACCAAAACAAGACTGTTCAAAGGTTAGAAAGAATCACTCGGATTAAATAGGACAAAGAGACCAAACAAGCGATGTGATGATGCATAATTTTTCACTGGAGCTTGGTTTGGGGGAAAAAAACAAAAACAAGTTTTAAAAGGCATTTGGGGAACAATAGAGAAAACTTTGTTATAAACTGGGTATTAGAAGAGAGTAGGATATTATTGTGTTAGTTGTGCTAATGTTCTTATGATTATGTTTTTTAAAAAGTGTTTCTTTGGGGGAGATGTATACTGACATGGTTAGGAGTAGATATCATGACGTTGCAATTTACTTTAAAAATAGTTCTGCAAAAAATAAAGATAATAGTTGAAGCAAATATAGAAAAATGTTAGCAATTGTTGCATGGTGGTGGTGGTATATGGACTTTAATTACACTATTCTTTCCACGTTTCTATGCCTTGGAAGATTTTCCTATTAAAAGGTTAAAACAAAAAACAACAAATAACAAAACAAACACTCTTAAAAGAAGGAAGAAAAAAACCACAGGGACACTTCCAGGGTTTGTAGTTCCAGTGGCAAACCTAGAGTTTCGCTGCTGAGTGACTTCTAGGAGAAAGGGCACAAGCACTGAAGGCAGAGAGCTGAGTTCAAGGCCAGCCAGCCCCTCCTAGCTGCCTGAACGTATTTTCTTTGAGCCTCAGGTTTTTCTTGTCCGTAAATCAGGAATAATAAACCCGTCCCCACCAACGTGTGAGAAGGCAGTGAACTTTGACATGTGGAAGCCCACAATACCCACTGGGTCCTCAACAAACGTTCATGCCTGTCCTTTCTCTTCACCCCCCTACTTGGTAGGAGGGTCAGTCCAATATGAGGCAAGTAAATGCAAAACTGAAGGATTTCCACTTCCCAGAAGATAAAGTAAATGTTCTTTCCCCTGATCCTTGCTAAATATAACTAGACAAGAAGATTGTGAAAGGTGGAAGGAAGAAGCAGACCAACGAGGGAGCTCAAAATTCACAAGACAGTTTAAACCTAATTTTGTGTAACTCTTTGTGCTCCTGTGTGAGTTAAAAGACAACTGCATAAAGCAGTAATAATTAATCACCTTATATGACCTGCACTTCAGGAAGTCAAGGGTCTGCCAGCCAGCCAGCCAGGGCTCCCTTCTCCGGAGGAGCACAGCGGGCAGGCTGTGGACGCCAGGCCAGTCAGGCTCCCTTTGTACCAGACACCCCCACTCACCTCTTCAGTTCCTCCCGGCCTCGCCCGTCCGTCTTCCCTGCCCTCAGCCACTGCCAGCTGTGTGCGCTCTGCCAGCCTCACCTGGCCTCATGCCCGTCACAAGCCCCCCTCCTGCCGAGGGACTGCCTGGGTCGCTGTGGTGTAGGATGCCCAGGGGCCATTCAGCACCCACGCCTCGGCAACCCAGGAGGGTGGGAAGGCAATACCCATGTGTATATAGGAGCTGGAGTGAAACTCTTCTTTCTTCCTCCCAATGCAGGAGTGGGTACAGACAAGATGGAGCCCACGGAGCTTACCACCAGCTGTGCCCGCTCCATAACGCATTGCCTTGTATTTTCTTTCCTTCCTTCCCGGTCTTCTTTTTTCCCTCATTCCCACTTCCCCGGGACTACACTCCTCCATAAAGGATCAGTACGATTCCAGCTCAGGTTCTGTTTTCTAGAGACCAGGCCTGAAATCCCCTCTTTGGGGGGATTAGAAAAGTTAGATAAACAGAGAAAAGGTCTCAGAGGCGCTGAGCTAGCTGGGCTTTCTCGCTGCGTATCCCTAACCCGAGGCCCCTAGGTCCCTGGTATCTCCCTGGCACTTCCTTCCCTATGAACTTTATAACAGGAACCAAAAAGGCGGTGTCTTGCCAAGCTCGGTCCCATTTTCCAGGCAAGCATGCAAAGCTGAGACATGGTCCGGACCAGTCACCAGCAGTTTACACTGACACAGCTCAGCAGTTGCTAAGGCCGGTGTCTGTTCTGAACTCTGCCAGGAGCCTGTTCCCATGGGCCAGTGCCTCATTCTGACGGTTCAGTGCTGCCATGTACCAATTGTCAAATATTCTGACTATGACACTGGGTGGGACACTCTCCTGACCCACATGGCACGTGAGAGAGCCTTGTGGAAATAGCACCTTGCCTTCCTCTGGGTGTATTCAAAATGCCAGGTTGTGTCCCTTCCCTACGTAACTCCACCAGCCAGAGAAATCAGAGAAAAACACATGGGTTTATTCCCCTTGGGACCCAAATCAATAATGTAGACCCATGGCAGAGACCTGACGAAACAAAGTCAAACATCCCAAGGCATGCACAGACTCAAAGGGGCCCTCAGAATTCCACTCAAAAGCATTTAACTGAGCAGAGTTTACTGACAGTAAAGGGGGCTTCTCCTCCTAACATGGCCAGACCCTCAGTGCTCAAAGGCCTGGAGTCAGGCTGGACTGGCCCTTCACTCTGCCAGATGTCCAGTACTCAAGGTCATGATGTTTCTTCCCTTCACTCCTATCACACGGCCCCAGCAACACAGGGATGTACTCCTCCCACCCCCCAGCCCTTAGCCTGGTCTCCACTCGCAAACTCAGCCTCCCCGTGGCAGGGCCTGTCCCAGAGGCTTGCTGGCAGATGCACTGAGGGAACAGCCAGTGGGGACTGCCAGGGACTCCCAGCCAGGGCTCCATGGGCCCCCACAAGGAAGTCAAGTGGGCATGCAAGGCAAGGGCTGGGCAGGTGACTCAAAACGCAGAACACAGGAGGTGTCCAAAGGGAAAATGAACCGCAGGCTCCAAACAGCTGCTCAGGGCCCAGTCTCTAGGCAAGTCAGCCCCCTTGTCCTTGCCAGTTTTCCAGGCAGAGCTGTGGAGGGTCAAAAAGCAGTTTGGCGGCATCAAGAAATTGTAGCACAAGGAAGGGCAGGAAGGAAACGTCGTAAGAGACTAAGCTGGCAAACCCCCTTGTTGGAGGAGTGCTGGGGAGCTCCAGCTAACTCAGACCTGAAATTCAAAATCAAACTTGCCCCCTCGTCTTCTCCTGCTCTCTCTGACCCTCCTTGTGAGCAAAACAAATGGAATCAGCCAGCTAGATACTTAAAGTCATAGCTCATGAGAGCTGCAAGGGATGAAAAGACCAACCCTTCAATTTATAAAGGAAGAGACTCATAGTGGAGAAGCAACACAGCCTGACAGCGGCAGCACCAGGGCTGGAACTCCTCAAGTCTCCAAATACTGAGCACCTACTGTGTGCTGGGGATTCTTTTAGATGGTGGGGATACAGCAGTAAACAAAACAGACATGAATTAACAACCTAATCCCTGCCCAGGAAACTTCCTGCAATGATGGAAATCCTCCCACACTTGGCTGTCCACTGGCCACATGTGGCCTTTGAGCACTTGAAACGTGGCTGATGTGACTGAAGAACAACTTTTTTGCTTCATGTACTTTGCAGCTCTGTTGTTGGACTGACCCTTTCATCATTATGTGATACCCGGCTCCATCCCTGATCATTTTCTTTGCTCTGAAGTAGACTTGGTCTGATACTGATACGGCCACTCATGCTTTCTGCTGGTTAATGTTTGCATGGTGTATCATTTTTCATCCAGGAACTAATTTTTTAATTTATTTCTTTTCAATTAATTTTAATTTAATTAACCACATGTAGCTAATAGCTATAATATTTGGACAATGCCACCATAGAGAACCCAGTTCAATAAGTACTGTCTCCACTCTGCCCACGGCTAAGCAGACCAGCTCCTCCACTGGGGAAACACTACCAGTCAGGCCCTTGGAACTCAGGGGTCCCCACGGTGTGCCCCAGGCAGGGGAACTGTCCATTCGCTGTTCAAGACAAGAGAATGGCCCCCGGTGACTCGGGAGCAAATGGAAATATCCCCGGGGCAGATACTGACCATGCAACAGCCACTTCTGAGGGCAAAACTATGTCTCTGTCCTTGCTTCAGGCATGCTCTCTCTCCAGGTCAGGCTGGCCTGACCCCTCTCAGTTCTGGTCCTCACACCGTAGGAGGGGAGCATTCTTCTACTGTGTTCTGGAACCTTCTGGAAGCTCTTGTGCAAGAGGCAGACCCTAGTTTTTCTGGCTTGGCCTGGGCCTATTTAACAGCACGAGGAAAAGGGGCAGGCCTCGGGGAGGGGAGCAATGGCAGCCTGGTTAACTGAGATTACTTCTATAAGCCAGCTAGATAGACCCCTTCTGCCAAAGACCCCTGTCAGGGTGACCTCCTCTCGTCTCCACGCTCCCACACAGCCTCCTCCTGGCCGCACTGTGTTGGCTGCTTACTTGCTCAAAGGAGCTTTGGTGAGCGGACAGCCTTCCTAATAGATGGCACACACAGAGACTGCCCCTTCCCTCCCATATCACACCGTGGCCCAGCTCAGAGCTGGTGTGAAGTGAGCGAGTGAAAGGATGTGGAGAGAAGGGAAAAGGGAGCCATTGCCACCTGAGCCAGCAACAGTCCTGCTGGCAAGGACCGAAGGGGGGGAGGCAGACCCCAGGGAGTCCAGGAAAAGGGTGCTGATGTCCTGTTTGCCATTAACATCCAGTTTCAGAACTACAATGCCTCCTCTCCCTCCCAAACACACTCTCCTTTTCTCTCTCCTTTTCTCTCTCCTTTTCTCTCGCTGGCTCTGGCTCTGGCTCTGGCTCTCTCTCTCTCTCTCTCTCTCCCTCCCTCCCTCCCTCTCTCTCTCCCACCCCCAGCCCACTGCATTAACTGTACACAGGAATGCTAACCCTGAGTTCCAGTCTCAGTGCGTCCTGACTTTTTCCCCCGCTTGTCCTTTGACCTCTCCCGGCATCTCTGCTCCCCAGGCATGGTTTTGCATCCTCACGTCGGTCCTGTTCCTGGGCTCAGAAGGCGGAGGAGCTGGAGAAGACGGGAAATGGCTCGGCTGGGGCCCCTGAGCACGCGGAACCTCCATATCACGCCCGGCGCGCCTCCACTTTAATTTACACATCTTATTTCATTTTCTTACCGAATAAACTGTCACCACAATACAGGAGCTGATTCAGTTCGGGCAGAGCCACGCAGATCACATCAGAAAATGACTGATAGTCTTGATGCGGAAATTGCATTTATCATACGGGCAAATAAAGCGGCAAGACACACACTCGGGATAAAGGTGTTGTGCACAGTTGACCCGGGGTCCCCCCAAAAATGAGCGCAGGTTTCAGACAAGGCTGAAATGGGGGGCTGGGTAGAGGAGGGTCGGTGGGATCGGGGGACAATGAAGGCCGGCGGGGTGCAGGGCATGGGGTCCGGTCAGCATTGGCAGATGCTCCCCAGACACGCTAGGGCACAGCCTCCACCTCCACCTCCGCCTCCGCCAGGGGAGGGAGCAGGGGGCAGGAGCACAGCGCTGCCGCCCCGGGAGGACCTGGAATCACTCCACATTGGACATTCATGGCAAATTGCTCCTGTAATTTACTGGTCAGGCTGGAGAGATGCATCTTTGAACTGCGGAGACAGACTTTGAAAATCACTCTCGATCCTGGCTCTCCAAACCCCGTCTTGAGATGAATTAAAGGGAATTATGCACATAACCCCCCTTCCTCCCCGATCAAAGGGGACACCCACTCTCCCTCAACTGCCTGCAAGCTGATTAGGCAGACTGAGCTCACAGCAGAATAGGCACTCAGGCTGGAAAAATAAAATAAATTTAAAATGCAGAGATTGATGGCTTCTGCCACAAAGTCTCTCCAAAACCACGGTCCGTAAATTAGAATTTCCTCCCATGCTAAGGCACGGGTGGCAGTTCCGTGGCAGTGGCTGGCCTGGTGGGGTCTCTGGGGAAGGACTCCAGATGTCCCCTGAAATCCACCCACTCTCCAGTGTAGGGGGTGGGGGTACACATCCCCGGGAGATGGCTTTGGTTCTAAAGGACACCCCATCACCCCAAGAAGGAGACGCTGAGGCCCAGAACAGTCGGGTCACACTCAGCCCCCCACAACCTCCTGCACTAACACCCAGGGCCCGGCGTCTCGCTGGTGCTCAGCCACATTCCCGGGAGACCAGACCCGAGAGGACGGGGCCCTGCCGAGCCAACGCGCTCCAGCCTCGTCCTTCTCTGGCACAGCCCGGGGCCTCAGACTGCCACAGAAGGGTGCTAGTAGACAGGTAAGTCCCAGGGCTCAGTTCTGCTCAGAGCCTGGTCTACGCCAGAGACTCCTGGCAATCAGAAGGGTAGAAATCGAGGCTTTTCACTCGAGAGGCTCAGACCTGGTCACCTAGAGGGGAGGGTGGAGGAGGATGTATTGAAGGTCATGGAGAGCCTCCCAGATTCCCCCTTCCGGACTGAAGCATTCATCCCTAAGTCCCTCTGTGCGGACTGCCCTCAGCCAGAGAGAGCCGCCCGGCTCAAGGTCATGTCCCAGAACGAGGGGGGCGGAGGGGCAGCTGCTTTTAATGCCTGGTTAGTTGGCCAAGGGGAGAGGAGTTATAAGGCCTGGCCCTCTTGCCTCAAGGTGGGACCATTGTGCAGGCCCTCTTGGCCTCACAGCGCCCCGTGGGGCGGCAAAGCCTGAGGTGTGACTACCTCACGGCCCAGCACCTCCCTCTGCCCCACTGTGCTGCTTCCGCCCCTTCCCCCAGAGGCTGATGCCGAGGGCACAGGGGGACGAGCCCTGGTGTGGCAGGTGCCGCAGAAGTGGAGGTAGCACGAGAACCCTTGTCTAGTCTAGTCCTTCGTGTCAGAGCCTAGGGGACCAGCGAGGGGAAGAGACTGGTCTCTGTCTACATGACCAGTCCTGGGCAGAGAACTGGGGCCTCCTGACTCCATGCTCCTCTAGGAACCTTCCAGAAAGGCAGGGCCCCACGCATCCCTCCCGGAAGGAGGCTCAGCCCGGTGAGTAATAGGGAAAGGTCGCTTCCTGGCCCCACTCGCCCCAGCTTTCACTCTGTCATGGCGTGAGCTCTTAAGCAAAACCCACGCTCCGTGGTCTCCCAGCATTCTTTGGCGCATCTCATCAGCAGCCTTCTCAGAACGGGGCGTAAGCGCTCCAAGATTTTACGAGATTTATTGGAAGCCTTTTTCAACTAAGGAGGAAAAAAAAATACTTTCATCATTCTCAGCTGGATTATTTCAGTTTACAATCACAATCACCTATCTATGTGTCCCCCACATTTGATGGAATAAGATGGAGAAAAGAAAACAGAATTACAAATTACCCAACATTTGCATTGATTTGGTTAATCCCTAGAGGAAAATACAATTAAACGAGAGGAACGAAATGAAAGCTGACTGATGAGTTGCCATTTTAAGACATTCGGTTCAATTAAGCTAAAAGCCTGCTCTCAGGACCACAGCCATCGTTCCCAAACACCGCGCACGCCAGCTCTCCAAGCCGGGCTCTCCGGCAAGAGGCGGGACGCTCTCCACGCCCAGAAGGAGGGAATCCCTGGGATCAGCACCAGAACCTGGCTTTCCCAGGTGGGACCAACTTCTCAGATCCTACAGACAGCCCATCACCCCTTCCTGCCAGATGCGGCTCAGTGGGGGACAAGGGTGTAGGGCAGGCTCTATCACCAAAACGTTGAACTTCTTGTGCTTAAGTCCGTGTGCTTGCCTATCGGCTTGTTTTATAAAAGGTGGCCCCTGGTGGGGAGCCAGGGCCTGTTTTGTCACTAACTGGCTTCATGTTCCTCATCCTTAGAATGGGGATGTCCTTGCACCAGGGACACCCGGATGTTAAAGCCCACTCTGTTGATAACTTGAAGTATAACTAGTCCTTCATACTAGTCCTTCATCCTCTCTGCTTCCAGCTTCCTCAGCAGCAAAATCAGACTAAAGCGCCTGTTTACCACACCACGCTGAAGCTTAAAAGTAATGGAACAGAAAGGACAGCCTTTTCAATATATGGTATTGGAACCACATGATAAGGTCTTCACCTAAGCCTTCTCTAGATATATAGATACTAGAGGCCCGGTGCATGAATTCGTGCACTGGTGGGGTCTGGCTAGTGATCAGGACCAATGAGAGGGTAGCAGCTGGGGGAAGGGACCACGGGAGGTTGGCTGGCCAGGGGGAGGGGCCATGGGAGGTTGACTGTGGGAGTGCACTGACCACCAGGGGATAGATCCTGTGTTGAGCGTCTGCCCCCTGGTGGTCAGTGTGCACTATAGCGACCAGTTGACCGATTGTTCGGTCGTTTGGTCACTTAGCCTTTTATATATATAGGTAGGTATAGATATCTCTCTATAGAGATATATAAAGATACATATTTCTTACCTCAAAATGGATAGACTTAAATGTAGAATCTAAAAACTTTTAGAAGAAAACATAGGTAGGAGAAAATCATCTAGGGCAAAAAATTCTTGATCACGGCTCCAAAAGCATGATTCATAAGAGAAAGAATCAATCCATTAGACCTCATCAAAATTAAATCCCTTGCTTGGCAAAAAATTGTGTCCAAAGAACAAAAAGACATGTTACAGAGTGGGAGGAATTATTTGCAAATCACATATCCAACAAAGGACCTGTGTCTAGAATATAAAAAGAACTCTCTAAACTCATCAGTAAGAAATCAACAATCCAATTTAAGAATGGGTAAGTACTTGAACTTGAAACACTTCACCAAAGAGGAACTACAAATGGCAAATAAGCCCATAAAAAGATGTTCGACATCATTATCCATTAGGGGAATGAAAATTAAAACCACAATGAGACGTCGCTGAGAATCTCATATCAGGATGGCTAAAACAAAAATTAGTGACAACACCAAATATTGGCGAGGATGCAGAGAAATGGGATTGCTCGTGCCCTGCTGGTGGGAATTTAAAGTAGTACAGCCACTCTGGAAAACAGCCGCGCCGTTTCTTTCAAAACTAAACATGTAACTGCCATACAACCCAGCCAGTCTTGAACGCTTATCCCAGAGAATTAAAAACTTACATTCACACAAAAACCTGTACAAGGTTTACAGCAGCTTTATTTGTAATAGCCAAAACCTGGGGGAAAAAAACCCAAATGTCCTTCAAAGGGTGAACGGTTAAACAGACGGTAGTTCACCCATAGCATGTGTATACCCGGATGAATAGTCTCCTCCCAAATCCATATCCACCCGGAACCTCAGAATATGAACTTATTCAGAAAAAAAGGGTCTTTGCAGATATAATTAGTTAAGATGAGGTCTTAGCCGAAACCGGTTTGGCTCAGTGGTAGAGCGTCGGTCTGCGGACTGAAAGGTCCTGGGTTCGATTCCGGTCAAGGGCATGTACATTGGTTGCAGGCATATCCCCGGTGGGGGGGGGGGGGGGGTGCAGGAGGCAACTGGTTGATGTTTCTCTCTCATCGACGTTTCTAGCTCTCTATCTCTCTCCCTTCCTCTCTGTAAAATATCAATAAAATATATATTTTTAAAAAAAAGATCAGGTCTTACTGGACGGAGGTGGGCTCTGACTCTAAAGACCGGTGTCCTTATGAGGAGGCAGAGGGACGCGCTGAGCCAGGAACACGGGGCGGTTGGCAGCCAGCAGGCGCTAGGAAGAGGCAAGGGAAGGTTTTTCCCTAGCGCCTCCCAAGGGAGCATGCCAACACCCTGGTTTCCACTCTGGCCTCCAGAACTGTGACAATAAATGTCTGTTGTTTTAAGCCACCCCATTTGTGGCATTTTGTTACAGGAGCCCTAACATACACCACGGGGTGCTGCTCAGCGATATAAAGGAACAAACTGATACGCCCAACAACCTGGATGAATCTCCAGAGAATTATGAAGAGTGGGGAAAAAAAGCCAATCTCAAAAGGTTACATACTGTGCGATTCCATTTATATGGCAGTCTCAAATGACAAGGTGAGAGTGATGGAAGCCAAATCAGTGGTCAGCGGGGGATTGGGGAAGGAAAGGTAGGCCTAGAGAGGACCAGCAAGAGGAGTTTTTTGGGGTGATTGAGCAATTCTGTATTCTGATTGTGGTAGTGGTTCTATGAATGTTTACATGTAACAAGATTCACAGAGATACACACACATGTACAAATTTATAAAAATCCCCCTGGCCAGTGTTGCTCAGTAGTTGGAGCGTCAACCTGCGTACCAAAGGGTCACAGGTTCAATTCCTGGCCAAGGGCATTTGCCTGGTTGCAGGTTCAATCCCGGCCCTAGGGCACATAAAGGAGGCAACCAATTGATGTGTGTCTCTCATCAACCTCTCTCTCTCTCTCTCTCTCTCTCTCTCTCTCTCTCTCTCTCTCTCTCCTCCCCCCGCCCCCATCACCACCACCACCTTCCTTTCCACTTTCTCTAAAAAAAAAAATCAATGAAAAAAATATTCTCAAGTGAGGATTTACAACAACACAAAAGTCTATAAAATCCAAATAAGATCTGTAGTTTGATAAATAGCACGGTGCCACATCAGTTCCAGGTTTTCATAATTAAACTACGGATATGTAAAATGTTGTCACGGGGAAAGAGTACCTGAGAACTCTTCGATATTTTTTCAACTTCCTTGTGAGCCTTAAATTATGTTACAAATAAAAGGTTTAAAAAAGGAGTGTTGGGACAATTCAATGTTTTACAAGCGTAAAGAAAAAAAAAATGTTCTTATTCGTCAGAGCTGACGTACAGAGCGCTCCGGAGACAGGCAGACCCAGTCTGGCATTCCGCTTCACCACTTGCTAACTCCGAAGCTTTGGAAAACTTCACTTCTCTGAGCCTGGGTTCCTCACACAGAAATTCTCCCGGAGAAACGACACACGGTGCACACATCACGGGCTCGGCGGTAGGTAAAGCACCTGAGGTCACGACGAACCACGGACGGCGGCTGAGGAAACCTTAGCTCCCCTCTTCATCCCACCTGACGCAGCCCCTCCGCTTTGTTTCCTGGACCTGCTGTTGTATTGGATTCCACCCTTCAAGGTCAAAGAAGGTTCTCCTGGAAGCCCGGGTTCTTCTGGAATACAGGTCTTCCAGATCTCCCCACCGGGGCCACCTTGGGCAAAGCTGCCTGAAGATCCGACCTCCATGAAAGCCACACCCCCTCTGGGAGCTCCAGCCCGTGTCCCTGTCCTCCGGCCTCAGTGTTGCTAGGGTACAGCCAGTAATCCTCTCTGCTCTGAGTCCCCATTACCACCCCTTTTTTCCTCCCCTCCATCATCACTCCAGCTACTATTCCAAATGGTCTTGCAAAAACAGGAGTTGCTCCTTCATGGTTGCTAAGTGCAGTGTACAAAGTACTTTTTACACGTGTTGTACCTCCTTAGATCCCCAACAACCTTGGTTAGAGGCAGAGCAGGTGTAAGAACCCCGATTTCCCAAATGGAAAGAGGTGCACATTGGGGAGGTGGGTGAGGAATAGGAAGGAGAGAAGGGAGCTCACATGATTAACCACCTACTATGTGCCAGGCACTTGATTATCTTTCCTATGATTATTACAAGATTATGACATAATTACTATTAAAATCTCCATTTTGCAGATCAAAAAGGAAAAACCTTCAGTTCAGGGTAGTTAAGTAATATGACCAAGAACATCCAGCCAGTAAGGGCAGAATAGGAATCAACCCCACGCCTGCCTGTCCAAAGCAGGGACCTTTCCTTTCCATCAGGCACGAGGCCCATCGAGCTCCCACCCATCCATTCTTTCTTTATTTCAGTTTTATCAAGAGGCAATTGGAAATCCTTCCTCTCCGTGAAGATGTCCTTGATTGACCAGCCCCTGAGTGCTCTGGCCCCGGGCATGTGAGGCCCTTCGGGTGTTCCTCTTTACTCCACATCCCCCTTTCCTATTTCGTCATGTTTCCACCATGGGAATTCTCCAGGCACCTGTCTCAAGTCCCACTGGGAGACAGCGGCAGGGCCAGGACTAGTGCACACCCTCCAAACCCCGCCCCCTCCCCAGCCTCCCAGCTGTGTCCAGCCCCCTCAGCAGGCTCAGGTTCCACCCCAGCAGCGCTGTCACTGCTGAGAGCTCTGCCCGCCTTCCTCCTGGCACCTCTCCTGGCAGAGGGCTGCCTGCGTCAGGGGCTCACAGTCCTTCCAGGGGTCCCTCCTCCCTTCCTCACTCCTGAATCCTGCCCATCCTCCCAGCCCCAGCTCAGTCCTGCTTCTCCCTCCAAAGCTTTCCAGATTAATCTCTCCCCAAGGCTCCCTGCCTTCTACCCCCTCACCCCAAAGCCGCCAGACCTCACATGCTATCTCAACCACCGTGAGCCTCAGTTCAACCTTCCCAGCCAGACCACTGCCCTCCACAGCTCTTGGCACAGCTGAGTGAACAAAAGCAAAAAAGAGGGAGGGGCAAGCCCTCTGAGTATTTGTCCACATCGGTCTTACTTATGGGGAATCTGTCTTATCTTTTCCCAAGCTTATGGAATGGGCCGTTTTCCCCCAAAGAACAATCTAGAAGACCCCTTTCCCATTGTAATATTGCCTAATAGCCTACTCAAAGCTAAACTTCTGGGTAAAATTCCACTTTTAAGTTGAATTTTCCCCCCTCGTGACTAATTGGGACGCCAGGTTCAAACCGAGTCTTCCATCCATTAAATAACGCCACATAAACCTGTTCCTGAGAACAGCGCTTCCCTGCTTCCTCAAGCTGGCCTGCAATAAGTATTCCTAATTGTGCTTGTTAAAAAGTGGATTTATGAATCCCAATTAGGCCACTTACACTTACACAGCAGCAGTTTTCAATACCACCAAGCCTTCCTTCTTCCCGGGATGAAATTATTTTTGGTGGGTGACAGGATAATCACTGAAACATAAAAGGGCCCACTCGATACCACACCAGCAGCTTCAGCAGTTCCATCAGGAAGGCTCAGAGGACAGGCAGGCTTTGGATGGCACATTTAAAACCATGGTCAGCTTCCGCCACCCCATACCCCTCAACCAGGAAGACACTTCCCTTGGTTCCTTCTCCTCGGATCCCAAACCACCTTCTAGATGCCTCATCCCACCCTGCCATGCCCTTTCTTCTACCCTGCATTGCCTAGCTTCTGCTCCCCAAGGAAAACTGTGCTTTCTCCTCCCAGAGCTAGTTCTTCTACCTGAGCAGCTTTTCCTCATTCTTGCTCTCCCCCATCTCCCGTGAAGACCAAGCTTAAATGGCTCCTCCTCCAGGAAGCCCTCCTTCCTAATTCAGACTCTTGTACCTACTGCTGTTCAAGCACTGGTTCCTGAATTATGTATTTGTCTCCAGTTCTGGGCTCCCTGAGGGCAAGAAGTGGCTCTTATTTATCTTGGCATCCCCACTCCTAGACGTGGAAGGCTTGCTCGCTCCTTCGTTCTTCCCCTCAATAAAATCACTGGAACCCAATTTAAAAATGGGCAAGGGATCTGTTAGTGGCCAATAACCACATGAAAAGATGCTTAACATCACTAATCATTAGGGAAATACAAACCTAAGCCACAATGAAATATCACCAAATGGCCCTTATCAAAAGAACAGAAAATAACAGGTGTTGACAAGGATGTGGAGAAACTGGAACCCTCATACACTACTGACAGAAATGTAAAATGAAGCAACCATTTTGAAAAACAGTCTGGCAGTTCTTCAAATGTTAAACATAGTTACCATACGACCCAGTAATTCCACTCTCACATAAATACCCAACATAAATGAAAACATATATCCATGCAAAAACTTGTACACAAAAATAGCAGCATTATTCGTCACAGCTGAAAACGTAGAAACAACCCAAGCATCTGTCAATAAAATGTGGTATGTCCACACAATGGAATATTATTCAGTAGTAACAAGGAATGAAGTATTAGTTTATACTCCAATATAGATGAACCTTGCTAAGTGAAAGAAGCCAATTGCAAATGATGCCAGAACAGGCAAATCCATAAAGACAGAAAATACATCCGGGGCTACCAGGAGTTGGGGGAAGAGGGATGAAGAGTAACAACAAATGGGTGTAGGATTTCTTTTGGGGGTGATTGTGGTGATCACACCACAATTTGATCGGGCCTACACCCGCAGTTGGACATCCCTCTCACAATCCAGGACTACTGGCTCCTAACCGCTCACCTGCCTCTCTGCCTGATTGCCCCTAACCACTTCTTGCCTGCCAGCCTGATCAGCCCCAAAAGTGCCCTTACCTGCTGCGACCCAACTCTTCCACCAGGACTTCCAGCAGGACCTGCCTCCTCTGTGCCACATGGAGCCACAGGACCTGTAGATCTCACCACGGGGAGCCACTGCCAGGCCCCACCTCCACTGTGCATGCAGCCATCTTGTGGTGGCCATCTTGTGACGACATCATGTGTGAGGGCGCAAGGACCACCTAAGCTTTTATTAATATAGATTGTTTGCTGGGTGGAGGACAGGGGAATACTACAAGGCTGAGCCCCAGTAGCCTGAGCTTCTGGCCACACCTCTACTCAGCGTGGTTGAGTGTGGGGCATCCTTCCTCCACAATTATAACCTCCCTCAAGATGTCAATTCCCTACTTGGCCCAACAGGGACAGTGATGATCTCTTCCTTTGAGTCTGTTTGCAAGGGGGAAATTTAATCAACAACAGGACAACTTGCTACTTCAAGATTTAATAGTGTAGCAGTTAGGAGCAATCCTAAAATGAGACCACTTAGTATCAAATCCCAGCTCTGCCTCTTACCAGCTGTGTAATCTTTTTTTTTTTAATATATTTCATTGATATTTCAGAGAGGAAGGGAGAGAGATAGAGAGCCAGAAACGTCGATGAGAGATAAACATTGACCAGCTGCCTTTTGCACACCCCCCACAGGGGATGTGCCCGCAACCAATGTACATGCCCTTAACCGGAATCGAACCTGGGGCCTTTCAGTCCGCAGACCGACGCTCTACCACTGAGCCAAACCGGTTTCGGCTAGCTGTATGATCTTGGACAAGTTACTTCACCTCCCTGACCCTGGGTTTTGTCAGCTGTAAAATGAAGAAATAACATTTCATCTACTTCATAAGGGTACTATATGGAGAAAATGAATTAATACATATCAAGTACCTGTCAGAGTATAGGTGCTAAACAAGGATTAGCTAGAAGAGTTCCCAAGATGAGGGAGTGAATCTCATTAATTGGCTTAGTGATGGGCAAATCTTAGCAAAATTCATACCCATCTCAGTCAACACCTCCAAACCCCCATTTCTCCTTGAGTTACACAGTTCTTCCCCCAGCCCTCTCTCCCGTCAGCCGGCACTGCCAAATCCCTCTCCTCACCGTATGGGGAAGGGTCTTGGCTCATTTGAGTGTCAGAGGATGTGGAGGTGAGAAAGAACACAGCAGCAGACTCTGGCCATCCTCGGGACCCTGAGACCAGGAGGCAGGTGTGCGGCAGGAAGAGGCTCAGGGCACTGGAGCGGCAGCCAGAAGGGCCCGGCCCTGCCATCTGCTCCGCTGTCCGAGGTGTGCGGCTTGGCACGGACTCACACTTAGTCACAGCCCAGCACTTCTACTGAAGGCCCGTGCGGGAGCAGCGCCAAGGTCCAGCCATTTCCTGTCACGGGAGAGAGGGGAGCGGCCCGGCCTGAAAGACGCCTCTGCCGTGTGCTTGCCCATCGTCCACACTCCATTCTGCCTAAGGATGGCAATAAAAGCCAGCTCTCCCCCAAGGAAGGTGATGGTGGAGGGAGCTGTGTGGTAGGCAACACGGCTTTTATGAGCTCCTGTGGGGAGGCGGGAAACTAGTGCTCAGTGGGTAATGCCACTCTGCGTCTACCAGTTTCCTCCGTCACGTTTGGGTAATTAAAATATTCCCAAACGACTGCCCTTTGGAGGGGACCCAGGGGGCTGGACCCATCAAGTCACGCCTGGTATACACACACTCACACACAGGCGTATGTCAGCAAGCACACAGTCACATAAGGTCACATACTCCCATAAACAGCTGATGTACAGACATGCACATACACACATGTTCATGCACATACACACATGTTCATGCACATACACATGTTCACACACTAAACACACACACATATACTCACACAGCCATACATTTACAAGTACACACACTTATGGTCACACACACTGAAGTACACACAAGTGCACATAAACGGCTTATATACATATAGTCAAACACATGCACACACCCTCATGCCCATGTAAACATGTTCATCTGCACCCATTCACTCCACACACATTCATACCCACACATAAATACATATGCATATACTCACACTCACCTGTGCTCACCATCACAAACATATGTTCACATACTTACACATCAACACGCTCACACACACACACACACACACACATACACACACAAATACACACACTCAGCCCTCCAGGGCTCTGTGCTCTCCTGGGAGCACAGGATCCAGGACCAGCAATCGAATCAAGACTGTTTTTCCATTTACAGGCTCTTTTTCCTCCTTTAAAAACATATTCCCAGTGAGGTGGCAATGAGGAATGGAGAACACACAGGTCCATAGAGACTTCAAAAACCCCATCCTGGAAGAAATCCCCCAACATGCCCACAGACTGTGGGGAGTGGTGCTGATGGTAACGGCTACCTGTTAGGTCAACAGAAACCACATCCAGGCTTTGCAGTTTATGGATAATGTCTTCCTACACTAATAAAATCCCTGCCTTACTGCTAACCTGCCGAATCACCCAGGGCCTCAGTTTCCTCATGGAGTTGTAAGGCTTAACTGAGGTAATGCACCGAAACTGGGGAGTGCAGTGCCTGCCATATGGTAAGCCTCAATTAATGATAGCTTTTATCCTAGGTATTATTACCTTTATGCATATTAATAACAATTAATCCCACAGCAATCCTGCGAGGTATTCTTCTCCTCGTTTTGTATAAATAAAAACAGGGTTCTAGAGCTGGGAAAGAAGTCCCCAAAGGCAGTACCTAAGAGCTACAGGCTGTAAAAGCCAGTGCAGATGGAGGCTGAGTGACACACAGGCTGCCGGAGACCCAGCTGCTCCTCTTAAAAGGCCAGCACCATGAGCTGAATTTACAAGCTCCCACTTCCTCTGAGCTCCAGTGCCAGATGAGGTTCTGGGGGATCCTGACACATACAGGAAGAAACCGGACTGTCTGGCATCAGGGTTGGAACTCAGGGGTGGCTTTCTTCCAGATGGAGGTGCCCGCATCAGTCACTGTTTTCGTGCTGGGACCTCCCCAGTGCAGTGCTGACTGATAGCCATTTCTGTTTGCTCCATCCTGGTGATTCCCTGAGACCCCATCCCACCCAATTTATAATCCCACCCAAGCTGTGGGCAGCATCTTCTGCATATGAATAGCCTGTCCTTTCTCAGGCTAAAAAATCTGTCAAACAAGCTGCAGCTGGGTCAGGGAGCCCCAAATTTATCAATAAAAGGCCCAAGACCCAGCACCAGCATCAGCCTGCCTTGCTTCACAGCTGGGCCTCGTCTGGGCACTTCCAAACCCAATACAAAAAGGAGGGATCTGAAAATCTCTCTGTAGCCATTCTGCTGGATGGGCCCAACCAGTGGCTAACCTAGCACCTCCCTAGAGTCCTAGAAGAAAAGAGAAAACCAGAAGAAAATTATAGGAGCTGTAAAAGCCTAAGAGTCCTAAAAACAGAATGGAAGATCGCAAGAATCAAGTCAAAGATTTGGAACATAAAGAGCCAGAAGACACTCCTCCGCAGAAGCAAGAAGACAAGAGAATCCAGAAAGTTGAAGATAATTTAAGAAACCTCTGGGACAACTTCAAGCCAACCAACATCAGAATTATGGGGGTCCCAGAAGAAGAGAGAGAGCAAGATAGCGAAAACATATTGAAAGAAATAGTGACAGAAAACTTCCCCCACCTGGTGAAAGAATTAGACTTACAAGTCCAGGAAGCACATAGAACCCCAAACAAAAGGAATCCAAAGAGGACCACACCAAGACACATCATAATTAAAATTCCAAGAGCAAAAGACAAAGAGAGAGCCAAAACCGGTTTGGCTCAGTGGTAGAGTGTCGGTTTGCGGACTGAAAGGTCCCGGGTTCGATTCCGGTCAAGGGCATGTACATTGGTTGCAGGCACATCCCTGGTAGGGGGTGTGCAAGAGGCAGCTGGTCGATGTTTCTCTCTCGTTGACATTTCTAGCTCTCTATCTCTCTCCCTTCCTCTCTGTAAAATATCAATAAAATATATATATATTTTTAAAAAAAGACAAAGAGAGAATATTAAAAGCAGCAAGACAAAAGCAGGTAGTTACCTATAAAGGAGCACTCATATGACTGTCAGCTGATTTCTCAACAGAAACCATGCAGGCCAGACGAGAATGGCAAGATATTCAAAGTGATGAATAGCAAGAACTTACAGCCCAAAATACTCTACCCAGCAAAGCTATCACTCAGAATCAAAGGCCAGATAAAGAGCTTCACAAATAAAAAAAAGCTAAAGGAGTTCATCACCGCCAAACCAGAATTATATGAATTGCTGAAGGGGGTTCTCTAGGAAGAGGAAGAAAATAAAGATAAAAATTATGAACAACAAATACATAACTATCAACAAGTGAATTTAAAAACCAAGGGAATTAAGAAATCTGATGAACAATATTAACTGTTGAATATAATAGAATCAGAGGTATGGAAGGAGAGTGAACTGATGATTCTCGGGGGAAAAGGGGAGTGGGGGGTGCGGGAAGAGACTGAACATAAACTGTGCACCTATGGATGAGGACAATGGGGGGTGGGGAAAGGGCAGAAGGTGGGGTGGGAACCTGGTGGAAGGGAGCAATGGAGGGGGGGAAAATGAGGTACATTTGTAATAATATGAACAATAAAGATTTATTTAAAAAATAAAAAATAAAAAATAAAATGTCAAGGGCAAAAGACAAAGAGAGAATCTTGAAAGCAGCAAGAGAAAAACATCTAGTTACCAAAAGGGAGTAGCCATACAACTGTCAGCTGATTTCTCAACAGAAACTATGCAGGCCAGAAAGGAGTGGCAAGAAATATTCAAAGTGATGAATAGCAAGAACCTACAACTAAGATTACTCTACCCATCAAAGCTATCATTTAGAATTAAAGATCAGATAAAGAACTTCACAGACAAGAAAAAGCTAAAGGAGTTCATCGCCACCAAACCAATATTATATGAAACTAGAGGCCCAGCACATGAAATTAGTGCACGAGTAAAGTCCCTAGTCCTGGCCTGTGATCAGGGCCATTTTCCCTGCCTGCTGGCAGCCAGCACCACCCCCTGCTGCCACCACCCCTCCAACCCCCAGTTCCCCATTTGCCCATCAGGGGATCAGAACCTGCCAGCAGGGGGAGACTGGGAAGTGGTCAGTATACTTCATAGCAACTGGTGGAGCAGTTGTTCTGCTGTTCAGTCGATTTGCATATTATATATATATATATATGCATGCTGAAGGGTATTCTTTAGGAAAGGGGAGAAGAAAAAGGTAAAGATAAAAATATGAAAACAAAATGACAACAAAAATCTACCAACAATTGTATCTAAAAGTCAAATGAATAAAAATCTGATAAACAGAATAAACGTGACTGCAGTAGAATCAGAGGCTTGTAAATGGAATAGACTGATGACTCTCAGAGGGAAAGGGGTATGTGGGGGGTACGGGAAGAGATTAGACAAAGATCTTATATGCATGTATGTATTACCTATGGATACAGACAATAGGGTGGTGAGGGCCTGGTGTGGGGTGAGAACTGGGTGGAAGGGAGCTATTGGCGGGGGGGGGGGGGGGGGGAGACACATCTGTAATAATCTCAACAATGAAGATTAATTTTAAAAAATAAAAATAATAAATAAATAAATAAATAAATAAAGACTTAAAAAAAAAAGTAGAGGACCACTGGACAATGAGCTGGCCTCAGAAAAGTTTGGGTTATTTTGTTGGTTTGTTTCCAAACTCTGTTTTGAGGCTGCGCCAAGTTCTATCGGAAAGTTGCAGCGGTAAGTGCTCCCCATCCTGGTGGGGAGGTGATGGCAGCACCATTGGCTGCACGGTGAGTGGGACATTCATGTCCTTCACAAAGGCTCAGCATCTGTCTGCCTTCAGGAACATCAAATCCCTCAGGGCTTAGGGGGCTTTGTCCCCAAAAAGAGCACTTTATCCCTCCAGCTGCCTCCAAGTCCAGCCAAGCTTCCCAAACTCCCTGGGTAGGAAAAATGTCTCCGATGAGGAAAAGCCTCAGCTGGCCATTCTTCGGCCTCCTGCTCCTCTCCTTCCCTGAAATGCTCCGGAATTGCCGGCGTCCTCTCTGGCACTGCCCCGGCACCACCACCTACTGCAAGGCTGGCTGCCTTTCAGACCTCCCATCCTGTTAGGCCTTCCGCCCCTGGCAGCAGGGTGGAGCTGAAGCTTCATACCGCTCGGGGTTCAGGCCAGCTTCTTACAGATGGAGGTGCACAGATACATACATTATCGGGCATTTTGGGGGATGTGCCTGGATAGTAATAAGAAATTATAAGCAAAATAATGAGGAGGACACGTGCCTTACATTTATGCAGAACTTTGAACTCTACGAATCAGAAATAATAAACCTAATAACAGGACTGACGGATGCCTTACATTTGTATAGCACTTTGAAGTTTGCAGAGCACTTTCATAGGCTTAGGCTTAATTTTATATCATCTTCAAATTACTCTTATGAAAAGGGGGAATGGATGAACCAAGACAGGCACAATGCAAATTGCTGCCGATGCAGAATGATGTGGACATGGAGGGCGCTACACTCTCTTCTCTCTACTTGGGGATCTGTTTGAAACAACCCATGGCAAAGAGTTTAAAAACCAACAACACTCTAGCATGTAACTAAAGTAGGAGGTATTATAAACACAGGTATTATTTTAAAGCTGAAGAAACTGAAGCTCAGCCAGGGGGCGTGGCCGGACCCCGTCACTACGTTTGTACAGAACAAAAGACTGAGATGAGAGAAGTAGCATCCCCACACCTTGGCATGGCTGAGCCAAGTGGCTCCCACACACATCCTTTTCTTGGAATGTTAAAAGGGTTCCACAGAAGCTAAGATTAAATAAGGTTGACAAAAGGCTAAACAAAGCAATCGGGTCCGTTTTTGCGAGACTTGTCAGAGTCTCTAAGGACATGCTGTAGAACTGTGCTCTCTAGAACACAACTGGAAAACATCTGGCCCACCGGACCCACGGGCACAGAGGAGCCTTTCCTGTATGCATCCCGACCCCTGCCATTCCTCGGAGCTCTTTTCCCTTTCCGGAGGCCAGAACCCTTTCTGAACGAAATCCCTACGGAAGGATGTTCTGCGGTTGTGACCCGCCGAGGGTGTACAACGTGCTGGGTGACACAGGTAGGACAAACACAATTTTCCAGCAGGGAGGGGGGGGGCTATTACAGAATATGAAAATTCTTCTAATTGATGGCTGAGTCAGGAAAGAAAGAGATTGTCAACAATTCCAAGATAGCCCATGAGGCTGTCCCTGGTTCTGACCCTCTAGGCTCCCAATGATGGATGTCAGGGCCCCCGGAAGCTTCATTCGGGAGAACGGAAAGGGGATGTTTTTCCTGCACAGGTTGCTCCTGAGCATTTCTACGGGAACAGATGCTCTAACCCTCTCCTGAGCCATGAATTGAGCTGCCGATTCAAAGCTCCCTCCCCACCCTTCCTTGCTAATCCCTCACCCCTGGACCGTTTTGTGCTCACACCAGCGTCTTTGGCATTTTCACGGGCCCTTTGGGCAGCTACATTAATGCTTAATCACTAATGAAGCTCGGCTTTTTCCGTCCTCCTCTCCACCTTCTTCCCCTCAGTAGGTGATCTTGGGTCATAAAAGAACAAGAAAGAGAAAATAGGATTTGTTCCGTGAAAGCTAGAAATGTATCTGTTTGTTATCCTCGGATAACAAATAATCCTTATCGAGCACTTACTGTGTGCCAGGCCCTGTGCTGAGCGCTTACCCACTTAGATCCCCAAAAACTCTAGGAGGTAGGTCAGAGTGGCAACCTAAGGCACACAGAGGGGAAGGAATGTGACCCATGTCCACCAGATAATGAGCGTGAGAGCTGAACTTTGGACCCAGGCAGGAGGGTCTATAGCCGTACCACCCTGAACGCACCTGATCTGGTCTGATCTCAGAAGCTAAGCAGGATCGAGCCTGGTGAGCCCTTGAATCCAGGCAGGAAGATTCTAAAAATCTTCTCAGAACCACCCCAGCTGGCAATCCCTGGTCAGGAGCCTGCAGAGCTGAACTGTCCCCAATAGAAACCCTTGAGAGTCAAAGATGGCCCTGGGGCAGACAGCCTGGGTTAACAAGACGCCCAGGCTGTAGAGACCATCTCCAGCAACTGCGGCAATTCCTAAAGCCCATTGGCTTATCGTTTACTTTTGTCTCCACCACCCCCTCTCCCACCCCCAGTCCTGGTCACCTGCGCCTGGGGGGCCTTTACCTGTAGCTGGACCAGTCCCGGTCAAGGCAGGCAGTGGGAGTTTGAATTAGCTGTCTGTCAGAGACTCAGCACCCAAGTCCCCAGGGAGCTCTGGGCAACCTCATGCCACCTGAGCTTCGGCCTGCCCTTTGCCCACGGCCTACTGACTTCCTCTAAAACAGGCTTCTGCTCTGTTTCCTAATGGGCACCGCAGTCCCTTGGGGACCTGAACTCTGACTGATAAAGCCTACTTCACCCGACCTCCCCCAAGGGAGTGGACCCTGATCCCACACCTCCACTCTCTGGTTAGGGTCTTGCTCTAAATGAAATGAACGCCCAGGATGGGAAAGGAAGGGATGGGTTTTACTGAGGCCTGCTGTGTGCCAGGCACCTATGCCCACTCAGTACCTGTACATCTGCCTCATTTATTTACCCACCCAAAGACCTATGAGGTAAGTAATAGTGTCACCAATTTATCGATGAGGAAACTGGAACTCATAGAGGTTGACTACAGGTTATTGAAGAACCCTAGCCTGATTCAAAACCAACACAGCTAACAAAGGTGCCATGCGTTAGGACCAAAATGAAAACTCTGCTGCTGTTAGCAAAGGCAGGTGTAGCCCCGGAGAAGATAATACCTCCATTTTACACAGCGGTGACACCCACATAGGGTAAACAGTGTGTTCAATTCACACGCTGTTACTAACACCTAATTCAGCACAAACTATGTGCCAGGCACCTTGGTATTAACTTATCATGAATTATCACATTTAATCCTCACAACATTACAAGAAAAGTACTATTATTATTATTATCCTCACTTTACAGATGGAGAAGCTAAGACTTGGAGAACTAAAACCAATTACTCAGAGTCACCGCAGTAAATACCTGCCCAGCTGCCATGTCCTGTGCTTCATTCCCAGAATGTCCCCACTATGTGTCCAGGTGCCCACTCCTCTCCAACATGACTTAGGGAACCTTAAACAAAGTGAGTCCACATCGATTGAGCTAATCATGGTCATTCCTCTCATCATGCCAGCAATTGGTTTAGGAAGAAGCATATGACCCAGTTCTGGCCAACCAGTGTGAGGAAAGCCTTCTTGAGGGCTTCTGGGTAATGTTTCATAAATGACGATGCCCAGTAAGAGATGGGCACCCTCTTCTTCCACTGGACATTGCCATTTCTGAAATGTGATGACTGGAACTGCAACAACCATCTTACTACCCTGAGGCACGAGCACACACAAAAAAGCCAACATGCTGAGGAGAGCGGCCAGAAACATGGAGTTCTTATTGGATAAGTCTCTGATGCCATGCTTTTCTATTACTTGCAGCCTAACTGATGTAGCCAAAGAGAATATAAACTTCCACCTCTCTGGCTCTAGACTCAAAAGTAGGTAGCTGGACATAACAACATCCACGTCATAGGAGAAGAGAGAGGGCAATAGGATACTACTTGGCCATAAAAAAGGGACTGTGCCTTTTCTGACAGCATGAATGGACCTGGAGGGTATTATGCTAAGTGAAATAAGCCAGTCAGAGAAAGACAAGTACCACATGATTTCACGTAAATGTGGAATCTAATGAACAAAACAGAAACAGACTCATAGACACAGAGAACAAACTGACTGACAGCTGTCAGAGGGAGGGGGGTTTGGGGAGTTGGGTGAAAAAGGTAAAGGGATTAAGCAAAGAAAAAAACCTCATAGACACAGACAACAGTATGGTGATTACCAGGGAAGGAAAGGTAGAAGAGGATATAAAGGGCATAAATGGTGATGGAAGAAGACTTGACTTGGGGGCGAATATGTAATACAATACACAGTTGATGTAATACAGAATTGACACCTAAAAGCTATATAATTTTATTAAGCAATGTCACCCCAATAAATTCAATTAAAAAGTAAAATTAAATTACAACAAAATAATAAATTAAAATGCCAGATTAAATGGTAAAAAAACAAAAAACACCACACATACACACACACACATGTAGATCACTTGAATTCAAGCCCAGAACTTGTAGCTGTATGCTACTCTAAAAACTGACTCTCAAGCTGTCAGTCTAGACAGAACCAAGGATGGTTCCATCTCCTCCACCTTAAGCCTGCCTGTTTCAAAAACACGGGCCTGACTAGCCAACCACGACTCCAAGCCCTGAAGTACAAGGATCCCAGCAGGGACCCTCCGCAGAGGTGGAGGGAAGATCCTGGAGCCAGCCCAGTCCCTTGGGAACCAAGTCTCGTTTCAGTCCCCATTTCCACCGCCTTCCTCTGCCACTGCCCCATAAATCTCCAGTTTATTAATCCGTTACATGAAGCAGTCAGTTCGGGATCCTGATTTACTCCCTGTTCATAAAACGCTGAGAAATTAAGGGTGGAAATTACCCAAAAGGACACAGAGCCTCCACTGAGGAGCCCAAGTACTTCCTGGCCCTGAACCAGGCCCTCTCGGCCCCTCCCACCCACGAAGCTCAGGATCCGGTGATGTCATCGCATTGTCCTCCCTCACAGCCCAGAGCATGGGGCTCTGCTGGGCTTACCTCTTCCCCCTACTCAGCTCAAAGCAGGAAAGGAGGTGGCTCTGTCTCCCTGAAAGCCCATTACAGAGTCTCCTACTTTCTGAAAACTTTCCTCTTCTTAAATCCCTTTTTGCCACACATGGGGAGTGGGAGCCAGTGGGGTGTGTGGGCCAAGATGAGGACCAAATATAGGTAGCTGATGAAAGCATTTCAAATACCAATATGTGGAACAAACCCATAGCATGACTAAGAAGGCAAATGGATACTTTAAACCAAATGACTTTACCCACCCAGGAAGCTCAATGGCAGAGGATCATCCTCATTTCTCAAGCTTCTGGGTGCACCTCAACATCACTTCACCCCAACACTCCCCACCACCCTCCAGGCACTAAGAACACTGTCAGTCTTCAAAATTCAGCAAAGCCTGATCCTTCTAATGAAACCTTAGTTGGGTCTCAAGGCTGCTGAGGTTCCCACATCTCACAGTTCACCCCCAAATTGGCAGCCAAATGATGTTCTCACCGTTCACCTCCAAGTAAGGAAATCTACCAGCATGTTTTCAATGCCAGACCTGTGCCATTATCTCTATTCTCCTAGCCCTCCTGAGTAGCGACTATGACCACATTTTTTCAGGTTAAGAAATTGAGGTTCAGAGAAGCTAAGCCATTCCCCAGTCCCAGCCCGAACCACCAAGCTCTCCTGTGAAGTCCACCAGCATGCAAAGAGGCCCAAGTGTGACCTTGGGTTGTGTCTGGCCTCAATTTCCTCCTCGGGGGGAAAAAGTTATGGCATATCGTCAGGCTAAAGCTATGTTGTACAATTTCCTCCTCCAGAGATTGGGCAAACAGAAGGACCACCCTCATAGGGAGGTTTGAGAGAGCTGAATGAGACAATCCATGAAGACTCAGACACGTGGTGCCCTTCCAGGCACGGCCATCGCCCTGCTCGGCTCAATGCTACCTAGAGGGCAGGCTGCCAGCGCCCACCGCTTCCATGGACTCCACAGCCCCTTCCAGGGATGATGGGAGATGCATATTCCTGAATGAGAAGTGAACCAATAAACCAATCTTCTTGCCTGGGTGGGTATAAATTACAGCAGGAAGCTTTTGGGGTTGGTGTCGTCCATGGCATTAGAAGTATCATTAATTATGTATTAAGTGTTTGAAAGGAAAAGACATCAGTTGCCTATAGGATGTATTTGCATAGTAATAGAGGATTGATTAGATGCAATATCTATACTGAGGGCTACTGGGATTCAGGTCCCTGGGCTTCGCGGTGGTGGTAAATTACAGTCACAAAAATCTCCGCGACAGTAAATAATGGCGTCATCGTTGCTGAGGGGATTCTTAGCGCCTGCTGATGAGAGCTGGGCAGCCATCCAGCCAGGAGAGGGGGGGCAGGGCAAGGCCCCATGTCCCCACCGAAGGGGGCCCAGTTTTCTGAGTGGGTGGCCCCTCCCCCAGCCCAGCCCTAAGCTGGGCCAGAAACCCCTGCCCACATCAGTCTGCAAAGGCTCCAGAGAAAGGCTTGATGATGCTTCCTAAAACTTGGATTTTAAGAGATCAACCGAAGGACTGGTATGCATGCATATAAGTACAACCAATGGACACAAAACTCTGGGGAGGGAGGGCATGTATGGGAAGGGGGGGGGCAATGGTAAGCTATGTACACATATAATACCTTAATAAATTTTTAAAAAAAAAACTTGGATTTTGCTCAAAGCTCTTCTGTGATTCCCGATGGGGGTTAGACACCCCAAGTCAAAAGAAAATGCGTGCGTTGCTTCTCCAACTGCATGTTGCGTGTCCCCTTTTAATGAGGAGAAGGGGGTGGTTGGAGGAGGCTTCTCCCCCTCCAGGGGGGAGGAAGGCCACAGAACCCCTGTAGTGTGGAGCCCCGCATGCCATCGGAGGCACAGGGTCGGACTCCTACCTGAGCAGCAGTGACTGTAACAGGCCACACTAATGAGTGTTTTCTGTGTGCCCACCAGGTCTAAGCCTGCCACGTGGGTTCGCTCACTGTGCTGTGCAGCTCTCTGCAGCAGATGCTATCATTATCTCGTTGTCGGGTAGGAAACTGAGGCACAAAGGGAGCTCCCCTAGATACCAGCACGGCTGACTCCCTCACCTCCCTCGGACTTTGCTCAAGTGTCGCCTTTTTATTAAGACTTTGCCTGACCCCTCTTTGTAAAAACCTAAACTGCGACAAGCCTTAATGGTTATCCTGAGAGGCAAATGAATCAGTCTGTAGTGAGTTCCTTCCTGGGCCAACAGTTCTTTTGAGTCCCAGTTTCAATGTCAAATAGTTCCTCTCAAACCTCAGAGGGAAAGTAGGGGAGGGTGGGGGCAAAGGGAAGAGATCAACCAGAGGACTTGTGTGCATGCGCCATGGACAATACGGGGGATGGGGGAATATGTAGGGAGGGGTTTGGGATGGGAATGGGGGGATAAGGACAATTATGTGATACCATAATCAATAAAAATATTTTTTTTTTAAAAAAAAGACTTTGCCGGACCACTCTTTGTAAAACTGCAACCCCAACCCTATCCCATCACTCCCTGGTCACATTTCCTGCTTTATTTTCTCTAACCAATCACTGTCACCTTCAGGTATGCTCTATCATCTCGAGCTTATTTTGTTTACAGGCTAGCTCTCTCCACGAGAAGGCAAGCTCCACAAAGGGCGGGCATTTCCGTCTGCTTGCTTTGTATCACTCACCGCTATGTTCCCAACAGCCAGAATGGGTCTGGCACGTAGCACGTGCTCGGTGAACATGAGCAGAGGTTGCGTCACCTGCCCAAGATCACCCAGCTTTTAAATGGCAGAGCTGGGGTTCAAACCCAGGCACTCTGGTCCCTGACCCAGGGCTCTGAACCAGCACGCTCTGCCCAGGAAGGACGTTCTCCTCTCTGATGAAGACATATGCAGCCGATAGAGGGTCAGCCTCACCACCGCTGAAAGCTTCATGGCCAATGGCGATCTCTGAGCCTTTTCCGTTCACCAGAACTGAGCCGGGAATGCCAGGGCCTCTCCGAACAGCTCCCCTCTGATCTTTTGTGGGCAAAGACTGGCAGACATGGAGCCTCAAAGACAAGCAAAAACAGGCCCTCTCTAAATAACCTCTGTGTCCTGGGCTGAATAGCTATGTCCTGCCAAAATCATATGTTGAAGCCCCAACCCCAAGCACGGTTGTGTGTGAGAGCAATTCAGGTTAAATGAAGTTAGTCATTAAGAGTGGGGACCCGATCTGATAGGACCTCAACTTTGTAAGAAAAGACACCAGCGAGTCCCCCCGCCCCATGCTCCCTCCAGCACCAGCGGAGGTAAGGCCATGTGAGCACACAGTGAGGAGGCAGCATCCTCACCAGAAACCAAATCGACAACAATCTTGACCTTGGACTCTCAGCCTCTGTGAGACTATGAATTTCCACCCAGTCCGTGGCATTGTGTTATGGCAGTCCTAGCGGACTAATACATCTTGTCATTGCTAAGTGCTGAGTGGGTTTCTCGCCTGCTCAAGAATGCTGATGGCTCCACACTGCTTACAGGGTAAGGGCCAGACTCCAGCACCTGATCCCAAACGTAGATTAATTAGTTGACTAATGGTGGCTGAATCAGACCCTACGTACGTGCCTTCCCAGATTTGCTCAGTCCCACCAGACTGTCAGCTACTTTCTCAATGGACCACCAGGCCACCACCACTGCCTGGTCTCGGCTACCACCACCAGCTGTCTCAGCCTGCCCTGGGTGATGGCCAGGCTCTGACACAACCCCCACGGCACCCACCACAGGAACCACAGCAGCTCCAGTACCCGGGTTCAACCCACTAGGCCTACAGTGGCACTGGCTGCTCTCACCCACTCTGGACCCAGCTGGGGTGCCATACCATGCCACAGGGCACGGATTAGGCTTCTCCAGAGCATTCCCAGAGGGACCAGATGATATGACCCAGAAGTACCAGGAAGTTAGCGCCCATGGGGGAAACTTGGACCAATGGGACAAGATGCTGGCAGAAAAACTCTCTCCCTTGACCCTCAATATTTGTCCTGAGTCACAGTGGTTCCACTCAGCCTAACCACAGGCATCCTTCATGGCCAAGCAGGCAGGGTTCTTTCCTCAGGCAGCTGTGGCAGGCTGCCTTCTCCCTTTCCTCACCTCCCTTTCCTCTCACTCTCCTTGCCCCGAGACTGCACCCCTAATCCCAGTAAAGCATTGGTTGCAGTTTCGCCTCAAGTTCTGTTTTCTGGGAATCCAAAATCTGCCAACGGTGGATGGCCCTGGGTGCCCAGCGGGGCCTTGTTCAGAATAGACACACAGAGACGATGAATTCCTTGACTTTGAAAAGAAAACCAGATGCCGCTGACCCTTGGATGAAGGCAGAGTGGGAACCTGGACCCTTGGAGACAAAGACAAGGACACGCCCACTTCTTTGCTGTCTGTGCCAATGTGCCCGAGGGAAGACAACCCAGGTCCCTGGGGACTTGCTGTCCTGTAAAGCACTGAAGGGATCCAGCCTGTTGCTGGTCTGAGGAGTGTCTGACGGACAATGCATGCTAGGGTGTAAGGACATACTACAGATCCTCTGTTTTGTAATGGAGTCCATGGGGACCGGCAATGCCAATATTTACTGAGTCTTTACCATGTTTCAGGCAAAAAGCTAAGCCCTTCACTCGCATTGTTCATTTGATCTTCACAACACTCTATGTACTGTTATTATTATTAAGTACTATTAGTATTCCCCCTTTTACAGATGAGAAAATGGGTGCGCAGATAGGGTAGGTAACTTGGCAGAAACCATGCAGGCAGGACCTGAACCCACATCTAAAGAGGGAACGTTGAGCACAGGGATGGCCCCTCAGGAAGATACTTTGGGCATACAGCCCTCCTGGGGAAGATTTTTTTGTTTGGTATTTTCTGTGGCATTCGAAATTTCATTAATTATGTACAAGGTATTTGAAAGGAAAAGACATCCTTTGCTTCTTTGGTTCCTATAAGGCCAGCCCTGGCCTCAAGGTCTCTACCGAGGTGCCGAAACAGCCGAGGTGGTCCTTCCTTTTCATCCCATGGGGCACTAGGAAAGCAAGCAACAGGGCACAAGTTGGACTGTATTTGTCCCTGGCTATGACATGACAGAGTTGCAAGAAACCACAGAATAAGAAAATCTTCTCCCCTCCATGGCTCTGCCCAGGGTCCCAGGGCCTCTGGCCATGAACCATTCCACAGAAGGAAAACAGGCTCCTGGGCTCCCATCCGTCCCTGGCCCCCCCAGTTCCGGGAGGGAGTGCTGGACCAGAAAATATAAAAGAAAAAGCAATTTTTCAATGACCTTCAAGAAGAGCAACTACATTTTACCTTGAAAACTGCAGAACTGAAAGCAGAGACTGTGTAGACAATGAAAATGAGATGCATTGATATGCAAACGCAAATGCAAATGGGCCAGAGGCCTCAGCCCAGTGTGCCTCCAGAAGAGGAGCGTGGACAGAGGCCAATTAGGGCTCCAGGGGCCTGGGGTCAGGGCCTGGGTGTTCTGGGTGGGAGCACCTTAGAGAGGACTCCAGGGCCAGGGCTCTCTGCGCACTATACACCTTCCCAACCCCATGGTCACACCAGTCCTGCACTATATACATGTGCGCACACACACACACACACACACACACACACACTGTCACCACGAACACAGACATTCAAGCATACACTTACAAGAAACACGCAGTAATGGTGATGCTGTCATGGAAACTGAGACACCTAGCCACTCACAAAGAGAAAACTATCATTCCAACACAGACACAAGGCATAGATTCACTCACATACCTACCTAAGCAGACCCATGGATGAAAGCAGACACACACAGACAAACATACACAAACAAGCGCACACAGAAACACCCCAACACAGACACAAAAAGAGACCCACATGAAAACACAAGCACCAATACACACACACACACACACACACACACACACACACACACACACACACATCCATACCGACCCACGGCAGCCAGTCAGATAAATCTATCTGGAAAAGAGAGGGATCTGGATATTGAACACCTACTTTGTGCCAGACATCGTGCAGGAAAATTAAATCCTCGTTTAATCTTCACAAAGCAACATTAAGAAGTGAGGTGATTATCCCAACATTTACTGACAAGAATAAAGGTGAACTGCCCACGCTTACCCAGGCATCAGCAGGAAAGAGACCCCCACTTCGTACGACAGTGATGCTGCCGCCTTCCCCTCCCCCAGCAGAGCCTTCCTGTACAGAGTGGGACACAGAAACTACTGCCAATTAATTTCCCACCTCCGGGTCCTCCCCAGCCAGTGGTTAACCCCATCTGGCTCCCGCCGACACACTCACACTCTTTTCTGTCTGGGGATGTGCACTACAATGCAACCTCACATTAATTCTGGCCTGTGTATAATCTAATTGAGGAATCTACTGGGGGAGGAAGAAAATCATTTCTTTAAACCCAAATGGGATACAAGACCAGGCTTTCGGTCACAGCCAATCTCTGCGTGAAGGTTCACCCTAGAAGAATGACTCTTTCCCCCAAAGTATACAAACTTTGTCACCCACTGTCTCAGGGTCTCAGTTTCCCCATTTGCCTGAGAATGGTAAGACCAGCTAATACCTCAGGACCCTTACCTCCCCCACCTCTCATCTCCAGGGCAGCACAAGGGCCTGAGGGTTACAGCTGCCCGCAGTGTTCCCCAGACCTGCCCCCTGGCCTTGGGGACTCACTGCTAACGCTGGGGTCTGAAGAGGATCTAAGGCCTGGGAAGGTCAAGGTCAGCCCCAGCCCCAGAGTCAGGATTCTGCCCTCACCCTGAGACACGATGACTCCCTAGTGACCTTGAGAGGTTCAGAAAGGAAGTGAGCTGAGAGCAGGGGAACCTTAAAATATAATAAGGCCGTCATTTTCGAAGCCGACCAGAGGAGTTGCAAAATGTCACATTGTTGATTTTGAGTGTATTTTAGGGACTCAGGCTGTCTTTCAAATTAATATTCATGGGGACTGGTGTGCCATTTATTTGCATATGTAGATTATTGCTCATCCACTGCAGGATTAAAAAAAATTTAGGGTGTTTTTATTTATTGTGCTTACGTTAAGCTTGGATGATAACCCAGGCAGGTCGGGCAGGGGGAGGGCAGATTCCAAGGGCAGGAGTGGGTTTTAAATAATGTTCACTATGAGCCAAAACCGGTCTGGCTCAGTGGATAGAGTGTCAGCCTGTGGACTGAAAGGTCCCAGGTTCGATTCCGATCAAGGGCATGTACATTGGTTGCAGGCACATCCCCAGTAGGGGGTGTGCAAGAGGCGGTTGGTCGATGTTTCTCTCTCATCAATGTTTCCAACTCTCGATCCCTCTCTTTTCCTCTCTGTAAAAAATCAATAAAATATATTTTTAAAAATAAATAAATAGCTGCCGAAACCGGTTTGGCTCAATGGATAGAGCATCGGCCTGTGGACTGAAGGGTCCCAGGTTCAATTCCGGTCAAGGGCATGTACCTGGGTTGCGGGCGCATCCCCAGTAGGGGCTGTGCAGGAGGCGGTTGGTTGATGTTTCTCTCTCATCAATGTTTCTGGCTCTCTATCCCTCTCCCTTCCTCTCTGTAAAAAACCAATAATATACATATATAATGTGTTCGCTATGAGAAAAGGTTGTGCCTAGATCCACATGAGTAAGTCACCCCTTACCCCAACCCACAGAATGAATTCCAGGACAGCCCTTCCGAGGTCATCCCATTAAACCCCTACCTCAGGAAACCTGGCCGCCTCACGTTACCCCATACAAACCTCTGGAAAACCAAGCCCACCACTGTCACTCAAGGTCACTGCCAAGAGGCAGGCACCGGTTATGAGGTGTTACTTTGGACCAGTCGCCTGAGTCCCTGTTTCTGAGGATGATAACCCACTCTTTAAAGTTGTTGTAAAATACACACCAGAGAGTTATGGAATGGATAGAAGCAATGGCCACACAACATTAATACATGTATTTAACACCACTGAACTGTGCACTTAAAAATAAAGTGGTCAATTTTGTTATGTGTATCATACCACAACAAACATAATATTTAAAAACCCACACACTGGGAAATAAGCACAATAAAAAAGTGCTTGCTGAAGTGTAAAACCCTAATAAAGGTAGGTGGTGTTGAGGTATCACACCTACCTCTCTCCTGTGGTAATCAGCATCCACCCCTCCCAGGCACCTCCAAGGAAGGCTCCATCCCCTGCCACTGCCACCTGCAGCCTTCTGGGAGTCTAAGGGCCATTACTGAGTTCTGTCCTGCTCTTTACCAGCTTCCCTCATCGTTTTTGAACCAAATAGCATGTCTTTTTTTTAATATATTTTTTATTGATTTTTACAGAGAGGAAGGGAGAGAGATAGAGAGCTAGAAACGTCAATGAGAGAGAAACATCGACCAGCTGCCTCTTGCACGCCCCCTACTGGGGATGTGCCCGCAACCAATGTACATGCCCTTGACCTGAATCAAACCTGGGATCTTTCAGTCTGCAGACCGACGCTCTACCACTGAGCCAAACTGGTTTCGGCCAAATAGCATGTCTTAACAGCTCTACTGGAAAGCTCTGAGTCCACTCTGAGAAGCTAGAGCAGTGGTCGGCAAACCGCGGCTCGCGAGCCACATTCGGCTCTTTGGCCCCTTGAGTGTGGCTCTTCCACAAAGTACTACAGCCTGGGTGAGTCTATTTTGAAGAAGTGGCGTTAGAAGTAGTTTAAAACATTTGGCTCTCCAAAGAAATTTCAATCGTTGTACTGTTGATATTTGCCTCTGTTGACTAATGAGTTTGCCGAACACTGCTCTAGCTAGAGGTTCCTGAATTAGCCCAAAGTCCTTGTATTCTCGTAATTCAACGTGCCCTGAAGACTTGTGAGGGTCTGTAGGTAAGGAGGCAGTAAGTCTGGTGGGAAGTTCAAGGGCTTTGATTATGCATAGCTGGGTGGAAACCAGATGCTGCTAATTGCCAACGGGATCTTGACCAATCACACTCTCTCAGAACCTCAACCTCCTCATCTGTACAATGAGAATAATAATATTCTACCTCCCTCCTGAGATAATGGCACATAACAAAGGTTCAAAGCATGGTTTCTGTTATTCTGATTACAGAACAATTAGCATTAACTCATTCAGACCCCTAGGGGCGCTATTTCGGAGCTCTCAAGAGCTGCTTTCAAGCAGTGGTTCCATAGTTGCTGTACCAATTCCGTAGTGTGGTGTAGTGTGGTGTAGTGTGGTGTGGTGTTTTTAAAGGAATGTTCTTTTTTAATTGAATTTACTGGGGTAACATTGGTTAATAGAATTATATAGGTTTCAAGTATACAATTCTATAAAACTTCACCTGTATATTGTATTGTGTATTCACCACCCAAAGTCTAGTCTCCTTCCTTCACCATTTATCCCTCGTTTACCCTCTTATACCTCCCCCACTGCCTTTTCCCTCTGGTAATCACCATATTGTCGTCTGTGTCTATGAGTTGTTGTTTTGTGTTTTGTTTTTTGCTTGTGTTTTCATCTCAATAACTAAGCGGCGACACTCGGTCTCGCTGCCCAGCTTTGTTTGCGCCAGGGTCTGCTGTTGCACTGGAATTAAACAGAGCTCCTTTAATTGTGGCGGGATAACAAGGAAAAAGCGGACGCTAATGCACAAAAGCTTCTGTGCCAAGTGCCAGTCAAATGACCCCTCCGCAGGTGTGGGAACAAAGGTTTCAGAGTCGCTCCAGTTGAGAAAGTGGTGGCAGCGTAGAGTCACCACTGGGCACATGGTGGAGGAAGCAGCTAAAACGCTGCACACAGCCAAAACCACAATCACGTCGCAAGGGGTGATTTAGTCTCAGTGGAACAACAGCATCTATCACGTTAAATTAATGCTGTTAATCAGAATGTTGTTGGCTTTGTAATTTGCACTTCAATTTATAAACTTGAGTGGGATTTAAGGTTGTGTAAGAGTTATAAGCATAAGCATAAGGCTTATGCCTATTTTTGTGTTTATGTATATTTAAACACAGGGTGGGGCAAAAGTAGGTTTATAGTTGTGATTAAGTGAAACAGATTTTATTCTCGTAGTATCTTTTATTAATTATTGTATCGTTTTCTACACGAACAACTCTAAACCTTTTGCCCCCCACCCTGTAATATTATATTAATAATTTAAGATAATCTTGGAGTTCTATGGGAAGCTTTCCCCCTTTAAAACAGAGCCATCTGTACAGTTCTCAAGTTTTAAAACCGTTGGCCTAAAAATTAGTGCAGATCAACCTGGGGAGTGGCTAAAATCCCTAAAAATCAGATCTATTGTTTATTCTCTTCTACAATGGTGGGGAGAATGGAGGTTTGGCTGAGAAGAAACTGCAGTAGAACAGGCAAAGACTAAGTAACTTGCCCAAGGTCAATCTTCCCCCCAGTATTCCTGCCTTGGATGGTAGCGATGTCTCCAGAATCTTGGGTGAATTCCCTCCACCTTGCTCCTGAAACACCTTATTCCTCCTTGACTGAGAAATAAAAGCTAATAAAGGAGGGCTTCCTCAGCATCCCAGCTCCTCTCCCTCCCCACTCAGAGCCAAAGTGGTATACGAGTCCTGGGGAAAGGTGAATTCCTCCTCCCAGCTCCAGGCAGAGGCTCCCGGAGGCTCCCAGCTCAAAGTGCTCTGAGAATGCCCAGAATAAAAGGTTTTCTGTCCATTTAAAAGGACCAGGGAAAAGCATAGCATAAAGAAGGTTCCACCCACAGATTTCTGCAGAGCCCACCTCTTTCCTAACTCTTGACACTAGCATCACCAGTGAACAGACACTGAGCCCAGCTCTGTGCTGGGTCCTGAGGAGGGGTAACTAACCATTTTCAAGAAGCTGGCTCATTAGAGAGATGAGACTCACACAGGCCAGGCCACGCCCACAGGAAAGGAAACTAGTCAGCAAGCAATCAAGGGCTCAGTTGTGTAGCGGAGAGGAGAGAGCTATAGGAACTCAGAGAAGAGGTAAACCAGTAAGAGATAGCAAAGATGGAAACCCCCTAGAACAAGCATGTCAAACTCAAAGACTAAGTCAGGCCAAATAAGTAAGGTTTAAATTTATGTGGGCCGGAAAAAAAACACACAAAAGCTTCAATTTTCATGGAAACGTAGGTTTATTTTGATAGAGACATGCTGAATACAAAAGGCTGAAATAAATGAGACATTATTAACGTAAAATAATAGAGCATTTTAATAAGAATTAATATTTTTTCTTGAACACTAACTTACCAGACACCAAATAACTACACAAGTTAATAAGTGTAATGAAAATAAACCTATTTTTCTTGTTCTCCAAAAGCAAAATATTTCCTGTTGCCCACACCAAACAAGTCAGTACAAGACTAATGACGTGGCCATCGGCTGCTAAAATATTCGCTGCTAGTATTAGTGGGGAGAAATGGTGCACCTGCACGTAAGGGAAATGAATGCAACACAATTATAGTAATCAGTCATTACGAACATTGTAGTTTGTTATTAATAACTAGAGGCTCAACTCATGAAATCGTGCGCAGTTAGGGTCCCTAGGCCTAGCTGCCATCAGGGCCATGTCCACAGCCCCATGTCGCTCCTCCACCTCTACAGCCCACACTCCACAACACTCCCCCACCTTCACCCCACTCCTCTGCCTCAGCCACCCCCATGACGCTCCACACTTGTCACCACTGCCCCATGAAGCTCCATACTCACAGCCCCCACCTTGCAAGGCTCCTCGGCCTCCACCACCCCACCACACCACGCCACTAGAGCTGGACCGGTTGTTTGGTCGTCCTGGTCATCACAGACACTGGCTTTTTATATAGATAGATTGTGTATAACAGGATATTGTAAAAATATAGTTTGTCAGTAGTCAGCAAACTACTACAGCTCACTATCCACATTCAACTCTTTGGCCCCTTGAGTATGGCTCTTCCACAAAACACCATGTGCGGGTAAGCACATACTGTGCGATTGAATCTTTGTGCCCCGTGTGCAGAAGTTGGTTTTCAGCTCTCAAAAAAAATTTCAATCGTTGTACTGTTGATATTTGGCTCTGTTGACTAAGAGTTTGCCGACCACTGCACTAGCAAAATGTTTTATGCTCTAAAGGGAATCTCTGGCTTAGGCTTGAGGATGGCAGGAAACACAGTCAAGGTAAAAAAAAAAAAAAAAAAAAAAAGTGAGTGATCTATAGAAGCCACAATCTAATAGGAGAGAAGGTCCTCAGGAAAGACTTATGCAAATGTCAGTGTTTAAAAAGTCCCCAAACACACTTTCAGGACAAAAGGGGATCTGAGAATTGTCAGAGAAAGGAAACAGGACGAGGCAGGGAGACACAGCAAATCGGGGGAAAGAGACCAGAGAACAGGGCACCCACAGGGTCAGGAGAACCTCCAGAGACATGAAACAGAGCACAGAGGAAAGAATTTGACTGTGTCCCTCACTCTGCCTCCTGCTGGCTGAGTGAGGTTGGCAAGCCACTTACCGTAACCTCTCTCACACTCCACTTCCTCACCTATAAAATGACAACAATAATCCTGACCTCACAGGGTTGTTACAAGGATGAGTTAAAACAGCTCCTTAGAAATCACCTAAAATAGTGCCCTGCCTTGAGCACATTCATCAAATTCTTTCTACATATTGAGGTTAAAGGAGGGAAAAGTGAAGATTAATTATTTTCGGGTAAATAATTTTTCAAAAAAATATTTTTATTGATTTATAGAGAGAGAGGAAGGAAAAGGGAGAGAGAGAAACATCAATGTGAGAGCCAAACATCAACTGGCTGCCTTCTGCATGCCCCCCACCAGGGACAGAACCTGAAACCTGAGCATATGCCCTGGAATCAAAACGGCAATCTTTTTAATATATATTTTTATTAAGGTATTATATGTGTACATATCTTACCATTGCCCCCCCACCCCCCATTCATGCCCTCCCTCCCCAGAGTTCTGTGTTCGTTGGTTGTACTTATATTCATGCATACCAGTCCTTCGGATCAAAAACGGCAATCTTTTGATGCCCGGGATGATGCCCAACCAACTGAGCCACACCAGCCGGGACAGGTAAGTCACCTTAATTTCCCCTGTTCCTGTGATTTATTAATTAATAAATACTCATCAAAGGGCCATGTGCTTGCTGGCCACAATGCTGGGTACAAAGAAAGACCCACCTCACCTCATCTCAGACTTCCATGGCCTTACATCCAACTGCAGAGCTGAGGTACATTCCAATAAAACGCTGAACAATGACACCAGCAGCACATTATTAAGCACTGAATTTGTGGTGTAGGCAATAATTGCTACAGAAGTTCAGAGGAAGGAAAGATCGATGCTTCAGGATCGCTGTGGGCTCCAGTGGTCAGGAAAGGTCTAATGAGGATGCAGCTCAACACTGGCCTTGAAAGAAAGAGTGGTGTGGGTTAAACACAGAGAAGAGCAGAACTCGAAGTAGAGTCGGCAGTGGTGGGGAGTCCTACCCAGCAGTAAGGATGGGAAGACAGGATAGGATGCAGCTGCTTGTGGGTGCTTTCACATGTCTATTTGAGGAGCCTACGCTTCATTCATCCAGTGAATATTATGAAAAAGAATGTAAGATAATGGATGGATTAAAAAAATAACAACAACATGCTTTGGGATGACTTAAAGGAGAGGGATGGGAGGTTGGAAAATGGCATCCCGAGCAACATAATGTGTCTGCAGCCACGGAGTCTAGACTCACTGCCACCCCTGCAGTAGAAATTACAGAATGTGCTATTTGCACAGCCTATAGACTGTTCCTAAAGACATACATCCATCCCTCTGACCCCCATGCACTGCCCTGAGGATGGGAGATCAGAGTGGGAGGCTAGTGCCACCACTCCACATGAGATGGAAAGAACGGGAGCAAAGCAGATATCTACCATCAGAAAGGACTTATATTCAAGAAACATAATGAGAAAAAAAAAGTTGGTGCTTGAATATTGGAAATAGAGGAAGGAGATTGACACCAAAAATGTTGCTAAGGTTTTGATACCAACACCTGGAAATATAGTGCTGCCAACAACAAAAATAAAGAATCCAGGACAAATGGCTTAAGATATGGGAAGATGTTAGCCTTCATTTTAGGCATATGGATTTTACAATGACAGCCGGACATCCAAATAATACTATCTAATAAGCAACTGGAACGTAGTATGAGAGGTGGAACTCTCCGTTCGGAAGTGGAAACCAGGAATCCAGGACTGGCAAGGAAGCCACTGTGACCTGCCTCCCAGAACCACAACCAGCCATATTTGGATTGACTGTCAAAGACACTGTGATTATAGAAATAAGATCTCATCTTGGCCTAATGGTCCCATTTACCATTGACAAAAGAAAAGCAAGTTGGGCAGAAGGAGCTCATAAGCCATCATACCTAAATATTGGTGCTCCAGTATGTACCACGAACCATTTCTTCCGGGAAGTCTTCTCTAACTGTTGTGTCTTTCACTGACGTCACATTCCTCCTGCCATAGTTGGTCTGCAAGTCATAATTATTCACTCTCTGGTTCTGCTCTCTGATCTAGTCCTCACATGTCTCCTGCACTAGAGAATTCTTTTATGGCAGAGATCAAATCTTTAAATAATCATCTACTTCTCTTATGTCAATCAAGTGTAATTATTGAGTTAATTCAGATTTGTGTTCCCAATAAATTCCCATTAAACTGAGGCACAAAGAAATGAAATAGATACCCAGGGACACAAGACTAAAAAGGAGTGGAGAGAATTAAAACCCAGGCCTTAAACTCTCTGGTAGGCATTGATGTTTGCTTCTTTCTCCCTTTCAAAGCACCCTAATGTTGTTCTTCTCTGGGGTTCAACACACACATCAAGATTATTCTAGGGCGATTATGATGGTCTCCTTCCCTTGCCTGTGAGTGCTTAATGCACGAACATGTGAGTCACAATTCCACCCAATGAGAAAAGGGCCAGTCTGCTGAGAAGCTCCTGGGGAAAAGTTCCCTTCCTGCCGAAACCAGTTTGGCTCAGTGGATAGAGCGTCGGCCTTTGGAGTGAAAGGTCCCGGGTTCGATTCCGGTCAGGGGCACGTGCCTTGGTTGCGGGCACATCCCCAATGGGGAGGTGCAGGAGGCAGCTGGTCCATGTTTCTTTCTCATTGACGTTTCTAACTCTCTATCCCTTTCAATTCCTCTCTGTGTAAAATCAATAAAATATATATTTTTTTAAAAATTCCCTTCCTGCCTCTCTGCCTCTGCACATCACTGTAAGGGTGTGACATCTGGCACTGTTGCAGCCATCTTGTGACCTTGAGAACAAGGAAAGATGAAAAGCATCTGCATCTTTCATGATGCTGTTAAACCAGTGAAAGAACCAAGCTTAGGACACACATAGCCTAGACCTTTTGTTAAGGGAGATACTAACTTCCTTATTATTTCAGCTCATTGAGTTCAAGATTTCTGCTACTTGCGGCCCTGACTGATACTGACTCCATTCAAGGGCTCCTGTCACTATAGATACCAGAGCCAAGCATTATGGGAGATATACTAGTTATAATAGGGAAAAGTCCTCGTCCCTATCCACACTGTGCCTATTCCAAGATTAAGTAACTACTCAATCTAGATTTGAGTAAGTGATTCTGCCTTTGCTCACCAGTTGCAGGGGATATATTCCCTGAAGACATCTCTCTTCTCTTTGCTACGCCTCACTGAGTTTCAGCCTAATGTTTTGACTGTACTCTCAACATTACTGACCAAGTCCTTCCCTCTGGCCTCCCCCCACATCTGAAGATCAAGCTAAAAGAAAGGTGCTTGCACTTGGCCCAGGGAGACCATCATTGAAACTCTGCATTCCTAAATATTTGTTCTTTGAAATGTCTTTTTCAATTAGATCTCGTCCAAATGTTTGAGAGTCAGGCTGAATTCCAACTTCCTGCTCCAGAAGAGACATGTTGAGCCTGCATAATTACTGCAGCCAGTTTTGTTTGCTGTAAAAACATAGATTTTTTTTTTTTGCTACTTCTCGACTGTAAAATAATCAATAAATAGAATCCAGATGAAAAATGCCAGTGTTTAGAACAACTCTTTTATGGTTCCTTTCTTTTGGGTCTAATAAACATATCGGGGATAACGCGTGCTGCTGCATTCACCGAACCAGCTAAGTTGAAACACAAACTCTCCTCCTGCTGAGATACACTTTAAAGTCAAAAATTTTATAGGAGAAACAGATAGACCGAGTTTCAAAATATGTTGACATGTTCAACAAACAGATCTGTAAACGTGTGGCGGGACTGCCTCCAACCTTTATCTGTTCACAATGGCTGTTCAATTTCCCTCTCCCTCCCTTAAGAACACATGGCACAGTTCCTGTCGAATGAAACACAGAGTTCCATTAGCAGGAGAAGCGATCTCTCTGACTTTCTTTTAAATGAAGAAGACATGCTTTTTTTTTGGACAATGACCACCCAGGCCATGAAAGTTTCATGAGGGGCTCTCAGAGTGGATGACACCTTTTCAATTATAACTGCTCTAATAAACCCCCACGGAGCCACGGGGCAGGAGACTACATCCAACGTGCGACACCTACGTATTCCCTAATTATATTGCAATATATTCTCTCTGCATGCACTGATGAAGATAAAATATTCTTTTAATTCTATGGCCTCCTTGGGGGTAAGGGGAAGAGGATTATACATGGGCAAGTTCTGGAAGTTCCTAGAGCAAAATCAAAGCCTTTGTTTCAGGCTCCCCCATTGCATAAATCTCAAGAAAATAACTCACTTTCCCTGGTTCTATCACACTGGTTCTCTAAGGGGGGGGTCCCTGGGCCAAGAGGATCAGCATCGCTTGTTAGAAATGCAAATCACTGGGCCCACTCCAGACCCACTGAATTAGAAACTCTGAGGGTGGATCCCAGCGATCTGCTTTTTGACAAGCCTTCGACATTGACGTCTGAGAACCATTCGTCTACAAAATAGGAAGAAAAGAGCATCATTTTAAAGTAAGAGATCAGGGTTACCTGGACTCTCTAGTGGCTGGGTTGCCCTTTCTGCAGAGCTATCCCAATCTGCAGAGTCGGGCCTCCATTTACTCATCTGTGCAATGGGGCTATAGAATTCGCCAATGCCTGTGGATGCTGGGATTTAAGAGGCATATGGTTACCTGGCACCAGTCTCTATGGATACCTAGCAAGTCCACAGCTGCCAACACTCACCAGCTCCCTTCTGACATCCCTGACTGGCGACTGCAGAAGCTTTGCAGAGCAGCTCTCTCCACTGCCATATATATCTGAGGTCACCAATGCAGCCGCTTCTGGGTTACCCTTGGCAACCAGGAGCTGGGGTCATGGAAGCCCACAGAATCTCCGAGTCTCATAGCCAACAGCTTCAAGTCTTTTCACCTTGGAGCCTTGAACCGCTAGAAGGGAGGGAGGCTCAGGATCTTCTGTGTTAAACTGTCCCACTTCCGCACTTTTTCAGGTATGTTTTGTGAATTTGCTTCCACTCTGCAATTAGACTTCAAACACATGGAGGACTGAAGCCTACAGTGTCCAGCATCATGAGGTGTGGGACTCTGTCCGGTTCACCATTGTACCGCCAAGACGAATCCTACCACAAAGTAGGGAGCTCAAGAATTATCTGTTGACTATTCCGATCGCAGTAAATGCCTTACCCATAGTCGGTCCAAAACACTCAAGTATTTAAATTCTAAAATTATGGTTGGAAAGGGACAACGAAACAACATGGGTTTGAGCTGTGTGGGTCCACTTACACTCAGATTATTTTTTCAATCAATATGTTGAGTTCTGCCTGCCATATCCACAAATTTGGCATCCACGGATGCAACCAACCACAGACATAAAAACAGTATCTGTCACCCGTGGCTGGAAATCTGCAGATGCAGCGGGATGGCTGTATGCACTGCCCTATACCATTTTATATAAGGGGCTTGAGCTTCCATTGACTTTGGTATCCACAAGGATCCTCGAACCCGTCCTTGGCTGATGTAGCACAGAATGGCTGAAGTTTAGATAGATCAAGCTATTCACGGGTTTTTACTGGGGGTTAGTGCTCCTAACCCCAGCCCACCATCCCGAGCTGTTCAAGGGTCAACTGTGTTTGAAACCTGGGGAAGAGCAAAAAGAAGAAAAGGAGGAACAAAGGCCTGAATAATTCCTAGCACCTCAGGGTGCTGACTTCCCAGCCAATTGCTCACCCTAGATGTAGAACTGTCAGGCCGCTGGGCCAGGTTCTGAGCTGGGATTCAGAGCAGCTGGATCTTCTGGGTGCCCTTGGGCTTCTCATTCAAAGGTCAAATTCTCATTTGCCCAGAGCCTGCTGTCCATTGATCACCAACTTAACACTTTATGAGCTTTCCTGCCTCTCTCTTAGTTCTCAAACACTGCTCCATAATCCTACTCCCCCAACTGGAAACCTACACCAGGCTAATCCCAAACCCTCCCTTCTCGGGGGCTATCCCTAATCCTGCCCCCTCCAAAATTAGTTTCACCTGAGAGGCCAATGCAGGCTTCCTTTGCTACAAAACAATGGCTGTTCTTTCCCTGTGAACTGCAGCTTACGGAGTCTTCGGACCTAAGTTTGGGCATAGGATAGGTAGCGACAAACTATCACCTAAGAGATTATTTTCTGGGACATGATAACACAGAACCTAACAAGAAGATCCAGACACCAGTCCTCTGCCTCTAACCTCACACATGCCCCGTCCTCCATGACTTGCCGTGGCATGACTGGGAACACTTGTGCTGTGCTGAGAACGTGGTAACATCAGCATAGAATGCTAGGAAAAGCCCTGAACTAGGGATCCCGAGACCTACCTGGTTTACGGTTCCCTCCCAGCTTTAACTAGCTCTAAGCCGGTCCTGTCACATCTCTGGACCTTGGTTTGCTGATCTGTGAGATGGGAGAAAGAAGTGGGACTGCAGTGGCGGACTGAATTTCTAGGGGCTTAAATAATATCTGAGCAACATAGAGAGACCTGGTGTGTGGTGTGCACCAGCTGAGAATGGGGCGCTCCTGGGACCGAGGGGGGGGGGGCGCGGGGGGAACCCCGCCCAACCTGCAGGAAACCATAGCCTAAGGACCCTCTCCGCAAAGCCCCCAGTTTCCCGCCCCACTAAACCTACTGCAAACCTTTCAACAGAACCTTCTTCAACAGCAGTCCTACAAAGAGGGCTGCCGGGCCAGAGTCCCTGCGGGTTCCCATAAAGCCGCGCCGGACGGAGAATCCGGCCTCCTGGACTCGGGGAGCGAAGACCCGAGCCTTCCAGCCCTCGGCCGGCTCCGACAACCCAGGCCAGCCTCTGCTCTCAGGCCCCGGAGCCGGGCGCTCGCTCCCATTTTCCGGGCAGAGCGCGCGGGAGGAGCGCCCGTGCCCGGGCACGAGTTCCCTGGCCAGAGCGAGCGGAGATGCCCGGGAGCCCAAGCCGCCCAAAGGCTCCCTCCGGGCGGCGGAGGCCGCGCTCTCTGCGTTCCCGGGGGCACGGAATGGGCGATCCTGCAGCCGAGTGGCTTTGAAATGTGTTTCTAGAGAACAGGGGCACGCGGGAGAGAGCCGGGCCGGCCTCGCAGCGCGGGCTACCGGGGACGGACCTGGGAAGGGACTGCTGTGGGACGGAGCCGGGAGCCGGGAGCCGGGAGCCGGCCCCGGAGCGCGCAGCCAGAGCCCGGGCGCCCGGGGCACCATCAAGCCGAGGCTGCGCGCGCCCCGGCTCCCGAAGGGCGAGGGCTCCGTCCCACCCACGGACCTTCCTAGACTCCCCGCAAGGAACAACTTTGCATTTGAAGTGGCATTTTTCTAACAAATCAAGAAAAGAAACCAAGTCCGGGAGGAAGGCGGCTGCGCTGCGCGGCGCCGAGGGGCTACAACCGGCACCGCTTTCCCCGCCTCCTGCGCCGCGGACCGGGCTGGCGGGAAGTTGGGAACTTTGGGCCGCGCTCCGGGCGGGCGCGCACGGCGAGCGGCTCGCTTCTCTTAACTTCGGGAGCCCGGGTCGCCGCCCGGGGCAGGAGGGACGTCCACCCGAACGTCGGCGTGCAGGACTTCTCTGAAGAGAGTCGGAGCGACGGGAAGAGAAAGGCATGAAGGGGGTACACGTTCCGCTCTGCGCCTCCAAAAAGCAGTAGCGCGCGTGGCACGGGCCGGGGCTGGGCGCCCGCGAGGCGCTCCGCTGGCCGGGGCGGGGGCCTGGCCGCGCCCCGCGGGCTCCGCGCCCGGACCCGGGCTCGGAGGGCGCCGGCTGCAAGGCGCGCGGCGGACGCGCCCGCGGCGGCTCGGGGCGGGAGTCCCCAGCCGCCTTCCCGGGGACAGACGCGCCGCGCGGCTGAGCTCCAGGCTTCCCCGGCGCGGGCACTGCGTCCCGACTGCGGCCGGAGGGCTGGCGCGCGCCTACCCCAGGGCCAGCAGCCTCCACCCCTCCCGCCCGGACCCCCTGGCGTTCTCCAAACCCCGGGATCCGCCCGCCCCCCCGCTCTAAAGTCGGCGTCGGCCACCCGGACCCGGGCAGGACCGCGGGGATCCCCGGAGCCGGAGGAAAGTTAGTCGCGAGGCTGCGCAGCCCCATCCCGACCCGCGTCCCCCCGCGTCCCCGGCGGGGCCGAAGCTCCGCGTCTTCGCGGTCCCCGCCCAGCCACCTACCTGCTTCCGCGGCCGCCCTGGGCTCGGCCGGCCGGTCGGTCGCTGGGTCCGGTCCTCCGGAGCCCGGGCCACGCCGGAGCGCCGGGCCGGCAGCCGCCGCTGTGAGCGACCCGGAGCGGGGCGGCGGGCGGCGGGCGGCGGGCGCCGCGAGCGAGTGAGCGAGGGAGCGAGCGATCGAGCCGGCGGGCGGCGGGAGCCGCTGCTGCTGCGGAGCCGCCCCCACCCCCCCCACCCCTCCGCCCCTCGGCCCCTCCCTCTCCTTCCCCACCAGCCTCCTCCCCGCTCGCGGCTCCCGCCCTCTTCCCCCTCCCCTCCTTTTTCCCTCTCTCCCTCTTCGGTTTCTTCAGACCCTGCTCGCTCACTCGCTCGCTCTTTTCCTATCTTTTAGTCTCTCTCCAGATTCCTTTGGGTTCCTTTTTCTCTGGCTCACCCTTTGCCAGCATCTCTTCTCGCCTCCCTTCCCCCACTTTCCTTCTTTTGCTCGTTTCTCTTCTATCCCTCTTTTCTCTCTCTCTCTCTACCCTCTGTGTGTCTGCTGTTTTCTCCTCCTTAGCCTTTGCTGTTCTCTACTCTCTTTTCTCACCCTACCTCCCCTCTCCCCGGGTGGGTCAGCACGGGCTGCGCACCGCCTCCCTCTAGCTGCTCCGAATAGGGGAGGGGAGAGCTCCTGGGATCGAGGGGTACCAAGGGAGCCCCCCAGACATGCTGGGGGCTGAGGACCGAGAGGCCGTGCCAGGGCTAGAGGCTGAGACCCCACACAAGGGTCTGAGAAACATCTGGAGGACAAATGACCCAGAATGTCAGGCCCTAGGCATGCCAAGCTGGGCCTCGCCCGGGGAAGATGAGTAAACTGAGGCCCAGAGAGAAGAGACCGTGGGACTTACCTTGGCGAGGTCAACTCCAGAGTCAGGGCCTAGTCCATCGCTGCTCCCCGCAGCCAGGACAGGGCTCCTCCGCTGACCGGGGCATTGCAAAGAGGCCAGGGCCCATCCAATCCTTCCAACCTCTCTCCCTGCCCCAAGCGCCCAAGCCCCCAGACCTGAGACCTCGGTGCCAGGAGAGGAAGCTTTCCCCCTCCAGGAGAGCACCTTGGGCCACCTCACTGCCCCTCCTGGGTAGCCAGCGGGTGAGGGGGAGGACCTGACAATGGATGTAGCACTGGGAACCCTTCTCCCCACCGGACCCCTCTCCAAAAAAGGCGGGGCTCACCTGGCTCACCAGGGATGGAGTAGCAGGCACCGGGTGCGGTTGTCTCCTTTTCTCCTTGAACTAGGAGAGCAGAAAGGCCCAGACTTGGGAAAGGGAGCTGTACACATCTCGGGGAGGAGTTTCTTAGAGTAAAGCACACATCACCGGAGGCTCTGGGAAAAGGTGAGTCTGCACATGTGCCTGAGCACCTAGCCCTCTTGCTCCCGCCGTTGGTAATGGACTTCGTTCTCATCAGGGAAGTCCCATCCCTAGAAGCTCTTCCTGGCACTTGCCCATCTCAGCCCAGTGGATCCCGAGAGATGAAGGGTCCTGTTTTCATGGACCCCATTCTGCCCCCCTGCTTTATCAAGACAGGACCATGATTCTCCTAGGCCCATGCCTACTTGCTGGAGCCAGATGTCGTTCCCCTTCAGTGCAGTCCCTTCCATGGTAGCAACCAGGAGCAGACCCTCCATTCAGCCCCTGGGTAGACACCTTGCTTGGGATGTTGCCAAAACGTCACAGGAATATCCCATCAGGTTTCTGTCTTGGGACGTCAAATCAAATAAATGAACCTATGGCTGGCCCAGCTAGGGTGGCTCAACAGTTGAGCGTCAACCCATGAACCAAGCGGTCACCAGCTTGTCCCCAGTGGGTGGTGTGCAGGAGGCAGCCAAAGGATAGTTCACTCTCATCAATGTTTCTGTCTCTCTACCTCTCCCTTCCCCTCTCTCTAAAATCAATAAAAACAGATTTAAAAAATAATAATAATAAACCCATGCCTGGGCCATGGGTCATCAGGCCACAAGATCAGAAAAAACATCTGATCAGGGCTGGGACTATGCTGAGGCAAGTGAGGTACCTAGGGCATGAGATTTAAGGAAGCAGTCACTCTCAGGGTTGTGCAAATGCGGGTTTGGCATCGGAGAGAGGATACCTCTTTAAATGCTGCATCCTATGGCCTTCCTGCCTCACCCTAATCCTGGCCTTGCAGTCAAATCTTAGGGCTCTCTGACCCTGGCCCATCACTGCAATTCTCGGCCTTTGGTTTCCCTACCGCATGCTGAAGAGGCTGAAATAGATGTTCTCTAAGGGTTTCTCCAGCTCAGGGGTGCTGCAGTTTGTGGGGATCGGAGATGCTGAAGGCTAAGACTTCTAACTTTCTGGGTGTGTGTTCCTGCTCTGCCACTTACTGTGACCCGCAATCTCTCTGACTCAGCTTCTCTATCAGTAAAATGGGAATGATAACAGTACTGTAAGCTCTGGGAAGAATGAGCCAAATAATACACACAGTGGCACTTGATAACTGTTGGCAGTTAATATTACATCAGGTAGGTTTTTGCTATCTTTTCTTCATCTTCGCATTCCCTTTTGGATTATGAGTTACAGTTCCCCGCCTCCCCCATGCCCCCTACATACACACGCACACACCCTCACTTCTGTGTGGTAGCGGTCCATTTATAACTCTTAAACCTTAGTTCTAACCGGTTTGGGGAGGTGGGCAGGTCTTACCGGAGAACCGTTCCAGCCCATCTCAATAAGCAAATGCATGGGAAGCACCCATGTCTCTCTCTCACACTCCCACACTGCCAGGTGGGAATTGGGAGGCTGAGGGGTATTGGCCCCCCTCCATGCCAAGCTGGGGATTGCCTGGTTTTCTGCCATACTCTAAAAAGCCACATAGATCTATAAAGCTGCACCTTCTCCACCCATCTGGCAAGCCTCCAAGGACTCATGTCCCAACAGAGCCAGGAATACTTTTAGCAAATGTCTCTGAGGGTCAGATTGGGGTCACATTGGAGCCCATGATCCATCATTCATTTGCCAATCCCTGAGAGCCTGCACTAAAAGGTACTGCTTTGCACATCCTATATGCTCAACCCAGCTGCAACAAGTTTATTTGGGAAGTTATGGCAATGTCTTGGACCTCACTACTCATCTAAAGGCATAATCTGAGACAAGAGTCCGCTATTAAGAGCTGTAAGCCTTGCCCAACTGGTTTGGCTCAGTGGATAGAGTGTCAGCTTTTGGACTCAAGGATTCCAGGTTCAATTCTGGTCAAGGGCATGTATCTTGGTTGCAGGTACATCCCCAGTTAGGGGGTATGCAGGAGGCAGCTTACTGATGTTTCTCTCTCATCAATGTTTCTAACTCTCCCTTCCTCTCTGTAAAAAAATAATAATAATAAAATAAATAAAATGCATATTTAAAAAATAAATAAAAAGAGTTGTAAGCCTTGCTCTCAAAAAACTTACTGGGCAAGAAGACCGTAAAACCAAGGAGTTGAGTGAGATTGTTGAGAGCAAGGAGCCCTGGAAATAGATGCCTAAATTCACATCCTGGCCCTATCACTTCACTACATGTTAATCTCTCTAAGCCTCAGTGTTCTCATCTGCAAAATGGGAATGATATGAGATAAGCAATGCTATTATCTCCATCTTATAGAGGAGGAAACTCAGGTTCAGAGAGAAGAATTGCCTGGCTCAAGTTCACTCAGAAAGTAAGCAGAGCCCAAGCAGAATTCACTTTATAGCCTTTGCTCTCACCCTTTACCTTCTTCCCTCAGCCTCTCTGGTCTTTCTTCCTACCGGGATCCCAAGTATATCTTCTCCAGTGATTTGACATCTGAAACCCAGCTCCATTTCCACCCTCTCTGCACAATTCAGTCTAGATGGGGATGGCAGGTGAGGAGGCCAAAACTCTGGTGACCAAGGTGGGAGAACCTCTTTCTTCTTAGAAATAAATTATCAAATGGCTAGAACACTGGATAGACTGTCCAGGGCTCAGACCACGATGGTCCATGTCTTCCTTCACTCAAGTGAACAAGACATGTGTTTTCTTTCCACGCCCTCCTTTCTCTGCTGGGTGACACCTTTCCCCTCCATCTTTCTGCAGAGCTCTGGCTCCACTCCCCAGGGACAAACATGCAGCACACACCAGGGATGTCTGGGATCTGTTGAGTGATGGAAAGATTTCAGAACTTAAACAACTTTTAAATGCAAGTGAAACCTAACATATGAGAGTGCTTGAGAGAATGTCTATCTTCCCACCAGACTCTAAAGTATTTGGGGTCTTATTTATAGTCATGTGTTATTGTAAAGCCTAGCATAGGGTTTTGCCTTGTTACAAGAATAAATATCTACAATTTACTAATAAGGTATATGTCTGGTTTCATTTAAACCTCCCAACAATTCTACACAGCAGGCATTATTATGCCCCTTTCATAGAGGGGGAAACTGAGGGTCTTAGAGAATAAATTGCCCAAGGCCACATAGTAACAAAACCCAAATTTGAACTCAGGCCTCTTCAAAGCTCTTTGCTCAATCCTCTAGTATCTTGTGTTGCAGGGATGGATTAGAGCAGTGGTCATCAAACTCATTAGTCAACAGAGGCAAATATCAACAGTACAATGATTGAAATTTCTTTGGAGAGCCCAATTTTTTAAACTTAAACTTCTTCTAATGCCACTTCTTCAAAATAGACTCGCTGAGGCCATGGTATTTTGTGGAAGAGCCACACTCAAGGGGTCAAAGAGCCACATGTGGCTCTGGAGCTGCAGTTTGCCAACCATAGGACTAGGGTAAGGTAAGCAAAGGGCCTAGGGCCATTGCTTAATAAGGCACTCACTCTCCAGTACCATCTACACTTGCACAACCCTGAGAAAAATCCACCTTTGGATATTCCCCCTCCAAAAAATTATAAGGTGCTGTGTCATAGCCATTGATAAGGTGTAGAGAAGAAACCATGGAGCAGACAGGATCTAAGGTAACTCCCCAGTGTTACATCTGCTCACCTAGCACACACTGACAGAGTCCACCCCAACACAGCCTTAAGTATCTCCACTCACCACAATCTGCCCAAAGTACAAATCTCTAAGAGATAGCAGCCCAATGCAACCAATGTACACAGCAACAGACACCCAGTGCCTACACATGCATATAATACAGTTCCTGCACTCACTTAAAAATGGGAGGGAAGTGGAGGCTCAGAATAAAGTCCAAGTGAAATGAATCTTCAAAAGCTTTTTCTGAACCCACAACCACCAATCGAAGCCTTGATTAACTTGGTTGTACTTATTAAATTGTGATCAATATTTAATAACTTTGAATATGGATTGAATATTTAATGAGATCTATTTACATATAAACATCAGAAGTGCCAATTGCTTTGAATTGAGAATTGAGTTTATGACTCTCTCAAAAGCTAATGCCGGAGATCTTTCCATCCTACATTTGCACAGATTTATTTAAATTATAGGTTATCACTATGACATTATTACTCTATCATTTATTATGATGCTCCATTATTATAACAGATTACTGCACAGTTCCGGGAAATGTGGCATTTGGACACTGAATTTCCTTGCAACCAGGCAAACTTGGATTGGGTTTCTTGTTCTCTTTCCTCCATGTTTACCAGGAAAAGGGACCAAATATGACACTAAAATGCATCTTGGCTTAAGCCCTTAGTCCTCCCACAGGCACAAAACTATCTGGAAGCAATTTATGTGGTATACTTTGTTTAAGACCAATTTGCCCCAGAGAAGAAACTCTGCTTTGTGGACTGGTGACAACAATATGAATTTCTGGATCTATATTTATAAAAATCAGAGAATCAGATGCAAACGCAGCTTTCCAAGGTATCATGGAGATTCGTGAAAGTCCTTGGAGGATGTGAGATTCCAAAAATTAATAAATGAACTTAGCATATCCACAGATGCAGATTTTACATATTACCATTATATTAATAATTACCTATCACTTTCTGAGTAAGAAGTAATTTAAAAATGTGGTTTGTTAGGGGCTGAAGTTTAATAATTGGAAACAGTCCTCTGTGTGGCACAGCGGGCAGCGGCCCAGCAGGACATAAACTGCTCTCTCACAAAAGAGAGCAAATGCATTCTCCATCAAACACCTCATCTCACAGACACACCTTTGTCAGATTCTGATTTTCTTTGATTTGGAGTCTAAAGCAAATGTAAATGATGCTGCCAAAAGAATTGTAATGACAATGAGACGATCAGGTGGAGAGTGAGCCTTCTGAATCAAAGTTGGTATAATCAGACTTTTTGTATACTATTTTTGTTTTATTTGCAACAGATAATTAGAAAAAGTATATCTTCAAAACTTCCCCCTCTTCCCATTTTCAATAATCTGTCAATTTTAGCATCCTAGCAGATAGCCACATGAGTTCACCGGCATACCTTGAATTTGACATAGTGTTCTGGGTTCTATAATTTGTCCGTTTCCTTGGTTCTTTGTTGTTGTTTTTTTCTTTTTGTTAATCCTCACCCAAGGATTTTTTTCCCACTGATTGTTATAGAAGGTGGAAGGGAGAAGGAGAAATAGAGAATCATCGATGTGAGAGAGACACATTGATTGATTGCCTCCTGTGTGCACCCAGACTGACCAGGCCAGGAGATACGTCCCTTCATAGAAATCGAACCCTAGATCCTTCAGTCCTTGGGTCAATGCTCTAACCACTAGCAAAACCAACTAGGTCTGGGGCCCCAAATTTTTATTTCCGATGCTCTCAGAGTCTAATTGCCCTTCCATCCTCTTTCAAGCTTGGCAAACTCCAGTCTTACTCTTCAAAACTGCTCATTGACAAGGTCTTCCTTGGCCCCCTCACCGTCCCTGTTTATCTACCTCCATTAACACTTTTCTCATTGCTAATAGACATTTTATAGATTGGATGGTTAATTCATAAAGTCATTTCATTATCTCCAGTGTCTTGCACAGTGTCTGGCCTAATGTTGGTTGAGCGGATGGATGATTAGACTTTATATAAAGGCACATGGGTTTTACTTTTGGCTTTTTATTCTTTTACTTGGATTGACCGAGGTGTTGGAGCCATCTTCCTTTCCAGGAAGCTCGTAATGTCATCAATTGTAGACTCAAGTCAAAGCTCATGGGATTAGGCATGCCTTCGTTTTACAGATAAAATCATCCTCCTCATGTGCTCATTCAGCAAACATTTATGAAGTTCTTACAATGTGCCAGGCTCTCGACTCTATGCCTTGAGTCACAACCCAGATTATTGAATCAACCCGCGAGGATTTCCAGGAGCACATAGGGTCTGGGAACAGCCCCTTTTGTCCAGCACTGTTAGCATTGTCCCTGCAGCAGCCAAGAGACTGGGGAAGGGGCTGGAGTTGGGGGTTGGACTCCTGCTGGTGATAGCTTGATCTGTTAATCCTTAACTTAAAATATATATATATATATATATATATATATATATATATATATATATATATTATTGATATTTTACAGAGAGGAAGGGAGAGAGAGAGAGAGCTAGAAACGTCAATGAGAGAGAAACATCAACCAGCTGCCTCTTGCACACCCCCTACTGGGGATGTGTCCGCAACCAATGTACATGCCCTTGACAGGAATCGAACCCAGGACCTTTCAGTCTTCAGACCAACACTCTACCACTGAGCCAAACCGGTTTTGGCTAATCCTTAACTTTTTATAAGTGCCTCAGTCCCCCGTAAAAGTAGGTAGAGTATCAGCTCAACTTTCACACATAGAACAAACTGCCACCCTCCTCTCTGGCTTCCTCTGCCACCACTCCCTGCTCGGCGCTGGGTTCTCAGCAATGTCAAAAGGCTTGTGGGCCATGTGTCCATCAGAACACAAGCTCCATCAAGAAAGGGAGTTCGTCTTGTTTGCCTCCATATACACAGCACGTGTGGAACATAGTAGGCCATCAGTGACTGTTTCTTAGATGAATTAATGAATGCGATGTCATACTTTGTCTTTGCTAGTGACGTCTCCTGTGTTTGGAATGCTCTTCCATCTTTCGTCAACCTAATTCTTCCTCATTCAGCAAGACAGCTCAAGCACCGTCTCCCCTAGGAAGTCTTCCTTGAAGCCCCTGGGGAGGACAGAACACCATTCCTCTGGGCTTCTTGGCACCCTGTGCAGAGGCCTCTCTTATTACTAACCACAGCATAGGGCATTTATCTGTTATGTCACTGCTTCCCACACAGGCCTTCGAGAGCTTGAAGACAGGAGCCATATGCTATTCATCTTCATACTCTGAGCTCCTTGGCAGAATGTCTAGAACATAGAAAGCTCTCTATAAAGATTTATCAAGTTGAACTAAACAACCCCCAGTGGATGCAGATTGGGTCATACTCAATGTGATAGCTGATTCATTTGGTCATTTGGCAAATATTGATTGAGTACCTATGATGTGCCAAGCACTGTTCTAGGTACCAGAGATGCAGCACTGAGCTAAACAGACACAAATAATCATAATGATGGTGCTTATCAGTTAAACATGACCCAGATATTTTGCCAGGCTCGTTAGGTGTTGTATCGAGCCAATATGAAGACTATTGTAAACTTCAGGTTTAACTATAATATCAAGTCAGGCAGGAAATCCAGGGCCCCAATAACTCAGCAGACTCTCTTTCCTGGACTTTGATGTCCCCACCTATATAATGGACATTAACCATAGTCTCCCATGAGATATATGTTTACAAGGGTCCTCTGAAATTCCTTGCACATTTTTAAATCTCCAACATTTGCCTAGAAATGCGTTGCAAATAGCATTAAGTATTTCAAGGCTTGGAAAACGCTCCACGGTTGCACAAGATATGTTTGTGTTTAAGATCCCATGATAAATAAAAAATTAAAGTGCAATCAGGTTTTAATTCAGTTGAAATTCAATTTGCCTTTAAAATGCCATTTATAGATTTCTTTGATCATACCCACCACCTATGTAACATTAATAAGATATGATCTTGACCTTTACAGAGCCCCAGTTTAGTGAGGGAGACTGAAGGTTACCTATCTACTGTAACAGGTAAGACTGAGAGATGCTGCAACCCAGGCACACACAGGTGCTATGGGACCACAGAAGACAAACATATTCATTTGGCTTGGGAAGGTATCGGGAGGGTTGGCAGAAATGGTGACACCTGAGCCAAGCCTAAATCCATAAGTTTGGCAAACAATGCATAAAGAGAAAGGACAGACTAGAAAGAGAAGTGACATAAGTAATGACAGAGAGCACATGGCACAGTCATGAAGGATACCTGTCATAGGCAGCTGGAGCAAATGTAACAGCAGGGAAAAGGGGGAGGAAAAGGTTGAAAATGTGAGCTGGACTCGGATATTGACTGATAACAAGTTCGAATTTTATTCTGGAGATAAAGGAGAATATTATTAAAGCCTAAAGGTGGCCGGTGTGACTCAGTGGTTGAGTGTCAACCTATGAACCAGGAGGTCATGGTTTGATTCCCGGTCAGGCACATGCCTGGGTTGTGGGTTCTATCCCCAGTGTGGGGCATGCAGGAAGCAGCCGATCAATTATTCTCTCTCATCATTGATGTTTCTATTTCCTTTTCTCTCTCAAATCAATTGAAATATATATATTTTTGGCCGAAACCGGTTTGGCTCAGTGGTAGAGCGTCGGTCTGCGGACTGAAAGGTCCTGGGTTCGATTCCGGTCAAGGGCATGTACCTTGGCTGCAGGCACATTCCCCAATAGGGGGTGTGCAAGAGGCAGCTGGTCGACGTTTCTCTCTCATCGATGTTTCCAGCTCTCTATCTCTCTCCCTTCCTCTCCGTAAAATATCAATAAAAAATATATTTAAAAAAGAAATATATATTTTTAAACTTATTTTTAAAAGATTTGTTATAAATATTCACACTTTTAACCCAGTAATGAGACTTATGGAAACAAATCTTAAAGAAATAATCAGAAATTCACCCAAATTTGCACACACAAACATGATTACAATTTATTTATAGTAAAGAAGAGGGTTCATTATAAAGTGATGGAGTATTCTGTAACTATTAAAATCTCAAACAACTGGGAAACAAATGATTGCATAGAAGATTATGTAACTGTGTAAAAAAAATACATAGCAAAAATTAAAACCCTAAATATAAAAAAGACATGTCAAATATAAATAGCAGTGGCCTCTGTGAGGGAATTGGGATTCCCGCCCCCCTACACACTGCAAATTTTCTACATTTGAGCACCTCATTCTTCAAATCAGAAAAAAAGAAAAAGAAAAAGAAATGCGCCCTGTGTCCTGATTAGAGTCACGTCATCTAGGTCTGCCGGGGCGGTCCGCAAAATGAGCAATGCCACAGCCAGATCACCCCCCGTCACTTGGTCCTCGAATGTGTAGAGATCCATCCACACATGGACTGAGCCAGTGTCCTGACCATGACCTGCAAGGGTCTGAATTCAAATCATCCCATTTATTCATAGGTACTCAAACATTCACATACACACACAAAAAAAAAAAAAAGGGCAGAAAAATACACCTTAAGTAAAAGTACACATTGCTAGAACATTGCAATTTGTTTAGTCAACACTTCTGTTAAGCATGGCCGTGTTTGTTCTTTAGCCTGACGGTGTTGATTCTTCCGGGGAGGAAGGGGGAAGAAGAAGAAAGAACAGATCTAGACCTTTGAGGCCCAACCTGGAAAACCAGCTGTCTGGCTAGGTGCTGACACTTACTTAGTAGGATTGGTGGGCCCTCTCAGAGGAATTAAGAGTTAAAGCAAATAACCCAATTTGGAATAATTTAAAGCTCTTTTTAGGGAAGTTTTTTTACTCAATTGGGCTCATTATGTATGGGTTTAATGTGAAACAATTTGTTCTTGAAGGCTAACATTATTGTTGGCAATAAAGATAGGAAGTGGAAATAAGTTTCCAATATGTAAAGCAGATTTATTCCTCATTTCATATGGACTTGTTCCGGGTCTCCGCTTATGAATCACAGCGTGCTCCCTGCCATAAGATGCTGTCCATGCAGTTGGTTATGATAAATGGCCTGTAATTGTGAATCTGATATTGGTTTTCAATATTAAATTTATCATTCTGTCCTCTTAACAGATATTAAATACTTTTAAGAATGTATACATTTGCCTGATCCATCTGTGATTTTTCAATATGTAAAATTTATTAGTTTCCTAGTTTTTTGAGATTTTAACAGCCGACAACATCATTAATAATGCTGAGTAATGGCGCTGACCTCTTTAAACCTCGTTCCCTTCCACTAATTCGGAACATCCAAATTGAATCAAAACGTATTCGCTTTAAGGGACCCAAAAAGGAAATGCTCAGTAGGGTACCGGATTGAAATCCGGCTCCCCCAGGATGGTCATCCTTGGGCCTTTTCACCTCTATGCCCCTGGCCGAGGGAGCCGGGCTGGGGCTGCCTCCTCCCATAGATGAGCGAGCTTGGGCAGCCCGCCATTCCCTCAGCTGCCTCAGTTTCTTTAGTGCGGAGTGATTGATGATGATAATAATGCCGCTTGTCTGGCTCCCTCACGGAGTGCGCTCTGTGAATTAATGGAAGCGTGGCGGGCTCTGCACTGGAAGAGCCCCCTCCCCGAGGGCCCCTTGCTGCCCTGGAACTCTATTCAGGCTTGGCCGGTAAGGATCCCTGCCCTCCTCTGCTGGGATAGGGCAAAAGACGGGTGAAAGAAATCAGGATGCGTGAAAGAGAAACAAGGCTGTGTGAGACACCAGCAACAAAGCAGGACGTGCCCTGCCCCTTCGTCCTGTGTGGTTGAGGCCACACCTGCACGTTGCCACCAGAACAGCATGAAGCTAGCTCAGGGTCAGAATTTGGGATTGTGCCTTTTCTGGGTTTGTCATTGCTGGGTTTTGGAGAGCCTATTCGGCTACACCTCATGGTTCCTATAGAACCCACTGTGTCTAAAAGAATCATGCTTAGTCCCTTCCCAAGTCGACACTGAGAAGCACAAAGGCCTATAGAACTGAGCTCTCAAGGTCAGGGATTATGCTGACCACCAACCGCAGAAGTCCCTTCACCAGGGCCTGGAAGGGGCTGGGACCACAACAGGCCTTGGGAGAGAGATGGAGAGCACGCTTAGGGAGCCAGAGGGTCACCTTCTCAAGGCAACTGCAGATAAGCAAGCCCACTGCAGCCTCCAACCTGTGGATAATTGAAAAACAACTGCCTTTTCTTCCCGGGGCCTGATTTCGTATTCCTGCGGCAGCCTGATTGACTTTCAGTCCAATGCAGACCGGCCTCTTTGGAAGTTTTACCTATTTAAGGATTATGGGCTGAGATCAAACCTATCAGAAGAAACTGGGAGCTGTCAATAGGGTCACCGAGAGGAGAAAAGTTTCCAAAGGGCCCTGAGTCAAGAGGAAACTTCTTTTTTTTACCAAAAGCCGGAGGGCCACCAGGTTCCAGACCTGGCCTCCTGGCCTCGATCAGATAAATTACCCCCGTGGAGGGAGACCAGAAGCCAAGTCTCCAAACTCCCTATGCAGTGCTTTTCTGCCCTGCCAGCATATGATTCACAAACTGTTACAAAGGAAGATAGATCGTCCCCAAATCACAAGCATTTCAGAACCTTTTGTAGACTCAGCTTTTACTCCCCGGGCCTCTTGCTATCCATTTCGTATAAATGGCTAACCACCTCACAAACCCATCCCTCAAAGCTTAGGGTAATTTTAACCTGGCAAATGTTTTTTGAGTACCTACGACTATCTAGATGCTTAGCACTAGGCCACCTGCTATGGAGGCACACAAAAATAATGTAAAATGCAGTCTCTACCCTCAGGTAGGATTAGTAATGGCACTGCATTTAATAATCAATTATTAAACATTCGCTGCATGCTGGCTGCTGCAAAGACACAGGAAAACGAATCATACTTAGTCCCTTCCCAAGGAGTGCTTACCTTATTAGAGAGAGACGATCGTCACATACAGCTCATGACAGTTTATAGTAAAACATAAAGTTGTGTGGTTGAGCAATGAGGACAAAAGAGCCAGACAGGATCCACGTAGGAAATAACAGAGTAAACCTCCTGGAGAAGGAAGCAGCAGAAATGGGCATGAGGAATGGATAGGAGTGGAGACAACAAGATGGCGGCAGAGGTAAAAGCCTAACTGCAGCCGCACTCAACAATTTCAAAAAATACAACTAAAATATAGAGTGGAGAAATGGATAGGATGGGGACAGGCAGAGAGGACAAAATAGATGTGTGTATGGGTGGGTGCGTGTATTCTCAGGAATTACTATCTTTGTCATGCAGCCCTTCAAATATCTGCCCACACATTCAGGCACTTTCCCACACATATCTGACATGGAGCGCCTACCTCATGCCAGGAGGCATCCTTCACTTGCACTCATTGCCATATGCATCTTTCTCAACACCACCCCACCAAGTAAATATCATGGTCCCCTTTTATGGGAGAAGACCCCCTGAGCTCAATGGGAAAAATCATTTGCCCAAGATGGCATCACCAGTATTGGCCAGGCCGGGATTCAAACCTTGGCCTTGGCACCAGTGCTCATAATCCTTCACCACTGAATCACATGGACCCTAGAGAGTGGCCGTACTCCAGAAGGCCATGCTAGATGAGAATCTGGAAGGAAGAGGACATAAAGGAAAATGGCTCCATGACTATCCTTCTAAGCATGACCAGGCCAGGCGCTATGAATGACAGGGAATAGTAACAGGAGATCATCCATTCACCTATAGAGACAGCCCCTCCAACATCCCCTTATGGCAAAATGCCAGTCCTCTTGAGGCTACAGGGCTCTCTCCTGCAACAGCTGGAGTCCTCATGGAGGCTCCTCGTCTTTCATTTAGAGCAAAGCAAGCTCAGTTAGGTTTGGTGCCCAGAGAAGGGCTATCTCTCAGCTGCATCCTCTGCTAAGGGGCATGAAAGGAAAAGAAGACACCTCACTGAAAATGCATATCATTTCAGCACTTCAGTGGGTCCCATTTTAAACCAAGATCAGTGTAATTAAAATTATAAGAAAATAAGACCAAAGGATATCCCCTCACCGTTCTTAACTAGGTGCAAGATAAGAAAAAAGAAATTCTGGTATAGCTTATTTAAAAGACGCAATCCTGGCATGGGACCAAAAAAGACAATAATTAAAATGAAGGCATCATTCTTGTTTTTTTTTAAAGGCTCTCTGTACACAGAGGGGTCTGATTGGCAGACAAGACATGAGGGGCATGTGCTTATTCTCAGAGTGACTGTTATGAAGATGACTATGCAGGAAGTTCTGGTCTCCAAGACCTCTTTCCTACATTCCCGGAGTCGGCCCAAGATGAAAGAACAGGAAAAATACCAGGGTATCGGGATCAGTGGCAAGGAACCCTAGCCTTGGTACATTAACATCAAATCCAAAAAGTGGTTAAATCTCTTAACCATTGGCATGCAGGAGGTGAGGTTACCACGTTATTATTGTCCTCATCATCATTGTCCTCATCAGTATTGTCCTCATCATGATGGCTGCTGCTATAAACATTTATCTGCACCAGCATTGTACTTAGCACAGCAGAGGATAAATGAAGATGCAGCTCCTGCTTTGAAAATAAACACCTACGCTTCCCTACTGGCTTGTGCCCCAGCGGGGCGAACCAGCCTTCAGCAACACAGGAATGCTCCACCCTCCCTCTGCCCCATGATGCTGTCTCTTCCTTTTCCCCGAGCAACCTCATGTTTCTGGATCTGCTTGGTGCTCCGGGGCCCTGTCTGGGTTGCTTGGTCCTACACTGGCCTCTGTGGCCAAAGTCAGGGCTTAAAGAACAGACTGAGGGCAGAAGCAGACATAGACAACCGGGGCTGAGATGGAGCTAGAACAGGCCGGGAGCATGCAGGGAATAAAGCACAGTGTTTTCTTAGGACTGGCATGTGAATCAAATTAACACTTCACTTAAGGTCAGTATCCTGCTGCTCTAGTCCTTTCATTGGTCTTACCACTTCATTCTGCAATCTCCTGCCTTACAATTCCTTGCATACACTTTTAAAAAAATCAAGATCCACGCTATAGTAAATTTTACCTTTGCAAGACTTTGGAACATGAAAGCATTGCCAAGTGTCCATGGCCATCTAAGAAATGTACAAATATTATATATACACATCAGTTCCTCAAGCAAAAGTCCCACTTTCCACTGCCAAATGTTATTTTTTACAGCAGGTCTGCCAGATGAGTGAAGGCGTATATTTCATCAGTGAGCCACTTTTTATAGAGTGAAGAAGAAAAAAAAAAGCCCCCAACACTTTTATTGCTTTTTAACCAACAGGATTTCTGAATGCAAATGAATGAGTCACCTTTGTAACGATTGGCTGCCTGAGTTTCCTTGTCACACACAGAGCAGGCACCGTGGATGTGACTTGTATCTTCATGAGTCCAGGGAAAGATAAAACACTGACATTGCTACCAGTGAATTATGAGATTTGTCTTTATCAGTGACAATAAGGTCATAACTGAGCCCAGCCACCGCTTATTATAGTTGTGTTCCATCTACTTCTTTGTATAATGTAATCCAGCGCACCTGGGTAAGCTGGAGTAGCCCGGTGTATAAATTAGCCATTTTATAAAGCTGAATTAAGTCTGTAGGGCCACCAGGGTACCTTTTAATGCGTTGATGCCACTCTTCAATAGACACCAGTCTTCCTTTCTTTTGGCCCGCATTTCAATGACAATCTGGTCAAAAAGAGTAGCTAGAAGGACTCCCCTACATAATTTAAATGTAGAGAGAAAAAAATAATATGAAAAACAATTGAGAACCTTTTAAAATATATATATATGGCATAGCTCAACGGTTGAGTGTCGACCTATGAACCAGGAGGTCACTGTTCGATTCCTGGTCAGAGCATATGCCCAGGTTGCCAGATCCATCCCCAGGGGGGTCATGTAGGAGGCAGCCAATCAGTGATTCTCTCTCATCATTGATGTTTCTATTTCTCTCTCCATTCCTCTCTGAAATAAAAAATTGTTTTAAATATGTATGCAAAACAATTTTACAATTTATACAATTTTAACAATACGTAACCCATGTATTCATTCATTCATTCATTCATTCATTCAATACATTTTTATTGAAAATCTAATATGTACCAGACATTGTCCTAAGCCTGGGGAACAGTAAACAAAACAATGTCCTGTCCTTGTGAAGCTTACACCCAACAGGAAAGATAGACAATAAGCACATACATGATATACACATATTTTACACATACACATCTATAATGAGATGAGCATAATAGTAGATTCTGGATTCCAACTGCCTTGGTTCAATTCTACTTCTGTCAATTACTAGTGGCAGAACCTTAGGGAAGTTATATACCACCTAGTGTCTCAGTTTTCTCATCTGTAAAATGGAGATAATAACAATACCTAATTCACAAGGTTGTTATTAAGATCAGTTATATCAATTATGTACAGTATTTAGTGTTCCAGACACACAGTCTGTATTATATGTGTGTGCTGTTGATATAAATTCCCTACTTATCAGGTAGAGATAAATACCAAATTGAAAATAAAGACATTGAGAGGATGAGGGTACTATTTTAAACCGGGTGGTGGGGGAAGGTGTTTCAGAAGGAGGGGACATTTGAACTGAGATTTGAATGAGGCGTCAGTACAAGCCATGCTAGTTATCAATGAAGAGCATTTTAGGCAGAGAAAATGGCAAGTAGAAAACCCTGCAGTAGGACAGTGCTTGGCGTGACAAGGAGCAGCAAGATGCTAAGAATAGCTAAAGCAGATGAGGGAGAAGAAGAAGAGAAGATGAGACTAGTGATGTGACCATGGATTGATAAATTGTAGGCCATAGTCAGTGTCTTGAATATTATTCTAAAAGTAATGAGAAGCCATCAGAAGGTTTTGAGAAGGGAGTGACAAAATTTGTTGAAAATCTTCTGTATATGTAGGACTCTCAAAAAATTAAAAATCATGCCTGGCCAGTGTGACTCAGTGGTTGAGTGTTGACCTATGAACCAGGAGGTCATGATTTGATTCCCCGTCAGGGCACATGTCTGGGTTTTGGGCTCAATCCCCAGTAGGGGGCGTGCAGGAGGCAGTCAATTAATGATTCTCTCTCATCATTGATGTTTCTATTTCTCTCTCCCTTTCCACTCTTCTCTGAAATCAATAAGAATATATCTATTTTTTAAAAAACATAACAAATACTGTATGATTCCACTTATACAAGGAACCTAGAGAGTCAAATTCTTAGAAACAGAAAGAAAAAGTGATTACCAGGAGCTGGAGGAAAGAGGATATGAGGAGTTGTTTTGCAAGATAAAAAGAGTTCTGGAGATTTCACAACAATATGAATGTAACACTACTTAACACTACTCACTGTACACTTAAAATGGTTTAAAAATGGTTAAGATGGTGAGTTTTATGTTAGTTTTCTTTTACCACAATTTAAAAAAAAATATTCTGTGTGTGCCAAAGCCGGTTTGGCTAAGTGGATGGAGCATCAGCCTGCAGACTGAAGGGTCCCGGGTTCGATTCTGGTCAGGGGCATGTACCTTGGTTGCGGGCACATCCCCAGTGTAGGGTGTGCAAGAGGCAGCTGATTGATGTCTCTCTCTCATCGATGTTTCTGGCTCTCTATCCCTCTCCTTTCTTCTCTGTGAGAAATCAATAAAAAATATATTTTTTTTAAATATTCTATGTGAAAAATAGACTGGTGGCAAGTAAGACTGGAAGCAAAGGAGACCCCTAGATGTTACAGTTATCCATCGCTACACAGCAAACCAACCCCAAACTTAGTGGCTGAAAACAACCTCCATTTCATTATCTCTTATGATTCTGTGAGTCAACTGAGCTCAGCTGGGTGGTTCTTCTGCTCCATGTGATACCAGTTTGGGCTGCAGTCCTATGAGGGTACAACTGGCTGAAATGTCCTTGATGCTCACTCCCATACCTAGCAGCTTTGTGGGGCAGTGAAAAGGTTGGGTTGAGCTGGGGCACTGACTACTGGGCCTCTCTCACTCCATGCGGTCTCTGGGCCTCTCCCTCTTCACATGGCCTCTCCATATGGTCTCTTCACTTAGTGTCTCCAAAAGAGTAACTGGATTTCTTAGAGATGGCTCAGGGCTCTCAGAAGTACAAAAGCCTTCATGAAATACACAGAATCACATCATCCACCTTCTACTAATTAAACTACTCACAGAGCGGCTGAAATTCAACATTGTAGAACCACCTGACTATCAGAGGCCCAGTTCATTGGAGAACATCTTTGGAGACTAGCCTTACAGGATTGCTGTAGAAATCCAGGTGAGAAAGACAAATGCTTAGACCAGGATGACAGCAGTAGAGGTAGTGAGAAATGCTTGATTTGGAATATATTTGTAATAAGATTTGTTGGTGGCTTAAGATATGGGGTAAGGGGGGGGAGGGGAGTCAAGGATGAATCTAAGTTTTTGGTCAAGGCAACTAAATGAGTGGTTTATCACTATCTTATCTTGGTAACTCATTTTCTCTGGGCTTCTACTTCCTGATCTGGAAGATGTAAACAATAATACCTGCTCACCCAGCTTGTGAGGTCATCATGGAATCAAATGAAATCTTGTATAGGTTGGGGCAAAAGTAGGTTTACAGTTGTTCATATGGAAAATAACATAGTAATTAATAAATAATAATACAAGAATAAATTGTTTCATGTACTTACAACTGCAAGCCTAACTTTGCCCCACCCTGTATGTAAAAGCAATTGTCTTGAGTTTGTTATAAAATGCAGTGGCTGGAGGAAAACCATACACCTTGAAATCAGGAAATCTGGTCCCAGTTCCAGGTGCATCTTAGACTTGCTGTAAGAACTTAGGCAAGTCATTTATCCTTGCTTTGTCTGTTTCCTTAAAAAATAAGGCCATAAGATTGCATTCCCTGCACTGAAAGCATTTTTGGAGAGTCAATCGCAGAACATGTAAAGCATTTTGGGGTGTTTGTTGTTGTCGTTGTTTGTCAGATGAAGGTTATTTAGAAAGTCTCAGGAGGAAGAAGTGAGCAGAAAAATGGGCTCAGGAAACAAGTTATAGAGGCAAAAGAAGAGCCCTGGAGCTTGGGAGAGAGAAAGATGGAGGCAAGGCGCCGGGGGGAAGAAGGGAGGAAGGGGAAGGGGCAGGTGAGCTCCCAGGAGGGAGAGCATGCTAAAGCATTCTTGAAAAGGCATACTATAGCAAAGGGAAGGCATTATTATTACATCACTAATTACAGATGCAAAATCAAGGCTTGGAGGGGAAAAAGCAACAATGAATGGGGTGGAGTCTATAAAAAATCCCCCCTTTCTCATGTGACCCAGGGGTTCCAGACTTGTCTTAAGGAACAACCAGGGGAGAAAACCATTCAGGGCTGCTGTAAAACACAACCCATAATTGCAAGTCAATCACACACGTGGCAATCGAGTTGTGAGTTATTCACAAATAATGGAATACAGATAACAAGCTCATATTTGTAGCCCTTTGACTCTGAGGCAAACTCTTTTGTTGCTCGGTGTGCTTTTTAATGCACTGGAAAACGAGAGGGTGAAAGCAGCAGGTCACACATCATGGAAGCAAGGAAACAGCAGTACCTGAAGGAAGAAAGGCCCGAATAAGCATCTCTCTCTTCAAAGGCGAGTGTGTGACATCCGGGGCCAAGCCAGGTTCTGGAACTCAGACCAAGGACAGCAGGACAAGAACCCCAATGTCCCCCACAGGCCACAGAGAGCCTCTGGGTTTTAAGGTCTCGTCTGAAAGACACCCACACACTGGTATTCAATTTGTTCTCTGCAGAGAATAAAAGACTGAGTCAATGCTGCAAGGAAATAAACTTGGGTTCTGAGTGAGGCGGAGCGGATGGTTTAAATGCTCACCCGGCCCCTGCAGGCAGGGGAGCTCATACACGCTGAAGGACATGGGAAGCAGTCCTCGCCTCTTGAAAAGAGTGTTTCTGTTTTCATTATCGTTTAAGGCTGTAGTCGGTGTTGAGCGATAATAAGAAGCAGGCATGGGGGGAAAAAAAGCACCCAAATCACAGACATACACAATAAAAAATGCTATTATAGACTTTTGTGAATATAAATAGTTTTTAAAATGAGGCTGCTAAGACTGGCATCTTAGCTGCTCCCTGAAAAAGAGTCATGTTTATATATTCCAGGTTGCACCTGTCACCAAGCCTCAGCTTCCGACCTCAAAACGGACTGGGTAATTTTGGGGTGCATGAATATCAACGCAGGCTGGTCGTGTTTGGCAAAGAAGGGAGATGCAGATCAAAGGGAAAGGAACACAAAGGGCAGAGAAAAAGCACTTGATGCCCGACAGGGGGAAATTGAAAACAAAGGGATAGGAAAAATAAAAAAGGCATAAGGACGGGTTTACCCAGAATCCTGTTAAACAATGCATCCTCCGATGTACCTAAGTACAGGCTTCACTTGGGGATTTTTGTCTTTGCATTCAGCAACAATCCCAAAGAGTCAGGGTGCCAACTTCTTTGCCTCCCCGATTCTGACAAAGGCATTGCATTAATTAATGAGTATTCAATAGAAGCATAATAATATTGCTGCTAGAGTTACTCCATACATACATGAGCTCATAAACGTCAAGGGGAACTACAGTTGAAAGGGGATGGGGGGGCACATTGTAACTCCATTGTGAAGGTCCAGCTCAATTTAAACAATGTAAAATAAGCATAAGGAAGGACTTCAGTGGTGGAACTCGGTAAGCATAGTCAAAAGAAACCCTGTCTGGTGAAAGCATAGTCAAAAGAGCTTGCTGAGCTCTGGCTGGTGTGGCTCAGTTATTAGAGCATTGGCTTGCGCACCAAAGGGTAGTGGGTTTGATTCCCGGTCAAAGGCAGGTTTTTTTCCCTCACCCTGGTTGGACAAGGGCCTCATGCGAAAGGCAACGAATCGAAGTGTCTCTCTCACATCAATGTTATCAATGTTTCTCTCTCTCCCCCCCCCCTTTTTCTCTCCTTTCCACTCTCTCTAAAAAAATCAATGGAAAAAATATCCTCAGGTGAGAATTTAAAAATAAAAGCTTGTTGAATTTCAGAGGTGTGGGCTTCCTGAAGATGGAGATATAGACTAGAGTAACTACTGCATATCTTTCAAGTCCTTCAGCTATAAAACAGTCAACCAGGCAAAGATGTGTGATGGGTGGTCTACTAGATCAGAGACTACTGACCCAGCTGGAGGAGGTGTGGAGGGCTTGAAGGTCTAACAAGTCAGCATCCACCATAGATCCTAACCACTTGCTGGTGTTAGGCCCACGGAGTGTGAATGAAGAGATGACCATGTGCATAGATCAGCTGAAAACGTAGATCACTGTATCTGGATCTACATCAAGAGCTCAAAGCAGGACTCAAATCAATCTGCTCTTCCTGCCATCTCCCACTGGACCTCCTGCCACACGTGGCTCTTTTAGCCCAAGGTTTCACTGATGTCCTCATTTCCAGCCCAAGCCTAGAGTCATTCCTCCACCATGATGTTGCTGCTCCTCCTCCTCCCCTGATCATTACAATCTGTCTGCCCCAACTTTTGTCCCCGATCTATCCCTTCTTTTCAAGTTCCTCTGTCTTTCCACAGTTAAGCCATTTCTCCTCTATAGGAACTTCCCTCCCAATGTCTCTTCTGCTCTCATTTCCTTCTTCTTCCAAATCATCCTGACATCGCCTTCCAGATTGATCTACTCTACTTGGATCATACCATTCCTTTGATTGCAGACTTTCCAGGACTCCCCATTGCCTATTCAACAAAGCCCAGGACTGGTGATCCTGTCATTCAAGATCCTCCACAGTTCTGTGAAGGCCTTAACCTTTCTGACCCCACTCTCTGTCATGGGCAAGACCACCTTCCATTTTCCACTGCCACGTGTCTTCTTGGTGTTTCACCTTCTGTTCTGCTTAGACTTAATGCTTGGCCATCCCCTGGCCTGAAAGGATATTTCTCTTCTCTGAAGGTATAAATTGTATATTTATAGTCTCTAACTGTATTTGGCAATACACTTGCAAATAAACATCCACTTGGCAAATCATGGCTCATTACCTGTGGCATCTCATGTTTTACATAATACTGTGCTGTTATTTAATGTTTGCCTCTTTGTGTCTTCCTAATCACACTGAAAGTGCCATCCATATCTTCGTTGTTTTTTTTGTGTGTGTGCCCTAGCCTACTGCTCTGAACAGAATAGATACTCATTAAATACGTATTAATCTAGGAGGGGAAAACCTTAAGGACATTCTACACAGAGTCAGCAATCTGTTCTGGAAATCACAGAGAAGGACTGCCTTCCCAAAAGGCTTCAGCCCCAGCCGAGGCGACACTCTCTACAACCCACTTCCTCTCACCTCCACAGCTCAACTCGAATTAAAAATTCAAGAATTTCACTGGAAACACCAGACAAGAGTCGATGCAGATCCCTACGACAAAATTCTGTAGCGGTCCTGGTTCCAACCTCATAATGATGCGGCTAATTTTGGCTCATGACGTATTAATCCCTCAGTTGGGGTCAGGAGGATGGGTTCTGGCCCAAGTGGAGTGAAAACACATTCATGTTCCTGTGGGTGCACACACCCCCGTCTGCACAAACTCAGACAGACGACATAATCATCCTCAGACGAATTTTGAAACTTCGTTCCCAAATAGCCTGTGGAATTGAATTTCTGATATGAGCGCATATATGGATATGCATTTTCCATTACTTGTTTAGGCAGACTATAAAACATCACTGTAGAGGAGCCACCAATTTATGAACTGGTTGCATGCTTCAGGTTCATTTGTTGGCTGTTGGGAACATAGAATGCATTTTTTTTTCTTCCTGGAAGCAAGAGTGTTCACAAGCCCACTTAACCCCTAATGTACTCTGCTATGATATCACAAAGTGATTTTTTATTCTATTCATCATGGGTGTGCAAACTCAACTGCCTATAGGCAATGCAAATGAGGAGTGTCGGGTCAGGAAAATACAAAATAACAGGGGCTGTGCTGCGCATGTGCTGTTCATCTAAAAGGAGCGCTCCTCCCCAGCTCCAGTGGGTGGCTGCCATGGGAGAATGCAGACTCAATGCAGCAGATGAGAAGAAGCCAAAAACCAAAATTTTATGAGAAAATAGTTGGCAACTAATTTGAAGAAAAAAAATTGTATACACACAGTGTAGATGAAACCAGACACATCAGTGGGCTAAAATTGGCCCATGCTTGCAACCTCTGCTCAATAATGTTGCTTCTTTGGGAGAAAGCAATTTAATTTCTATAAGTCAATATGAAGGAAGTATTTCCTTTCTTTTGGCAATGTAGATAGATGGCTCTTCCTGGGCTCGAGGCCCAGGTGAAGGCTCCACCTTGCACATGAGAGAAGGCTAATGTATCTATCTAGTGTTCTGTCTAAGAACCCAAGTCTGACGCAAGGCCCCTGTCCTAAATCTAAGCCCCCACGTGGCCCCATCACTGAGTGGAGGCTATGACCTATCCACTCTGTTCTGAGTGTCAAGATCACTTGTCAAGTAAGTTAGCATCTGCCCATGTTTTGCTTTTGTTGTTGTGGTGGTGGTGGTGGTTCTTATTGCTCTATATTTTGTATGTCTGTTTTTTCTAATTATTAATGTCACATTAGGTTCCCTATGGAAAATGTGGAAATACTTCCCTCACAGAAGCAATCACTAGTAATAGTGATTAATTTTTTTCTTTTTAATTTTTCCAGGTTACACTAGTGTGGTAGGTTGAATGATGCCCTCCAGCCCCCGACCCTACCACCAAAAAATTTTATGTCCTTGTCCTAGTCTCTCAAACCTGTGAGTGAGACCTTATTTGGAAAAAGAATCTTAAGGATCTGGAGATGTGAAGGTCATCCTGCAGCGTCCAGGTGGGGCCTAACTCCAATGACAAATGTCTTCGTAAGAGATACCCAGAGGGACACACAGAAAAGGAGGAAGCAATGGGACCTCGGAGGCAGAGATTAAAGTGATTTGGTTACGAGTCAAGGAACAACACAGCCACCAGTAGCTACAAGAGGCCAGGACAGGATTCTCCCCCAGAGCCTCCAGAGGGAGGAACGAGGCAGACTTCCAACTTCTGGCCTCCAGAACCTTGAAAGAGTAAATTTCTGTGTTAGCAGCTGTATGGTAATTTGTCACATCAGCCCTGGGAAACTAATACAATACATAAATAAATGGCCGTAATTAATTCAAACAATACAGGATTGTGTAAAGTAGAAGGAATTATAATCTCCGATGTGCCACACAAATCTCTATGTATTCCTCATGAATAGTAACTGTTTAGTAACAAACTGTCTAAGCTTTTTCCTATGCACTTTACTCACACACACACACACACACACACACACACGCATATAAACATATTTATGTGTTTTGAATCTTTTAAAATAAATGAGATCAAGATATTCTGCTTCTTGCTTTTTAAAAAATTCAATATTTCTAGGGATTATTTGCATGAATGTACATAAATATCTGCCTTATCCTTCTCACTAACTGTGGTATATTCTATGAACACAGCCTAAGCCATTGCTTTTACTAATTCTAAACTTACTGATGTAGCAATATCACAGTGATAAGTCAAAAGTTTATTTTCTTCAGCAACTGAAGTTATTTCCCCCATTTCAATCTACACACTGAAATGTGTGTGTGTGTGTGTGTGTGTGTGTGTGCGCGTGCGTGCGTGTGTGTGTGTGTGTGTGTGTGTGTGTGAAAGAGAGAGAGAGATTAGTTCTGTTTACCAAATATTTATGGCTCTCTACACTAGGAATTGGATGTGATCAAGTGACTTGCTTTGGCTACTGATATGTGAGCAGAAGTCACTGGTGTCATGGAAGCTTTAAGAGCAAGTATACAATTTGTCTCATTCCTTTCCCCTGCCAAGCAATTACAGAAGCACTGGCAGAGATCAGGCTAGGTCTCTTGGAAAGGATGACACAGAGCAGAGGGACATATGATGTGCACAAGAAGTAAGCCTTTATTCTTTTAAACCACCGAGATTTGAGGGCTACTTGTTACTGCGGCATAACCCAGCCAATCATAACTGATTTTACATCTATGTGATGGATATATCATATATATGATATATCCATCTCATATACATATAAATATGTATACCTCCTATTCTTCTAAAACTGAAGAAAGCCTAAAACAAGTGGCTTGTAAAAAAAAAAAAAAAAAAAAAAAGTATGGCCGAAACCGGTTTGGCTCAGTGAATAGAGCATCGGCCTGTGGACTGAAAGGTCCCGGGTTCGATTCCAGTCAAGGGCATGTACCTTAGTTGCGGGCACATCCCCAGTGGGGGATGTGCAAGAGGCAGCTGGTCGATGTTTCTCTCTCATCAATGTTTCTAACTCTCTATTCCTCTCAATTCCTCTCTGTGTAAAATCAATAAAATATATTTTTTAAAAAGCATGGTTTATTATAACCTGCTCAGTCAGTATTAATCAACAACATGATTAGCAATACACTTTACTTCCTGTTTGATCATTTGTCCTTTCTACATTTTCACTAAGATGATGAACTTAATGCTAAAGTTAATGAAACATGTTTTCAATGTCACAAATATCACACTTGTCATAAATAGATAAATATGTTTGGTGGGTAAGTGGGTCCATGGCCTTGCTTTTAAGTCTATAAATACCTCTGTATTCACTATCGATCAATGAGGCAATGGGTTTAATGTCATTCCCTATTTTCTGTACTTTTGAAATAATGGTGCTCCGTGGGCTAAAAGAACAGCTCTCCCTCCCTCCTGCTTCTGGATAGGGAGCTGGCAGGTGCTGTTTGCTTTAAGGAGGGACATAATGCTTTTCTCTGATCAACAGTGATGCCTTGAGCTCATTTCTTCCTTTTTCTTTTTCTTTTTTCTTTTCTTTTTAGAGAGAGAGGGGGAAAGACAGAGAGAAACATTGATGTGAGAGAGACACGTCGATTGGTTGCCTCCTACACGCGCCCAGACCAGGGCCCGGGCCAGGGAGGAACCTGCAACCAAGGTACGTGCCCTTGGCCAGAATCAAACCCAGGACCCTTCGGTCCAAGAGCCGATGCTCTATCCACTGAGGAATACTAGCCAGAGCATGCCTCACGCTTATTAAAGAACAATGTTTGTAGGACTGGAAGAGGGTCAAAATGCCTTCAGTTCTCCAAATCAAATAACATAAGACCTTAAAAAATAAAGTGGCAAACATAACAAGAGTCTCATTGTTTTAATGAAAGATGTAAAAAAAATCCAGGCCTTTCCTCTCCTGGGCAAAAGAATATTTTAAATGTTCTTAAAATGTCAGGTATTAGAAAAAAATGTAAAGAAAGCCCTCCTGCTTTTCCCCAACCAAACACAGCAATCAGAGAAGGTTCCTTAATCACAGCTCTGACCCCATCACAATTCTACATGGTACATGGGCAGCAAATACCAACAGCTAACCAGTCTCTCAGGTTTGATAAAGGCAGCTAGCCACCCAATGAAGGATGTCTATGATGATGACATCTTTTTTAAATTTTTATATTTAAAACTCACATCTTCAAAAAATGCCAGGGCTTTCTATCAGATGTGGCAGTGGGGTTTTGAGGAAGGATTCTAATCTGGGGGATACAGCATCACTCCTCTTAGGTAGGAACTGAGGGGTAAGACAAAAGATGGTTTTTGCCCACAAGACCCCAAAACACATTGCCCTCGCCAAGCTGATCCTGGGTTAGCAAAAGCGGCTGGACGCTATGCAGTGATTCCTAAGTGAATTCTGGGCCCGGTGTAAATCATTGCTGCTTAAGGTTACTAGAACGTGGGTTTGTACTGGTGCAGCTTTCTCCCCCTATGCTTGAGCTAAGGCAGCATAAACCTATCACTCATTTACTTTTGCTATAGCCCCTGGGTTACTGGCTTAGTTCTCTCATTTCTTTTTCAGAACATCACTTCTGCTGTTCTCAGATACTTACTAAATACCATAGTTTTAAATATAATTTATTGAGATAAAATGTTTAGTATAAATTAGTATGGTAGGCCAAAACCGGTTTGGCTCAGTGGATAGAGCGTCGGCCTGCGGACTGAAAGGTCCCAGGTTCGATCCTGATCAAGGGCATGTACCTTGGTTGCGGGCACATCCCTGGTGGGGGGTGTGCAAGAGGCAGCTGATCGATGATTCTCTCTCATCGATGTTTCTAGCTCTCTATCCCTCTCTTCCTCTCTGTAAGAAAAATCAATAAAATGTATATATATTTTGGGGAGGGAGGGCATATATGGTGGGGGCAATGGTAAGCTATGTACACATAATATCTTAATAAATTAAAAATAAAAAAATAAAAAAATAAAAAGTCAAAAAAAAAATAAATTAGTATGGTAGTGCTATGGTCTGGATGTTTGTGTTTCCCCAAATTCATGTTGAAATCCTAACCTCCCATGATGATTGTATGAGTAGGGTCTTTGGGATATGCTTAGGTCATGAGGGTGGAGCCCTCATGAATAGGATTGGTGCCTTATTAAAAAAAAATCCGAAAAGATCCACAGCCCCTCTGCCATATGAGGATAAACAAGAAGTCTGCAACCTAGAAAAGGGCCCTCATGCAATCATGCTGCCACCCCGATCTCAGACTGCCAGCCTCCAGAACTGTGAGGAATAAATTTCTGTTGTTTAGAACAGCCGGAATGGACTAAGAGAGGTAGGCAGATTCCTGCGCCCTGGCATACACATACCTTCTCCGGGTTATTCAAGCACTAATCTAGATGCTGCTGAGAAAAGATTTTACAGATGCAATTAAATTGCCAAATCAGTTGACCTTCAAGTAGAAGATTATCCTCCGAGGCCCCGACCTAACCAAGTGAGCCCTTAGGGACTGGGTTTTTCTGGTGAAAGTATGAGAAGGCTTATGGAGGGGCCTCCCGCGCTAAGAGCTGCCCCTGCTTAACAGCCAGCAAGAGAGCAGGGGCCTCAGCCCTTCAACTGCAAGGAACTGAACTCTGCCAACAACCCTGTGAGCTTGAAAGAAGACCCCAAGTTCCATAAGGAATCAGCCTAGCCAACACCTCGATTTCAGTCTTGAGAGACCCTGAGTAGAAAGCCTAATTTGGCCTACGGGAACTGAGATAATAAATGTGTGTGCTGTAAGCTGCTACGTCTATGCAGCAATAGAAATCTACTACAAGCAAATATAACGTGCTTACTGTGGCCTAACATAATAAAGAAAGTTAAGTATAAATGTAACTTTAACTTTTAGCCCTCATCCCTCATTCTTCTTCCTTTGGAACCAAATACAAAAATGTCATTTAATATGCCTTTTACTTATTAAATAAGTTAAATTGAAAAATTTAATACTTTGTTTACCCAAAACCTGGAAGGTTTTCTAGAAGTTAGGATCATTGTTAAGCACTCCTTATTCTTTCTGCCATTTTCCACAACTTTTCTATTGTAATTATAAGTTCTTATAATTCACAGTCTATCTTTGTGAGACATAAAATGGAATTCACTTTCCCAAATTTAAACATATGCAGTAAGAATATACTAAAATACAGGAAAACTCCTTGTAATACATTCACCCAATAAAATAACTAATATATCATGGCTAATATCCCACTGGTAATAATAATCCTACAAGATTAATGAAAATTTAATTTCATCAAATAAGATCAATATGAAAAAAATTAAATGACAAATAGTAATGCTTCTATTTTTGAATTATAAGTGGCTATCCACATAACTGAATTTTCTCTTTTTATTTTCTGTATTAATCAATGAAGCCTGATTTCTAATTAATTTTGGAGCATCTGAACTTTTATACTCCTGGATAAATGTATTGTTTAATACCAAAGGGCTCTTTTTCTTTTTTCTTTTTTTTATTACTGAGACTTGTTTGTTTGCCTCAACTAATTAGATGTGTTTTAATAATAGTATTCAAAAGGCCCAAGTTTCAACTACTCAGATACCAGCACAAAAAAGGAATTCAGCTGAAGAACCCTCGCCCTCCACCAAAAAATATATATATATATCTATCAATAAACAGCGCCCCTTAGTGGTAGAAGGACAAAATTATAGATAGGTTAACAGTACAGTAACAAAGTTGCTGAGATACAAAATTGGTGAGAACAAAATAATTTTCTCTTTGAAAAAAATTAGAAAGAGTTAAGCAGAACATTTTAGAGTAATCATTGCAAAGTGGATTATGGGAATTCATAGCATCTTTAGAAAATCAAAAGGGAGCCACTGTATCTGCTGGGAAAAGTGAAAATCTAGGATTAACAACACAAATGAAATGAAATTATCTCTAACACAAGGAGCAGAGTAACTTCAGCAGCCGTTTGTCCTCCCAGGACTCTCCCATGGAGCTAGTACACAACTGCAAGTAAGTTGATTTTTCAGAAAAAAATGGGATGATTTTAGACATGTACATCACTCTTTGGAATCATTGACTGGTTAATACGGCCAGCAACATCTGTCCTGCTACCTGTATTTTAAGGTCGAGATCACTAAGGCTCATGGGAGTTAGGAAAGTAGTAGGATCACCCTAGCAGGTCTGGCTCAGTGGCTGGCGCGTCAGCCCTCACACTGAAGGGTCCTGGGTTTGATTCCGGTCAAGGGCATGTGCCTTGGTTGCAGGCTTCATCCCCAGCCCCGGTCCAGGCACATGAGGGAGGCAACCAATGAACATGTGTCTCTTTCATATCTGTCTTTCTCACATCGATGTCTCTCTCTGTCTCCCCCCCTCCCTTTCACTGTCTAAAAAATCAAGGGAAAAAAAATATCCTCAGGTGAGAATTAACCAAAAACAATGAAAAGAAAGCGGTAGGGTCAATATTTGAATGGCATTGTTTCCAGTTCTCTAACCCTAAAATAAGTGGGTTCATCCATGGTCCACTACATAGAATGTATCCCCTCCTGTAACTCACTGTTTACTAGCTAAAAAGTGTAACGACTGGGTCATTACTGTCTGAGCTCTGTAGCCAAACTTTCTGGAGTCTAACTATAGCTTTGCCACACACTGTCTCAATCCTTCTGCACGTCTGTAAACTGTAGTTGGTAACAATATCACAATCAAGGCATTGTTTTGAGGATCAAATGAAAAAAACATAAGAAAAGTGCTTCGAACACTGGCTGGCACCTGAGAAATGTTAGTGTAATTAGCTGATGCTGCATAAATTGACAAGCTGTTCAAAGAGTTGCAAATGTGGGGGTTATATTTAAAGCCTTCTAGGATGAATACCAACGATCAACAATGGTAAATTACTTGGGAGAAGTAGACTTTGGATGCAAGCAGAGCATCAATGTTTTTACTTGGCATACTTCAGTATTGTTGGAATGTGTTGCAACAAGCATGGTGTACCGTTGTACTCTTAAATAGATAAGTCAAGACAGAATATTTCAAAGCCTGCTTCAGGAATCCATTCTAGGCCTTTGAGCTCATCTTTCAGAATTCCTTTTATAGATTTAACCTCCTTGTCCTCTTAGCCCTTTGTGCGGATGTCCTGCCCTCTGTAGACTAACCTTTTGATGAGACCTTTTGATTATAATCCAGTGGTTGCTGATGTCTGCACTCCCGGAGTGCGTCTGCACAAGGCATGCAAATGTTACAGACTCCTGCAGTGTAAGCATGCCGGTGCTCAGCCTGAAAAAGGGACTGCAGTCATGCACCAGGGAAGCCGAGCCACCACCGAGATTTCCATCAGTGCTGAAAGCTGTCACAGCATTCTGCTATCCGGGCACCAGGCTGTCTATCTGTACTTAGATTGACAGGGAAAGAAAAAACTGAACAAAGAGGCAAGCCACCAAGCATCCTTCCCCGTATGTCACTGCCATGGCACCATAGCCCAGACCAAACCAGAGCACGGAAGACCACAGCTGCTCTCTCACCTCCTAGAGGATTGCACAACTTGGAACTGCTGTCACATCCTTGAGAACCTTCATCGAGACTATTTACTATCTGCTGAGGGTGTGTGTTTTTTTAAAAAATAGTCAATTCTCAAGCCTTTACTCTCCTGGTAGGCAAACTCATTAGTCAACAGAGCCAAATATCAACAGTACAACGATTAGAATTTCTTTTGAGAGCCAAATTTTTAAAACTTAAACTTCTTCTAACACCACTTCTTCAAAATAGACTCGCCCAGGCCGTGGTATTTTGTGGAAGAGCCACACTCAAGGGGCCAAAGAGCCACATGTGGCTCTCGAGCCGCAGTTTGCCAACCATGAAGCTAGAGTAATTCTAGCTGCTATAACAAGTTTATTTCTCCTTACATTAATCTCCTGTGGATGCTCTTGGGTGAGAGAAGCAGGGTTCTGCTCTGCACAGACCTTCTGAGACCCATGTTGATGGGGGCGGGGAGGCGGTTTGCTGTCTTCAGTGCTGGCTTCCAAGACTGCGTGGGCTTTTGGCATCTAGCTGGTAGAACAGGAAAGAGGAGCATTCATGAGAGATATTGATGGGCCAGTCCTGGAAATGGTGCCATAACATTCTGTGGCCACACCTATCTATGTGCAAAGGAAGATGGGAAATGTGGTTCATCTGTGTTCACAGAGAAGAGGGCATGGATTTGCTGAACAGAGAGCCAGTCTCTGTCACACACACAGAAAAAACACACATTTACCTTGAAGGACTGTGATGAGGATTAAAGATAATATGGTGACTTATGTTTGGTTCCCTCGCTACTGGGGAGAGGAGTGAGGATGTAAAAAGAGGAGACAGTAGAATACTTAAGCAGACTGGATAGTGGGGCAGAGCTAGAGTAGTCAAGGCTCAAGGGTGAAGGTGATGGCAGAAGAGACTGACAAAAGGGTGTGAGTTGGGGGACACTCAGCCACTACTGCTGCTCACCAAAGGGTTTCTGCGCTCTGCTTTTGGGCGTGTGGTCATGTGACTAGTTCCAGCCAACAGGCAGAAGGAACTTCCTGTCTGAGCTTTTAATTGCTGGGGTGAGGCTGTCCAAAGGGCTCTTTTCCCTCTGCCAAAGAAGAGCCGCCGGTAACCAATCATTGTCTCACTAATGGAAAGAGGCTCGTCAACCTTGAAGCTCTAAAAGGTCAGAGCCAACCACTCCCTATCAAATTGAGACAATGCTAACTGAGGCAGCGTCCCCATCTTGTAATCACGTAAATCCTTACTGATATGATATGATATGCTTATTACCTGCTTAAGGGCTATGGGTATTTCCCAAAGCTGCTTAAGGGTAATGGGTGTATCCCATAGCCTCAATAAAAGGAATAGCTAGGCCAGAGCCTACCTAGCGGTAGTCTTCCCACTCGAGGCTGGCTCCCCATTTTCCCAAATTAACTCTTTCTAGTCTCTCTCTTCATTTTAGTGTACGGCCTCCTCCAGAAATCGGACCCTGAGTGGGCCCTGAACCACACCGGTCGTGTTAAGGAATCCCACAAATAGTAAACAGTATTGCAGAGAGGACTGGCCTCCATCAGTCTAGTTTCTGGTGAAAGACAACAGAGTGGAGCTTCTAGTCACCCAGGCAGTATCTTGGTGTTTTTAAGTCACTGGGATTTTGAAGTTGGCTATTACTGCAGCATAACCTAGTTTATTCTAACATAGAAACCCTTTTTTTTTTTTTTTTTTCAGGCAAGAGAAATCAGATGGTCTGTAAATCAGATACTTGTCCATTTTAGGTCATCACTTCCAAGACCTAAAGGGCCATGCTTTTAAGAATATAAGTTAGCCCTGGCTCCTGTGGCTCGGTTGGTTGGAGCACTGTCCCGTACACCAGAAGGTGGCAGGTTTGATTCCTGGTCAGGGCACATACGCAGGTTGCAGGTTGGTTTTCACACACATACACACACTGATGAAGGGGCGAGCAGGGTGTTCCTCTCAACCTTTCTCTCTCTAAAAAATAAATTTTAAAAATATTTTTTTAAAAGAACAATTTATACATCATTGCTTCAATGGAAGCAAAAAAAAAAGTGCTTGATGGGCTTTGGATTGTTTTAAATACTGATAAAATCAGCTTTCAATACAGCTGCCAGATACACTCTCTTCCTCAAAAGGTCATTAGTTACAATTTAGAGAAAGCTTAAAGCTACAAAATGCCAAGGGGAGATGTTAAGAATATAAAATCAGAAGGAAGAGAAAAATGAAAATGGGAGAGCTTTGGAGGGAATTGGGGGCAGCAGTAGGAGGCATTTTTATGGAAAGGACGAATTTGCCTGTCCCCTGGGATCTCTAGAACTGGCCTCCTGCACCTCGGGTTGCTTTATGGGGCCTCCTAGTGTTCTGGCCTATGGGCCAGCCCTATGTTTTCCTAACTTGTGTGTGGGGCCTGATGCGGCGGGGGCCAAACATGACGGGGATCTCTCTTTTCCACACCCAGCTCGGAAAGAAAGATGAACTAACCGGTTCTAAGAGGAGGCGGCCAGGGACTGAGAAATAATAGAAATAAAGAGAGAAGACACAGAGATAGATTTAAAGCTGGGAGCTGGGTGGGCTGCCACCCTGTCGGCTGGAGAGACAGGAAGACGATGACGACAATAACCCCTCTCAGCGCATTTATTTTATACCCTCAATACTAGGAAGTAAGACCAAAATTTAGGATCAAAGGAGCTTATTTGCACTCTTAAGTAGGCCCTAGCATTCCTGTTGCTTGTCTGGATTTACAGATCTAGACCCGGCCCTGCCGACACGTGGGCTTGATATGAAGGCCAAGCTGATTACACTTTCCGCCATCTTGGGGAAACGTGTATTCGAGCCTCAGCTCTGCCAGTTGTCTCGGGCTCAGCTGACAATTTAAAGGGAAAATGCCCACGTGCCTTCCCAGGCGGCCCTCTACCCTTGTGAAATTCCATCTCCCATCTCCCTCACAGTGTCCCATATTGCAGATAACTTGACATAAAAGCACAGTGAGTGAGGGACTATGACTCTTTTTTTTCTTTCTTTTTTTTTTTTTTTACTGTGTCCCCCTAGAACAGTGGTCGACTCTTGCTTGGGCCCCTTGAATGTGGCTCTTCCACAAAAGATCACATGCGGGCGCGCACGTACAGTGCGACTGAAAGTGGCCCATGTGCAGAAGTCGGTTTTCAGCTCTCAAAAGAAATGTCAATCGTTGTACTGTTGATATTTGGCTCTGCTGACTAATGAGTTTGCTGACCACTGGCCTAGGATAAAAGTAAGCGGTCCAGCTGAAACCTGTTTGGCTCAGTGGCTAGAGTGTCAGCCTGCGGACTGAAAGGTCCCGGGTTTGATTCCGGTCAAGGGCATGTACCTTGGTTGTGGGCACATGCCCAGCAGGGGGTGTGCAAGAGGCAGCTGATGGATGATTCTCTCTCATCGATGTTTCTAGCTCTCTATCCCTCTCTCTTCCTCTCTGTAAAAAATCAATAATATATATATATATATATATATATATATATATATATATATATATTTTTTTTTTTTTTTTTTTTTTAAGTAAGCGGTCCAACAGGACACCCTAGTTCTGCTTACTTCAGCATAACAAGAAACTCCCATGCTCCCAGCCAGCTGGTCGAGCTGCCCGGACTAGAGCTCAAGAAGCAGACTATAAACTCCTGAGACACAAGAGCTATATTTTATTCATCGGTGAATAGCACAGTAATTAGTTAAGAGCCTGCTTTGGCTTGACCATTGATTCCTCCACTTAATAACCGGGTACCTTTGGCCACTTAACCTCCCTGATCCTGTTTCATCGCCTGTGAAATGGGGGTGATCATTGCCCGACTCCCCTGACTTGTGGCAATTAAATGTGACAATTGTCTGTAATGCTTCTGGTGCAGCTCAAAAGTCTTTGTTCAAGAGCTTGAAAGAACAGTGGCTCCTATCCAACTACGGCTGTGTGATCTCAGAAGAAACTGCGTGAGCCTCCACCGAGGGTAAAGGAAACTTCCTTCGCCGGAGGCTGCAAACGCTACAGCGATGGGGTTAAGAGACATGCCTACACCTCAAGGGAAGGGCTCTGCATTGTTTCAATTTTTATATGGATTAAAAATACATGAAATTAAAAATAAATACAGTTTTTTTGAAGGGGGAAGGAAGAAAAAAAAAAAAAACACGGGCTGGCAGGGTTCCTGGCTTTATTTGCTGATTCTTGTAGCTCGTTCAGGGACAGCAAGCACAAATTACCCATATTAATATGGCTGCTCACTCCCATCTGGACCTGGGGGTAGACACAAAGTATAATAGTTGTAACACATGTTCCTTCCCAAGACCTTAGGGTGGCTTCCATGTGCCATCTTCCAGCTTCCATACATTAACTTCCCATAGTCTTTTGCTAGTTCCCTGGGCCACCTTCCTGCCCCCAGGCAGTGAGAGAGGGAGAAACTGAGGCCGGGTGGGGGATCAGGGGTGGAGATTAGGGTGGGGGCAGGCCTAGCCGGCCCGGAGGACCCCACCTCCACCCGGGGCCAGGGCCGGGAGGGCAGGGCCGGGGCGGGAGGGCCGGGCCGAGGAGGAGCCCCGCGCGGGCCAGGCCGCGGGCCGAGGGGGCGGGCCCGGAGCCGCGGCCTCGCCTCCGCCCGCGCCGCCGCCTGGCTGGGGCGGCCCGCGGCCCGGAGCTGGGCCTGGAGCTGAGCCCGAGCCGGCCCGGAGCCGGGCGGCGCCGCCATGCTGCAGAAGCGGGAGAAGGTGCTGCTGCTGAGGACCTTCCAGGGCCGGACGCTGCGCATCGTGCGGGAGCACTACCTGCGGCCCAGCGTGCCCTGCAACAGCCCGCTGTGCCCGCGGCCCGCCGCCTGCCGCAACGGTCCGCCCGAGGGCGCGGGGCGCGGGGGCGGCGGGAGCGAGGGGAGCCGGATGGGAGCGAGGGCGGCCGGGCCCGGAGGGAGCCGGGGCGGCGAGGCGGGAGTCTGGCGTCCGGGGAGGCGGCGGAAGGGCGCGGCGAGGGGCGGAGCGCGAGGCCGGGGACGCGCCGAGGCCTGGCCCCCGGTCCCCCGCCGCCCCGGCCTCCCCTCCGTCCGGACTGCTAGTCGGGAGCTTGGACTGCGGCCCCCGAGCCGCAGAGACGCCGTGGCGCGCGGCTTGTGGGGCTCTCCGCCCAGGACCCCCCGACGGCTGCGCCCAGGCGCTGGAAGGGCCCAGAGGCCTGGGGCCTGGGCTCCCCGGAGCGCGGGAGCGCGGGAGCCCGCCCGGCCTGCCTGCCCCCAGGGGGAGCCCTGAGCTGCGGGCCCCGCAGCCACTGGCGGGACTCGAACCAGGGGCCTGAGCGCGGGACCTGCTGCCGCTCTCTTGGCTCCCTACACGTTCTCTGGCCGCCAGCTCCGAGGCCTCGGGCTTTTTGTCCAGGGGAGAGCCCTCCTCACCTAGGGTCTGTGAACGAGGTGCACCCACCTGTCCTGGAAGGTCATGGGGGGAGTTGGATTTGGGGCTGCAGTGCCCTGGACCGTCCCGCACTGGCCCATTGGACGCAGAAAGTTACTTACTGGTTCTCTTCCCTCTGGGGGGAGATGAGCGTCCTGGTCCTTTTCAAAAAGGAATGTGTGGAATCCTTAGCTTGATTAAGAATGGATGGTTAAGGTGAACATCTCAGTTACTGCTTGGCTAACCAGCTCCCTGACATGGTCTGGGGGGAAACCCTGCCACGGCCCTTGCTTGCTCTGAGCATCTTCTCTGGACCTTGGGGACGTCTGCGCATGTTCTCAAACTTGAGACAGTACCGACTTGAAATTGCTGGACAGAAACCAGTGGCTAACATGTGCATTTTTAAATATATATTTTATTATTATTTTACAGAGAGGAGGGGAGATATAGAGCTAGAAACGTCGATGAGAGAGAAACATCGACCAGCTGCCTCCTGCACACCCCCCACCGGGGATGTGCCCACAACCAATGTACATGCCCTTGACCGGAATCGAACCCGGGACCTTTCAGTCCGCAGACCGACGCTCTATCCACTGAGCCAAACCGGTTTCGGCAACATGTGCATTTTTAGAGTGCTTCCTCTAAATGTAAGCTTCTCCCCAGTTAACACAAATATTCAGGTTGTGTTGAAGATGTGAAGATGTGCCGTTTAAAAAAAAAAAAATCAGTGATCCCCTGCTCCACTGGCAACACTGTAAACCACACTGAACCTTTATTTATCACAGCTTCAGAAAAAATGAAGGTGCTGGATTTACCTGAACGTGGGGCCTCTACCAGAGCACATTTGTCTTGTCCTTTAAAAACTTCACAGTGGCGTGGTTGAGGCTGGAAGTTATTTTGCACAGGAGGGCACCGTGGCACTGAAATAGTAATAAACCAGGTTTGCAAGTGTCGTCTGATCTCTTCCATTTTGAATTATGTTTCAGATGGGAAACTCTTGTCTGGGGATGTGACTCATTACATGATCCCGGATTGGAAAGTTGTCCAAGATTACCTCGAGATCCTCGAGTTTCCTGAATTAAAGGGAATTATTTTCATGCAAACAGCTTGTCAAGCGGTGCAGCACCAAAGAGGCCGGAGGTATCTGTCTTGCATTATTTATTTATTGCGTTGATGCTCCCCCCTACACACACACACACACACACACACACACACACACATGTTTTTTAGGGAAGATCCTTTGTTGTAGGGGGAGGGGATGTATTTATTATTTTGTCAGAAAGTATTTTTTGAACTAATGTAGTATTCTCTTTGCTGGTAGGAATGCAATAACATTACTTTGTATTTCTGCTTCAACATCTGTCCAAAAGATCTGACTGGTGATCAATAAGCTACAGTGTCCCCAGTACGAGGGTACTGAAGATTCTTGGCTTTTGGTTTACATTTTATAGCAGTTATTGCTTATTTCTTGTTGATAATGCATATTATTTAATCTTCTTATTTATAGATCTATTGTTTCAGGTGCTTACTTTTTGTTCCCTTGGGGGAAAGTACTTTATTTTTAAATTTTAGACTCCTTTAGGGTAGATACAAATCGTATTTGTAGTGATTTATTCAATGAAATCAGAAATAACCTGTTTTATTTTTAGGTTACTGTTATAACTACCAACCATAGTAATTGTATTTGCTAAACAAAGGGTTTTTTTTTTATTGAAATCAGTCTAAAATGCTTGCCTTGTGCCTTTTAAACAAATGCTCAAAAATTGGTTTTTGTTTCATTTAACACTGGGGAAAGATTTATGATTTGAACTTGAAGACTCCTGCTGTATGGAAACGGCATACAGCATTACAAACGATATATCCAGACTCTTAACACCCCAAGTCATTTGAAAAGCAGAAACTATGCATTTATTCTTTTTTAAATGTTGTAGTTTCTTCAGATCTTGGTCGTAAAAGATGAACTGTGTTTATTTGTGTATGAAAATGATAAGTTGTCCTTATTATATGCTCAGTTCAAAAAAAATATGCATTAAGTAGATTGTGTGCAGGTTTTTCAGATAGAATATTTTTAAATGAGCTTGAAGTTGATTTTGTTCAGACAGAAAGATATAGATGTTTGTACACATTCAGATTTAAATGCTGCTCCAGGTGTCGTATTTCAATTTCTGCTACTAAAATCAATTTGTTGTTATCATTCAGATGGCTAACACACTGCAGAGCCTTTTCAGCTTCTGTTCTCTAAAATATTTTTAATATTAAGGATTGTTTTAAAAACCAATTGCTGGGACATTAAAAAAAACAAAGAATTTGGATTTAAATGTCTTTTCTCCTGAACATTTCAAAAGTAGTTAACTTGATGAAAAACTATTGGTTTTTCCATCGCTTTACCATGTCTGTGAATATACTAAATGTGAAAACAAAAGATGAGTTACGAAGTAGGCCGTATGATAACACCCTGGTTTCCATTTCGTAAGCACTTTGTGAGACTCTACTTTCAGGCCCTCTGGAGTAGTACAAAGTCTTAGTTCCTTTCTCAACAGACCTATTGTCTTGTTGGAGTCAGATGCAAGAAGCAAGAAGGTAACTATGACACACCTTAGACCAGCCGTGGGCAAACTACGGCCCTCGGGCCGCATCTGGCCCGTTCGGCTGTTCTATCCAGCCCTCGGACCCGAAAGAGCGGAGAGTTCTCTTGCTCTCCCCTCTGCTCCTTCACCAGCAGCCCAAGATGAGAGTGCCAGCATGGTCAGGTTGCTTTTGTTCCGGCCCTCCGGTCCAGGTTAAGAACCCACTGTGGCCCTCGAGTCAAAAAGTTTGCCCACCCCTGCCTTAGACCCATGTGGGATAATTTAATGTGGACTATACAAAGTGCAGAAGTAAATATGGGGTGTGGGGAGTAAGCTACAAAGTCCTCTGAAGAGGTTAGAGAGTGGTCATTAAAGGAGGGATAGATAATAAACGTGATTGATGTCGAGAGAAAAGAGGCAGGAAAGGAATCATCAAGTTTGGGACTTGCTGCTTTGTCTCTCTGTGCAGCAGCCAGCTGGTGTATTCAGGTTGACATAGCTCAATGACCAAATGACCTAAGCCCTAGAAAGTGTCAGATGTGGACAGCTAAGTTTAGAATTGATGATAGCTGTGGAATAGACAACATCCAGGAGTTTGCTTTGTTAACCCGGCGTTCATAAGTGTCCAAAATGGCCTGTTCCCGTTAGTATGTTGTACAAAAGTGTAAGGCCTTTTACTTTTTATATTTATCCAGATGTGGCCTGGCAGAAGCTCTGAGGTGTTCGCTTCATTTAATAGTTGGGAAACGTTTTGTTTTTCAGTTCTTCCTTGGAAATTTTTGAGATGCTAGTAAATAGTTTTTTATATGCTTTTAGGAACAGTATTGCTTAGGAAAGCTTTGTCAGTTAAAAATAACCTGCTCTGGCCAAAGCCGGTTTGGCTCAGTGGCTAGAGCATCAGCCTGCGGACTGAAGAGTCCTGGGTTGGGTACCTCAGTTGCAGGCTCGATCCCCGGCCCCAGGGGGTGCATGCCGGAAGCAACCAGTCAAAGTGTTCTCTCTCTGTCTCTCCCCCTTCCTTCTACTCTATAAAAAAAAAAAAAAAAAAATCAATGGACAATATCCTCGGGTGAGGATTAACAAAAAATAAAATAAAATCCCTGCTCTGGTCTAGTGTCTAGTTTAAGGATGCCTTGCTTTCTCCTTTTGACCCCCTTTCTGATTTCTTCTGTATAGCTTCAGAGTCTTGATAGTTCATGCCTCAGTTCCTCGATGTATAACATAAGATAGGGATCATAGACTGTTATAGTTGAAGAGCATCTAAGAGGCCAACATGATCTATCCCCATTCAATTCATCAGTATTCCTCAACGTGAGTGATGCCACTGACTTTGTTTCTAAAAGAAAACATTTCTCATGGACACACCGTGTTAATTTAAATTATGTTGTTGTATTATTATGTAAATATGTTTAAACATAAGTTAGGTGTAAGTCCTCATGCTTAAGTATTTAATACAACACTAAGACCAAGTAGAGCCCTAGCCAGTTTTGCTCAGTGGATAGAGCATCAGCCTGCGGACCAAAGGGTCCTGGGTTTGATTCCGGTCCAGAGCACGTACCTTGGTTGCAGGTGAGGCCTCCCTGGCCCAGGCCCTCCGAGGTCGGCTCGTGCAGGAGGCAACCAATAGTTGTGTTTCTCTGACATTGATGCTTCTCTCTGTCTTCCCCTCACTTTTCCACTCTCCCTAAAAATCAATGGAAAAATATACTAGGGCGAGGATTAATAAAACAAAAGATCAAACCTCCAAATTCAATAAATAAAACTACAATCAGGAAACTGCAGATGAACATTAATTTAATGTGACAGGTGACATGATTTTACTGAAGTGGAATTACCAGAGTTGGAGGGAGATATAGCTCTAAGATGCTCCTGTATTTAATGTGACTTTGGGTTTGTTTTTCATTTAAATAATATTGATGTGGGAAAATGGCCCGTTCTCATTAGTATATTGTACAAAGCAGTATGAAAAGTTAAGGTTTTTATTGTTCAAGATAATCACACTTTCTGCCATCTAATAATCCTCAAATGATTATTTAGTGAGGGGTTCCTTGATAACTCCGTAAGGCTATCTTGTTGACCACATTCATTCAGAGTTTTTTTTTTTTTTAATCCAACAAATCTTTATGGAAAGACTATCGGTTCCAGAAACTGCCAGCACTGAGGCTACCGTAGTGAACAAAAGCGGATATGGTCTTGAGGGGAAACAGGCAGGATCAGGTAATCACAGGAGCAGGAGGAGAACTGCAGCCGTGACAAGTGCTCTGAAGGGCGGGTACAGGGCCCCAGGAGAGCCGGAAGTCATCAGGGAGACGGAAAGGCTTTCCTGAGGGTGGTGCCTGTACTGAGCTCTGAGGGAGGAGTAGGTGTAAACCAGAGGAGAGCTTCCCGGGTGAGGAAACGGCGGTGCAGGGTCACAGAGACGGGAATGCTGCCCAGGACCATAAAGAAGGCCCTGGATTGGAGGGCAGACCTCGGGCCTTGGGGATATCAGTGAAGGGTCTGAAGCAGGGTGAAATGACATAATTAGATTGCTGGGGGGGGGGGGGGGGTTGTGTGTGTGTGTGTGTTTTTCAAAATATATTTTATTGTTTTTTTTACCGAGAGGAAGAGAGAGGAAGAGAGTTAGAAACATCGATGATAGAGAAACTGCCTCTTGCACACCCGCTACTGGGAATGTGCCCGCAACCAAGGTACATGCCCTTAACCGGAATCGAACCCGGGACCCTGAGTCCGCAAGCCAAAGCTCTATCCACTGAGTCAAACTGGTTTCAGCTAGATTGCTGTTTTGAAAAGGTTACTGGGCCAGTTTGGAAAAGGCAGGCAGAAGACAGGAAGCTATGGCTTTAGTTCAGATGAGAGATGTTGGTAGTAGCTTAGAGAGAAATAGACACTTCAAATAGCTATTTAGTAGGTAAAATGTATAGAACTTCTTAAGTATGTGACCAAGAGGATTAAAAACATGTCCACAGGAAAACTTGTACATGAATGTTCATAGAAGCTCTGTTTATGTTAACCAAAAAAATGGAAACAACCCAAATGTCTATCAATTGATGAATGGTTTATTCACGCAAAGAAATATTATTCAGCCATAAAAAGAGATGAAGAACTGATACATGCCACAACTGGATGAACCATGAAAATATTATTATAAGTGAAAGAAACTAACCACACAGAAAAATTATATAGTGTATGATTCCACTTATATAAAATGTCAGAATAGGTAAATCCAAGAAACAGAAAGTAGATTAGTTCGGTTGCCAGGGGCTGTGGGTCAGGGGAAATGGAGAATGACTGCTTAATGGGTATTTTTCCTTTGAAGGTGATGAAATGTTCTGGGATTAGATCGTGGGCATGGTTACATAACTCAGTGACTATACTAAAAACCATTGAAATGTTCATTTTAAAGGGTGAATTTTATGGTATGTGAATTATATCTCAATAAAGCTGTTACTTTTTTTAAAAAATCTATAGAACTTAGTATGGATTTAGATAAGTGAGGTGAGGAAGAAGGTGGTGTCAAGGATAACACTACGGTTTCTGGCTTATGTAAGTGGGTGGAGAGAGGATGCACCCAAGGAGGCCTCAGGGGGAGGGGCGGAGAAAGGTCTTGGGTTCGAAGTGTCTGAGGCTTTCAGGAGTGCAGGCACTCACTGCAAAGGGTACCACAGTTAGAAGGCAGTGATTCAGCTGATCCCAAAAATGCTCTGTTAGAAACGTTTTAAGAGAATCACCTAATATAAATGGAAACATAAACTTAAAATTCTTGTAGAATACTCAAGGACCTTTGAAGTAAGTCTAGCTTTGGCCGGTTTGGCTCAGTGGATAGAGCGTCAGCCTGCGGACTGTGGGGTCCCAGGTTCAATTCCGGTCAAAGACATGTACCTTGGTAGCTGGCACATCCCCAGTGAGGGGTGTGCAGGAGGTAGCGATCATTGTTTCTCTGTCATTGATGTTTCTAACTCTTTATCCCTCCCTTCCTCTCTCTAAAAAAAAAAAAAAAAAAAAATCAATAACATATATTTAAAAAAAGAAAGTCTACTAGACCCTACCAAGGTTCTGGGGAAACTGGCTGAAGAAACACAATGCCGAATGCAGAACTCACTTCCCCACTGATTGTGGGACGCCCACTTCTAATCCCCAGAGAGTACAGTCAGCAGGGGGAATGGGATGAAGGGATGTTGCATCTGTAAGATCACCTTGAATAAAAATAGTAAAAACTAAAAATCAATTTAAAGAAGTTAAATTCAGCTGTCCTCCTAAGAAATTGTTGGAAATGTTTTTGATAATAGAGATTTGGAAAACACTGAAGCCAGTCCAGAAGCATCATGTCTTCAAGCTTGAGCCATGTTATAGCATGGATCAGAACTTCCTTCTTAAGGTTGAATGATATCCCATGGTACATACATTTACCACATTCTGGTTTTTCCATTTACCTGTCAATGAACACTTAGGTTGCTTCTACTTTTTGGCTATTGTGAATAATGCTGCTCTGAACAGGCGTGCACTAACATCTTTTTGAGACCCTGCTTTCAATTCTTTAGGGTCTCTACCCAGTAGTGGGATCGCTGGGTCCTTTGGTAGTTCTCATTTTTATTTTCATTTTTATTTATTATTTATTTTATTTCATTTCATTTTTATTTTTTTATTTTATTATTTGTTTATTTATTTATTGAGGAAGGGGTGGTTCTGTTGTGTTCACCAGGAGCAGGGCTGCTTCGGACAAAGGACAGCAGTGAGATGTCTGGGTGGCGGCCCCTGAGGGCATGCAGAGGAGCTAAAGACCTGGCACACAGGAGAGGGCAGCAAAAATGTGCGGGTGAAGGATATTGAATCAGGGCGGTGACTTGTAAACAAATTATCACACTAAGTTCAGGTGCTTTCTTGGGGGTGTCTACAATGTGCTGGTAGATAAAGGGAACACAAACTGTGGAGGAGATGATCAGGAAAAATGGGCAAGATGTGCCTGGTGTTTCCTCTGTAATCATAAATTGTATATGTTTATGAAGCCTCTTCTAAAATATTTCTTATTGCTTAACAAATAAATGCTGATTTGGAAAAATTCGTGCATGGCAGAAATGTGTAAAGCAGGAAGTAAAAGCCTTTGCCTCACCGGTCTGCAGGGGCGATCACTGTTGACAGGTGGTGTAGACTCCTCTGTGCATAATCTAAGAGGCTTTAAAAATGAGCGTGGGGAAATTGCCGACTTAATAAGTTCTGGGCATTTTGGGGTGGGGCAGCTTTTTCTGCACAGTGGGATCTGTTAAAGAAAGCTGCCATCCACAGAAGTGAAAATGAGTCCCTTTGTTTATTAGGGAATTTTACAAGTTGTATTCATTGATGATTCTTTTGCTGTTGGCTCAATTACAGAATTGCCAAGAAAAGAAAATCAGTGTTTCTTGTTTTCTAATGAAATGTTGAGGCCACACAGACAATGGTGGTTAGCATTTATTTGGAGAGTTCTGCCTTGGCTTTCATGAAAAGACTGATTTCTTAAAAACCCACGGTGGCAGCCTGGTGGTGGGAATGGAAGGGCACAGATTTTATTATAGTACATAATAAGTCATCTACCTTGGGTAATTTATATATTAATTTAATATCTGGTTTCATGTCAATCTCTTGTTAAATAAACATTGTCTTCCTATGAAATAACTACCGTATTTGCCGGTGTATAAGACGATTTTTTGGCTCTGAAAAATATGCCTCCAAGTGGGGGGTAGTCTTATACGGCGCGTATATAACAAACTCTGTATTTTTAGTGGAAATGTTAGGGGGTCGTCTTATACGCCCAGTCTCTTATACGCCGGCAAATACGGTATTTTTCAGGGCCAAAAAATCGTCTTATATGCCGGCAAATATGGTAAGTGTTCTGTAGTCCATATCACCCAGACTATTGAAAAGCACCTTCTCGGAAATTGACCCATATAAGACTTCCTATTTGATTTGTGACTTTGACTAACACTGGAAGGATCTCCTGATGGGAAACCTTAAAACTCTGTTAGTTCTCTGACAGATGAAGCCAGCCTCACTCATGTGAGTGACGTGGCCGCATAAATAAAACTTACAGATAAATCCCCATACTTAGTTTTCTGGGGCTGCCAGCAAAAAGCAAAAGGCACTAATGCCTATGCCATTTAGAGAGCAAGGTGAGACTCAAAAGTGCAGTGAGCCTTTGAGGTGGGGGCTCTGTGGGGCAGCGTCCTATAATTACATAATAAAGGGCCAGAAGTCCCCGGAGGAGGAAGAGGTGGAGAGGGGTTGGGTTGATCCACAGACTAATTAATGAGGCCCCGCTCAGACCCATCCCAGCAGGCAAAATTGAGGAAGAGCAGCCCAACGATACTGCGCACACTAAGGCCAATATTAAATAAATGGTCCTCGGGTTTTAAATGATCAATCTTTTTCTCCAAACTGCCTCATCGTTTTTGATCCTTAGCAAGAGCTGGCAGTAGATGAGTACCTGCTGCGTGAGATTTATTTTTCTCCTCTGTGTCACAGACAGTATAATAAATTGCGAAACCTCCTGAAGGATGCGCGTCATGATTGCATTCTCTTTGCTAATGAGTTCCAGCAGTCCTGCTACCTCCCTCGGGAGAGAGGAGAATCCATGGAAAAGTGGCAGACCAGGTATGGCACCGAATTGCTGTGCGTGTTCATGGGATCACCTTCTGTAATTTCTTTATCATTGGCTGTTTGGGAATGAATCTAAGTGGTGTGCTAAAATCAACAATTACTCTGGAACCATGAATGCTGAAATGCTTACTATGTCAATATTTTAGATATGTCAATTGAGTGTATAATTGGTCCATTTTAGACACTATAATTAGGGAGGTTATACCCAGAGTAACGTTGCCCAAGACCCCAATAGCTAGTGGGAGGATGGGGAGTCCTTCTCTGGAGCTGAGATCTCAGTTTTTCTGGTATAGCTCTGTTATCCCAACTAGCCTCAGTAAGCTGAAACTGGTAGGTTAATTCTAGTAGATCTGTTTTAGGAAGAGCAGTGTCATAGTTTAGATCAGCTGTGGGCAAACTACGGCCCGCGGGCCGGATCCGGCCCGTTCGGCTGTTCTATCCGGCCCGAGGAGCCGAAAGAGCGGAGGGTTCTCTTGCTCTCCCCTCCGCTCCTTCACCAGCAGCCCAAGATGAGAGTGCCAGCATGGTCAGGTTGCTTTTGTTCCGGCCCTGCGGTCCAGTTTAAGAACCCATTGTGGCCCTCGAGTCAAAAAGTTTGCCCACCCCTGGTTTAGATCCACCTAAAAGCAGAGCCTGAAGCAAGGACTTGGTGTGAGTTGTTTACTTCTGAGGCAGTTCCCGTAAGCAGGACTGAGGAAGTGAGCATAGGGAGACAGAGGAGGAGGGAACGCAGGAAAGAATGTGGTAATGCTTTGGGAAACCGAGGCTCCATCCTACTGCAATCCTCTGGGAAGCTGAGTAGAGTGTGCCTAAGAAGTTACCTCGAAGGTCTGAGGCTAGGGCTCTGAGTTAGTGCCCCCTTTAGCTTTTTAGGATATGCTTTTTCATTTATTTTTCGAGAGACGGGAAGGGGAGTAGAGAAATATCCATCAGTTGCTGCCTATATGTGCCCTGAGCCAAATCGAACCTACAACCTAGGTTTGTGCCCTGGTCCGGGATCAAACCCACAACCTTTTGGTGTGTGGGAGGACACTCCAAGCAGCTGAGCCACCCAGCCAGGGCTTGTTTCTTTACCTTTTAAGCCTCACATAGCTTGTCATCCATGTGGTGCTGTGTCACTCACCCTCTCGGTAAAAAGTGTTAGCAGATGGCAGAACCTCATCGTTTTTAGGCCTCATCGAGCAATGAAAGGGATCGAGGTGGTGAGTGGATGTTGTGGGGAAGAAGAGATGTCAAGCACCTTTTGATTCATCTTTGTATCCCCCAGAGTAGCCAGCCCGGGGTGTTTATAATGGTGTCAGGAAGTATTTGTTGAGTGAATAGCTCACTGTATAAACCAAAGGATTGCAGACGAAAGTAAGATATAAAATTCGGAATAAGAGCTTGTGTTTGTGTGCCCTTTGCTTTTCTAGGAGCATATACAATGCAGCCGTTTGGTACTATCACCACTGCCAGGACAGGATGCCCATCATCATGGTGACAGAAGACGAAGAGGCAGTTCCGCAGTATGGGAGTGAAACAGAAGGAGTGTTTGTGATTTCTTTCAAGGTATTTCCAGCTGCAGGGTGTGTGTGTGTGTGTGTGTGTGTGTGTGTGTGTGTGTTCATTTCCTAAGTAGTTACCAGAGGGCTCTAGATTCCTTTGGCAATATAGAGAAGGGAAAATAAAGATTGAAGGAAGACTTGAAGAAGTTCCCTGTCTTCATTACTCCCCAGCTAATTAATCTTGACTTTTGCAAATCTGGGCAAACTACCTGTGACTGTAAGGCCTATCACATCCGAGACCTCAGTCCAACAAGCCCCTGTTGACAGAAGCTCATATTTGTAGTTTCAGCAGTAACAATATTTAAGTGATGATGATAGGTTGAATCTTATAAAATTGCCACTGCTCTGTTGTTTTTGACCTACAAAATGGCGATTTCACCTAGTTCCACCTACTAGCAATAGCGGACATATCTATGCCAGACACTGTTCTAAGTGTATTATTTAATTCTGGCAACAACCCTGTGAGGTATGTGTTATCATCCCCATTTTATTGGTGAGGAAGAAAAGCTAAGCAACTTGCCCAAGGTCATATGGGTAGAAAGTGGTAGAACTGGGATTAGAACCCAGGCAGTCTTTATTCCAAAGCTCTTAACTATCATGCCTTACTACCTCCCAAAGAATTCCTCTGAATATATATAAAACACAGCTTTAAAGGCCAGTCTTATTTCTTCACTCTTCCCCACTTATGAATATGCATGAGGGTTGAGAGAATAAAGGAAGGGGTGAGACATGATATCATTTATGTGAGGGCTATTGGGTCAGTTAAGTGTACCGTTCACAGGAAGGAGCGGCTTATCGGTGACAGGTTCTTGGGCTGTCTTAGCAACACAGTTCTCCTATTTCGTAGGTACCTTTTGGGACAGTAGGATGAGTATTAATCTCTCTATCGATTACTGGTCTCTTCTGTCTGCCCAGTTGGTCAATCAAGTTCCAATGGTTGACATCTTTTTTTGACTCAGAGGCTAGAATGAAGCCCTCCATTACCCCTGTCAGTTCACAGAAAGTCTAGTTGGATTTTGAATTGTAGATTCTATAAGTGTTCCAAGGTGCATGTATTGCTAAAGATTTGCCAATAGAATTCTCTCGGCCCCACTATGAAAAGTGCTCTGGCGTGCCAGCGAATTCCAGGGCACCGGATATTAATGGCAGTGCCACTTATTTTTTCTGTTGCAATACATCATGTCTTGTTTCTGCAGAGGACAGTTGACTAAAATTACATTTTTCTACTTTTTGTGAAAATTACTTTTCTTTGTAGTTTAGTGGTATAGTACAGTTTTATTTTGTATAGCATTTCCTAAGCGAACTCCTCTGTGACCAAGGGCTTCATAGAAGTGAATGATGACAGGAGGAAGGAGATCCTGGGAAGATCAGGTGGGAAGGAAGCCTGGAATTTTCTGTGGGGACTTGAAGTTAGACGGAGAAGAGCAAAGGCAATAAAGCCTCTGGAATAGGTGGCTTAACGTAGTAAAAGTTAGTCTTGATAACTTTTATACCTTCTCTTTATAAATTCAAACCTTGGATAACAGTACTGGAAATTTTTCTGCAACATAAATTTCTTGATTTACATAAGGTCCTTAATTTATATAGTATCTGCTGAATTAGAGACCTTTGGATGAATTTATTTTATCTTATTCATTTTTGTGTGTGTGTAAAGCCTGGTGCTTTTTTAAATCACTTCTAATCATTTAATGTAGTTAGTTGCAATTTAGCTTAGATTTATGTGTGGGAGTTTTTTGCAATTTAGGAGTAAAACTTTTTTTTAATATATTTTTATTGATTTCAGAGAGGAAGGGAGATGGAGAGAAAGACAGAAGCATCAATGATAAGAATTACCAATAGGCTGCCTTCTGAATGCCCCCTACTGGGGATCAAGCCCAGGACCTGGGCGCACAGGCACGTGCCCTGACCAGGAGGAGTCAACCATCTCCTGATTCATAGGTCGACACTCAACCGCTGAGCCAGACTGGCCAGGCAGACTTTTTTATCAATACTTTTCCTCTGATGTTTTAGCTATAAATTTGCCTTGCCAATGAACATGAAAAGTTGTACTGTGGCTTAAGCAAGCCTTATTTTCAGTTAGCACTAAAACGGACCACTGCTTAAGCAAGCCTTATTTTCAGTTAGCACTAAAACGGACCACTGCATAGTCACTTCTCACTGAGTTATCCATTTTGTTTCATACTACTCACATTCTTGTCTTAACTGCCTTTTAATTTTAACAGTTCACTTTACAGTGCTGTTTATTGAAGTTATTTGTTAAATAAAAAGGTATAAATTTAAACACACACACCCCTACGAAGACAACTTTTACCAAGGCTCCCGTAACTTCTGGTGTCTTTCCTGACTTATGTTTTTCAACTTAACCAGCTGCACCACAAGAGCAACTGCCACTAATACTAAGTAAATATTTCTTATTCTCCTTAGAAAGAATCAAGGAGATTCTTTAAGGAGAGGTAGGATCTGGTAAAAGCTGGGTTTAACCAGACCTTTGGTATCTGAGGCTCATACTCATGGTGTGCAACAGATGCTTTTTTGAGCAGAGACCAATTCTTGATAAGTGACAAGTGACCATAGAATTGGGATACTAATGTTAACACAGACAGAACTTTTGGGAGGACTAGGGAAAGAAAGGAAGCAGTTTTAACAGTACCCTAAAATTAGTGGGAGAAAAGCTAGCGTTAACAAGAATAATTTATTTTCTTTTTAAGTACAGAAAGAGAATGCTAGATCCTACCTCAGACTTAAAGTTGAATTAATGCCCAGCCAGTGTTGCTCAGTGGTTGAGCATTAATCTATAATCCAAGAGACTGTATTCCAAGTTGGAGCACATGCCCAGATTGCTGGATCAATCCCCAGTGTAGGACATGCAAGAGGCAGCCGATCAATGATTCTCTCTCATCATTGACGTTTCTATCTTTCTCTCCCTCTCTCTTCCTCTCTGAAATCAATAAAAATACATATTTTTTAAAGTTGAGTTTAAAAACCATATCTAAATTTGATTTTGTTGCATTTGAGAGAGTGTTCCCTGGACGCACAGAGTAGAAGTAACACAGCCAACCTCACCCACCACACCATCCCTTGTGGATGATCACCTTGGGGTCTTGTCCAGGGCCTTTCTGAAAGAATTACGCCACGATGTTCAATGGTATGCGGTTATATTGACGGGGACTCTGGCCACTTGTTTCAAAGTTATGTTTGAGACAGGTCATCACCCTACTAACAACTTCGAGAATCATTTACCTGAGGAGTGTTACTACATCTGTGGATAGTCACAGAGGAAGGCCCGGTCCCCAGGAGCTGATGAAGTGCGGGAAGCCTAACACCAAAGCACACTTTGCTCACTTGACTTTCCCCGCTCTCTGCTCACTTGGCATTGCCAGTGGTTTTAGGAAAGGGAGACATTTTCTTATACACTTGCCATTTTTATATACTTAAGTCTCTTATAAATTTCAAACATTTCAGGGTATTTAAAAAAAAAAAAAGATAGGAGCTTTTTCTGTCCATTCATTATAGGCCATTATCTGCAGCAATGACATGACAGGCAGACTGTGTGTGTATGCCTGTGTGTGGAGAGAGGGGGAGGAGATCTGAAAGTTCAGAGTAACCAGGGAGGTGGGAGGGTTCCATGGAGGAACAGCCTCCCTGGGGTTCATTGGCGAGGCTTCTGGGGTTAATGAGGTGGTAGAACGTGAACTGGTAGCATGAGGTTTAGGAAGGTTATGCTCATTTGACACATCTTCAAAACTGCATGCTGGTCGTTCCTGTTTGAGATTGTTTTATAATCCTATATAACAAAAGGGTAATATGCAAATTGATCCTAATGGCGAACAACCAGAACGACCACTCGACCAGTCACTATGAGGCACACTGACCACCTCTTGGTTCCTTCCCCTGGCCGGCAGGCACAGATCGCCTGATGGTGAACGGGAAACTGGGGGTAGGTGGCAGCGGGGGGCAGGGCCAGCTGCGGGATGGCCCTGGCCGTAGGCCAGGCAGAGGGACCCTACTCAAGCAGGAATTTCGTGCACCGGGCCTCTAGTACTACTATAATGAAGAATTACTCTTTTCTGACCATGTTTCTCTTGTACCTACCAGAATTACCTGGACAATTTCTGGCCTGATTTAAAAGCTGCCCACGAGCTTTGTGACTCTATCCTTCAGTCTCGGCGGGAAAGAGAGAATGAGAGTCAGGAGAGCCACAGGAAGGAGTACCCTGAACATCTTCCCCTGGAAGTGTTAGAAGCTGGCATTAAGTCCGGACGCTACATCCAGGTGAGGTGGTAATGAAGAGTGCGCACAGGACCGGCCTTTCTTGTCTTTCCTTGTCTTCTTTCCTTGTCTCCTGTCACAGGGTCTGATTCCACAGGCTGTAAACAAGATGGGTGGTTATGAGCAAGCCCAGACCAGCGATGTTTAAGGTGCTTTGGGAGTCATTCTTCCCGTAGACGTGGCTGTCTGGTTAGAACTGCTCTATAATGTTCTTAATTGGGTTACATGCTGAGCATCACCTGAGTAACCTTGTAAATGCCTTCTGTCACTGGGAAAGAGAATGTATTTTTGAAACAAGGTCTGGAGGTTTGGCAGAATTATAAAATTTGTGAAATTTGGCTTCTTCGCTTCTTTCACATTTTTTCACCCCTTTCAAAGGCCCTTTATGACCCCCTAGAACCCCGAACCCATATGCTGTCTTGAGAATAAAGCAGATAAAATTATTCAGATTATAAGTTTTGCATGCACTCGTGTGTGTGTGTGTGTGTGTGTGTGTGTGTGTGTGTGCGCAGTTTTATCACATGGTTAGATTTGTGTATTTACCTCCACAATCAAGATACAGAATTGTTCTGTCTTGGATTTTACATTTTTAACAAGCTACTCAGATTACTTTTATGCAGGCAGTAATTGGAGAACACAACACTGAAATCCTTCCCTTAAGTGTGGGTATTTTAAATTAATATACCTAGAAGGACTAATTCTTCCAACTTGAAAGTAAATTTCACAACATTCTTGGGAGGGCACTTTGAGAAAGGTTTTTAAAGACCACTCATCACTTAGGTAAGATAGATCTGGACACTTTCAGCACTTGGTATAGCTAAGCATAGTTCAAAATGATTATGTATTCCCTGGAGAAAAGAAACCTGAGGTGATGAATATTAGTCCTAAACAAAGGGATCACAGACCTTATAATAATATTATGGGGTTATTTTTATATAGGTTGTTTTTTAATTTAAGTTTTTGTCTTTTGGAGATAAAGCAGGCAGGGGGAAAAATTTCCACACTGATTTTTATTATCATTTCAGGGAATTCTGAACGTCAACAAACACAGAGCACAAATAGAAGCTTTTGTGCGACTTCAAGGAGCCAGCAGTAAAGATTCAGGTTCAGTATAAACCTTACATAAATCTCCGCGCTAGCTTTTCGTTCTGATATTACCCAGTGAAGAAAGTAAAGTTGCAATGGTCACATCGTATATGCCATGTCAGATATCCCATGTACACCCTGGGCATGTGGGATCATGAGTGGATTTCTTTTTTCTTCTCTAACTTTTTGTTGATGATTTCTGAATTTATTGTCAGAAACTCTAAAAATTATAATAGCTAATATTTTATGGAGTGGTTACTATGTACTAGGTACTTTTCTGAACCCTTAACATAGGTATTATTGTTTTCCACCTTTTATACATGAGGACACACAAGGCTACACGTGAGGAACTAAATTCCAGGGAAGCACAGTAACTTGCCTAAGATCAACACTTGCTGAGTCGGGGGCTGAGACTGCCACTCAGACAGTCTGACCATGATTTTAAGACCTTGCCCTGAACTGCATCGATGTGCTATATTACCTCATTGGAATCACTAAAGAAGTATAAAATGAAGAAACTATGTAAATAAGTTGAATGATGGGGTGTACTTCCTACCTCTACACTGGCGCGGTGAAGAGAACGCTGACAGTCAGGGAGCGTGGCCGGGCCGAAGGAGAATGAGACGCAGGGGCTCTCTCAGGGCTCCTGCTCGTCAGAGTCCCCGGCAGAGCCCCCGTCAGTGCCGCAGTGTCCACAGCTCACCAGCCCGCTGGCCTCGCCCTGGCCGCGGGCCCCTGCAGGTGTGTGACAGAGTCCCAGTGTAGCTCCGATGGTCTCATGCAGGGACCTGTCACCCACTTTAAAAGACGATTGAAGGCGATCCTTTATGAAAGCACGTTATACAGTATGCCCTGGCGGCTGTGTTTCCTCATTCCTAGCCTGTGGAACAAAATAAAGAAGCTTGACCTATTTTTTTTTTTTAAAGAAGGAGGCTTTTCTTTGTAGGAAAGCTGATTAGACCTCATGTTCGAAGAGCCTCACTGGTGTGGCATCTCCTTGGCTTTACGGGGTCTCTCTGTGCTGTCCTACACGCAGGTTTAGTTAGTGACATCCTAATCCACGGGATGAAGGCTCGAAACCGCTCCATCCACGGAGACATGGTGGTTGTGGATCTGCTTCCTAAAAGTGAATGGAAAGGAAGAACCGTGGCCTTGTGTGAGAACGACAGTGATGACAAGGCCACAGGGGAGTCCCCAAGTGAGCCCATGCCCACAGGTGAGCCATGGAAAGTCACAGTTATCTATTTCTCTTGTGAAGTGTTTATTTTGCCTCTCCTCAGCAATCCAGAAATTTTGCGATTATTAATATATGATATCGGCTCTTTTCCTACATTATCAATTTCCCCTCTCTACAGGTTTATTTTATTCTCATCAGTACCCAAATATGCTATAATATCTCCCCATCTTAAAACAAAAACAAAACCCCCTTGACCCCACATCCCCTGCAGCTACCACCCTTTTTTCTGTATCCGTTTGTGGCGAGACTCAGTGAAACGATTAACTTGCATTCTCTCTACTTTTCTGCCCATTTTCTCCCAAAGGCACTACATTCGGGTGCGCTCCTCCCTCCCCCCAGGCCCCCGCCCTAAAAGAAAACCTTGATCTCTTGTCGGAGTCACCAGCGACGGCAGCGGCCGCAGTCCTTGGCATGCGTAGCCTGCTGGTAGCACTTGGCCTCTGGGCCACATCCTCGTCTTTGGCTCCTGGGTTCTTCCCTCCCCTGCAGGTCGCTCCCCCTCAGCTCCTTGGCTGGCTCCTCTCACCCTGTCGTCTGTCCTCTTGCACGCACCTGGCCCCTCTCTGCTCTCTCATCCTGCGCGCTCTCCATAGGAGCGCTCATCAGTCCCCTGGCTTCCTGTCTCCAGCCCGGACACCGTTAGCTCCAGGCCTGTCTGCTCGGTTGTCCATTCGGCATTTTCCCCTGGGTATCTAATGGGCATCTCAAACTTAACACGCCTAACAACAGATTCCCTGTTTCCACACCTGCTCTTCCCACCTCCATAAATAGCATGTTCGCTTTAAATCGGTCATCCCAAAGGCCCTGGGGTCACCCTCGAATTTCCTTTCACGCGTCAGCAAGTCTTAGCGTCTCTGACTGAGGTCAGCCGCTCCGTGCTCCACCACTTCTCTCCTCGGCGAGATTTCCCGGCAGCCTCCCTGCTGGTCTCCTGCTCCCACCCTTGCTCCCAGGTAGCCTTTTCTCCACACAGAAGTCACCGCGGTCCTTTTAAAAACCTAGGTCTTGCCACATCCCCACTCAAAATTCTCCGATGGCTCCTTCCTGTTTCTCCGAATAAAATCCGAAGTCCCTACTCTGGCCTGCAAGGTCCTGCCAGTGTGGGCTGCCGCTGTCACTGTCCTCACTGTTCTGCTCTGCCGTGACCAGCTTGTCCTCCCCACCACCGGAAACAAGCTGTCCCCAAGCATCCTCACCTCCTTTTCTCCCTCCAAGTCTCTGCCACATGTCACTTTATTTAAAATAACGGCTACTTCTGACCCTTTCTTACTCTGGGTCACCTTACCCCGCGTGTATCTTTCTCAGCAATCTTTACTGCCTCACATATATTTATTGTGTTCACTGTTTCCCGCCTCTACAGTCACCTAGACTATCATGTACACTCCGGGAAATCAAGGACTTTGTTTTTTTGGTTTGGTTTTGTTTTTATTGATTTTTTTACAGAGCAGAAGGGAGAGGGATAGAGAGCTAGAAACATCGATGAGAGAGAAAGATCCATCAGCTGCCTCCTGCACGTCCCCCACTAGGGTTGTGTTCCCAACCAAGATACATGCCCTTGACCGGAATCGAACCCGGGACCCTTCAGTCTGCAGGCTGACGCTCCATCCACCAAGCCAAACCGGTTTTGGCAAGGACTTTGTTTTGATCCTGCTATATTCCCTGCACCTAGCACAGGATGATTGCTGGTAGAGGCTCAATAAATGTGTGTGAAAAGAAAAGATAGCACTTTTAAAAATATCTATTTTTATTGATTTTAGAGGAGAAGGGAGAGGGAGGGAGAGATAGAAACATCAATGATGAGAGTACGCCCCACACTGGGGATGGAGCCTGTAACCAGGCATGTGCTCTGACCAGGAATCACGCTGTAACCTCTTGGTTCATAGGTCACCGCTCACCCACTGAGCCCTCTGGCCAGGCAGACAACACTTTTAAATAGTAAGACTTGTTTTTTCAGTCAGTGATGATTAAAAGTGTTATGTATCAGACTCAAATGATTTGTGTCCTTTCCTGTATATCATATTGGGCCAAACAGTCTTGGCTGGTGGGAAAATACAAGAAAAACAGTAAAAATGTCCAGTAGAGGGAGCTGGTTTTAAAAAGTGAAAATCATTGACTTTTCCCAGCATACCTAAACCTGAGGTCAGTAAGGTAAGAGCAGAAGAGAAAGTGGGACGATTCTAAATGTCACATCAGGCCCCTCAGAAGAAAGAGCATACTGCCAATGTTACTTAAAAAAAAATCTGTTTAGCCCTAGCCGGTTTGGCTCAGTGGCTAGAGCATCTGCCTGCAGATTGAAGGATCCCAGGTTTGATTCCGATCAAGGGCGCATGCCTGGGTTTTGGGCTCCATTCCCCGTGTGGGGTGTGCAGGAGGCAGCTGATCAATGATTCTCTCCCATCATTGATGTTTCTATCTCCTTCTCCCTCTCAGAAATCATTAAAAAATATTTTTAATTGTTTTATTCTATTTTAATAATAAAATGCTAGAAAGGCAAATGTTTAAGCCTCTCTCGACATGTGTGGATGTGCTTGAAAAAAATGGGATGTTGTATTTCCTGCTTTCTTCCTCACTTACTGCTGAACTTGTCTGAGCCCAGATAGGTGACATCTCACCACTTAAGGTTTGTTTTCTTTTGTTTTGTTTCCCCAAAGGCAGAGTGGTGGGCATCCTCCAGAAGAACTGGCGGGACTATGTGGTGACATTTCCATCCAAAGAAGAGGTCCAATCTCAGGGGAAAAATGCTCAGAAAATCCTAGTTACACCTTGGGATTACAGAATTCCCAAAATCCGAATTAGCACTCAGCAGGCTGAAGCCCTCCAGGTACCTGACACTGTATCTCTACTGTTTTCCTCCAGTTTCTGCCAGCTCTTGAGCAGTTCCAGAAAGCATTGTCAATTCCTTTGCATAAAAAGGCATAAAATGCCCTAGCTGGTTTGGCTCAGCGGTTAGAGCGTCGGCCTGCGAACTGGAAAGTCCCAGGTTTGATTCCGGTCAAGGGCAATGCCCCGCTTGTGGGCTTGATCCCCATTGGGGGACTTGCAGGAGGCAGCCTATCACTGATTTTCTCTCACCATGGATGTTTCTATCTCTCTCTCCCTCTTCCTTCCTCTCTGAAATCAATAAAAATATATTTTTTAAAAAGAAGTCATAAATTGTTGATAGCATCTGGCATTTGAGATCCCGGTGTTTTTTTTTATTCTAAATATATAGAACCATCTATTAAATAGTCCTTGGTTAATGAATGAAGGCCAGAGAGAAACTGTCCTAGAAAGAGCTGTGTAAGACACCTAGAGAGAACATACATTATCCAGCTGTCCGACACAGAAAGTTTGAATAGATACACTGTGCCAACACTAACAAGCTTTCTTCTAGCAAGCGATATAGAAATACGATCACTCTGCCCTGTAGAGATGATATAGTGATACTTCACAGAATCGATTATCCATAAAGGAATACAGCACCAGAGAGAAGACATAAACAAGAAAGTTAGAAATTAAACTTTCACTGTGGTGAAGAGTGTAAGCATCACCCAATTTGATTAGCCTGATGCTTTGCTGTTTCTTTTTTCTTTTTTTTAATATATTTTATTGATTTTTTACAGAGAGGAAGAGAGAGGGACAGAGAGTTAGAAACATCAATGAGAGAGAAACATCAATCAGCTGCCTCTTGCACATACCCCACTGGGGATGTGCCCGCAACCAAGGTACATGCCCTTGACCAGAATCGAACCTGGGACCTTTCAGTCCGCAGGCTGACACTCTATCCACTGAACCAAATCAGTTTCAGCGCTTTGCTGTTTCTAAATGAGACAGTAAGCTGGCCATTGTGTACCTTTCCACCCGGGAGCCTTGGAGGGTACAGCTTTCTGAGGCCAGTTGGAAGGACTGCTTTCCTTATCCAGGGTTTGCTAGAATGTGGGAGCATTGGCGTCAATCACACTGATACCTTCTTCCCCACCAGAGGATGACTTAAGAAATTAACTCCCACACACAAAAGAAAATTACGATTTTTGTTTTGGGAATTTATTTTTTTTAACATATTTTATTGATTTTTTACAGATAGGAAGAGAGAGGGATAGAAAGTTAGAAACATCGATGAGAGAGAATCATCCATCAGCTGCCTCCTGCACACCTCCCACTAGGGATGTGCCGCAACCAATGTACATGCCCTTGACCGGAATCGAACCTGGGACCCTTCAGTCTGCAGGCCGACGCTCCATCCACTGAGCCAAACCGGTTTCGACTATTTTGGGAATTTAATTTGGATTGTGCATAAATGAATTTTTTCCTTGTGTTACCAATGTTAACTAAAATTTGTTAGTAGGCTTTCTTTTCTTTTTTTAATAAATTAAAATCCCCAGCCTATTTTTTTGAAGTAGAGAGGTGATGCCTTCCTCCAAAGCACTGGGCCAGACATTATATACCATATGGACATTTGGTAAAACACGAAGACCTATTTCAAAAGACACACACCCAACAGAAACCAGTTTGACTCAGTGGATAGAGCGTCGGCCTGTGGACTGAAAGGTCCCAGGTTCGATTCTGGTCAAGGGCATGTACCTTTGTTGCAGGCACATCCCCAGTCAGGGGTGTGCAGGAGGCAGCTGGTCCATGATTCTCTCTCATCAGTATTTCTAACTATCTATCACTCTCCCTCTCTGTGAAAAATCAATTTTATATAAATATAAATATAAATATAAATATATATATATATATATATATATATATATATATATATATATATATATATATTTTAAACACCCGTTATTATTATTGCTGAAACTGGTTTGGCTCAGTGGTAGAGTGTTGGTCTGCGGACTGAAAGGTCCCGGGTTCGATTCCGGTCAAGGGCATGTACCTTGGTTGCGGGCACATCCCCAGTAGGGGGTGTGCAAGAGGCAGCTGGTCGATGTTTCTCATCGACGTTTCTAGCTCTCTATCTCTCTCCCTTCCTCTCTGTGAAATATCAATAAAATATACATTTAAAAAAAAAATAAACACCCGTTATTTGCAAACTGGCTACTTTTGAAGCTCGTTGCGGTTTATCTCTTGTTTTTTGGTGTTTCTCTTTGATCTACTTAACTCCTGGCGCTGGGCTCATGTGTTTTTCTCTCCTTTTGTGCAGGACTTCAGGGTGGTCGTGCGTATTGATTCCTGGGAGTCAACATCCGTGTACCCAAACGGACATTTTGTGCGTGTTTTGGGAAGAATCGGAGATCTGGAAGGAGAGATTGCCACCATCCTGGTGGAAAACAATATTTCTGTCGCCCCTTTCTCCGAAGCTCAGGTCAGGTTTCACTGAGAACTTTGGTCGGGTGAAAGACATTTTGTACATTTTCTCTTTGCCTTTGTTGTTGTTTGTCTCATCATTAAGAGAGAGAGGAAAAATCTTGGCACTGTCACAGTCCACTGTCGAAAGGCGCACATAATGAAAAATTCTCACTCTTCTTTATTCTATGTTTGGACCAAACTGAAATCAGCTTGAAGTGCAGAGTTAGTTTCCTATAGCTTCACAGCTCTCAAGTTTTTACATTTTCCAACTGTGCTTAAAAATGGTATGTCATATCTTACAGTCGGTATGCATCCATCCCCAGCAACTGCAAGGGTCCCTAGTTACAGACCCGCTGGGCTCTGCTCCCTGTCACAATCCGTCACAGAGGCCTGCAGAGGCCGCGGAGGCAGCTTGTTGGGCTCCATACATCCCTGGTCCTGGGTAAAAAATAGCACGCTCATTGTGAAACAGCTTTTGTAACCTTTACAGAAGACAAAACTTTCATGAACATGAAGCATCAGCTATTTTCATCACTTTGTGGTCTTTTAAAATCCTCCTAAATCTTGTTTATTATTCTTGCATGGCTATATTCCTAGTGCGCACATACTATTTTCTGTTCTGCTTCTTTCAGTTAAAATTATTTTTATATATTGATGTAGCCTACTTACTTTTATTTTTTTAATTTATCTGTATTGTTGAAAGTATTTCAGATGTCCCCTTTGTTTTTTTTCCAATTGACTCCCTCCTCCCTGCACCCGCCCGAGCCTACTTACTTTTAATAGTTATAGCAAATTATTGTATATTGATGTACTCTAGTTCGCTTAAGTGTTCCTCAGTTGTCGGGCATTTGAGCTGTTTAATTTTTCAGTATTATAAAAAAAATGCTATTTCAAATATGTACTTTTATAAACACTGTGTGTTTTTTCTGCTTAATCATTTGCCTTGGAATGTAATCCTTCAAGTGAGATTACCAAATCAAAGGACATAAACAATTTAAATAGCTTTTGTTATGCATTGGCAGATTGTTCTTCAGGAACATTGGACCGGTTTGCATTGCCATCAGGAGCATATGGGTGTTATTTTCAGTGCGGTTTTTGACAGATCAGTAGATATATTAGTAAAATATTTTAGGATATTTTACATTGTTAAATTTTTATGTTTAACATTCGTTTTTGGAGATTATTTGTTGACTTGTTTCAGCTCTTAATGAAAATGGTAGAGTAAAATAAAGCCTGGATTAGATTTACAGGACAAGAATTCTCTTCCCTTTTAGCCTACTTAGCTACAAATTGATGGTTTAAGCGGGTAATAATGGAGAGAGAATGCCCTAGATTGGTCCTGCTTAAATTATCTTTGAGGAATACACTTCTTTAAAAAAAAAAATAAGCTTTTAATATTTGGGAATGTTAATTTTTTTCCCAGGGTTTGACTTGAATTAAAAGCTCAGCTACATTTAAATAAATGGATCATTTGAAAATGGAGTAGAGGCTGTACCCTTCGTATGCCACCCATTCATTTCTGCTTGAGCCCCATAACTAAAGAGGCTGGTGAAAGTTGTGGGACCTTCCTGTCAGACTGGGAGGGTCCCCACGGGCAGGAGGCTGTGTTATTTCTATAGACTCCTGACTTTTCAGAGCCTAGCACATTACCAGACACATATGAGGCACCTAATAAGTCACTATTGATCAAAAGAAACAAGCACAGCCAAAGCCCGTTTGGCTCAGTGGATAGAGCGTCGGCCTGTGGACTGAAAGGTCCCAGGTTCGATTCCGGTCCAGGGCATGTACCTTGGTTGTGGGCACATCTCCAGTGGGGGGTGTGCAGGAGGCAGCTGATCGGTGTCTCTCTCTCATCGATGTTTCTAACTCTCTATCCCTCTCTCTTCCTCTCTGTAAAAAAATCAATAAAAATTTTTTTTTTAAAGAAGCAAGCACAGGTCAATTGCAGAGGGTAGCAGTTAATGAATGGGGTTTCTATGAGGTCACATTGAGATTGTCAGGGTAGATTTCTATAGGAAACGTGTGCTGGGGAATTAATCAGTATTTGGCCTCTCGTTGTACAGATGTGTAAGATGCCGGTAAACACACCAGAAAATCCCTGGAAGGTGAGTCCTGAAGAGGAACGAGGACGTAGAGACTTGAGGAAAACCCATCTTGTATTCAGCATTGACCCCAAAGGTTGCGAAGATGTGGACGACACACTCTCCGTCCGAACCTTGAACAATGGCAACCTGGAGCTCGGGGTCCACATCGCGGATGTCACCCACTTTGTGGCCCCAAATTCTTACATTGACATTGAAGCTAAGACAAGGTAATGCTATTTGAAATAAGCAGCGTGATTACGTGTATGGCACTGTAACGTATTCCGTAGCTATGCTAGTTTCAGATTTTCAAAACATAGATTTCACAGTTTATTACAATGCTTCCAGGAGAAAAAACTAAGGTACACTTCCCCTTTTCCCTTTAGAAAAATAGTACCTTGGTCAATGTACCTTGCTTTTTGTAACAGAACCTTTTCACACATTATTTCCTTCTAAATTGAAATGGTTTAAATTTTTCAAGTAGCAATATACTATTTTATATAAATACTGGATCATTACACTCTAATTTTTTTATATATATATACAACTAAGAGTCGTGTCATTTTCCTGTTCCTTTTTCATATCAGTGGAAGCGTACTCGGCCCGAAGCGGCATCGCTGAGAAAAGTGGGAACATGGGAATAGCTTTATTACCCAGTCGGCTGCACTTTATGGAAAAACAACAGCCTTGGGGAATTTGTACTGAGATTTTGGCCGCTTACCTCACAGCAGCCCGTGCAGTCAGCAGATGTACTTCTTGCTGCTGAAGGTCATGTACCGTATGTGTGTCTTCCACAGGGCCACCACTTACTACTTAGCAGACCGACGCTATGACATGCTGCCCTCCATCCTCAGCTCAGATTTGTGCTCCCTTCTGGGAGGCGTTGATAGGTGAATTCATTATTTTTACTTGTGTGACACCTGGTGCTCTTGCTTCTGGCCTCCTTCTCCTCTTATTTCTAACACTCTATCACCCCACACCCCACCCTGCTTCCTCCCTGTATCCTCTGTACCACTTGTTTTCAGCAAGCCTTATTCCTACAGCCTTCTCTTCTCTTCCTCTCTCTCCCTATAAGGCTGTTTCTCCCTCTGTTTTTTTTTTTTTTTGTTTTTTTTTTTGGCTTTTTAATGTTGGCTAACATCTGGGAACATTTGTGCATATATAGTCCCTGGTTGAAGCTGTTTTGCATAAGGAGCATGAACTTAGGAAGGTGTGTTGTTATTTTTTTTTGTAGTTAAAGTTTCTATCTATTATTAAATAGGTAATAAAATCATGTAGTCCAAAAATTTTTACTTCTAAAACATATTTAGTAAAAGAATCCCTCCTATCACTTTCCCTTAGTTACCAGTCTATATATATAAAAGCCTAAGCAACGGTTGGACTGTCCCAACTGGTAGCTATGACAAACACTGACCACCAGGGGGCAGACGCTCAATGCAGGCAATGCCGAGCTGCAGTGAGCTGGCAGCTGCAGTTCTCAGGTGATGCACCCGAAACCAGAGAGGAGAGAGCCCAATTCCTGGGTGCGTTACTTGAGAACGGCACTCTCGTAATCTGGGACTCCTCGGGGGATGTCAGAGAGCCGATTTCAGCCCGCAGGCCAGGCCGAAGGACCCACCAGTGCCCGAATCTATGTACTGGGCCTTTAGTTTTGTACATATTTTTCTAGGTATAACACACATAAGCACAAGTATAGACATGTGGTCTTCCCCCCCCCCCCGCCCCCCCAGAGAGGAAGGAAGAGGGAGAGAGATATGGAAACATCAATGATGAGAGCGAATCATTGATCCGTTGCCTCTTGCACACCCCCAACAAGGGATTGAGCCCACAACCCGGGCATGTGCTCTTGAGTGGAATCGAGCCCAGAACCTCTAATCCACTGAGCCAAACCAGCTAGGGTAACATGTGGTCTTTCTTTTTTACACAAATGGTGATACGTGTTATATACAGGGTGGGGCAAAAGTAGGTTTACAGTTGTTTGTGTGGAAAACAATACTAAAATTAATAAACAAACCTATACTGAATTACTTGGAACATAAGTCAGCTCATATTTTTAAAAGTACACTGTATCTGGAGGATAAATTCTTAAAGTGGAATTTCTGTGTCAAAGGGTATATGTGGCCCAGCCAGCGTGGCCCAGTGGTTGAGAGTCAGCCTATGAATCAGGAGGTCACAGTTTGATTCCTGGTCAGGCCATTTGCTTGGGTTGCGGCCTTGATCTCCCAGTGTTGGGTGTGCAGAGGGCAGCCGATCAGTGATTCTCTCTCATCATTGATGTTTCTATCTTTCTCTCCCTTTTCCTTCCCCTCTGAAATCAATAAAATAAAATAAAAATAAAATTTTAAAGACAAACCTTGAAAAAAATTTTAATAAATTTTTTAAAGGTATATGTATTAGAGAGATTCAATCAAATTTCCCTGTAGAGCCGAAACCAGTTTGGCTTAGTGGATAGAGCATCGGCCTGCGGACTGAAAGGTCCCGGGTTCGATTCCAATCAAGGGCTTGGTTTCGGGCACATCCCCAGTAGGGGGTGTGCAAGAGGCAGCTGATTGATGTTTCTAACTCTCTATCCCTCTCTCGTCCTCTCTGTAAAAAAATCAATAAAAAATATATATTTTTTTTAAATTTCCTGTAGAGGTTATAATTACATTCCCATCATCAATGGATAAGAATGCTTGTTTCCCCATAGCCTTGCCAACACAGTATATTGTAATTTTTTTAACTTTGCCATTTTGATAGATGAAAATTATATTTCAGAGTGGTTTTAGTTTGCATTTTAATTCAATTACAAGTAAAGTTAAACATTTTTTAAAAATATATTTTTTATTGATTTTTTACTGAGAGGAACGAGAGAGGGATAGAGAGCCAGAAACATCGATGAAAGAGAAACATCGATCAGCTGCCTCTTGCACACCCCCCCTGGGGATGTGCCCACAACCAAGGCACATGCCCTTGACCGGAATCGAACCCGGGACCCCTCAGTCTGCAGGCCGACGCTCTATCCACTGAGCCAAACCGGTTTCGGCTAAAGTTAAACATTTTTATGTTTAATAGTCATTTAGGTATCCCTTTCTGTGAATTATTACATGTTTCTTTGCCCTTTTTTTGAGTTTTTGATCTATTTAGTAATTGATTTATAAGAGCTTTTTTGTATCTTGGGGGAAAATAGAGGGGGGTGGTTACTTTGTTTTGGGGGGTTTTTTTGGTGAGGATATTTTTCCCTTTGCTTTTTAGAGAGAGTGGAAGGGAGGAAAATGGGGGTTAGAGGAGAGAGAAACGTTGATGCGAAACACATTGATTGGTTGCCTCCAGCACATGCCCTAGACCAAGACTGGGGATTGAAGCAATGTGCCCTAGACCAGGAATCGAACCCCAAATCCTTCAATGTGCCAACCTGACTCTAACCACTGATCAATACCGGCTAGGGCTAGCCCTTTTGTTATGAGTTACAAATGTTGCATGTTTTTAAAGAGCGTGATTTGGTAGCTGAGTGGTTCTTTAGTAAGGGGTCTTTTTGCTAATTCACCTACCATCAAGACTGATGTCATAGTTCAGTGTCATTCTATGGGATTTGAAAGGCTTTGCTCTTCTTTACTAGAGAGCCAGTAGACTTAACTCCCTCTGTCAGTGCTATGCTATTCTAATTAAAACGGAAAGCTGTAAGGTAGAAGTTCTAACATTACCGTGTTTCCCCGAAAATAAGACCTACTTCATGGAAACATAACACATCCCCTGAAGATAAGACCTAGCACATCTTTGGGAGCAAATATTAATATAAGACACTGTCTTCTTTTCGGGGAAACAGGGTACATGTGAACTCATTTCAGATTTGCTCAGAGCCCCAAAAAATCTAGTCTAACTTTATTTAGTGGTGGAGTGTTTAAGTTGAGGCATCAGACCAACAACTTGTAGCAATGCCATTTATTTCAAGCTACACTTAGAGTCTAGTTCTGCTTGCTTCAAAAATGGGAGAATTCAATAATCATTTCAGTGTTGCTGGTTTGTAGGTATGCCGTAAGCATCATGTGGGAATTGGATAAGACCTCCTATGAGATTAAGAAAGTGTGGTACGGCAGAACCATTATCCGATCATCATACAAACTGTTTTATGAAGCAGCCCAGGAACTACTGGACGGAAACTTCAACATCATCGATGATATTCCAGAATTCAGAGACTTGGATGAGAGGAGCAGACAAGCCAAGCTGGAGGAGTTAGTGTGGGCAGTTGGGAAGCTGACTGACATCGCACGCCATGTCCGAGCTAAACGAGACCTCTGCGGTGCCCTGGAACTGGAAGGGGTAGAGGTTCGAGTGCAGCTGGATGAAAAGAAGAACATCCGTGACCTCATCCCCAAGCAGCCCCTGGAAGTCCATGAGACAGTGGCTGAATGCATGATCCTAGCCAACCACTGGGTAGCCAAGAAGATCTGGGAGAGCTTCCCTCATCAGGCCTTGTTGCGCCAACACCCTCCTCCGCACCAGGAGTTTTTCTCAGAGTTGAGAGAATGTGCTAAAGCGAAAGGCTTCTTCATAGATACACGGTAGTTCCTCTTCTGAGGGGGCAGAGGAATGGTTGGGAATGTTGTACACTTACTTATCTTCCAGTAGATCTGAAAATGTGATAGCCAGATCGTTGACCAAAAATAGAAAACTTCTTGGCTTTTTCTTCATATACTAAAACGTAGGTATAGAGCCTCAAAATTAAAACGAGTCTACTGAGGCATAATTTTGACCCACTACAATTTGTAGTACAGAAGTAGAGAGTCTTGATTTAATTTCATCTAGTCCTCAGGCAAATCCCCCAAAATAATTCTATTTATTTCACTGCTTTAAAAATGCAGCAGATCATAAGGCACCACACTGCTGGCAAATTAGTCCACACCACCATGGATGGAGACGTTTTACTCCTCACCTCCACGATAAAATGTTTCCCTGTTAAAAATGATGTGTAAGGATTTTTCAGTATTTTATTTTGAAGTAACAAGAACTAATTTTATTCATTAATCAAAATGGATTTTTTGCCACTATATTAGCTGATGTTATCTTTTTGCTCACAGTATTGCTTTGCTTTCTTATTCCTCATTCTCCATCATTCCTTTCCCTCTTTTCTCGTAGTGGGCTACCTACGGAACTGAATTATATGCTCTGTTATTAAATTTTTAGTATAATCCTATATTCCCTGTGTTGTTTATTAATTTTTAAAAAAAAATATTTTTTACTGATTTTGCAAAGAGGAAGGGAGAGGGATAGATAGAAACATCGATCAGCTGCCTCCTACATGACCTCTATTAGGGATCAAGCCCACAGTCTGGGCATGTGCCCTGACCAGGAATTGAACTGTAACTTCCTGGTTCATGGGCCGACATTCAACCACTGACCCACACCAGCTAAGCTATTTCCTGGATTTTTTAAAACTATTTGAGAGTAAATAAATAGAATGATTTATCTCTCTTTAAATAATAATAATTTAGGTTTCTTTTACTTGTGTACCTCTTTTAGTTTAGTTTAGTTTTTTAACTCTATCTAGCTCTATAGTTCTTGTTTTTTTAAAAAAAGAAAAAGTCCAGCCCTCATTGTTTTGGCTCAGGTGGTTGGAACATTTGATTCCTGGTGGTTTGATTGCCGATCAGGTTACATACCCAAGTTGTAGGTTCAAACCTCAGTTGGGATATACACAGGAGGCAACTGATCAATGTTTCTCTCACATTGATGTTTCTCTCTCTCTCCATTCCTCTCTCTCTCTCTTGAATCAATGAAAACATATCCTCAGGTGTAGATTGAAAAAAGAAAAGAGTCCATTCTTTGACCTACAGTATGTTTAGGTTAAGGGTGTTAGGAGTTCAACAAGTATTTGACCACCTGCTTTGTGCCAAGCATTAATTTAACCTTGCAGGTATTACCACATTACTCTTTACTACTCAAGAAACAGACTGATGAGTGAAGTGTTCCCCTCAGAGTGTTAGCTTACAAGTCATTGCTGGGGACTAAATAAAAGTTCTTCCATTTTTTTTGTCAGGTCCAATAAGACACTGGCTGATTCTCTGGATAATGCGAATGACCCTAATGACCCCATCGTAAACAGACTGCTGCGCTCGATGGCCACGCAGGCCATGTCTAACGCACTCTATTTCTCCACCGGGTCCTGTGCGGAGGAGGAGTTCCATCATTATGGTGAATGATTACGTTTTCCTTCTGTGGCCCTAACCTGGAGCAGGTTGTTTCAAAAGTAGTTTTTGTTGTTATTTATTTTGATCTTCTGGTTCTTTTTGAAGGTCTTGCATTAGATAAATACACTCACTTTACTTCTCCAATAAGAAGATATGCAGATATCATAGTACACCGATTGTTAATGGCAGCCATTTCAAAAGATAAGAAAATGGAAGTTAAGGAAAATTTGTTCAGCAACAAAGATCTTGAGGAATTATGCAGACATATCAACAATAGAAACCGAGTAAGAGGGGTTTTAATTTCTCTTACCCAGTATCTCTTTTGCTAAGAGAATATCACCTTTTATTGTGTAACAGAATGAAGTACTATATATTCTAGCAAATTAAATGTTAGAATCATTCTAACCAATGAAATAACATGAAAAATTATAAAAGCTTGTTGAGTAGCTCTTAATACATTTACAAATGTCCTAAAGTAATTTAATGTGGATTTGGAAGATTTAACAATAGATTTTTTTCCCTAAAATGTAGAAATGTAAAAATCATCTATTATCTTACCATCCAGAGATAACCATTATTAACAATTTTAGATGATGCTTATTTATAAAAATATTATACCATACCTGTTGTTTTGAAATCTGCCTCTTTTTTTCCGCTTAAAACATGTTATTGATTGCACACCATGTCAATATACTTAACATCATTGTTTTAGAAGCTGTTTTGTGTTCTATTTCTTATTGTTGCTAGTGGCTTCAATGCACAGCATCAAACTAGACCATTTGGTGACACATAAAATTAGAAACTACCTTAGTGTTTAATATAATTTTCTATATCCAATGTTCTATAGTTCTGTGCTTTACAGTATGATTATAGCCACTAGCCATGCTGGCTATTTAAATTAAACATTTTTAATTGATGCAAGAGAAACATCCATCAATTGCCTCCTTCATGTGCCCAGACCCGGGATCAAACCCGAAACCTAGGTATGGGCCCTAACCAGGAACCGAACCCTCAGCCTTCTTGGTGTATGGGATGACGTTCCAACCTGGGGCAGAACTAGCCTTTTTGAAGACGTTGTTTCTGTGAGACTAAATGTCATGTTTCTTCTGGGATGTCCGAGAAGTCTGTCATCATGCTTTGGGTTGTGCTTCTTCCAGGCAGCACAGCACTCTCAGAAGCAGTCTACGGAGCTCTTCCAATGCATGTATTTTAAAGACAAAGACCAACAAACTGAGGAGCGCTGCGTAGCCGATGGGGTTATTTATTCAATTAGAACAAATGGTGTGCTGGTATTTATACCAAGGTATGTTATGTCTAACATAAAAATTGTTAATAAATTATAATTAAACTAAAAATGTAGAGCAACAAACAATACTTTAGATATAATTTAAGATTCATTTTAGCAATCATTTTTTAAATATATTTTTATTGATTTCAGAAAGGGAGAGGGGGAGAGATAGAAATAGCAATGATGATAGAAAATCATTGATGGGCTGCCCCACACTGGAGATGGAGCCCACAATCCGGGCATGTGCCCTGACTGGGAATCAAACCATGACCTCCTGGTTCATAGGTCACTGCTGAACTGCTGAGTCATGCCAGCCAGGCTTTTAGCAATTATTTATAGTTACCATATGTACACAGTAGGGAAAAGTAGGTTTACAGTTTATCATATAGAAAATAATAAAATAATAAATAGTAAAAGAATAAACTGTGTTTCACATATTCACAACTGTAAACTTACTTTTGCCCCATCCTGTATAATTCACTATAAAAGTATAAAAGATTAGAATCTAATATATCTGTATCAGCCTTAGGATAGGATTTTACTTATTTAGCAAGATATTTTGTTTGATCAATGAAATACAAATTTAGAGGTAAATCACAGGAAAAATTATTTTTAATTTAAAAGAAAAACTAGCATTCTCAATAATTATTCCAGATCTGCATACTAAGAACATATTGTCTCTGGATTTTTATTCTGGCAATGATTCAGGTTTGGGATTAAAGGTGCTGCTTACCTAAAAAATAAAGATGGCTTAGTAATCTCATGTGGGCCAGACAGCCGTTGTGAATGGAAGCCAGGATCCCTTCAACGATTTCAGAACAAAATCACCTCTACCACAACAGGAGGGGAATCTGTTACATTCCATTTGTTTGACCATGTAACAGTAAGTCTTGTATTTACATTACCTATTGCTTTCAGTGTAAAGAACAAAGAATGTGATTTAGTAATACCCATTTTATCCTCTATGATAGGTGAGGATATCCGTACAGGCCTCTCGATGCCATTCCGATACAATCAGGCTTGAAATAATGAGCAACAAACCATACATGATACCAGATACAGAACTTCTTCATCAGAGTGCCCCCATGCTAAAGAGCGACTTGGTAAAGGAAGTCACTAGATCTGTGGAGGAAGCTCAGCTTGCCCAAGAAGTCAAAGCAAACATCATTCAGGAAGATTTTCAAAAATACTGCCAAACCAAGGGAAGAAGCCTGTACATGCTTCTAGAAGAGATACGGGACCTGGCTCTCCTAGATGTCTCAGACAGTCATGGAGTATGAAATACTCATCTTCAATAAAATAAGAGTTTCATGTGAATGTTTTACCCTCTTTTTTAAAAAAATATATATTTTATTGATATTTTACAGAGAGGAGGGAGAGAGATAGAGAGCTAGAAACGTTGATGAGAGAGAAACATCGACCAGCTGCCTCCTGCACACCCCCCACCGGGGATGTGCCGGCAACCAATGCACATGCCCTTGTCTGGAATGGAACCTGGGACCCTCCAATCCGCAGACTGACACTCTACCACTGAGCCAAACTGGTTTCGGCTGTTTTACCCTCTTTCCAACAATAATGTTAGTCGAATTTTTGTGTCTCTGAATGTTCTCTAATCAATTGAGATTGGGTAAATAATTCACATACCGTAGTCCCCCTTACCTGCAGTTTTGCTTACCATGTTTTCAGTTACCCACAGTCAACCACAGTCCAAAAATATTAAATGGAAAATTTCAGAAGTAAACAATTCATGAGTTGCAAAGTGCATGCCATTCTGCATAGCATGATGAAATCTCGCTGTCCTGCTTCATTCCATACGAGACATGAATCTTCCGGTGTATCCACTGCAAAGCAGTATATGCAATCAACCTGTTCGCCACTCAGCCATCTTGGTTACCAGGTTGACTGTCAGGATTGCAGTGTTTGTGTTTCAAGTAACCTTTAGTTTACTTCAAAACGGCACAAAAGTACCCGAAGCTTATTCCAGCATGTCATAAATGCAAAAAGTTTCATCAAAAGGTTGATGGCACCTTGAGGATTGCCTGCTGGGAATGGCTAAGGGCATTTCCCCACACCTAAAGATTTGCATAAATGATTGCTTGCTGCCAGACAGCTGAGGGCATTTTAATCTACATGTTATTGCCTCCTACTGGCCAAACACCTGAACAGCTATAGGCAGTTCCCCCAATCTGACAATGGATTCTGTATATTAAACCTTGCCATTGATGTATATCTACTTTGCCTTAGGACAGTTTGTGTTACTAAAAAAAAAACAAGGGGTCCAGAGACAGAAAACTTTGTTACTATAGCTAGGCTCCATTAGCTTTCCAAAATTATGTTTCATCTCTAGACTCGAATGATTTATTTATAGCATTCCCTTCTCCAAATTCCTGAACCCTTCTAGATGCTAGACACGACCCTCAGCACAAAAGCACAAAGTGATGCTGGTAATTCAGATGTGCCACAGAGAAGCAATAAAGTGCTTCCTTAAGTGAAAAGGTGACAGTTCTCAGTAAGGAAAGTAAAAAAAAATTATATGCTAAGGTTGCTAAGATCTACAGTAAGAATGAATCTTCTGTCCGTGAAATTGTGAAGGGAAAGGAAATTCATGCTAGTTTGCTAAGAGACCACATTCACATAGCTTTTATTCCAGCATGTTACAATTCTATTATTAATTATTGGTATTAATTTCTTACTGTTTCTAATTTGTAACTTAAACTTTATCATAGATATGTGTATATAGGAGGAAACATGGTATAGATAGAATTTGGTACCATCCAGTCTCAGAAACCTACTGGAGGTCTTGGAACATATCCCCTGGAGCTAAGTGGGACTACTATATGTGTAAAATGTTTTCTCATCATTAAAGTTGCATTAAATAAAGTACAATTAGGTCACTATGGAAACTGATTTTTCAGAAATGAATGGTGAATGTTAGCTTTGCAAATCAGGTTGCCAGTTGGTTTTTTTTTTTAATAAACCCAGAATTAATATTTGGTTAGCTTGCCTAAACATAGTTCTTTCAAATCAGTTCTTTCCACTAATTGCAACAGTGGGCCATTTGAGTCATAGGCCCGTCTGGCATCTGTCAGATTAACTTTTCAGTCACTTTCAGATAGTGAGATTGGTCCTGTCCACCTATCATCCCCTTTAAACTATTTCATATTTGACTCTAACCTCCCCTGCTATCCCCAGCACAGTGGGTGATAGGGCATAGGAGTAGAGTGGGGTTCTCAGGTAAGCTCTGTTCTCTCAAACCCCCCTTTCCACCCTCACTTTTTATGATGAGTTACATTGGTCTTGCTCTTGTTGATTTGTCATTTTGCCAGCAAATCCCACCACTGGAAAAGTAACTGCCCTCTCGCTTTGACATCTTCTCTAATCCAGCTGGTGAGAGTGAAGAGCCAGAACAGCCATCCTGAGAAAGCAGTTTCTCTAGCCATTGGTTAGATCTAAAGAGACTGGGCTCCATCTTCTAGTTGATCACCCTACTGACAGCAACAAGCCACAATCCTCAAAGCTTATGCCTCTGGGCCCTTTACTATAATGGCCCCCAGCAAGACTACAACCTCCCTAGACCCCATATCTCTATCTTCTTATACTGAACTTCCTGGCCTTTCAACCAAACCATCCTTGTCACTCTCCACCCACCTGAATCAGCAAGCCTGAAGAGAGCAAGCTGCCCAACTTCATGGATGGAAGCCACTTCAGAACCATCCCTCTGTCAGTCTTTCTCACATAAAGCAATTTCTCCATCTCCTAGTTTGTAAAAACTAACTTTGACTTTCCCTTTCCCCAATGGGAATCTCCTGCCAAGAACTAGAGAGATTTTCTTTAAACTTAGTTGTCAATGTAGTACTTCCTTATCTGTAATTACCCCTCTAAAATCCCCAATCTGGGTGAGGAGGGGAAAAGAAAAAGAAAATCCCCAATCCTTGGAATCTCTAACTCAAAGGTCTCCTGTGAATCTGCCATATTCTCATAATACTTTTCAAATTTCCCTCCAACTGGTCAGTAGGTACCAAGGAGTATTTGAATCCCCTTAGCTCCTAGGCAGGCCAGGCAATATATCAACCTTTCATGTGACCCTTTAAATATTAAAGTCATTTCTCAAAATACATGTAAACACATATAAAAACCTTAAACATTTTGCCAAAAATGAAAATGGCTGAAATAGCAATAAGAAATTTTTATAGCCAAAACCGGTTTGGCTCAGTGGATATAGCGTCGGCCTGTGGACTGAGGTGTCCCAGGTTTGACTCCAGTCAAGGGCATGTACCTTGGTTGCAGGCACATCCCCAGTGGGGGGTATGCAGGAGGCGGCTAATTGATGTTTCTCTCTCATCGATGTTTCTCTCTCTCTCTCTCTCTCCCTTGGTCTCTGCTATAAATCAATAAAAATTTTTTTTAAAGAAACTTTTATAGAACCAAGATGGTGGCAAAGGTAAATGACATTACTCACAGCCTCCCACACCACATCTAAAATACAGAGCAACCATCCTTCAGAACTGCCTGAAACCTAGCTGAATAGAATTCTTACAAATAAGTAAAAACACAATGAGACTGGTGGGAGGGACAGAGGCATGTAATAGGCTATTCAGATACCCAATCTGGCATTTTTTTCGAGAGGGATATCTCGGCTGTAGAAGCCTCCCAAGAGAAGCAAGAGACCCCAGGGTTCCAGAACTGGGAATCCTTTATAATAAAAGCCTAATATGCAAAATCAGAACAGTGGAATAATAGGTGGATCAACCGATCACACACTGACCACCAGGGGACAGACGCTCAACACAGGAGCTGCTTCCAGCCTGCAGCCAAGGTGGGTGCTAGCAGGGGCCACCCAATTGCCCTGCCAGTCACCCCACAGATCAGCCCTGATCACCAGCCAGGCCTAGGGACCTATCTGTGCATAAATATCATGCATCAGGCCTCTTGTTTGGGCTATAAAAACCAGCAGGGATAGGCTGAGTGATATGAAGGCTGCTGGAGACCCAGGTAATTTCTCATAAAGAGCCAGGGCTCAGACTCACTTCCTCTGAGCTATAGCACTGGGGCAGCAGCTTGGCTGGGGGTATGGAGGAGATAGGAGTGCCTCCTGCACAGCAGCTCTTCCACCGTAGCCACAGCTGGCCCTCCCAGCCAATAGAGGTCAATTCCTCCCAGTGATGCCAACAGCAATCAAGGCTCAACTACAATAAAACTGTTTACACAACCCACAAAGGATGGAACTTAGAGTGCCCAGCTTATGTGACTGGGGGGGCTAAGTCACTGGGCCCTCCAGGACACCTACACAAGGCCACTTTACCAATTAGCAGCTCTACCTAATACACAGAAGCAACACAGGGGAGCAGCCAAAATGTAGAGTCAAAGAAACATGTCACAAATGAAATAACAGAAGAAATCTCCAGAAAAAGAACTAAATGAAATTGCAGCAAGCAAACTACAAGATACAGAGTTCAAAACAATGATTATAAGGTTGCTCAAGGATCTTAATGAGAGCTTCAAGGGACTTAGTGAGATGTTCAGGATCTTAGAATTTCAAAGATATGAAAAAGAACCAGTCCAAAATGAAGAATACACTAACTGAAATGAAAAATAATTTACAGAGAATGAACAGCAGAGTAGAGGATACTAAGAATCAAATTAACGATTTGGAATATGAGGAACCAAAAAACACCCAGTCAGAAGAGCAAAAAGAAAAACAAAATCCAAAAGTATGAAGACAGTGGAAGGAGCCTCTGGGACAACTTCAAACGTATCAACGTTCACATTATGAGAGTTCCAAAATGAGAAGAGAGCAATTTATTAAAACCTATTTGAAACAATAATGACAAAAAATTTTCCCTACCTTTTGAAGAAATATATTTACAAGTCCAGAAAGGGCAGAGTCTCAAACAAGAGGCCCACACCAAGACACATCATAATTAAAATGGCAAAGGTTAAAGACAAAGAGAGAATCTTAAAAGCAGTAAAAGAAAAGCAGTTAGTTCCTACAAGGGAACTCCCATTGACTGAGGAAGAAGAGAAGGAGGAAGAGGAAGGTGAAAAGAGGAAAAAAGAGAAGGGAGGAGGAGGAGGAACAGGAGAAGCATAAAATCGCAATAAATACATATCTACCAACAATTATATCTAAAAATCAAACAAAGGATTCTAATGAACAAAATAAACTGATGAATAAAATAGACAAATCTCAGTGGGGGGAGGGGCATGAAGAGATTAACCAAAGATCTTATATGTATTTATACCTTACCTCTGGACATAGGCAATAGAGTGGTAAAGGCCTGGGCATGTTGGAGGGAGGCAAAGGGGGAGAGGGATATCTGTAACACTCTCAATAAAAAGCTTTTTTTTAAAAAAAAATTTTATAAAGCATCTATAGTTGATAAGATTATTTCTTTTATTTAAATGTACATTAATATTCATATATATTTACATCTTAAAACTCCACCTAATTTAGTGAAAACAACACATAGAACAGCACCCTGGCAGCAGAAGGTGCTTATTAACTACCAGTCATTGTTATGAAGTCACATCTATATACAGGCAGTCCTCGGGTTACATCAGACTCCACATATGTCGTTAAAGCCACCATCTCCCATTTATTTATTTTTTAAAAAGTTCCATCATTTCGACATATGTACATATGTGCTTATGGTTTTTATTATTTATTTACCACAAGTAAAGGTCAGGAATTGGGTTTTTTTTGTTATTATTTTTACTGTTTCACTTCATTACTGCTATGTATGTGCTCCATGTGAGTAATGTAGGTGCTTATGTAAGTGGGTTCCGACTTACAGCAAAAATCGCATTACATCACACTGTAAGAACGGATCTCCGGCGTAACCCGAGGACCTACTGTACAACACTAAAGAAAATAAATAGACTTAACTAAAGTTAATAAGAAGCAAGTATAATTATAAATAATAGCAGATTTTAAACAGGAATCTGTAAAGGTTTTACTATATGAGGATTTCACTCATAATAGACAAAATATATAGTAGTAATCTCAAACTCTGATGATACCAAATTAATTTCCTCTTAGTTGAGGCCTATTCAACCTCAGTAGCTTTTCGGAATAAAGCATAAAATTAATGCTATACATTTAAAAGGATCGGTCCAGTTGTTTTCTCTATTTTTAATTCCTCCTCTTCATTTTCAGTATTGGCAACAGCATCATTATGTGGATTATCTAGAATGTCTTCGTTAAGTTCATCTGACTTCTCCTTGTTTTGATCTTCACCCGTATTAACATCTTCAACTGTCTGTGCCCTGGACGTGTTTATTAACAAGTCTGAAAGAGAAATCATTGTTAAACATTAGTTAAGCACCTCACCCAATCTTACCTAACACAAATTTCTTCACAAGCTTAGATCAATAGAAATTATGTCTATGACCATTTAGTTCATGTTAATTATGGTTACCTCCAAATAAAGCCATTTTTATTTTTATTTATTTATTTTTAAAGCAAGTTTTACATGTGTATAAAGCCCATTCAAAAATAGAAGAGGTCTTGGCCCTGGCAGGGTGGCTCAGTTGGTTAGAGCACCTTCCTGTTACACCCGAGTTGTGGTTCTATTACCAAGGTTGCTATCCCTGCACATACAAGGAACAATCAATGAATGCATAAGAAACTGGAACAACAAATCAATGTTTCTTTCTCTTCCCCTTCCTTTCTCTAAAATCAATAAATAAAATTTTTTTCAAATTTAATGTGAGTGGTCTTAAAAGGTACAGAACTCAATCAAACTTGAATCACTGTCAAATGCAACTGTTCTCATTCAAAATCACAACTACTAGACAAGTTTTAAAAGTTCAAATGCTCTCATCAGCTATATGTCAAAGTGACATATAGTAAAGAAAATTTCAGGTAATTATATCTACATAGGAAATGTTTAAAGTCATATGTTATAAACAGAAAATAAGCCTTAAAATGCTTATTGATAATCAGAGCAAGGAAGATAACTGCTAGCAACAATAGTTTTACCTCCAAGTAATTTTCACATGAAAATAAAACATCCATTTCTAAGTTTAAAATTCACTTTAATTATAAAAAATCATGATAATATAGTCACGGTTTACTTGAGAATTTTATTATCTTGGGTGAACCTTGTTTTATGACATGATAATCTTCACTACTTACTATAATTCTTACTTTCCTATTTCAAAAAGAAAAACTGGATTGGAAATAGAGAATGACATTCCATCCTGCTTCATTCAAAGCCAATTTGCAATTTTATTTATCTACTTACCTATTTATTTTGATTAATTGATTTGAGAAACATTAACTGTTGGTCCACTTATTTATGCATTCATTGGTTAATTTTTATATCTGCTCTGATTGGGGATCAAACCCACAACTCTGGCATATTGGGTCGATGCTCAAACCAACTGAGCTACCTGGCCAGGGCTGCAGTTATTTCTAAATACAGTTTTGTTTTTGTTAATTCTCACCTGAGGATATTTTTTTTGACTTTTACAGAAAGTGGAAGAGAGGAAGGTAGAGAGGCAGAGAAACAGAGAGTGAGAAACCGACCAGCTGTCTTCCCCAACAGAGGCCTGGGATCGAACCTGCAACCAGGTACTTACCCTTGGGCTGGAATCAAGCCCAAGACCCTTCAGTGCCCAGGCAAACATGCAACCACTGAGCCATATAGACCAGCCAGGGCTTAAATACAACTTTAACAAACATGGCTGTCTATAGTTTCCAAAACCACAGTCTGTTTTAAAAATAGCACATTTTGCGGAAACTGGTTTGGCTCAGTGGATAGAGCGTCGGTCTGCGGACTGAAAGGTCCTAGGTTCAATTCCGATCAAGGACATGTACATTGGTTGCAGGCGGCAGCTAGTCGATGTTCTCTCTAATCAATGTTTCTAGCTCTCTATCCCTCTCCCTTCCTCTCTGTGAAAAATCAATATATATTTTTAAAAAATAAAAAAATAATAAAAATAGCACATTTTGCCCTGGATGGTGTGGCTCAGTTGGTTGGGTGGTCCCATGCACCAAAAGATTGCTGATTCAATTCCCAGTGAGTCATGTGCCCACGTAAAGAGCATGCAGGAGACAGGCGATAGATGTTCTGCTCTCACATCAATGTTTCTCTTTCTCCTCCCTTCTACTCTCTTTAAAAATCAATAAAGACGTTTTTAAAAATTAAAACAGCTCATTTTATGGCAGTTTTTCTAGAGAGAATGGAATGTAACAGATAATTAAACTGAAAGCTCACAAGTGACACATGCAAAAAAAACAAAAAACATTTTAGTACCCAGCTGGTGTGGGTCAGTGGTTGAGCATGGACCTATGAACCAAGAGGTCATGGTTCAATTCCCGGTCAGGACACATGCTCGGATTGTGGGTTCGATTTCCAGTGAGGAGTGTGCAGGAGGTAGGCAATCAATGATTCTCTTTCATCATTGATGTTTCTCTCTCTTCCTCTCTGAAATAAATGAAGAAATATATATTTTTTAAATTTTAGGACCACTTATTCACATCATAACAAATGGCTCTAAAATCCTCACTGGGTGCAAAAAGCACTTTATATGTTTAGGAAAAGTACCATAATAATTAATGTTCATAATTAAGATCCGAAAGATAAAATTATGTTACATACTTTAAGGAGCCAGGGAAGAATGTTTTTAAAAGACTCAGAATCAATTTTAAATGACTAAACTAATTTTAAGAAGTATTCAACTATTCAGAAAATCAACTTAAGACTCTTATTTTTTGGAGATTCCAAATAGGTAACACACACACACACACACTGCCCTTTTCTCTCAATTGTACACAAACTTAATATACTATACTATATCATTTTTCTATTTCTAGAGGTATTTTATTTTGGAAGATTGTAGAGAAGTTGAATTTCTAACATGCCCTTGCTATATTAATGGTAACACATAAAAACCAGCATAACATTTACCATTTTCTAAGGACTGACTATTACTCAGTAGCTTTGCTTGTCTTCTTTCCAAGGCCAGCTGTTTATTTCTCTGAATTCTTTGTTGCTGCTCTTCAGTTAGACTTCTACTTGATTCAGAAGCAAACGTCACATTTTCAGATGAGTTTGTCAAAAATGGATCTAATTCAGTAGCAGTTACATCATGGTCATTATTTTCCCCTACTTCATCTGCAGTAGGAAAAAGCAAACAGTGAGTACTTCTCTAGTATTAAACTAGCTAGAAAAAGAGCTTATATAGCTATTAATTTAAAACCGGTTTAAAGTGACAAGGTGCAGACCAGAGGAAACAATTGGTGAGGCATGAAAACGTTACAAACATATATTTGATTCAAACAAGTAAAAGAAATATTTATAAGTCACTTTAAAAAGAGGCATTTTAAGTCAAATGAAAACACTAATTTAAAAATATACATTGGGAGAAACCAAGATGGCGGCATAGGTAAACACCTGAACTTGCTGCCTCACACAACCACTTCAAAACTACAACTAAAAGACAAAACAAACATCATCCAGAATCACAGGAAGGCTGAGTGGAAATTCTACAACTAGAAGGGAAGAGAAAAGTACACTGAGACTCAGAGGAGCTGCGGAAGTAAAGTGCACAGGTATGGAGATGGATGAGGAAAGGGCTGACAACTGAGGATATGGTTGCCTTTTTCAATCGGGATGAAGACACAAGCTCCCGACTCCTCTGAACTCCAGTTCCATGCAAGTCTCTGGGGACCCAGACTCATACAGGGGGAAACTGGACTGTCTGGCATCAGGCCAGAACATGAGGGCAGCTTTTTCTCAGGGTTGCTTGCAGAGATTACTACAGTACACAGAGACCCACGGGCCTTTTAGGGCAGGGGTAAAGGTCAGCCATTGCCGTTTGCTCCGCCCTGTTGATTCCCTGAGACCCCGCTCCAACCAATTTACAACCCCACCCCAGCTGTGTGCAGAGGCTTTTGTGTGCATATGAATGTCCTGGCCCTTTGAAATGTAAAATTACCTAACAAACTCCAGCTGGAACAGAGAGCCCCAGAACTTCCAAAAGGAGGCCCAAGTCTGGACAGCAGCTTGCATTGCTTCACAGCTGGGCCTCATCTGGGCACCTCCAAATCCCAAACAAATAAAAGGAATCTGCAGATCTCTCCATAAATCCTGCAGAATGGCCTCAAGCACAGGCTAAATTTGCACTGCCTTTGAGATCCCAAAGCCAGTGTACCCAGTGGTCAAAGTGAGACTATCCAGATTACAACTCCTCAGATCCATAAGAGACATACTCAGGGGGCAGACACAGTGAGCATCAAAGCCCCACTGAAGCAAGTCCTACCCCATAAGGGTGTCTTCAGCACAGAAGTTCTCCCATCGTAGACACAACTGATCCTGGAGGTCAATTCCTCCCAGTGATACCAACAACAATTAAGGCTTAACTACAAGACTGGGCACAGCCCACAAAGGGGTGCATCAAGAGTGTCCACCTAGCCAAAACCGGTCTGGCTCAGTGGTAGAGCGTCAGTCTGCGGACTGAAAGGTCCCGGGTTCAAATCCGGTCAAGGGCATGTACGTTGGTTGCGGGCACATCCCCGGTAGGGGGTGTGCAAGAGGCAGCTGGTCGATGTTTCTCTCTCATTGACGTTTCTAACTCTCTATCTCTCTCCCTTCCTCTCTGTAAAATATCAATAAAATATATTTAAAAAAAAGAGTGTCCACCTTGCTGAAACTGGTTTGGCTCAGTGGTAGAGCGTCAGTCTGCGGACTGAAAGGTCCTGGGTTTGATTCCGGTCAAGGGCATGTACATTGGTTTCGGGCACATCCCCAGTAGGGGGTGTGCAAGAAGCAGCTGATTGATGATTCTCTCTCATCGATGTTTCTAACTCTCTATCCCTTTCCCTTCCTCTCTGTAAAAAATCAACAAAATATAAATATATATATATATATATATATATATATATTTTTTTTTTTTTTTTAAAGTGTCCATCTCAGGTAACTGGAGAGGCCGAGCCACTGGACACTATAGGACACCTAGCACACAAAGCCACTCTATCAACACAGGGAAGCATCCAAAATGGAGGAGACAAACAGGTCACAAATGAAAGAAATGGAGGAAAACAAATTACTGGATATTTTTAAGAAAACCAATTGATTACAAAACGGTAAATTAAATTTTTCTAGTAAACTTCAACAAAAACCCTTGCATTGGTGAATGGGTTTAAAAATGAACTTTGAGATTTATTAAATACAATTAATAATGGCTTATTTCCATTTGAATTTATGTATTTTAGTAAGGTAAAAACCAAGATTTGATGGGGGAAAAGTGTTACTGAATAAACTAACCCAGTGGTAGATGGTGTGAGATTTAGTACTATAATAACTAACCCCTTTCCATATATCAAATCCTATGCCATCAGTATATACCATATATTATCAAAATATTAATCTTTGATTATTTAAATCACAATCTTTCACTTTTCAAAGTAATTTATAAATAACTTTGGTGAATTCTATATGGAACCTCTATTTTCCACCACATATGTTAAAAGTTTAAAAAGCAAACAAACATGTATGGAGCCATCGCACAGAAAATCTGATAACTATACAGACCCTGTCGGCAGGAACCATGTTTTGATGTGTGTGACTGCCTATGGTTGCACTGTACAGCCAACAAATGCAATCAATACCAGGAACAGTCACAAAGGTCTTACTCAAGTCCTATACCCAGGATCTGTACTCTTTTTTTATGTTTTTATTGATTTCAGAGAGAGGAAAGGAGAGGGAGAGAGGGAGAGAGGGACAGAAAGATCAATTACTATTGATCTGCTGCCTCTTGCATACCCACTACTGAGTAAAGAGCTGCAACCTGGGCATGTTTCCTGACTAGGAATCAAACTATAACCTCCTGGCTCATAGGTCAACGCTCAACCACTGAACCACACCAGCTAGGCCAGGATCTGCACTCTTAAGTGAAATATAAACTATTTCATCATTAAATTATTCTGCCTAATTTCCAAGAGCCACTTTTTTTAATAGTGCACATGTATTTTGTCATATATTTTTACTAATAATCACTACAAAGGATCAGTGGATCACCATCAGATTTCTTAAAAAGCTCGTGTTCTATGGCTGAATACATGTTTACATCTCTTAATAGCATTGGAGCCATTCCTTTAAAGAAACAAATATACACAACATTCTAAATCTACCAAATCATTTAAACTCATTAGTATTTGCTATACTTTAATTATATACTCAACAGAGACTAAGAACCCAGGTCTGTACTACTGTCCACCCAACAAAATCTATTTCTAAAAGAAAAACTGGCCGAAACCAGTTTGGCTCAGTGGATAGAGAGTCAACCTGCGGACTGAAAGGTCCAGGTTCGATTCCAGTCAAGGGCATGTACCTCCATGCGGGCACATCCCTAGTAGGGGGTGTGCAAGAGGCAGCTGATCGATGATTCTCTCATCGATGTTTCTAGCTCTCTATCCCTCTCTCTTCCTCTCTGTAAAAAATCAATAAAACATATTTTTTAAAAGAAAAATTGTTATAAAGTAGACATGCCTATATTCTTACCATTATTGCTAATAAAATCTTCATGTATAATAGGGAGATCAAGTCGAATTCGTTTTAAGCAGGTCTGAAAATAAAGAGACATTTTTACATTTTTATTAATAACATTTGGAGGAAAATGGTCATTTTTCCATTCTGAGATTCAAAAAAGATGTTCTTTAAATAACTAATTTTCCTTCTCTCTACCAAGACAGATTTAAAAATTAAGACCCCAAACAGCTACTCAGCCTTAACTAAATCTTACCTTGTACCATTCAACACTGTGAATGAAACTCATAATAATCTCAAAACATACCTGAACTTCCTTTTTATTTCCCAGGTATTCAACTCTGTCAATAAAATCCTCAAATTGCAGTTTAGGGAATAGCCTATGTGCCCAGTGCTCCATGTGTCTGATTAGTGTCTTCAAGTCTTCAGCCTGGCACATAAAAATAAAAATGCTAAGTAGAAAACTCATTCTCAGAACTGACCTTGTCAGCAGATTTTAGAATTGAATAGTAATGCCAAAGTCACTGGTGTCATTTTACATTTATAAGGTGAAAAAAACTCTAAAAAGAAAAATATGTATTAAGGACTTAGAGGACTGCAATCTAAAAAAGCACTGGATACATTTTTTTTTTTTTAAATCAGAGGCCCTAGCTGGTTTGGCTCAGTGGATAGAGCATCTGCCTGTGAATTGAAAGGTCCCAGGTTCAATACCAGTCAAGGGCACATGCCCAGGTTGTGGGCTTGATCCCCCAGTGGGGGACTTACAGGAGGCAGCCAATTAATGATTCTTTCTCATCATGGATGTTTCTATCTCTCTTTCCCTCTTGCTTCCTCTCTGAAATCAATAAAAATCTTTTTTTTAAGTTTAATATAAGTTAAAAGATAATCACATGTTGTTTTGCAGGACAGTAAAGTAACCCTAAAAATGAGCTTTAATAAAATATATCAAGATATCTTTTAGAAATAACTAAACACAGAAGTTCATTTGTGTGGTTGGTCCCCTAAATCTATATAGAGAAGAAAGCATTGAGAATTTAGCATTGTGAAAATACATTCAGAAATCTCACTGAAACCGCTTTGGCTCAGTGGATAGAGCATCAGCCTGTGGACTGAAAGGTCCCGGGTTCGATTCCGGTCAAGGGCATATACCTTGGTTGCGGGCACATCCCCAGGAGGGGGTGTGCAGGAGGCAGCTGATTGATGTTTCTCTCTCATCGATGTTTCTAACTCTCTATCTTTCTCCCTTCCTCTCTGTAAAAAATCAATAAAACTATTTTTTTAAAAAGAAAAAGAAATCTCAAGAGCAAAGTACTGAAGACCAGCAAGAACAGTTTAAACATTCTCAGACCAGAATACCTATGTTTGAAATTTCAATTTAACATTAAAATTTAAATTAAATGAAATACAAAGTCTTTTGTTATTGTTATCCTTACTAAGGGTATTTTTTCCATTGATTTTTAGAGATAATAGAAGGGAGGGAGAGAGAAACATTGATCGGTTGCCTTGTGGGGCCAGGGGATTGAACCTGCAACCTATGTATGTGCTCCTGTCCAAGAATTAAACCCACAAAAAAAAAAAAAAAAAAAGAAAAGAAAGAATTAAATCCATGACCCTTCAGTGTGCGGGCCAATGCTCTAACTCCTGAGCCACTTGGCCAGGGTGAAAGTTCTTCAACGTCTCCATTTTTCAACAAAACTTAACTTATGCCTATTATAAATCAGGCATGGTGCATATCTTAGGAACACCTCAGTGATCAATAAGTTCTTGCTCTCACATAGCTTAAAACCACTCTCTAAATTAGTCAAAGTAAATTTTATTCCTCAAAATTATAAAGTACAAAGTAAGGCTTACTGACTCATATATGATTTTACTAAAGTCAGATGGTGGCAAAACCAAGACAATGATGAGTGATTAAATCTGTGATTAAGATTCCTAACAACATAACAGACCCAGTTTTATAGTCAGTCAACCCTACATATGAATGGATTCTGCATACATGGATTCCACTAACTGTGAATTGAAAATATTCAGGGAAAACAAATGTTATGCTGTTGCTGACGTGCTATGTACTTAGGCCTATGTTGGTTGCTGCATCTATACTGAACATGTACACTTTTTCTTGTCATTATTCCCTAAACAATGTAATAAAACAACTATTTACTTAACATTTACATTGTTAGGCATTATAAGTAACCTTGAGATAAATTAAAATGAGATATATGCCATTTTATATAAGGGACTTGAGCATCTGTGGATTCTAGCATCCAAAGAGGTTCTGGAACCAATCCCCGACAGATACTAAGGGATAACTAAATTTTAATAAACAAAGATCTAAAATAAAAACCAGACATTTCTTACCTCATGACCTTTACCTTTAAATTTTGTCTTATCAAACACATGTCTTAATGCTGGAAGCCCTCTCTCTGAAATCAATCTGTGAATAGAAATACATTTTTAAATTCCAAATTTTCTAGAACTATCAAGGCCAAACCAAGACCATAAGAAGAAAAGATATATAATAAAAGCCTAAGCGACTGTCACAGCAGAAAGACCAAAACAACCAGTCGCTATGATGCGCACTGACAACCAGAGGGCAGATGCTCAATGTAGGAGCTGCCCCCTGGTGGTCAGTGCGCTGCCACAGGGGGAGCACATCTCAGCCAGGAGCACACCTCTGCGGTAACACTAAGGAGTAGAAAACTGAGCGGTAAGGAGTAGCAAAGAGGTAGGTAATAAGGAGTGAGGTGTCCTGGGCCCTTCCACCCACACGGTACACGAATTTCGTGCACACCCACCAGCCATGCCCACCAGCCAATCAGGAGCGAGTATGCAAATTAACCCAACCAAGATGGTTGCAGCCACAGAGAGAGCAGTAAGCTTGGATTGCCCTTGGCAATGGAGGAAGCCAAGCTTTCTGCCTGCTCTGGCGGGCCCAGACCTCTGCTAAAGGCTACAAAGTTTCAATTATAGAAGAGAAATAAATCCCAACAAAAATGGCTGCAGCCACAGAGCGAGCAGGAGGCTTGGCTCCGCTCAAGGCTACAAAGTTTCAATTATAGAAGAGAAATAAATCCCAGATATCAGGGACTCCACTTGGGTTGCCAGGGGGGGTGTGGCCAGCCTGCAAACTACCACAGACCCCTTACCCAGGCTGCCCCATGTCCCAAAAGAACCCCCACCCTGATCCGGGACACCATTCAGGGCAAACCAGCCAGCCCCCACCTGTGCACCAGACCTCTATCCTATCTAATCCTATCTAATAAAAGGATAATATGCAAATTGACCATCATTCCAACACACAATATGGCTGCCCCCATGTGGTCAAAAATGACTGCCCCCATGTGGACACAAGATGGCTGCCACAAGTTGGCCAGCAGGGGAGGACAATTGGGAGGGGCCAGGTCTACAAAAGATGGCAGTTGTGGATGATCAGGCCAGCAGGGAAGGCAGTTGAGAGGGACCAGGTCTGCAGAGGAGGGCAGTTGGAAAAGACCAGGATTGCAGAGTAGGGAAGTTGGGGGCGACCAGGCCTGCAGGGAAATTTAGGGGGACCTAGGCCTACAGGGGAGAGCAGTTGGGGAAGGGGGACCAGGCCTATAGGGAAGGGTAGATAGGGGTGACCAGGCCTGCAAGGGAGGACAGTTAGGGGCAAACAGGCTGGCAGGAGAGTGGTTAGGAGGTGATCAGGCTGGCAGGCAGAAGTGGTTAGGGGCAATCAGGCAGGCAGGCAGGCAGGCGAACAGTTGGGAACCAGCAGTCATGGAATGTGAGAGGGATGTCTGACTGCCCGTTTAGGCCCTACCCTACCTGGATTGGGGCTTAACAGGCAGTTGAACATCCTTCAAGAGGTCCCAGATTGGAGAGAGTGCAGGCTGGGCTGAGGGACACCCCACCCCTGCACGAATTTTGTGCACCGGGCCTCTAGTATTTTTATAAATAACTGATTTTCAAATCATCCCAACCAATAGATTATAACATAAGAAAAAAAAGATTTTTTTAAAAAAAGTATGCCCTAACTGGTTTGGTTCAGTGGATAGAGCGTCGGTCTACGGACTGAAGGGTCCCAAGTTCAATTTCAGTCAAGGGCATGTATGTACCTTGGTTACAGGCACATCCCCAATAGGAGGTGTGCAAGAGGCAGCTGATGAATGTTTCTCTCTCATTGATGTTTCTAACTCTATCCCTCTCCCTTCCTCTTTGTAAAAAAATCAATAAAATATATTTTGTTTTAAAAAGTACAAATGTTTAAGGCAATATAGTACATATACCTCTGAGCATCAAGCTTAGGTATATTCCTTTTAACTGTTCTCCTTGGAGGTACAGGAACAGGTGCTCCTCTTCCTGACTCTGGTGAAATATACCAAAATTTAACATTACTTAGGTAACTTAAGCCTCACTTATAAAATGTGTCATTTCTAAGCTGATAAATGGATAACGGAACATAGACACTTTTTTAGAACTCCTTACATACCATCATCAGGTTCAGCTCCTTCGTCATCTCTCTCTGGAGAAGCTGGAGGTGGGAATGGAGGAAAAGTTTCATCTTCTACATGCTCATAATCTGGTAGGTCAACCAAGCCATTCTCCTCTGGTTCCAGCATTTTTTTCTCTGGGAGGGAAAAGTAAACATGTTTATTCACCCAAACAGTCTTCCTATTATAGTTAGGATCCACCTGCAGCAAAACACACCATATTTCAAACTCAGATATGATGAAAAGTGGAAATGATAATAGTTACAGAAAAAATAACTGAGCTAACAATCAGAAGAACCAAGTTCTAAACACTAAATAATATACTTTTGAACAAATCATTTCATCTCAATTGTTGAGTTTCATTTATCATAAAATGATCTGGACTTTTCAGAGGGTTTTCAAACTATGATCCAAATGCATGTGAAATATGCAAAGAACAGGTACCTCAACTGCCACTTCAATCAGAATAGCTTATTTTATAACAAAAATCTGTTTACATATTAATCTTCTAGGTAAGGTTCCTTTGAAGGGAAATAATCCTCAGGTTGATAACTTGAAAGAATGCTTTTTGTACTAGCTTACTCGACCTCTCAGCAACATCTGAAACTTTTGATCAGTTCCTTTTTCTGCACAAGTGTTTCCCGTTGACTTCTGAAACATAGTACTCACCTCACTTTTCTCCCTTTTTGGACACTCCTCCTAGATCTTCTTTGAAGATGCATCTTCCTCTAACCTAGTCAGTAAGTATCCATGACTCCATCTTAGGCCCTTTTTACTCACTTATACACATAGCATTACAGATAACTCACTAAATCTTTTTTTTTATTATTGTTGATTTTTTTACAGAGAGGAAGGGAGAGGAATAGAGAGTTAGAAACATCGATGAAAGAGAAACATTGATCAGCTGCCTCCTGCACACCCCTTCCTGGGGATGTGCCCGCAACCAAGGTACATGCCCTTGACCAGAATCGAACCTGGGACCTTTCAGTCTGCAGGCCGACGCTCTATCCACTGAGCCAAACCGGTTAGGGCATAACTCACCAATTCTTTATCTCCATCCTAGGCATCAAATTCAAGCTCCAGATCCCTACTTTTCATTTTACAGCTCTTAAATTTCTCAGTGGTACCTACAACTCATCGTGGACAAAACAGAATTTCTAATTTTCCCAGTTCACTGCATAACATCTATCCAGCTAGGCAAGTCAGAAAATTACAAGTCATCCTTGACACTTCCTTCCATCTACCCTACATATCCTATCCATTTTACCTCCTCAATATCCCTTGAATCTGTCCATTTCTCCCTATATCCACAATCACATCATAACATTTCTACTTGGATTACTCCATTCCTCCTATCCAATTCTGACTTTTCCAATCTATTCTCCATATTACAGCTAAGTTTAACCTATGGAAATATAAAGCTGATCGCTTTGCCACGTGGCTTAAGTATTTCAATGGCTTCCTTCAGTTCTTAAGCTAATGATAAAACTCAGGCTCTGCATGGTTTGGCACTCTCCTACTTCTCCAGCTTTGCACCCACTCTTCATGCTCTTTTCTCTTAAGTTTTTTGAAAGAGCCATATCCCTCAGACCTCTAGACTTTTCTCTTATATACCGTATTTGCCGGCGTATAAGACGATTTTTTGGCCCTGAAAAAAATACCGTATTTGCCGGCGTATAAGACGACTGGGCGTATAAGACGACCCCCTAACATTTCCACTCAAAATACAGAGTTTGTTATATACTCGCCGTATAAGACTACCTCCACTTGGGAGGCATATTTTTCAGGGCCGGCAAATACGGTATTTGCTGAATGAGGGAATGAAGAAAAGAATCCCACAGCTTCCCCCCAAATTATAAAACTACTGGAGCTAGATGATCTCTAATCTCTCCAATTCTAAATTTCCATGATCATCTATAATAACAAAAGCATAATTTGCTAGACTAGACTGGGACCTTTAGGACGAATCCAGAGCTGCAATGGAAGCCTGGGTCCCAGATGCCAGAGGTAAGCCAGTGCCAGCAGCTGGGGGGAAGGAAGGCCTACTCTTACACGAATTTCGTGCATTGGGCCTCTAGTAATATAAAACCAAAGTAAGCCCTAACTGGTTTGGCTCAGTGGATAGAGTGTCAACCTGTGGACTCAAGGGTCCAGGGGTCGATTCCGGTCAAGGGCATTTACCTTAGCTGTGGGTGCAGGATGCAGCTGATTGATGTTTCTCTCTCAAGGATGTTTTTAGCGCTCTCTCCTCTCCCTTCCTCTTTGTAAAAAAAAATCAATAAAATATATTAAATAAATAAATAAAAACCAAAGTAAGTATAAACTCTTGATGATGACCCACCGTATCTACAAGAGTCAAGAACCATAGATTTTCAAAAGTGGAAGAGAGGTTGTCAGAGACCATAACCCCTTAAGTAGCTGCAATAAGTATACTTAGCCCCATCCTAGTTAAGCCCTCTAGGAAGAAATAGGGTTTACACCTTCCAGGCAGACCCGGAGGTCTGAGCTTGATGACAGGACACAAACTATATGAAGTGTGGCAAGACAGATATAAGGAACTGGCCAAGCCTGGGATGGGGCTGGTGGGTACACTGGTTGTGAACAAGATATCTATCTTTCACTTCTTTTTTAAAATGTAACTTTATATTTTTATATCTTTCCACTTACTGATAACTTTTGCATTGTCTCTTCACTGTCTTTTTTAGTCATCGATGAAATTCTCTTACCTCCTTCTCTGGTCCTCAAACTCCCAGAGGAGGGAAGGTAACCAAGAAATGTAATGTTCAAACTATACAGTTCGTCCCCTGACCCTTTAGGTGTCCAATGCCCAACTTTCTCCAAGTTATCAAAACAGAAGCCCCTTCAGCAAGGGAAGTCTGTCCCTCTTTGCTGTCCATCCCTTGGACACACATTTCCCCTCCCCTCCATCCCGCCCCCGCCTCGCCTCTCACTTCATTCATTCCAGTCACCGATGCCTTCCACGTTTAGAAGCCCGTGGACGGAAGCCGGCCAAGTCAAGAAGTTTCTGCTGCACGTCCCCTCCCGCTCAAAGGCTGCGTTTATGAGAGGCGGCCCCCAAACATAAACAAAAACTAAACGTGCTCACCCCGGTCCCCACCGGTCTCCTCGCCCACACGTCGCGCCGGGCCAGGCCCCTCTTGCTCCGTAGTCCACCTCAGCCCTGTAATCCACCTCCTCACTCCCTCCTTGCGGCTCCCGCACCCCAACCCTTCCGCCTGAACCCCGCGGCCGCTGGTTCCCCAAGGGGCTCCACGCTCCCGCCAGCCCGCTCTCACCTCTCGCGGACGCAGCACCCTACCCGGCGCGGGGCGGCTAGCAAACCGCGCTTCTCGCGAGACTCTAAGCTACCGCCGCGAACAGAGCCATCCGAGTTTGGCGCCAAATCTGCGCGCGGCGCGGCGCAGCGCGGAAGTGACTGAAGGACCCGCCCCCCGGGTCCCGCCCACCACGTCCCATCCCCGCCCCCTAGGTCCCGCCCACCACGTCCCATCCCCGCCCCGGGTCCCGCCCACCACGTCCCATCCCCGCCCCCGGGTCCCGCCCACCACGTCCCATCCCCACCCCCCTAGGTCCCGCCCCCGGGTCCCGCCCACCACGTCCCACCCCCGCCCCCCCGGGCCCCGCCCATCCCACTGCCTCCCTCCCCACAGCTTCCTTCTTCCCGAATTCCTCAGAGAGGTTAAACCTCCCCCTTTGCCTACGCTCGAGGCATTTTAGACTTTGGAAACAGGTCTCGGTTTTTCAGAAAACTGGATTGTGGGTGGAGTAGAAAGGTAGAGGAAAACAGTGGGAAGAGAAACTACCGATTCTCCCTAGTTAACAGAATAAATCTTGAACATGGAGTTTTATGCATCGCTTTTTGAATAATGAGCTGAGATGAAAGAGGCGGTGAAGAGCTCGTGGTAGGAGTGTAGACATCAAGAAGAATGTCAAAGATTTGTTATTCTTAATGTTTTTTTTTTAAGTGAGTCCAAATACTATATTCCTATTTGTTTCTAGATACATAGGCGCACTGGCACACAAAACTGGAGGGAAATAAATATATAGCACCTGTCGGATGGGAACTAGGCATATGGGACAGGGTGAGATGGGGACTTAGCTCTGTACTCTTTTTAGATTTATAAATGTGTTAACTATTCAAAAAACTAAAAAAAAAAAGTTATCTGCAGTAAATATAGGGTCAAGATTTGACAAACCAAGAACATGAGAAGTGCTTCCAACATTATTCTTATTTTTCTGTAGCTTGGAATATTTTATTAAAATTATAAAAGAATAAATCAAGTGTGTGAAATAATAAGATAAAATAAATTGTAAGTGTTAAGGTCGCCCAAGGAGGAACTCGACGCCAAAAGGAGTAAAGAATTATGAATTTATGAGGTCATCTGGAAAACCAGATAGGCTGAGCCCCCAAATGGTGCCAGTACCCAGGGATGGGGAGTCAGAGGTTTTAAAGGATTCTAGACAGGCTTTTGCTGGGCGGAGAATTCTCTGGGAGAGTCTTGAGGAGAAAGATAAAGGTCTTAGCAAATGGAATGTGGTCTTAGCAATAGGAATATGTTCTAAGCAAAAGGGAATGTCGATTGTGAAGTGATATAAAGGTCAGTCCCAGGGGGGATGGGTGTTGATTTAATTATTTGATCAGACCTAACAGTAAGCTCTATCTAAAATTATGGTATAAATATGTAAATATACCACATTTTTCTTAGTTTTATGATTTATTTCTATACTTGCAAGATAATATGAAACAATTAACTAAATTTACACTAATTTAACAGGAAATATGTCTCAAGAGTCTGAATAACTGAAGCAAGAGGCACTCTTCTAATCATCTAGATAATCTAAATTCTCTATTTTATGTCTAATAAAGTAAATACAAAAGCACTTTGAGAAATTAAAAAGTTATATACCACCCTCCATTACCTACAAAAAAATAAATAAAAGAAAGCCTAGGGCAGAAGCTCTGAGGGTTTGAATCTCAATTCCATCATTTAATACTTAATGACTTTTGACTATGCTTCAGTTTCCTCATTATTAATAATAGTACCTGCTTGTAGGGTTATAAGGATGATTATAGTACTTAATAAATGTTACCTATTATTATCTGACCCTTTCAGAAACTGTAAGTACTTTGGTAAGTAATTGTTTGTGAGTCCATGTGACTATAACTACCACAGTTGGAAGGTGTTAACATATTATTGTCAAAGGATAATAATTGTTTCTTTTTTTTCATATGTGAGGAATACTAGAAATATATTTTCTTAGCAATTTCATCAGAGATATAAAAGATAGCTTTCTCATAGACCATATCATTAAAACTTTTAAAACAATTTAATATTGCCCAGCCGTGTGCCTCACTGGTTGAACATCAACCTATAAACCAAATGTTCACAATTCGATTCCTGGAAAGGACATGCTCGGGTTGGGGACTTGATCCCCAGTAGGGGGCTTGCAGGAGGCAGTCGATCAATGATTTATCATTGTTTCTATCTCTCTCTCCCTCTCCCTTCCTCTCTGAATAAATAAAAAAAACAATTTAATATTTTAAAAAATGAAGAGTGTAAATGAAAGTAAACTATTAAAGACCAAAAATTGAGCATGGAATGTAAGTTACTGTGGCAAGCAGAAAACTCAGTCCAGAGATGAGGTTTGAAAGAGGAGAAATGGGCTAAATCTTTTAAACAAAAAGTCCATCATTATGTCTATCCCACATTTAAAAAGCAAAGTCTAGCCTGGCTGGTGTGGCTCAGTGGTTGAGCATCGCACTTATGAACTGTGGATGTCACGATTCAATTCCTGGTCAGGGCACATGCCCAGGTTGCAGGCTCAATCCCCAGGGAGGAGATATGCAGAAAGCAGCAGGTCAATGATTTTCTCTTATCGCTGATGTTTCTAGCTCTCGCTCCTTCTCCCTTCTTCTCTGAAATCAATTATATATATCAAAGTCTATGAGTCTTATTGATTGGCTTGGGTTATTACTTAAGTAAGCTCTGGACTGACTGATAGAAGTGGTCTGCTGTGTACTTGAGGACTTCATCTCAAGGTTATGACATATACTTGCCCCTCCCTGCCTTATATATGGCACTTGGGCTCATATCACCCAGTCAGGTCTGCATCAACATTAGCAAACAAGGTGGCCAGGCCGGTGATTATGAATTAGGATCTGGTTCAGCTACAAATAACAGAAAAAATAAACTAAGATAACAAACAAGATAGAAAGTTTGTCTTTCTTAAGTCCACAGTTGGTATGGTGCTCCATGGTGTTAGGAATCCAGTCTCCTGTCTTCTTGCTTTACCACATCTTGCTTTACCACATCAAGCTGATTGATGATGTTTCTCTCTCATCGATATTTCTAACTCCTAGAGCTCCAACTACATTCCAGCCATCAGGAAGGAGGAAATAAAAAAGGGTACAGCCCCACATTTTAAGAACATTTCCAAATGTTGCATATAGCAATTCTGGTTACATCCAGGGTATAATCCTATGACCACACAGAGCTGCAAAAGAAGCTGTGAGCATAGTCTTTATTCTTGGTAGTCAAGCTGTGAGCATAGTCTTTATTCTTGGTAGTCATGGTCCAGTAAAAATTCAGGGTTTGTATTACTGTGGGTAAAGGGATGAAAAGATCTTGAGGGACAACTAACAGACTGCTACATATAACAAAAAATAAATGAATAAATAAAAACTAATATTAATTTTGCAAACCTACAATTTTGAAGTGTTTCCAAAAATAAATTTTAAGAATGTGAATAGCCCCCAGCTGGTGTGGCTCAATGGTTGAATGTCAAACCATGACCCAAGAGGACACCAGTTCAATTACTGATCAGGGCCCATGCCAGAGTTTTGGGCTCAATCCTCAGGAGTGTACAGGAGGAAGCTGATTGATGATGTTTCTCTCTCATCGATATTTCTATCTCTTTACCCCTCTTCCTCTCTCTCTAAAAATCAATAAAAACCTATATTAAAATTTTTCTTTTAAAAATAAAAAATGTGAATAGATAGTACTTTCACAATAATGCACACACACAATTTCCAGCACAGGAAGACTATAATATCACACTGTACATTGTATCATGCCTTTTGGAATCTTTCCTACACTATATGCTCAAACTATCCTATAATATCAGTTCTACTAAGATTGAAAGTCTGACTATAATCAAATCACTTTATTGCTCTGTTTTCTTCTTTATAATACAACTAGAGGCCTGGTGCATGGATTCGTGCACTTGTGGCATCCCTCAGCCTGGCCTGCAGCTTGGCAGCTCCTGCATTGAACATCTGCTCCCTGGTGGTCAGTGTGTGTCATAGCTACCAGTTGATTAGTCAGATGGTTGGCCATTCGGCCAGTTGCTTAAGCTTTTATATATATAGATAAGTGTGGATTAGATTATCCCAAAAGTACTGTTTTAATGGAAGATACTAAAAGGTAATAATTAATAGGCATTTATTGAGTGTTAAGTGTTTTAGCTAGCAAATCAAATTGGTAAGATAAGATAACCTTTGATTACCATTTCTATGTTTGAGGATTCTCATCATCTTATGAGTTCATCCCTAAGGCAGAAGTGAAAAACTCAGCCTCTTAGGTTCCATATGGCTAGGTATATACTGGTACTCCAGTTCCACAACTGAATGAGATTTCAATCTATTCTGGGGGGGGGGATGATTAAAAAATAAGCCCTAGTCAGTTTGGCTCAGTGGATAGAGTGTTGACCTGCACTGAAGGGTCCTGGGTTCAATTCCAACCAAGGGGACATGCCTGGGTTGTGGGCTTGATCCCCAGTATGGGGGCATGTAGGAGGCAGCTGATCAGATTCTCTCTTATCATTGATGTTTTTCTCTCTCTCTCCCTTCCTGTCTGAAATCAATAAAAGTATATTTTTACAAAATAAATTAATTTTTTTAAAAAAACCACACCACCTCCAACAACAAAGCACCAGTTTCCAAGGTCAGTGGGACGAGAGGTACTAGTGATCATGTTCTAGTTCAGTGTCCAATGTCAGTGGTGAGATCATGTGATACTTGTCTTTCTTTCACTTTTTCACAGTGGGGTTAACAGTAGGATCTCCACTAGAACAGCAGAGCAGCAGAGTTTTGGTATCAGTCCTGTATAGCTGCTTAGCCTCATGCTCTGCTCAGAGATTATATGAGCCATCCATATCCTTTAATATACTTCTTTTGTTTTTAAACTAGTAATGAGAGTAGTTTTGTTATTTGCAATAAAGAACACTGACTAACATTCACTGACTGGTTATAAATGATATAAGACAATAAATAATTAAATGCTGAATTGCTTGGAACCCCAAAGTTGATAAGTGTTAGAGGAAAGAAAGATGAGAAGAGCTGGAGTAGTCAGGAAAGACTTCTGGAAAGATCTGGAACTTGAGCAGAACCTTGAAATTAGGTAGGATTTGGGTAGATGTATAGGAAGGTCCCTAAAGAGAAATAATAGAAACATAAAAATGATTAAACTTCAATAAGGAGACTGATCTAATTGACTCAGATTATGTTGCTGGGGGAAAAAAGATAAATAAGGTTAGGATAGCTATTTTGAACTGAGAGAGGTATCACCAAATAATATTTTTCCACATAGTCACTAGAAGGTTTTTAATATTTTTACGTAATATTTGACACCTAAAATAATATTTATGTAGGGTATGTTATTAAGCACAACAATAAAATATACATATCTGAGAACATACCTTCCAACCTGAGAATTAGCCAATATTTTACATCTAGCTATAAATTTATCCCTTCTCCTATTTCCCTGCACCTCCCATTGATATCATCACTACCCTGAATTTATAGTTGTCATTTCTTTTTTTAAAATTAAATCTTTGTTGTTGAAAGTATTACATATGTCCCCTTCCCCCCACCCCCTATTCAGCTGCTTCTAGCCTGCCCTTACCCCCAACCCCAGTCCTTCACCACCCTATTGTCTGTGTCCATAGGTTATGCATATAAGCATACAAATTCTTTGGCTCATCTCCTCCCACCCACCCACCCTCCCTCGCCTTCCCTCAGAGATTCCGCAGTCTGTCCCATGCTTCTATGTCTCTGGATCTATTTTGTTCATCAGTTTATTTTGTTCATTAGATTCCACATATAAGTGAGATCATGTGGTACTTATCTTTCTCTGACTGACTTTTTCACTTAGCATGATATGCTCCAGGTCTCTTCATTCTGTTTCAAATGGTAATATGTCCTTCTTTTTCAATGCTGCATAGTATTCCATGGTATAAATGTACCACAGCTTTTTTTTTTAAATAAATTTTTATTGCTATTTTTCAGAGAGGAAGGGAGAGAGATAGAGAGCTAGAAATATCGATGAGAGAGAAACATCGACCAGCTGCCTCTTGCACATCCCCCACTGGGGATGTGCCTGCAACCAATGTACATGCCCTTGACCGGAATCGAACCCGGGACCTTTCAGTCCACAGACCAACGCTCTACCACTGAGCCAAACCGGTTTTGGCGCCACAGCTTTTTTTTAATCCACTCATTTATTGATAGACACTTGGGCTGTTTCCAGATCTTAGCTATTGTAAATTGTGCTGCCTTGAATATAGGGTTGCATACATTCTTGCTTCAGATGTCTTAGGGTATATTCCTTGAAGTAGGGTCACTGGGTCAAATGGCAGTTCCATATTTAATTTTTTTTGAAGCATAAAAATGCTTCCATTGATCTATATGGCTATTCTTGTGCCAGTACCAGGCTGTGTTGATTAAGGTGGCTGGGTAGTATAACTTGATATTTGTTAATGTTTTCCTGGGTGGCTGCATCAATCTGCATTCCCACCTGTAGTGTACTAGGGTTCCTTTTTCTCCACATCCTCACCAGCACACTTGTCATTTGTTGATTTGTTGATGATAGCCATTCTGACCAGTGTGAAATGATACCTCATTGTCATTTTAATTTGCGTTTCCCTGATGATCAGTGACATTGAGCATTTTTTTCATATCTCTTGGCCATCTGAATGTCTGCTTTAGAGAATTATCTATTTAGGTGCTTTGCCTATTTCTTAATTGGATTGTTTGTCTTCCTTCGTTTAAGTTACACGAGTTCCTTACCTATTTTGGAGATTATTCCTTTTTTTTCTTTTTTTTAAAATATATATTTTATTGATATTTTACAGAGAGAAAGGGAGAGAGATAGAGAGCTAGAAACGTCGATGAGAGAGAAACATCAACCAGTTGCCTCTTGCACACCCCCTTCCGGGGATATGCCCGCACTCAATGTACATGCCCTTGACCGGAATCGAACCTGGGACCTTTCAGTCCGCAGACCGACGCTCTACCACTGAGCCAAACCGGTTTCGGCAGATTATTCCTTTATTGGATATTAACTCCCTTGTAGGGGGCTATCTTGTTATTTTGTTGATGGTTTCTTTTGCTGTGCAGCAGCTTTTTATTTTTTTTTTAATATTTTTTATTGATATTTACAGAGAGGAAGGGAGAGAGATAGAGAGCTAGAAACGTCGATGAGAGAGAAACATCAACCAGCTGCCTCTTGCACACCCCCTACTGGGGATGTGCCCGCAGCCAAGGTACATGCCCTTGACCTGAATCGAACCTGGGACCTTTCAGTCCGCAGACCTACGCTCTACCACTGAACCAAACCGGTTTCGGTTAGCTTTTTATTTTGATATTGTCCCATTTGCTTATTTTCTTCTTAGTTTCCTTTGCCGTAAGGCCTGGGAGATGTATCCATAAACATATTGCCACAAGAGATGTCTGGGATTTTGCTGCCTATGGTTCCTTCTAGGATTTTTATGGTTTCCCAACTTACATTTAAGTCTTTTATCCATTTTGAGTTTATTCTTGTGTATGATGTAAGTACATAAGAATAGTTCTTGGTGATCTAGTTCCTTTTTTTTTTTTTTTTTGCATGTATCGGTCCAGTATTCGAAACAACATTTACTGAATAGACTGTCTTGACTCCATTGTATGTTCTTGCATCCTTTGTCATATATTAATTGAGAGTAATGGCGTGGGTAGATTTCTGGGGTCTCTGTTCTGTTCCATTGATCTATATGGCTGTTCTTGTGCCAGTACAAGGCTGTGTTGATTAAGGTGGCTGGGTAGTATAACATGATATTTGGTATTATGATTCCTACAATATTGTTTTTCTTTCTCAAGATTGCAGCAGCTATTTAGGGTCTTTTTGGGTTCTATAAAAATTTTTGAAGTATTTGTTCTAGATCTGTGAAATATGCTGTGGTATTTTAATAGGGATTGTTTGTTTTTTTCTCTCCCCCCCATTTTGGCTGGCTGTTTGGGTTTGTGTCTATGTAGTGCAGGACAATGTCAGACGCTGCTTTTGACTGGCCCTGAGTAAGCTGTTTGGAGCTAACAGCAATCCACAGCTTGTGACTCCCTCTGCCTTTGGAAAGGACCAAGATGCGCACCAGGGTCTGGTTTTCCTAGCCCCAGGCCCAGAAGTAGACTAGGCAAAGACTCAAAGCCTCCAGAGATCCACCTCTGCCTGCAGTCCAATTGGCACTCAGTCTTGATTTGCTTCAGGGTATCAACCACAAGGTGGAGTGATAGGTCTTCCGACAGGGTGGGACAATTGCCTTCCTGGGCAACAACTGCCTAAATAGCAAAGGTCAGAGAAGAAAGATGTCCTCTACAGCATGAGGGAATGACTCAGTACAGGAAACTGGGATGGCTGCCCTCTAAGCACTAACCCTGGAACCCCAAACCCTGCATTCTCCTCACACAGCTCTAATGCACTCTGCCTTCCCTCTACCAGAGTCCAAAGTGAGTGGCTACACATTAAATTTTGTGTATTAACCCTTTAAGGGGGTACCTGTGTTTCCAGCTCTCTCTTCCTGTCAGACAGCCACCTGATACTTTTACAGCCAGATGTTATGTTGGTACCTTTCTCTATTCTGATTTTCTGAGCTGGGGAGCCCAGCTTGGGTTTAGACCCTAGAGTTCTCAGTGGGACACCCCAAAGCTGAGATACCCCTCTGGATTTTTAAAAATATATCTTTATTGCCAAAACCGGTTTGGCTCAGTGGATAGAGCGTCGGCCTGCGGACTGAAAGGTCCCAGGTTCGATTCCGGTCAAGGGCATGTGCCTTGGTTGGGGGCACATCCCCGGTGGGGGGTGTGCAGGAGGCAGCTGATCGATGTTTCTCTCTCATCGATGCTTCTAGCTCTCTGTCCTTATCTCTTCCTCTCTGTAAAAAAAAAAAAATCAATAAAATATATATATATATATATATATATATATATATATATATATTGATTTCAGAGAACAAGGGAGAGAGAAAGAGAGATAGAAACATCAGAGAGAATCATTGATTGGCTGCCTCCTACAACCCGGCCATATGCTCTTGATCGGAATTAAATCTGGTGCCCTTCAGTCCTCAGGCTGACACTCTATCCACTGAGCCAAACAAGCTAGGGCTCCCTCTGGATCTTTTTTTTTTTTTTTGCATATTTTACAGAGAGGAAGGGAGAGAGATAGAGAGCTAGAAACATCGATGAGAGAGAAACATCGACCAGCTGCCTCTTGCACATCCCCTACTGGGGATGTGCCCTCAGCCAAGGTACATGCCCTTGACCGGAATCGAACCCGGGACCTCTCAGTCCGCAGACCGACACTCTACCACTGAGCCAAACCGGTTTCGGCTCCCTCTGGATCTTAAACTGTTATCTGTGGGAGCCCAGCCAGGCCTTTTGCACCTCCATGTTTCCTAACAGTCTCTGGTTTCCACTTTCCGTCCTTGGTTATCTGGGTTCTCTTCAACTTACCTTCATTGTTATGGTCATCAAGGAGGAATGCATGAGGCCAAAGTGGTAAGGGACTATAAATTTATTAGGTCATCTATACAGGAGATGGGGTGAGCTCCAAAATGGTGTCAGCCTCTAGGGATGGGATTCAGAGATTTTAAAAGGCTTCTAGGCGGCCTTTTTCTGGGTGGAGAATTCTTTGGGCAGGTCTGGATTCTGGGAAATCCTGAGGGAGAGATAATGGTCTTAGCAGATGGAATGTGGTCTAAATGAAAAGGAATGTCCCTTGTGAAGCGGCCTAACGGTCAGTTCCCAGGAGAGGGGTATCAATCCAATTATCTGATCAAACCTAACATTCAGTTGATTACTCAGGATGCTTTTCTATATTTTATATTTTCTATATTGTAATTCCAGTTTGGTCCCGGGAGAGTGTCAGTGTAGCTTCCACTTACTAGTTCTCCACTGCCCTTTGGAATGCTAACAAATTAATTTTCGATCTAAAGAAGTACTTATTCAATTTTCATGAGCTACTTCTTGTTACTTATACTAGGCATAGCCTAAGAAGTCTAAGATTTTTCCCAGTGATTAACTTCTTTCATATTGCATTACTTACGCATTTTTAAGTGATAATATATTAGAATTAGATCATTTTTCTCCCCTGATTGAAATCAAATTGGAGTTTCTATATTATTCTTTTCAACCCTCTGCTAGTCTTATTCTCTAAACATGGTGATCTTGCTGTTTTTCAACCCTGATTGTACTTGATAATATATATATTATATATATATATATATATATATAATATATATATATATATATATATATATATATATATATATATATATATTTGCCAAAGCAAAAAAAAAAAAAAAAAGCCTAAGTGACCGAAAAACAGAAGGACCGAATGACCGGTTGACCGGTCACTATGACATGCACTGACCACCAGGGGGAAGATGCTCAATGCAGGAGCTGCCTCCTGGTGGTAAGTGCACTCCCATAGCCAAACCCAACAGCCAGCCAACCTCCCGTGGTCCCTCCCCCTGGCCAGCCAGCCCCCATGGCCCTGATTGGGACTGGGTGGGATGGCCCTGATGGTCCCAATCGCCAGTCAGGCTGAAGGACCCCATCCATGCATGAATTCGTGCCCCGGGCCTCTACTCTTCTATAAAAATATATGTGCCTGCCCAGCTGGTGTGGCTTAATGGTTGAGCATTGACCCTTGCACCAATAGGTCACTAGTTCGATTCCCAGTCAGATCACATGCCTGGGTTGTGGGCTTGATCCCCAACAGGGGGTGTGCAGGAGGCAGCCCATTGATGTCGTTATCGCTCCCTCTCTTCTTCTCTCTCAAATCAATAAAAACATATTACACACAAACACACACACACACACACACACACACACACACACATATGTATGTATGGAACCCACTCTGTTTTCTCTACTAGACCAAAATCTCCAGGATTTCTAAACTGGGAAATAATCATCCAGAAGGTCCATAGCTTTAGCTGAACTTTTTTTCTCGGAGAGAGAGGGATGGATTGAAAAAAAGCTTGTAGCATACATTTAAGATAGGAAAAAAATTATTTTCGGAGATCAGTTTTATGATCAAATGCCAATGCTAACAATAAGGATCAATAACAACTCCATTATAGAGACAGTAAAACAACAAGCAAACTGTCAAATGACAGTGGGGGAGGGGGGGAGGGAGATCTGGGGGAGATAAGAGATCAACCGAAGGACTGGTATGCATGAATATAAGTACAACCAATGGACATAAAACTCTGGGGAGGGAGGGCATGTATGGGGGGGGGGGCAATGGTAAGCTATGTACACATATAATACCTTAATAAATTTTTAAAAAATGTTCAGAAAAAAAAACAACTCCATTTACAACATTTCATCAGGAAAATATATAAAATCAAAATGAGATAAACTTTATTTATTTTTTTCCTGAAAATATTCATCAGTTTAGTGGGCTGTTTGTTGTTGTTGTTCTTTTTTATTTTGATCTTAATTTTATTTAATTTTAACTTTGAAAAAGGAAAGAGGATCCTAGCTGGTTTGGCTCAGTGGATAGAGCATCGGCCTGCAGATTGAAGGGTCTCAGGTTTGATTCCAGTCCAGGGCACATGCCCAGGTGTGGGCTCAATCCCTAATAGGTGCAGGAGGCAGCTGATCAATGATTCTCTCTCATCATTGATTTTTCTATCTCTCCCTCTCCCTTCCCCTCTGAAACCAATAAAAATATTTTTTTTTAAAGAAAAGGGGTTTTATTCAACTGCTGATCACTTGAGAAGGGGGACTCTTATCACAAAGTCCATATCAGCACCTCAGTACAGGCAGAGGATTTTATAGGGAGGGAGAAGCAAAGCAGAACAAAGAGATCAAGGGGGAGTTCTCTACGTGCAGTCCAGCAGCGTCCATTTCGATAAGGATCTTAAAATTGGCCTAGTGTTTGTCATCATGGTTCTCTGTCATCCTGGTTTTACGGTTGAAGGTTAGCAAATCCCCTCGAGCTGTGGTGACTGAAGGTCAGAGTCTGTATTTTCTCAAGTTACTTTCTAAGATTCTTACACAAACGTGCTGTTATCTACAAGCTACATATTAGTCAGAGTCTGCATTTTACAGAAATAACGTAAAAAAAGAATGGTGGGGTGGAGTACAATTTTCCATTACTACACAGACATCAGTGAATTCCTGAATTCTTGAGGTTCCCAAAATACCTTGAGGTTCCTTCCTTGTCATCTCTCAGCAACCTTCGTTCCTTACCTGAAAACATAGCCATGTAAAGTCTTGCACACAGATGTTCATAGTAGCTTTATTAGAAATAGCAAAAAACTGGAAATGACACAAATTTCAAAAATGCCAAAAGGCCAATAGATATACAAATTGTAGTATAACCATAAAATGACACACTACTCAGCAATCAACAGACTATGGAAATACACAACAACCTGGGTGAACCTCAGCAATTATACTGAGTGAAAGAAGCCTGGCTAAAAAAAAAAAGAGCACATTAAAGAGTGCATACCATGCAATCCAGTTACCGGTATATAAAATTCTAGAAAACCATACTGAGGGCAATGGGCAGATGAGAGAGGAAGTCTAAAGGGGCCCCGGGAAACTGCTGGGGGATGATAGATGTGTTCATTATCTTGATTGTAGTGATGGTTTGTCCACTTATGTCCAAACTGTTCAAATTTTACAGTTTCAATGTGTGCCATCCACCTTATGTAATTCTACATCAAGAAAGCTGTAAAAAAAAAAAAAAAAAGATTCAACGTATAAGAAATGTGTTTTTTTTTTAATACTGAAGATTCCCTAAGTATTTAAGTTAATTTGATTGTATTTATTGAGTTCCCAGTTATTGAGGGTATATAGCACAGAATTTAGGACCTGTTACTTTATAGGAATTTAAGGAGTGATCACTTTCTGTCATATTAAATTTTTTTTGTATTAGAAAGCAAATAAAACAAGAAAAGTACTATCCTAGTAATTGTAAAGGGAGGAATAAAAAGGGCCATGTGAATTAACTGGTTATTTCATTTTACAATTGTTCTCTCCAGCAGTCTTAACCCTTCAAGGTGAAAATGTTTCTTTTTATATTTACTTGCAAACTGGCTAAATGGCTTGAAACAAAACTAAATAATTTAATGCAAATTAATGCAAAAAAGAAACCATACATGTGTTTTTAAATCACCAATGAAGATGAAAAACTATTACAAAGAGTTTTGAGGAAAAGCCTTGGAATATTTCTTTTTTTATAACTGGACATTATAGTGCATTATAGATGAAGTTTTTTTTGTTTGTTTGTTTGTTTTAGAAACTTGCTAAGATTTGTCCTTCTCTAGAATGGTACAATTCTGTATTCTTACGAAGAGGAGGGTGGAATTCTTTGGCGTTAGTGAGCTCTCAGGTAGGTTGCTATGGGGAAGGGACTGGGGCTGCTGAGGCTCAAGACCTAGATCCTGTCAAACCTTTGCTACTAATTTATAGTGTAACCCAACCTTGGCTGGCAACCAACATCTTCTATAAAACAGAGATCACACTGGATTATTTTACTTAATTAACGTGCCTCGAGATATTGTTTATAGGATCTGGTCAGAAGGAGAAGAAAGAGATTTACTCACTTGACAAATATTTATTGTCTACATGTGGTTCTCAGAGCCAGTGATGAAATGGGGAGCAAGATAGATGAGATCCCTCTCTTCCAACAGGGGACCAGAGGGAAAAAAAGTAAGTAAATAAATAAGATAATAAAAGAAGAAAATAAAATAGCAACGTGACAGAGTGATTAGAGGAACAATGTAGAAAGGGTGAGGAAGTGACTTTGGGGCAGAGTCCTAAGGACAAGCGGGCAGGCAGGCAAAGGGTTAAGCAAAGCGTAGAGTAAACAGGAAACCCAAGGGATCTGAGGTGAGAACAAGCAAGTTGTGTTCAGAAGGAGGAAAGAAGGTCAGAGGCCAGCATCTGGTGAGGAGGGAAAAGCAGGATGAGGTGAGGGATGGAGAAGGCACAGCTGGAAAGTTTTGAAACTTTTGATAAGGGTTTTGAAGATGGATTCACTGGGGGAATTCACTGTGGAAACACAGTACATGAATGTTTGTTTTAAGTTTTAGTTTTTTAAAAAAGAAATCAGATTCTAAAATATGTTTTTTATTGATTTCAAAGAAGAAAGGAGAGGGAGAGAGAGAAACATTAGTGATGAGAATCACTGATCAGCTGCCTCCTGCACACCCCACACTGGGGATGGAGCCCAAAATCTGGGCACATGCCCTGATCAGGAATCAAACTGTGACTTCATGGTTCGAAGGTTAATGCTCAACCACTGAGCAACACTGGCCAGGCCTAATGTTTGTTTTTTTAAGACCCTCTAACTGCTGTAGGGAGAATGGGTTATCAGGAGGGCAGCAGGAAAGTGGAGGGCTGATTAGGATTATATAATTGGGAAATAGAACTTAAAGCCAAGCCTACCTCTTATGGTTGCAGGGTATGAGGCAAGAGAACAAATGGAATCCCAAATTCAAATGCATATATATATATATATATATATATATATATATATATATACATATACATATATATGTTATAAATTAAGTTGGAGACAATTAAATATGATATGTTCTATCCTCCTACCTTGAAAAACATACTTTCATAAGAATGTGGAAGTACAGGTTGAAATGTAGATTTCTCAGCTTCCTTGGAATGCTATAATGGAACTAGGGGAGAGCTCTATCTGTTCCTTCCTCTGTCTGTTCCCCTTCTCTTCCCACTCTGCAAGGACCTTCACCCACAGGTGTGTGGAAATCCAGCTCACCAGGCAAGCTTTGTCCACACACTCTTCAACTAGGTGCTTGGTTACTCCTCGGGGCTGATAGAGTCTGTGCCTAAGCGCAGTCTGTCACTTTGTCCTCAGGAAGATGGGCTGGGGAAATGGCCCTCCAGGCGCTGGAGCCAGTTCTGGAGTCTCAGGTGACCAGAGAATGGTCTAGAAGGAAGAGCACAGGCTGTGTGCAGACATGACCTCTTGGCCCTGTGGGCTTTTCACAATGTGGGGAGGGGTGTGGACAGACAAGGACCAGAATAGAACCTCAGAAACCACACCCCAGAACAGGGCCTCAGGTTGGATGTGTATGGCGCTGGATAGAGAGGAATCAAGGTAGTTACAGTGGGTAAGGGAGTGAAATCAGTTGCTCCAGTTTGAATGTTTTGAGTTTGAGATGCCCATTGATATAACCAAATAGCAATTCCAAGGAGGCAGTTGGCTTTGTGTGTCTGAAACTTAGGAGTAGAGGTCTAGCCAGAAGTAATAAATTGGGAGCTCATTGACATATAGATGGTAGAGTCACCTAAGCAGAGAGTGTAGACAAAAAAGGGACCCAGTCTGACAACTAATAAATATTCACCAACAATATCTAGAAAATACTAAAAGCACAGAATAAAATAGCATCACCTGCACTTTTACCTTCTAGAAATACTGTTAACATTTTGAGATATTGCCTTTGTCTTCTCTCTCTCAATCCATTTTATATATGTACTAGAGGCCTGAAGTGAGAAATTTGTGCCAGAGTAGGCCTTCCTTCCCCCGGCTGCCAGCACCAGCTTCCCTCTGGCACCCGAGACCAGGGCTTCCCTCACAGCTCTAGCTTTATCTGGAAGGTCGTCCGGAAGTAAGTCAGTCTAATTGGGGATCGGGCCTAAACCAGCAGTCGGATATCCCTCTCACAATCTGGGACCACTAGCTCTTAACTGCTCACCTGCCTGCCTGCCTGATTGCCCCAATTGCCCCCCTGTCAGCCTAGTTACCCCTTACTGTCCTCCATGCTGGCCTGGTCGCCCCACACAGCCTGTTTGGTCATCTGTTTGGTTGCAATTGTCACTTAGGCATATATATATATATATATATATATATATATATATATATATAATGTTTTTAAAAATATTCTCAATTTTTAAAATATGTTTTAATTGAATTTTGGAGAGAGAGAAGAGGAGAGGGATAAAGAGATAAAAATATCAATGAAAGAGCAACATCATTTCCTGCACCTGACTCCTGCATGCCCCCTACTGGGGATCGAGGCCCCAACCAGGGCACATGCCCTGATTGGGAATCCAAACAGTGACCTTTTTTTTTTTTTTTTCATTTGGGAAACCATTTTATTTTATTTTTAAAATTTTTTTTATTAAATTATTATCTGTGTACATATATTACCATTGGCCCCCCCCCCCCCAACATTCCCTCCCTCCCCAGAGTTTTGTGTCCATTGGTTATACTTATATGCATGTGTACAGTCCTTCAGTTGATCTCTTATTTCCCTCATACAAACAGTGACCTCTTGATTCATGGGTCATCACTCAACCACCGAGCCACACCGGCCAGGTTACATACCGTATTTTAATAATAAAATGGTGCTCACACGTGGTCCATGATTTTTTTCTTAATTTAAATTCTTTATTGTTTAAAGTATTACATGAGTCTCCTTTTCTCCCCATTGACCTCTCCCTGGCCATCTCCCATCCCTGGCACATGCCCCCACCCCGCTACTGTCTGTGTCCATTGGCCATGCTCATATGGTTGATCTCTTACCTCCTCACTCCCCCACCTTCCCTCTTAGGTTGGACAGTCTGTTTGATGCTTATATGTCTCTGGTTCTATTTTTTTTTTTTTATCAGTTTATGTTGTTCAAAACACATGCGTGGGATTGGCACAGCGAGAGCTTTATATGTATTGCACCAGCCCTTTATGAGGATCTGCCTGGGTCTCCAGAAGCTTCAGTGTCACTCAGCCACAATTCCTGCTGGTTTTTACAGCTCAAAGTTATGTGAGCTGGAACCTTGGGCCGGGGACCTGGTATAGGGCTGGGACCCCTTGCTCCACATAGGGAGCCTCTGCAGCCAAGATATCCTTCCTGATTAAAAAAAAAAAATGCCACCCATGGGTGTTGGACCAGCCCTTTCCACGCCTCCTATCAGTCTTCATATGCTTTCTTCTTTATTTCTCTAGTTGTAGGACTTCCATTCAGCCAGCTATCAAGCAGTTCTGAATGATAGTTGTTCTGCATTTTAGTTGTAATTTTGATGTGGTTGTGGGAGGTGGTGAATACAGGCATTTACCTACACTGCCATCTTGGTTCTGCCTCATTACTGTTTTAAAGAGAGATTTAAAAATTGATGTGGATATATAATAAAATCCTCTATGTTTGGACATTAATTTTTAGGATAATATAATTTTTTTAACTTCAAAGAAGAAAACCAAAAATTGTTCATATTCTTTCCACCTAGAAAATATCTGTTGATCCTTTTTGTTTTTGTTTTTAATCCCCGCCCAAGGATATTTTTCCATTGATTTTTAGAGAGAGTGGAAGAAAGGGGGAGAGACAGAGAGAGAAAGAAACATCAATGTGAGAGACACACATCTATTGGCTGCCTACCACAAGTGCCCCAGTCCAGACCAGGGATCAAGCCTGAAACCAAGTTACATACCCTTGATCCGAATTGAATCTGAGACCCTTCAGTTTGTAGGCTGATGCCCTAACCGCTGAGCTACATCAGCCAGGGTGGTACCAAGACTTTTTAAATGATCATTGATCTAAGAATTGAGAAATATGTCCCTGTTCTACCCCTAACTAGCTGTGTGACTTTGGATAACCCCACTGAACTTTCTGAGGCTCAGTTTTCCCATTTATAAAATGGGGGATTGGACACTGTGATCTCTATAACTCAACTCTAAAATTCTAAAATGAACTCACAGTGTCTTTCTTTATACGCCAAAGCCTCACATCAGATGTCATTCCATAATTCTATATAATAAAAAGATAATATGCAAATTAACCCTCACGCCCTCACAAGATGGCTCCCTATGACCAGGACAGCAGGGGGGGGGCTTGAGGGGTGACCAGGCCGGCAGTGGGGGGCAGTTTGGGGCAACCAGGCTGGCAGGGGGGATAGTAAGAGGCAACCAGGCTGGCGGGGGAGGGGGGCAGTTAGGGGTGACTGGGCTGGTGGAGGAGTGCAGTTGGGGGTGACCAGGCCAGCAGGGGGGAGGCAGTTTGGGGTGCTTAGGCTGGCAGGGGGGGCAGTGAGGAGCAACTAGGCTGGCGGGGGGGGGCAGTTGGGGGCGATCAGGCCAGCACACAGAGGCAGTGAGGGGCAATCAGGCCAGCAGTGGGGAGCAATTAGGGGTGACTAGCAGATAGGCAGGTGAGCAATTAGAGTCAGTGGTTCAGGATTGTGAGAGCCATGTATGACTGCCCCTAACTTCCCCCCTCCTGCCTGCCTGGTCACCCCCAACTGTCCCCCCAGGATTGAGCCTAAACCTAAAGTTGAACATCCCCCAAAGGGTCCTGGATTGGAAAGGGTGCAGGCTGTGCTGAGGGGAGCCCCCCATGCACGAATTTCATTCACCGGGCCTCTAGTCTAGTTATAAAGGTCTATTCGAAGAAAGCATACAGGAGCAAGGATAAATAACTACATGGTTCAGTAGTAATTATAATGATTATTATAAAAGCTATCATTATCATAACAATAATTTATAAGGCTGTATAATTGAAACAATCTTGCACACTGCAGAGAAGAGATTCCTTGTTACCCAGAAGTATATAAAACTACAAAACACAACAATATATCAACAATTATAGTTTATTAGAGGCCTGGTGCACGAAATTCATGCACAGGGGGGTCCTGTTAGCCCAGCCTTCACCCTCTCCAGGCCTGATCCCAGGTGTCAGGCCTAAACCAGCAGTTGGACATCTCTCTCACAATCTAGGACCACTGGCTCCTAACTATTCACCTGCCTGCCTGCCTGATCGACCCTAACAGTCTATGCCTGCCTGCCTGATCACCCCTAACTGTCTCTGCCTGTCGGCCTGATTGCTAATAACTGTCCCCCTCTCTGCCTGGTAATCCCTAATGGCTCCCCCTGACAGCCTATCACCCCTAACTGCCTCTGCTTACTGGCCTGATCAGCCCTAACTGGCCCCCCTCCACCATCCTGGTAGCCTCTCACTGCCCTCCCCTTCTGACCTGGTCACCCACAACTGCCCCCTGCTGCTGGCCTGGTCACTCCTCACTTCCCCCACTTCTGACCAGGTTGCCCCTCACTTCCCCTCCCCACTGACCTGGTTAACCCCAACTGCCCCCCCCCCAACCTGGTTGCCCCACACATCCTGCTGTTCAGTCCGTTGCATGAGGGCATCCCAACCAATTTGTATATTCCTCTATTATTAGTATAGATAATATCTCAAAGTATATATACCCAGAACTATGTGTCATTTGCAGTTCATTGTTGGAGCTGAAACTCTTTCAGGCAAATTCTCAGCTCTCTATAAGCTGATCTGGCCTCTGAGCAAGAGTGAGAATGATAAAAATAAATAAGTAAATAAAGATCGACAGATTTAAGATGGCTCTGCATGTGTATGTCCCATATGCTCTTATCACAGCTCCCAAACCACTATAGTTCAAATGGTCATTCTCATTTTGAATTTCCTGCTTGTAATCTTTGCAGAGCACTTGGCAGGAAAAGTGCAGGGGTTTTCCATTGATTAGAAGAAAGCACTAAAACTTTTTTAAAAGACCAATGATGCCAAGCATTCAAAGGAACTTCTGGAAAAGAGATTTGTTTAACCTCACACTAGTTATTGAGAATAAGGATATCCGGGATCCTGGACGGTGATTCAAAAGGAAGTCAAGACTTCCTTCTCCACAGCTGCTGTCTAGGAAGCTGGTATGTCCAAGTACATATATCTTCTTTCAAGGGTCAAATCAAAGCACCACATCTCCTCTCTGAAATGCTAAGCCAGGGGAAAAGTCCCTGTCCTTACTCCCCTCCAAAAATGGTGCCCTATTTGACAGCCTGTTGGTTGAAGCCACATCCGTAGAGAGCCACTGAAATGGCAACATTCTCTCCTTGTTGAGGCATCCTTTACTGTAAACGAAGGGCAAGTGAACATTAAAAGTGGCTCCCAAAATAGCCCAGTGGTGTCACTGCATTCAGAATGTCTGACATCCAGAACCGAGGAAGCGGATGCGCCTCCTCTGACGGAGGAAAGGGGTAGTGTTACCCTTCACACAGTTACTCAATAGAGACAGCCGCCAAACTCACCGGAGCTTCAAAATCTAGATAAGGGATTCCTTAGCTATTTATTTAAGCACTTAAAAAAAAATTGGCCCCACCCTGAACAGAATGAATTATAGGCAAAGGGAGTTAATAATAGTATAAAGCATTTAATTAAAAAAAATCAGAGTTCTCTCATTACTAGAGATTTGGAAAATATGGTATTAAAATGAGAAAAAAATGTAAGTGGAATTTCTTCATGTGAAATTACTTCTATTTACAATAACTAGACACTTTTTATTTCTAATATTCCAACTGAATTTTTCGCAATAAGAAAACAAAATACCTTAATTTGTAAGGGACAAATATAAATTTGCCTATGCAATAAAGTTCATAAATTGATAATATCATAAAATTAACTGATCCTGTAATATCAACTGTGTATGCCTTATATTAATACCAGGCTCCATAAGATATACAGAAGTTATCATTGAATAGTGTATCAAGAATGATTTTTATGATCTTTTTTCTACTTTTCTAGTTTCCCCCCACATAATAAGCTGGCATCTCTATATATAAAATCCTAAATGACTGTCAGACCATTCAACTGTCCAACTGGAAGCTTGACATGCACTGACCACTAGGTGACGAGGCAGCTGTAGTTCTCGGGGTGATGTACCTGGAACCAGAGAGGAGGAAGCCCGATTCTGGGGTGTGTCACTGAAGAACCACCCTCACATAATCCAGAACCCCTGGGGGGATGTCAGAGAGTTGGTTTTGGCCCAATCACTACAGGCCAGACCCAGGGACCCCACCAGTGCACAAATCTGTGCACCTGGCCTCTTGTTAGTTTTATATATATATATATATATATATATATATATATATATATATATATCCCACAAAATTCTAAATGAAAATATAATGCTCAGAAAATGCAAATGTTTTAATGTAAGAAATACCTATATTATTCTTTCACTTTAAAAAGAAAAGCAGAATATAAGCATAACCAATGGATGCAAAACACTGGGGAGGTGAGGGCATGTATGGGAGTGAGGTAGAAGGGGCCAATGGTAAGATAGGTACACATATAATACTTTAATAAAAAATGGAAGAAAATAAAAAAAAGGAAAAGAAAAGCAGAACAAATAAAAATACATTTTGGTCATTCTATCCTGTTTTCTGAGGGGGAAAAAATCTTAGCATAAATTTCTTCTTTTCTATAATTATTTTATTGAAAGGGTAACACATATCCAGAAAAGTTCATAAATCATTAATAGAAAATACACTTGTATTTTTTTAAAATCTTCCCTGAGGATATACTTTCATTGATTTTAGAGAGAGAGGGAGAGGGAGAGAGAGAGAGAGAAACATCTAACAGTTGCCTCCTGTATGTGCCCCAACTGGGGATTGAACCTGCAACCTTGGTATGTGCCCTGACCAGGAATCAAACCTGCAAGGCAACCTTTCGGTGTATGGGACAATGCTCCAGCCAACTGGCCAGGGCAACACACCTATTTTTTATTGTATATAAAATTATAAGTTGTTTTACTTTCTTGCATGTAGTTTCTTCTACCCAAGGGTATGTTTGTGAGATTCAATCATATTATTGGAAGTAGTTACTAAGTATTTTGCCATTTTATGAATTCACAAAAATTTATGTATCTATTTACTATTGATGGACAATTGTTTTTTAGTGGCAGTAAGTACTCACATTGTAGTTCTAATTTGCATTTCCCTGATAAGAAGTTCAGCATCTTTTCAAGATTATTGACTCTTTGGATATCTTCTTTTATGAAATGCCTGTTCAAGCCTTTTGCCCATTTTCCTATTGGATTGTCTGTCTGTTTTTTTTTTTCCTCTTGTTAATTATGTAGTAGTTCTTTGTACATTTTATTTGTGATTTTTCCCCTCCAATATATACATTGCAAATGTCTTTTCTCTTTTTACCTGTTTTTGAGGTCAGAAGTAATTAACCTGAATGTTAATTATCACTTTTTTCTTTTATTATTTGTTTGTTTTGTGTCTTGTTTAAGAAATCTTTGCCTACCCAAATGCTGTGAAGATATTTAATATTTTCTTCTAAAAGTTTTACTTAGTTCCATAATCCATTTATTGTTTATTTGTTTTGTACAGTAAGAGGTAGGGTGCAATACTTATTTTCTTCCTTATGGATATTTAATTGACTCAGCACCATTTATATAAAAGACCTTTCCTCTACTGTACTGTATTCTCCTCTTTGTCGTAAATTGGGTGATAAAATACATATAGGTTTGTTTCCAGACTCTCGATTCTTTTTTTTTTTTTTTTTTTAATATATTTTATTGATATTTTATAGAAAGGAAGGGAGAGAGATAGAGAGCTAGAAACGTCAATGAGAGAGAAACATCTACCAGCTGCCTCTTGCACACCCCCTATTGGGGATGTGCCCGCAACCAATGTACATGCCCCTGACCGGAATCGAACCCGGGACCTTTCAGTCCGCAGACCGACGCTCTACCACTGAGCCAAACCGGTTTCGGCCAGACTCTCGATTCTATTCCATTGATCTGTTTGTGCTTGTGGGAGTGCCAAATTGCTTTAAGTACTCAATCTTTAGATGGATTTTGATATTTGGTAGTGTAAGTCCTTCAGCTTTGTTCTTCAATACTGTCATGGCTATTCTATTTTCCCCTTTAATTCCCTTATTTGTGTGTTGTTGTTATTTTAATAACAGCTTAATTAACAGACAATTCACATACCATACAATTCACCCATTTAAAGTGTAAAATTCAATAGTTTTTGCTATTGTTGTATTTGTTAAAAAAAAAGTGGCTCTTTTTATTTTTAAAGAAGATTTTAATAGATTTTTTCTTTCTTTCCTTCTTTTTCTTTTTTTCTTTTCTTTTTTTTTTTTTTTAGAGAGAGAGAGAGGACGGGAGAGGGAGAAAGAGAAACATCAATATGAGAGTGGAGCATTGATCTATCGCCTCCTGCACGGGATCAAGCTCACAACCTGGGCCTGTGCCCTGACTGGGAACTGAACTGTGAGCTCCTGGTTCGTGAGTTGGCACTCAACCACTGAACCACACCAGCTGCGCACAATTCAATAGTTTTAATGAATTCACAGAGCTGTGCAATTATCACCACAGTCACTTTCATCACATAAAGGAACTTCATACCCTTTAGCTATCATCCTTCTATCCCTCCTTCACCTGCCCCAAGCCCGAAGCAACCACTAAGCTGCTTTTGGTCTCTATAGATTTGCCCATTTTGAACATTTCATGTAAATATAATCATATAATATGTAGTCTTTTGTGACAGGCTTCTTTCACTTAGTATAACATTTTCAAGGTTCATCCATGCAGTCACATGGGTCAGCACTTTATTTCTTTTCATGGCCTAGTAATATTCCGTTGTATGGATATGCCACATTTTGTCTATCGATTCATCAGATAATGGACATCTGGGTTATTTCCACTTTTTTACTCTTCCGAGTAATGACGCTATATACATTTGTGTAAGGTATTTGTATGGATGTACATTTTCATTTCTTAAGTGTATTGTTAGAAGTGGAATTGCCAGGATATATGTTAACTGTATATTTAACAGTTTGAGAACTGACAGAGTGTTTTCAAAGTGTCGGTACTATTTTACATTTCCATGTTACTGTTTCGTTATTTAAATTTTTTTAATTGTTTTCAGAGAGGAAGGGAGAGGGAGAGAGAGATAGAAACAACAATGATGAGAGAAAATCATTGATTGGCTGCCTCATGCATATCCCCAACTGGGGATTGAACACACAACCCGGGTATGTAACCTGACTGGGAATTGAACCGTAACCTCCTGGTTTATAGACTGGTGCTCAATCAACTGAGCCACGCTGGCTGGACTTAATATTTTCTTTAAAATTTTTAATTTTTTAAGAATTCTCACCTGAGAATATTTTTCCATTGATTTTCAGAGAGAATGGAAGAGACAGGGAAGACAGAGAGACATATTGATGTGAGAGAAACATAATGATTGGCCGAAACCAGTTTGGCTCAGTGGTAGAGCGTCGGTCGGCGGACTGAAAGGTCCCGGGTTCGATTCCGGTCGAGGGCATGTACATTGGTTGAGGGCACATCCCCGGTAGGGGGTGTGCAAGAGGCAGCTGGTCGATGTTTCTCTCTCATCGACGTTTCTAGCTCTCTATCTCTCTCCTTTCCTCTCTGTAAAATATCAATAAAAAATATTTTTAAATAAAACAAACAAAAACAACAACAACACACAAAGTGACAAAGGAAAACCTAGATAAAAGACTTAATCAAAATTACAAACTTAAAAAAAAAAAGAAACATATTGATTGGCTGCCTTCTGTATGCATCCTGCCCAGGGCCCACACCAGAGAGGAGCCTGCAACAGAGGTATGAGGAATGTGCCTTTGACTACAATTAAACCTGGGACTCTTCAGTCTGCAGGTCGATGCTCTAGCCACTTAACCAAACCAGCTAGGGAAAAATTTTTAATGTTTTTAATGAACATATTATATGTATAATAAAAAATTCTAACAATACTAAAGGATACAAAATGAAAACTTACTCTATCTCCAGACTTCTCAGGGCTCCTCCCAAAAGGCAAGCATTTTTAACAGTTTCTCTGTCTTTCCACAAACTTTCTATTACATATAAGCATATATGTAGTTATATCAATTTTCCTATAACGAATAAGACCATTTTACACTGTTCTCTGTGTGTGTTTGTGTTTAACATAATATATTTTAGAACTCTTTCTGTAACAGCATGGATAAGTCTACCTAATTCTTTTAAAAGACTGTATAATACTTCTTTGTATAAATGTATTATAAATTTTGTAAGTCAATTTCCTTTTAATAGATCATTGCCTTGATAACAATTTTTAAAACTATTTTAAATGCTAGAGGCCCAGTGCACAAAATTTGTGCAAGGGGCTTGGCCCTTGCAGCACTGGCTGTCTTGTAGCCCCATGGCCCTGCTCACTGATCATTCTGGAAAGTTGTTCCACTGTCCAGTCTAATTAGCTCATTAGCTCTTTATTATATAGGATTGCTGGAGTGAACATTCCTTTAAAGATTTTTTTTTTTTGTATAAATGTCTAAATAAATTTGTAGGAAAAATTTCTAACAATGACATTTCTGGGTCAGAGAAGGACCCAGATTTGTTGTTCTACTTATTTATATACTAGAGGCCCAGTGCATGAAATTCATGCACGGGGAGGGGGGAGTCCCCCTCTGCCCAGCCTGCACCCTCTCCAATCCGGGACTCCTTGGGGGATGTTTGACTGCTGGTTTAGGCCCCATCTGCAGGGATGCAAGACATCTCTCTTGCAATCTGGGACTACTGGCTCCTAACCACTTGCCTGCCTACCAGCTTGATCGCCACCTAACCACTCCTCTGCTAGCCCCATGGCCCCCAACTGTCCTTCCCTGCTGGCCTGATGGCCCCTAACCGCCTCTGCCTCAGTCCCCACCACAGTGGCTTTGTCTGGAAGGGAGTTGGAAGGTAGGAAGATGTTCAGTCTCCCAGTCTAAATTAGCATATTACCTTTTTATTAGTATGAATTCCTTGGTTGATTCTTGTATGTACCCTGATAGAGGACCAAACCCATAACCTTAGTGTGTCTAAGGCACACTATCCAGCCAAGGCCTGAATTAATTTTCTTTTCAGTTCTCACCCAAAGATAAGTTTTTTTTTTTATTATCTTTAGAAAGATAGGAAGGAAGAGGTAGAGAGAGATAGAGAGATAGATAGATAGATAGATAGATAGAGAGAGAGAAACATGGATGTGAGTGAAACATGCCAGAAGGCAATTCCAGCATGTCAGCAGGGCTGAATCATCTCGGAATGGCTAAAGGCATTTCCCCAAACCTGAAAAGGATGCATAAATTGATTGCTTGCTTTCTGCCAAGACAGATCAGGGAATCTTAATAAACACTTGAACAGCTGTAGGCAAATTCTTCCAATCTGATAATGGATTTGTGTACTAAACCCTGGCCTTTGAAATGTATATCTACCTCACCTTAGGACAATTTGTGTTAATAAAAAGCAAGAGGTCCTGAGATGAGGAGAACTTAGTTCCTTTAGCTAAGTCTTCTCTGACTCCCCAATATGTCTTTCAAAATTATGTTTCGTCTCTGGACTCTTATTTATGTGCAGTGCCTTCTCCAGGTCCTTGACCATTCTAGATACCAGATCAAAACCACTCATGTTAGAAACATCCATCAGTTGCTTTCGTATACACCCCGATAGGGATTGTACCTGAAACCTAGGTATGTGCTCTGACTAGAATCAAACCTATAACCTTTGGTGTATGGGATGATGTTGCAATCAACTGAGCCAGGGCCTCAATTTTTTTATTTTATTTTATTTTTTATTTTATTTTTTTATTTTTTTTTCAGGGCCTCAATTTTTAATGTTTATTATTATACACTGATATGAAGAGTTTGCAAGTTTAACATGCATAAATACAGGATCACACCTACCCACACATTCACACATCTTTTCCTATATTTTGAAAACTATGAGTTTACATCAATAACTCCAATTCCAATATAATGTCACAGAATTTTCTTGATTTCCCTTTCCTTCCTTTCTTGACTTGAAACTTCTTTTTCCCACAGTGAGAAACATGCTTCTTATTATCCTTAATCATACTTAGGATCCATCTAAGTTGCCATGCTTCTCTATCTGGGATGCTTTGCCCTTCCCACTTGGATCTAGGGCTATAAGATCCAGTGTAGGGCTGTTCCTGGATGGGCAAGCCCTCTTCACCCTCTGGGGTTTCTACAGCCTTCTTCCCGGCCCCTGACACCCTGCTCTGCATTGCCAGGTGCAGATGCTTACCTCGCCTTTCTGACTGAATACTTGAGGAAGGGCAAAGGGGGTGAGGAAAACTGAATTTATATATATATTTATATTCCCCCCCCCCAAAGAGGAAGGGAGAGAAAGAGAGAGAAAGATCAATGATGAGAGAGAATCATTGACTGGCTGCTTCCTGCACACCCCACACTGGGGATGAAACCTGCAACCTGCGCATGTGCCCTGAGGAGAATCGAACCATTAACTCCTGGTTTCATAGGTCGAAGCTCAACCACTGAGCCATGCTGGCCAGGCCGAATGTGCATTTTGAACAGACATTGTGCCTCTTTTTTACTAAACTCCTTATTTACTAATACTTCAAGTTTCATAAGAGCTGGAATTATTGGATGAAATGGTTTTTTTAAGGCTTTAAAAATATTACTAATCTACTCTCAAAAAAAAGTTTACCTCAATTTACAATCTCATCAGCACAATCATTCTCTCTGTCCCCTCCTCAGTCAATAGATCAGTAGTATTACCATTATAGGCAAGGAGTCTCTAAACAAGTTTTCTACTCCCCCCACGCTGTCCTTCCTTTGGACCGGAGAAGGGGCCCTCTTCCTTATTTATGTTGTTATTTCATCTCCAGAGGCACTCCAGTCATCACAGAGTGGGAGGCATCATGGTACCAGACCCAGACAAACTCTCAGCTCGCTGTGGCAACCAGGGATGTACCATCCATCTCCTCTCCCGGCGGGTCCACCTCGGTGCCTCCGGCCAGTAGAGGGCACTGTGGAGCCCGCGCCGGACTCCGCCCACAAGGCAGCGCGCCGCGCCCTCCGTGACGTGTTTCCGCGTCATCTGCCGCGGAGGCTGGCTCGCATTGGCTGTCGGCGAGGCGAGTGGGCGGGGCCGAGTGGGCGTGCGGCGAAGGCAGTGGCCCCGGGGAGGGAACGAGGCCTCCCCCTTCCCCGCCCCTCCCCCGCCCTGCAGTCCCTCCCGGGGACCGCTGCGCGGAGCGACTGGGAGGGAGCGCGGCGGCCGCGGCGGCTGCACTTTCTCGGGCGGCGGTGGGAGCGCGGTTCTCTTTCGCGCGCGCTGCGAAGCCTCCAGCCCGAGGCGCCGGCTGACCGGGGGAGAGGGAGGGCTTCCTGGGCGGCCGAATTGCGTCTGCCGGGAAACTCTTGGGTTCCCTGCGCGCGCGGAGCCCACCCAGCCCCGGGCGAGCAGGGCGGGGGTCCCACGAGACCTCCACCGGTGCCCCTAGGCGCTAACGGGACCTCGCGGGGCGCGCCGTCCCCGGAAGGCAGGCAGTCCCCGGCCCGCCGCGGCCCCCCAGTTGGCCCCGCGCTGCGGGCTCGGGACGTAGCCGAGGGAGGAAGCAGAGGGGCCGCTCTCCCCCTCGGAGTTGGGAGCGCCTTTCCCAGGTTCAACATGCCCAAGAAGAAGCCGACGCCCATCCAGCTGAACCCGGCCCCGGACGGCTCCGCGGTTAACGGGACCAGCTCGGCGGAGTGAGTAGGGGTGGGCGGCGAGCGCGGGCCGGGGCGGGGAGGCCCCCGCGGGGGCGCCGGAGCCGGGGCGGGCGGGCGGGCGGGCGCCGCGCGCTGGGCTCCGCCGAGCTCGTCACGTACGTGTCTCGGGCGGGCGGGCGGGCCGGCGGGAGCGAGCGGAGAACTCCCGGCCGCCGAGATATCGGTGACTAAGCACTGATTGTGCTCCTGACTCAGACCAGTCCGTGGACCCAGCGAGTCTGGATTTTTACCCCCTTCCCCGATGACCCTTTCGGTCATTCCAGGCCACAGGGGGAGGGGGGGGAAGCCGCAGAAAACTGGTTCTTCCACTGCCCCTCCCCAGCTGTTTTTCTAAGTGCGATCCTCTGGGATTCTGGCCTGAAAGGGACACATGTCATGGAAAGAATTAAGATAGCATTTAGCATTTACTTGAGACCGGCTGGCCAGATAGCGTGGAGTTGGCATCAACTAGCAGCATCCTCGCCGTGGTGCCTGACACCTGTGGGCCGGGAGAGCCTGGCTGCCGCCCGCTGCCTGGCCAGCGGGGGCGTGTGTGCACTGGCATCCAGGTGGCTCTTCCATTGCCGACTTTGGGGGCTCCTTGTCCTTGCCCTTCTTCCTGGAAACTGTCGGGTCTTATAAGGAGCGGCTTTCCTCTTCATCTGATTCCACCCATCCACCCATCCACCCATCCACCCATCCATCCATCCATCCATCCATCCAATCTGATGAAATTGTTTCATGGGGGTTTCCGAGTTCTCACGATTCTTTTGGGTTTTGGGTAGGGGACAAAAAGGACTGTGAGGGAGAGAGACCCCCCCGAAGAAATAACCGGAAAAGACTTGACTCTTAATCTTTTACCTGAACACTGAAGACTTTAAGAAACTAACTAGCTGATGACATGAATAGAGTAGGCCTGGACCTCCTGTGCTTTGATGATTTCTATAACCTTCCTCCCTCCGGATTTTATTTAATTTAATTTATTTAATTTATTTTTTTATTTTATTGATTTTTTTACAGAGAGGAAGAGAGAGGGACAGATACTTAGAAACACTGATGAGAGCGAATCATCAGTCAGCTGCCTCCAGCACACCCCCTACTGGGGATGTGGCCGCAACCAAGGTACATGCCCTTGACCAGAATAGAACCTGGGACCTTTCAATCTGCAAGCCGATTCTATATCCACTGAGCCAAACCAGTTTCGGCCTCTCTCCGGATTTTAATATTCCAGGGACCTGTTGGCTTGGTGACTGTCCGCCTCTGTAATGATCATAAGGCCATTGCTGGGACCTGTAGTGTGAGCTCAGACAGGTTCCTCACCCCTGTTCCCAACAAACCCTCTTCACCACTGTAGTGTCTGTTTTACATGTTATTGGCGTGTACATTCCTTCAGTTTTAGTTGACAGAATTTTGTCCCCTTAAAATAGACTGAAAACCCCCAGAGAATGAGATTCCTTGGTAACGACACTGTTTTCAGGTCAAATTTTTGACCTTCTGTTTTGACCACAGTGGATTCTGGCTGAATGTTGTGGCCTGGTCACCCTGCTCCTGTTGGATTTGGAAGAAGGTACTAAGTGGAATTACCTGTGGTCGTTCTCTTGTTAATTGTGTTCTTGTAAAGGGGGAAAATCGCATTAACAGCCAACAGTACAGGAGGGAAAAGAAGAAAGTACTCGAGTTGATGGCAGAAAAATTTGGGTGGGACTCTGAAGTCAGGCTAAGTTTGAAGCTTGGCTCTGTTACTTGTGGTTTTTGTGACTTGGGACAAATCTTTTATTCTCTCTAGGGCTTATTAGACTTAGTTGTGCTTTTTTTTTTTCCATCTGCAAAAATGGGGCTAATGATAGGACTGACTTAGGATAGTTAGTTAATACATAGTAAGTCTCCCATAGATGTTAGCTCTTGGTGCCTTTGTTACTGGATAAATGTTGAAAAGGCTGAAGGAAACTGGAAGGCAAATACTGGTGGATATGTATTAAGGTACCTTTGCTTCTGGGTACATGAATCTCCCTTGCTTAATTTTTTTGTGCCATATGCATCTACCTCCGTACCACATTGCTGTGTTACAATAGGAGGCATCTTTATGTAGGCTGCCTGAGACAAACAGGGACTGTTCCACTACAAACAGGAGGAAAGCTGTATACACCTTCATCTTTCACCTTCGAGAGTGTCTCTCAAGCAAAGCTGCAGTTCTCACCCGGCTGGCGTGGGTCAGTGGTTGAGCATCTACCTGTGAACCAGGAGGTCACGGTTTGATTTCTGGGCAGGGCACATACTGGGGTTGTGGGCCTGATCCCCAGGAGTGGGGGGCATGCAGGAGGCAGCTGATCAGTGCTTTCCTCTCATCGATGTTTCTACCCTCTCCCTTCTCTGAAGTCAATAAAGATATATTAAAAAAAAAAAAAAAAGCTACTGTTCTCATGATTTCTGTGATTAGACCAGGTTACAGTTCTGAGCATTATCATACAACAAGCATGTCAAACTCGAGGCCTGCAGGCCACATGTGTCCCACAATGAATATTTTTGCAGCCCAGCCAATATAACGGTATGTAAGAAAAATTTTGATAAAAATTTCATAACTTAATTTTTACAGTATCCTATTATATATAATTATTAATGAACTACAACGTTTGCTATTGACTGATTACTGTAATCGTGTTGCATTCATTTCTCTTATGTGCCTTACTCGCAGGCGCACCATTTCTCTCCACTAATACTAGCTGTGAATATTTTAGCTGCCAATGGCCACGTCATTAGTCTTGTACTGACTTGTTTGGTGTGTGCAACAGGAAATATTTTGCTTTCGGAGAACAAGAAAAATAGGTTTATTTGCATTACACTTATTAACTTGTGTAGTTATTCAGTGTCTGGTAAGTTAATGTTCAAGAAAAAAATACTAATTTTTATTAAAATGTTCTATTATTTTATGCTATCAGTTACTCATTTATTTTAGCCCTTTGGAGTCAGCATGTCTCTATCAAAATAAACCTAGGTTTCTATGAAAATTGAAGCTTTTTTTTTGTGTGTGTGTGTGGCCCACATAAACTTAAACCTTGTTTATTTGGCCTGTGTTAGCCTTTGAGTTTGACATGCTTGTCATACAATGTAAACTAAGAAGAAAAAGCCACAGTGAGAGTAAAGAACTTTTGGTACTAAATTGGCAAGGTTGATTCTCCTCTGTGGCTCCCTGGCACCTTGAGATTTACCTCTAAGGTAGCACTTAAGCTCATTCAGATGGAGCTGGGTTATATGGGACCTGAAGTTCTGGGAGGTCCTTGAAGAAAATAAGTGCAAAAAATACTTATTTTGCAAGTTTTGCAGAAACATGGTCATATTGCAAGGATGCCAAGTGTTAGAATGAAATACATTGGAAATAAGGTCATATTCCCCTGGTTTGAAATGCTTTTCATGGTCCTATTGCAGTTAGAATAAAATCCAAACTTCTTATATTGGGTGATGAGAATAGGAGTGATCTGTCCACTGTGCCCCACCCCCATCTCTTTAATCACATTTCCTGCCGCTTTTTCCCCCTCCATACTAGTTCTCTTTCACTTCCTTCATAGGATGGTCCATACTCCCTGCAGGCCCTTGCACATGCGGTTCCTTTTCCTGGACTGAATCATCCCTTCCTCTTCCCAAGCTAGGAAGGAAGCAACTTTCACATCTCTTAAATCTTTCCATAGAGATGTTCACAGACCATCTAATTTAAAGTAGATCCCTCTTTCTCATGATACCTTTATTTTTAATCCTCACACAAGGATATTTTTCAAATCATTGATTTTGAGAGCGAGTGGAAAAGAGGAAAGACAGAGAAATACTGATGTGGGAGAAACACATCGATGGGTTGCCTTCTGCATATGCCCGACCAGAGCCTGGGCCAGGGAGGAGCCTGCAACTGAGGTTTGTGCCCTTGATTGAACCCAGGACCCTTCAGTCCTCAGGCCGATGATCTATCCACTGAGGCAAACCGGCTAGGGCTTTCCTCATTTTTAGATGACACTCATTCACTTTCTATAATTTTTTACTAGGTATTTAAAATATCTCTCTTGCCGAAACTGGTTTGGCTCAGTGGATAGAGCATAGGCCTGCGGACTGAAGGGTCCTGAGTTCGATTCTGGTCAAAGGCATGTAACTTGGTTGCGGGCACATCCCCGGTGGGAGGTGTGCAGGAGGCAGCTGATTGATGTCTCTCTCTCATCGATGTTTCTAACTCTCTATCCCTCTCCTTTCCTCTCTGTAAAAACTCAATAAAATATATTTTTTTAAAAATAAAATAAAATATCTCTCCTGTACACCATAAATTATAAGCGTAGCGCTGCCATTTTTTTATTTACTGCTCTGTAAGTAGTACCTAGAATACAGTACCTGGCATATAATAACGGCACCAGTGTTTATTGAGTGAATCAGTGAGTGAATGAAGTTCCTAATATTTGTACAATGTGTTTAACAAACCTTTTTATACCTCTTTATTATTTTCCCTTTTACTCTCATTTACCCACCCCCATCTTCTTTCATAAGCACCATTCACCCATTCTAGGGTTATAATATATGGTCTTATAATTCCACCCATTATGTATATACCAGAGGCCTGGTGCATGAAATTCATGCATGGGCGGGGTCCTAGGCCTGGCTGGAGGTCAGGGCTGATCAGGTTCCCCATCTACCTCCTTCCCTCACCGCCTGCATTCACTGTCACCCATCCCCAATTCCCCATCTAAGCCCAGGCCCCGATTGAGGATTGGTACTTGTTGGCTGGGAGGGGGTGGGGGTAGGGCAACCATCACTATGGCAGGCAGGCGGCAGGCCCTTGTAGGTAACTAACTGTGTTTCTCTTGCTGCTTTTAAGCTTCTCTCTTTGTCTTTTGCCTTTGGCATTTAATTATAATGTATCTTGGTGTGGGCCTCTTTGGATTCCTTTTGTTTGGGGTTCTCTGAGTTTCCTGGACTTGTAAGTCTATTTCTTTCACCAGGTGGGGGAAGTTTTCTGTCATTATTTCTTCAAATAGGTTTTCAGTATCTTGCTCTCTCTCTTCTTCTGGCACCCCCATAATTCAGTTGTTGGTACACTTGAAGTTGTCCCAGAGACTCCTTACACTGTCTTTATATTTCTGGATTCTTTTTTCTTATTGCTCCTCTGGTTGGGTGTTTTTTGCTTCCTCATATTTCAAATCTTTGACTTGATTCTTGGGATCCTCTAGTCTACTGTTGAATCTCTGTATGTTATTCTTTTTTAAAAATTATTTCATTGATTTTTTTTACAGAGAGGAAGAGAGAGGGACAGAGAGTTAGAAACATCGACGAGAGAGAATCTTCCATCAGCTGCCTCTTGCACACCCCCCACTGGGGATGTGCCTGCAACCAAAGTACATGCCCTTGACTGGAATCGAACTTGGGACCTTTCAGTCCACTGGCCGACGCTCTACCACTGAGCCAAACCAGTTTCGGCGGTATGTTATTCTTTATTTCTGTCAGTGTATGCTTCATTTCTTACTTGTCCTTTTCCATTTTGTTGGCATTCTCACTAAAATCCTTGAAAGTCTCACTAAGTTCCTTGGAGGTTTCTAGAAGATTCTTGAGTAACCTTATGACTGGTTTTGAACTCTGTATCTAGTATTTTGTTTTCTTCCATTTCTTTCATTTGTGACACGTTTCTTTGTCTCCACATTTTTGCTGCTCTCTTGTTTGTTTCTGTGTTGAGTAGCTGCTAAGTCTCCTTGAGTTGAGAGTGGCCTTGTGTAGTAGGTGTCCTATAGGGCCCAGTGGCTCAGCCTCCCCAATCACCTGAGGTGGACATTCTAGGCGCACCCCTCTGTGGTCTGTGTGCACAGTCTTGTTGTAGTTGAGTCTTGATTGCTTTTGGTATCCTGGGAGTCCAGGCCAATTGGCTGTGAGGACCAGCTGTGTCTACAATGGAAGAGCTGTTGTGCAGGAGACACCCCTATGGGGCAGGACTTGCTTCAGTGGGGCTTTGGTGCTCACTGAGCCTGCTTCCTTGAGTGTGTCACATATGGATGTGCATAGTTATAATCTGGTATGGTCTCACACTGACCCCTGGGTGCATCTGGCTCTTGGATCTCCAAGGAGGTGCAAAGTCAGCCACTGCCTGAGGCCACACACCAGGAGCTACAGAGAGATCTGCAGATTCCTCCTCTTTGTATAGGGTTTGAAAGTGTCCAGATGAGGCCCAGCTGTGAGGCAAGGCAGGCTGGTATTGGTGAAGCCTTGGGCCTTCTTTGATAGGTTTAGGGCTCCCTGACCCATCTGCAGTTTTTTGTTTTTTGTTTTGACAGGTTTTAGGTTGAGAAAGAATAGGCCATTCATATATGCAAAAGCTGCTGTGCACAGCTTGGGTGGGGTTGTAAATTGGGTGGGGCGGGGTCTCAGGGAATCTCCAGGGCAGAGCAAACAGCAATGGCTGCCATTCAGCCCTGTATGGGGAGGTCCCAGCACAGGAACAATGACAGTTGTGAGCACCTCCTTCTGGAAGAAAGCTGCCCCTGCGTTCCTGCTCCGATGCCAAATAGTCCAGTTTTTCCCCATTTGTGTCTGGGTCCCCCAGAGTCTTGCCCAGCACTGGAGCTCAGAGCAAGAGGGAGCTGGTCTCTCCCTTCCGATTAAAAAAGCAGCACACTGGATATCAGCCTGTCCCACCACTCTGCACCTCCTACCAGTCTCAATGTGCTTTCTTCTTTACTTCTTTAGTTGTAGAACTTCCACTCAGCCAGCTTTCCCACAGTTCTGGATGAAAGTTGTTCTGTATTTTAGTTGTATTTTTTATATGATTGTGGGAGGCAGCAAGTACAGGTATTTATGCCACCTACTTGATTCTCTTTATTATATTTTTAATCCTCTCCTGAGGACATGCTTAGAGGAAAAGAGAAAGAGAAACATTGATGTAAGAAACATTGATTGGTTGCCTTCTGTATGTCCCCTGACTGGGAATTGAACCCGCAACCAGGTATGTGCCCTGTTTAGGAATCGAATCAGCAACCTTTCCATGCACAGGATGGTACTCAACCAACTGAGCCACTCTGGCCAAGGCATCCTTTGTTCTTAATTGCAAATGTTGATAAATCATGTAGATTTTGACATTTATTTATTTTTAAAAAAAAACTTATTTTATTGATTTTTCACAGAGAGGAAGGGAGAGGGATAGATAGCTAGAAACATCGATGAGAGAGAATCATCTACCAGCTGCCTCCTGCACACCCCCTACTGGAGATGTGCCCACAACCAATGTACATGCCCTTGACTGGAATCGAACCTGGAACCTTTCAGTCCGCAGACCGACGCTCTACCACTGAGCCAAACCGGTTTCAGCAGATTTTCACATTTAACATGCTGTCCATCCTTTAAAATCTAACCCAGTCCTGCACTAAACAAGCCTTGAGATCTGACTTCCTATTTACAGCAAATACAGGGATAGAGGAACAGTTAAATGACACCAAGAGGAATCAATCAGACAAATCCAGGATATGGAATATTCTCCAAGACAACTGATCCAGTCTATTTAAAAAGTCAATTTCATAGGGAAAAAAAGGGTAGAAAGGGGATTCCTCTGTTCTGGAATAAGAGACTAAGGAACATGCCAACTAAATGGAATGCATGAATCTCAGTTGGGTACTGAATAAAAAAACGAAACAGCTATAAAATGCATTCTTGGGTCAATTGGGGAAATTTGAATAGAAAGTTATTGTGCGTTAGACATAATAGTAGTAGTATGATTGTGTAGCAGAGTGTTGTGACTCATAGATGATGCATGAAACTCGTTTTGAAATGGTTCAGCAAAAAATACACATACACAGATAGTGGAAAAAGCAAATGGGGCAAATGTGCACAATTGTTTAGTTAGTTAATTTATGAGTTTCGCTGTTTTTGTCTATTTTTATGTATGTTTGGGAAAATTCACAATACTTATTTTTAAAGTACCCAAAGAACAAAATTCATCTTAAGTCTTATACTCTTGTATTTTTATTAACAAATTAAAAAAAAATTGATTTCAGAGAAGAAAGAGGGGGAGAGAGAGAGAAACATCAATGATGAGAGACAATCATTGATCGGCTGCCTCCAGCATGCCCCCTTCTGGTGATCATGCCTACAACCTGGGCATTTGCCCGGATGAAACCGTGACCTCCCAGTCCATTAGTTGATGCTCAACCACTTGAGCCACCGTGACTTGGCCCTTATGCTCCTTTTAATGTTAACTCGCATTTTTCTCCTTTTGAACTGTTTGTGTAATATCACATTATGATTAAACCATTTTAATCATAATGCTTTATTGATTATTAGGGACCATACCATTTTGGACCCCTGAATCTTAAAACACTTGATACCAATAAAAATTTTGGTTGAGTGGACAAAATCAAAATAATGTTTAAGCAAACAAACACAGAACTTCTTCCTAGCTTTAGTCTATATCAGTGTTTCCCAAATTATGGTATGCGTACCCCCAGGGGTACGGGAAGAGTTTGGTGGGGGTACGCATTGCACCGGAGTTTGGTGGGGATATGCACTGCGCCGTGCTTAGCTGCGCCTAATTCTACGTTCTCATGAGTCAAGTCAAGATAGTCTTGTGAGGCGTGATATGGTCCGGTGTGCAAATAAATGTTATTTATAATATAAGTTTTATTTATATTTTATTATGAATCATTTTATTTATTTATTTTTTAAATATTTTTTATTGATATTTTACAGAGAGGAAGGGAGAGAGATAGAGAGCTAGAAATGTCAATGAGAGAGAAACATCGACCAGCTGCCTCTTGCACACCCCCTACCAGGGATGTGCCCGCAACCAATGTACATGCCCTTGACCGGAATCGAACCCGGGACCTTTCAGTCCGCAGACCGACGCTCTACCACTGAGCCAAACCGGTTTTGGCATGAATCATTTTATTTTTCGTTTATTATTTTGTGTATGTACCAAAAAAAAATAAAAAAATAAATATGTTTTGATTGTTATTAAAATACATCCTTTTTTTTTTGACGAAGGGTACTCAGCGTTACGAAAATTATAGAAGGGGTACACATATGTCAAAAGTTTGGGAAACACTGGTCTATATGAATTGATAGTTATTTCCAGCATATCCACAAGAAAGCACAGGTCAAGCAATAGTGAATCTTTCTAACTCGTTGAGAAAACAAATCCAGACAACCCACAGGCTGGGAAGAGAAGGTGAGTCTAAGAAGAAAACTTAGTGTTTTGTTTCTGCTGTTTCCTTGCAGAAGCTGCCAATTTTGAAAAATCGTCCTTGATTCTGACTGGCACTTGGTTGTGGTTTACTTTATGTCCTGTGTCCTGGTTTTGTTGCCTGAAAGCCCAGGAGACTGTTTGGAGGCTAACAATCCTGCTTGCAAAGTTAACACCTCCCACAATGAATGGCGTTTTGTTTTAAAGTAGCAGGTGTTCTCTAAATTCTGGTGCAAGGCCCAATGCTAAAAATGCCGATCCTGCCTCCAATTTCTTTGGTGTAGATCCCAGGGGCATCGTGCTTTGATGTCAGCAAGGGAGTCAGTTTAAGAAGAGGTTACATGGGAGTTGAACAAAAAGTGTACAAGGATAGAGTGACCTCTTTTCCCCTCACTCCTTCTTTGAACATTTGCCTGCTTAAGAACAACTTTCAAAAAACTTGAATGTATAAATACCTTTTAAAGAAAGAACCTACAGACATTAAGTTTTCCAGTTTAACTCAGTTTAACTTGGTTTTTCCATTTTATACATATTTATTTATTTTAAAAAATATATATTTTATTGTTTTTTTACAGAGAGGAAGGGAAAGGGATAGAGAGTTAGAAACGTTGATGAGAGAGAAGCATCAATCAGCTGCCTCCTGCACACCCCCTACTGGGAATATGCCTGCAACCGAGGTACATGCCCTTGACCGGAATTGAACCTGGGACCTTTCAGTCTGCAGGCCAATGCTCTATCCACTGAGCCAAACCGGTTAGGGCCATTATATACATATTTAGATAGTTGTGATCAGTTGAGTCCTCCACTCCATTTTTACACAGGGACATAATCCTCATACTTTTTAATTTTGGCTGAAGAATAGTATTTGATAGGGTCTGTCTTCGCAAATGACACTTTGTTAATTATTAGGTGGCTTCCAGATTTTATTAATGTCAATATTGTTTATTGATATTCTTCTAACTGTTCTGAACCAATTTATTTTGTTCTGCTTTAGTTTACTTTATACACAGAATCAGAGGCAATGAACCAAGTTACCGCTGTTGTTACACATTAATAGAATATGTTCCAAAAAAAGATAGAACCTATGTCTTTGGGGTCTTGAAGGATGGGTAGGATTTCCATGGGAATGGGGGTGGGGGAAGCAGGAAGGGAGAGAAGGATGAGCCACTTCACACTAGTGGGAAAGCTTGGGATGGGTGGAGGAGTCGGCAATGTAATTTCAACTGTTTCCTCAGATTCAGGAAGTGCTTTTTTTTTGTTTTTGTTTTTTAAGTTTAGTGGTTTTTGATAGTTTAGTAGGCAGTACAAGGACTCCTTTAAAGGTCAGTCTGCTTTACGTTCATGGTTAGCCAGACTATTTTTGAAATGGGATTATTTTTCTGTACTTTATCAATTCATTTTCATATGTTTTGACCGATTACTGAATGTAATTCACTATGCTGGAAACTGTAGGTAGGTGAGTAAGGCTGTCTTTGCCTCCAAAGATCTTAAAATCTCATCTAGGAGGAAGAGGTTGCCAGGGGCACAAGAAGGAAACAAATGGCTGCAGAATAAGAAAAGTGCCCTAAGAGGAGAGGTACAAAGAAAGTACTGTGGGAGCTCACTGAGAGGAGGAAGACTCACATCCAGTGGAAGTGATTAGGAGAGCCTTGGAGGAGATGACATTTGAGCGGGGTCTTGAAGGATGGGTAGGATTTCCATGGGAATGGGGGTGGGGGAAGCAGGAAGAGAGAGAAGGATGGGATGGGTGGAGGAGCTGGCAAGTAGTTCAGTGTGACTGGGGTATCCGTGCGGGCCACAGGAGATGAAGCTGGAGAGGTAGGTGGGACGGATTTTTGGTGTGAGCTGGACATTTAAAAAAGTCATGTGCAGACTTTTCTTCCCCTCTGTTTTTAAAAATATGTCTGAATAGTTTTTATATGCCTTGTATTTTATTTATTTTTTTCTTAGTTCATATCTTTCATTAACCCATACACAATTGCTTGTCTTCTTTGAAGCAATAGGTCAGTGTGCTTTGTATTTTAAAGTTTTATAAGTTATGTGGTTACTACATTGCCCTGTTGTAATGTTTTCTTTTTATGTTGTATTGCTTCAGAAAAAAAATATTTATTTTTCTCTTCAAAAGCATTCCTTTTTTATGGTATAACTTCCTTTTCTTTAGTTAGGCAGCTGTTATATCTTCATACCTAGCAGGAGTATAAGGCTTCATTTTCTTCCAGCTTTTTCTCTCCCTTACATGGTTAACTTTTTGTCCAATGTGGAATTAATGAATTAATGTATTTGACATGCGGTATGAGGTCTAAGTTAATTTTTCTCCACAGTGAGTTCTAGTATCATACTGGAGTTGATGAAATATGATTTATTTATCCATCTGTTACATTTTCATTTTACCTTTATTTGGTCTTTGTGGTAATTTGTTCTCTTTGTAAAATTTCCTCTTAACTCACTCTTACAGTTTTGAGAGTCTTTTTTTTATACTTTTTAAATTTGGTAAGGTAAAAGAAAACTTTAAGTTTTCATGGTATACTTTTCATTTAATAATGTTTCCTGTGATGGTGTTAGAGTTTATTCTGAAATATTCTCTTGTGTCCTGAGTTAATATATTTCAGATACTTAACATTTTGATGATGTGATTGAACCTTTTAAAATTTGTATTTCCATCTTAACTGTGGTTTGATTTGTATGAACTATTTTGTGGCTTTGTTAAATGTACTTATTATATCTAGTAATATTTTGATTGAATATATGTGCATTTTTAGATTTACTAGTGTCATCTGCAAAACACAAATTTTCCCTCTCGACACCTTTTATATTTTATAGCCATCTCATCTTTCATTGCTTTCATTAGCAGTTCTTGTGTAACACTAGTAAGTATGATGAAGCTTCCCAAGAACCTTCTGGCCCAGGGACTTTTCTACTCTTTCCAAGGAGCCATGAAAATAGGAAGCAGCGGCCCAGCTTCAGAGCGGTAGAGCCCGTTAGGACTGGATGGGACCTTATAGGCTCTCTAGCCCAGGGTCTTCGTCTGTGAGACTAGGAATCCCTTCCCACAGTGGGGAAGGAACTTCCAGGCAGGTCACACAGCTGGAGTGGAAAGAGGTGGCTGAGTTTTCAATCCCACTCATTTTCTTATGGTGTATGTATTATTGCATGTTTTCATTTGGTTTGAAAATTTTTCAAGTTTTTACTCAACCCTGAATTTTGGTAACTTTATCTGATATTCTAAAAAGTTTTTAAAAACCTCTTTTCAAATTATAATCTGAAGCTCTGGAGAAGATACTCTCTATATTACCACTCTCCTAGGTGCTTGAGGGAAAGGGGGAAACAAGGAAATGGGGGAAGGAAAGGGTATTTTAGCCCAAGATCTTTAGTAAGGGGGTCTATTTTTAAGCTTCATAATGTCAGTTTTAAAAACAGTGGTTTTCAAAATAACCACAGACAAAAGTCCCTTAAAATGAATGCCTTTCTGGAATTGACCTATTTTGAGTTTAACTGTTACCAGGAAAGATTTAGAATCTTTTGAATGCTCTTAAGTGCATTAACTTTTAGACAAAGTGGGACAATTGAGTTGAGTGAATGAGCCACTTTGGTTCTAGATTCAGGTTAAATCTTGAAATTTTGGATGGTGTAAGAAGGCATGATTAGCCAATCATATTGCTGTATTCACAGGTTTGTCTGGATTCAGGTTATGGTTCCTACTTTTTTGAGTTATATAGAGATTAGTTTTAAATAATTAAATGAGACCTTCATTATATTTGAGAGTCCAGAGTAAAAATTATTTGTCTTATTTGATTTCATATCATACCTTCACTAACTGATCCTTCAAGAATGGCTTTATTGGGGGAGGCCTTAGAAGTTAGCATGAATCCAAGCTAACTGTAAACCTCTGTCCAGTGGCTTACTCAAATTCAGATTGGAATCCAGTTAAGATGCCAGCGCACCTCTCCCCTGTCCCTTCTTCTCCAGCCCCTCTGAGGAATAGGGGGGAAACAAGAGAGCAGCTTAACATTCTAACAGTTATAAACAGTGGATAATTATCCTGCTTTCCTTAGTCATTTGTGTTCTTTTGTGTAAACTTGGTCATTTAAATAATGTGAAAGTTCCATTTACCAAAGGATAGACCAATGGGATATTTGAAACAGGCCCTTAACACATTATATTAATTTAGATAGGGATTTGCAACACTTTTATTATTTTACTGGAACACTCTTTCTAAAAACAGTTTCCTTTACCTTGTTTTATTTTGGTAACTAAATTAATGCTGGACTAGATATAAATGTAGTTTGCAGCATTTCTATTTCTGATTATACTGAACAATTGCAAAAAGAAAAAAAAAGAGAGAGATAGTTATAAGCTTTTGTAAATTCTAAAAAGGCCATAAAATATTTATTAGGGGAAGTCAAGGAGAGAGTTGGTGAGGAAAGTACCGGAAACCAGCAACAGGTGCTTTAGTTACAATGAACAAAGTTCCAGCTTGATATGCAATCACAGGGAGGAGTTCTGTGAATTCCTGAATGCTGGTGTGAGCTGGGGGGACACAGGATAAGCGGAAATCAGCAGTTCCGGAGGCGCAGAGGATTTGAGTTACAGAGAGCCTGGCCCATAGCTGAGGACCTGGAATAATTCCTGAGCAAATTGCATTCTTGAAAGACAATGGCTGCATCTGTAGGGCCACAGCCTTTAATATGTAGGGTTAGCCTGGCCAGTGTTGCTCAGTGGTTGAGCATTGACCCATGAACCAGAAGTCAGGGTTCAATTCCCTGGGTTGTGGGCTCAATCCCCAATGGGAGGTGTGTGGGGGGAGGGCGTGCATGAAGCAGCCAGATCAATGATTTTCATCATTGATGTTTTCATTCCTCTCTCCTTCTCCTTTCCTCTCTGAAATCAATAAAACATGTGAAAAATATGTAGGGTAATAAGAATGGGTCCTCGCTCAGGAAGGAACAGTAGGATGAAGTCAGAAGACGCGAAATTTTTATCCCTGAAGGACATCGTAACTGGAAAAATACTCGTTAGGGTTTATCTGGTCTATTTACATCCATTATCTTGAATTCGCTCTAAAATTCTGCAAGAAAGGTCATACTATTCTATTGTACAAAGAAGGAAAATGAAGTTAAGTATTTGTACAAGGTTATACAAGTAGTAAGTGATGGAACTAAGTTTAGAACCCGGGTCCTACTCTAACACCCACGCTTTTCCCACACACCCTCCAAAGATTGCATAAAATGCTAGAGGTCTTTTTAGAGTTTCACTCTCCCAAACTGTAGCCACTAGCCTTATGTAGCTATTTAAGTTTAAATTAATTAAAATTAAAGTTTAAAAATCAGTTCCTAAGTTGCCCTAGGTGACCCCATGTGGCTAGTAGCTACTGTATTGAAGAGCACAGATTAGAATATTTCCATCATTGCAGAAAATTCTGTTAGTGCTTAGAGGTTATACAATTTTACCCTTTTATTAATTTATTTGATTTATGTTTCTTTATTTTGTGAAGCAGAAAATGATGGACAAAGGCAGGAAGTAACTTGTTCATTGTCAAATTGAATTAATCCGGGCCTTTGCACTGGTGGCTTTTCCATTGCTCCACACTCTCACTTAAAGAAAAAATAACAAAATGGAGATAATGCAAAAGGAGTGACCCCAGCTTTGCCTGGCCTTCAAACTAGGTTCTTCCCAAAGTACAGCCCTGTGTTTTTCTAAGTTCAGAGGGCATGCCTAGATTGGGCTTCCCTGGGGAAATGAAAGATGTTTGTTGGAAAGAAATTCCGTGCTTAATATGTGAAACAACACATTGATTCCCCTGGTTCTTTGTCTGCCTTCCTACCAAGCACTTGGTAATTGAACTTGCAGCTGCTAACCATTTGTCTTCCAAACAAGAAGACAACTTCAAAACAGGTCAAATGACAGAGGTATGTATACTTTGAATGTAAGCAGCTGCTTGTTATTGGCATTTGTGTTGAGGTCAGATAGATTTAGAATATGGCTAAAATTACAATAGATGGCTAACTTGTGTGTTAAGAGGATAAAGATGCATTAACATTGATTTAACTGATATTTAGTATATACCAGGCACTCGGCTGAGAGATGGGTAAAAAGGACTTTTGCTGAAAATTGAAAAAGATGCCAATGTTAATGGGTGAATTGAGTGCATTTTAAAATCTTGTCTGAATTTTCTTAGCATTTGCCATCCACATATTTTCCTATTTAGTAAAAGCTGCAGTTTTCATCATAGCTTTGAAGTAAAGTGAAGAAGAATCATGTGCAAATGTCCTTTGAGTAGATGCTATTAAAGACATTTAAATTATACACTCCAGTGTCTAAATGACAGTCTAAAGTATATGTGTGCGCATTTGGGTGATGGGCATGTGGGAACAAAAAGACATTGTGCCAGGGTAATATTTTTAGGAAGACTAAATGTGATGTTTGATTTCATTATAATAGACTCATGGTTAAGAAAGTTGTCTTTCAGAAACTGAGTAATTAAAGTTTTGGGTTTTTTCCCCCCCTAAAGAAATGTTAAAGTCACATGCATGAATATGCCCAGAGAGATTAAAAACAGGGAAATTGGGATGATGGCAGGGTGTCCAGAAAAGTGCTTGTGCTCCCTGCGAGCACAAAGGCAGGGGTGGAGAGGACTTCAAAGCGGGTGGGGACAGCTGGAAGGGATCGGAAGGAGCTCTGACCTCTCTCTGGTCTTTCTAACTGAGATTCGGTAGTAGTGGGGTGGGGCCGAGCACCCAGATGAATCCATGTGTTGTTTTGTAGAGTAGGGTCTAATTTCTAGGAAGTTGGATATAGGCTATGAGAGTTTTGGAATAATCAGGCCAAATGCAGGATTATCGGAGGACATACTGTTCACGTCTCAGAGTGGTACTTGTTTTTAGTACTAACAGTGCGGTGAAGAGCCCAGCTTCCTGATCAGATTTTGAATGAATGTTTTTGCCTCCCCAAGTATTTCATTTGAATCCAGAGACTATCCTCTCTTGCAGAGGGATCTGAGAGTCTGCAGGCTTCAGAATTTTCAAGCTGCAGTGCGTTTGAATAACAGTGCTTTGTGTAGAGGAAAAGTGAGCCATCCGAGCTGCTTCCCTGGTGCAACTGTTCACTCACCACATGGCTACTCTGCGCCTGCTGCTTCTCTGCAAAGTGGTGGTAATTGTGATGCCTTGCTACCATTCGAGTTTATACAGTGAACTCCACATGATCATATAGGTCACCACTGGGCACACATTCAAGCTCCAAGATATTAAGTAAATTAAATTTTGTTGTTGAAAGGGATCTTGGAGATCTTTGTTGCTATCCTATCTTTTGGCAGAGAAAAGAACCCAGGGCTACAAAGAAGGGTTAGGGGAAGTTGGCCTAATTACACAGCAGGCTCTATTTTGAATTGTGAGTGTGACTTTTGAGAAAACATAGCCCGAGACAGTGTGGCATAGCGGAAAGGCTTTGGAGTCAGCAGACTTGGGTTTATTTCTCCACCTTTTCTCTTACAGTCTGAGTTATCAATGCAAATTCTTTCACATCCTTGGGTCTATTCCACATTTATAAAATGGGCACAATAACACCTGCCCAGTAGAAAGGATTCATAGACCCTTTGTAAACTGCTTTTTATGATTAAAAGGACTAACAGTAAGGGCCAGGACTAGATTCCCAGCCTAGAGTGCCTTATTCTCTATCAGGTAAGAAGAAGAGAAAATTCTCACTTCCCAAAGAACTTCCAATGGTGGGGCTTTTCACCTGTTCTTTATCTACACAGAATTAGAATGAATACAATGCCAGTCATACTTGCAATTTTGAGGGATGTGCAGGAAGCAAAAGAATTATTTTCAGTGAAAAGGAGGCTGCAAATTCAGCTTTCTCCGAGTTTAAAGAGGATTTCCTGGGTAGGGTGTGTGTGTGTGTGTGTGTGTGTGTGTGTGTGTGTGTGTGTGTGTGTGAAGGAATAGGGAGGGGTGGTCACTGACATAAAGGGAAGGTAACAACACTCTTCTTGTGGCTCTAGCCAGATGTTGGAAGTCAGGTCTAGGTAGATCTTGGATTCAACTTCTCCATGGTTCATCCACACCTCTTTCCCAGGGGGCTCTGGCCTCTGCTCAGACTATGTTTTGTCCTGGGATTCCCTTCTCCACTCTCAGTGCATCCTGAAATGCTAACCTTACATCAGAGCTCGATTTGTACATCACCACTTCGTAAGTCATCGCATACCTCTCCTCCCCGTTCCAGGCAGTGGGCATCCGCTCCGCCTTTAAAGCTCTCTGTACACATCCCACTTAAGTTATTTGTGCGACTCTGTCTAGTTGGGCTGGACTTGGGAAAGTCTGGGGCTGGGTCTTATTCATCGTTATCTCCAGTGCATAGCATGTCCCTTGGTATCTAGTTTGGTAAAATTTTGTTGAATGCCTAACCAAGCCTTGAGATGGCAGTAAAGGCAGAGGGCAGAAGATGCTCGGCTCCCAAGATCAAGACTCTGCTAATCCCTGCAAAGGCTTTGACTTTATTGATGGTTGATTATTTTCAGTTTATAGTGTCTTGGCACAAGAGGGTCACGTGTTGGTGGTAATCATAGTATTTGTTTTGCAAGGCTCTGTACATTGTTCATTGTTTTTACATCCATTTTTTCCCAATTCTTAACAACATGAGGCATGCGGGATATGTGTTATTTCTACTCTGTAGATAGGAAACTGATTCTGGTTAAGGGCCTTATGCAAGTCATGCAGACAGCTAAGAGTGCCTGTAGACCTCTCTACTGCCCTTTCAGCCAACAGCTCCTACGAGTGCAGAGGAGAAACTGGCAGTGGCATTCCCTCAGCCACTGTGGTGTTCCCTCAGCCCCAGGCCTGGCCCAGAAGAAGGCTCAGGGAATGTTTGGAGCCGGAAGGATTGATGAGCCTTTTTTGCATGCTGAGCTGAATACGTATCCTCCACAAATGCTGGGCTCCTTGATAGATATGTGACATCGTGGCTGAATATACATGGCACCTGTGGCATTTCACACTTCCCCCCCACGCCTCTCCAGGGACTTGATTGGACAGATGGCCAGAGACATAGGATTCTCAGCTCTGCATCCTTTCTGCAAATCACATTTGGGGGAAAAGTTAAGTTTGTGCAGTAACACAATTTCAGTAACATGGTTTCATAGTGCTGGTAGTTGTTTAACACTCTGGATAAATCACACTTCAGCAGAACTCATTTGGGAACAGTTTAATTTTACTGTAGGTGGCTGTGATTCCCACCCACCAGTCCTCCTATAACCCTCCCTCTTCCTAATAAATCTAGGCTGATAAGGTGACTGTAGCCCTAAGCCAGGCTATTGTACCCAGGATAGCATTGCAATATGTTAATCATCATTTTCACCACCAATATCTTTAATTATTTCTGCCCTGAGTATCCTTAAATGCTAGGGATAGATCTTGATAGTTCACCCTGCTGCAAGCAGGAGGAGATAAGACCCAGAGAGGCTAGGCATTTTACTCGGTGTTCAATGGCTGCTGAAGGCCTGCATTGAGGTCCAGGGCCCTGACTTTCTAGCGAGGCTCCTGTTTCCTGCCCTGCCCTACTGCCTGCTCTTTGATCTGTCTTACCGAAAAGGTAGACTTTAATGTGTGCAGTTTAAAATGAATAAATGTGACCAGTATTTGTTTTATTCAGTTGTTCATTGTTAAAGGCCACCAGCAGCTTTTCTGTTAACCCTCACAGCCTCTCTTTGACATATCTATAATAATAAAAGCGTGGATGGGGCCTTCTGCAGAGGTGGCAGAGCCTCCCCCCCTCCCCCCCGCAGGTGGGGCGCCGGCGCCAAAGCCCTTGCACAATTTCTTTTTTTTTTTTTTTTTAAATATATTTTTATTGATATTTTACAGAGAGGAAGGGAGAGAGATAGAGAGCTAGAAATGTCGATGAGAGAGAAACATCGACCAGCTGCCTCTTGCACACCCCCTACCGGGGTTGTGCCCGCAACCAATGTACATGCCCTTGACCGGAATCGAACCTGGGACCTTTTAGTCCACAGACCGATGCTCTACCACTGAGCCAAACCGGTTTCGGCGACCTTGCACAATTTCATGCATCGGGCCTCTAGTCTTTAATAAGGGCCATTAAAGTCTTGACATGTTTCTATACAGTCAGCTGCAGCCTAGGGGTAACTGGGTGTGAATTTGATAAGATTAACTCCTAGGTAAAAAAGAAATGGAAGTATAATAAGTATATGCACAGGGAGAGAACAGTATTGTTAATTTTTTTCTTAACAGTATACCTTTGGATATAAAAATAATCAGATTTTGATGTTTCAAATAAGGCAGGTGTCCAGACTGCTATGGGTTATTAAAATGTAACAATAGGTCCAAATTTGAAGTTTGAAAAAAAAACAAACAGTACTTCTCATTTGTCTTAGAAACTTCAGTGTTCTGTTTTCTAGTTAATGGACTTGGGGAGGCTTAGGAACTAAGCAGCTGGGGTGCCATGAATGGTCTCTGGCTCTCTCCTGTTGGGGGTGGGCGTACTCTTCGTTCAGGTGTGAACTTTTGGGAGGGACACACACGCCTGGCCAGCCAGAAAGAGCATGATTAACCTACACCTGGGTGATGTCTGTAACAAGAAGTCCAGTTGTAACACAGCAGATGATAATTCTTTGCACAGGATCTCACAGATAATAGATGGTCAGTGTTTATCGACTTCTTGATTTAAAAAAAAAATAATCTTCCTTTTTTTTTCTTGACTACAAAGATTTCAAGTCACTTTAATTAAGGGGGAAAAGAAGCTAATTCTGCCCTGCTCCTCTTCTAGTACCATGGCCATCCCCCGCCATCCCCCCCCCAACCCTCCCCCCCCAACTCTGTTGTGGATCTTAGTGTTACAGGAATGGTCTGTGGAGGCAAACACATTGTGTCAATAGGGCTGGTTATTTAACTTCTCTCACACCTAGATTCCTCATTAGTAAATTAGAGGGTGATAATAACTAACTTGTAGGGTGGTTTTGAGAATTAAAGGTCTTTCGAATAACACCTAAAGCACTCACGCAAGTTCCCACCTGAACGAAGAATAAGCCCACCCCCAATAAGAGAGAGCCAGAGATCACTCATGACACCCCAGTAAGCATTCAATAAAATGTTACCGACGACTATTTATGTTACATTTGGGGTTTCTCCTTCAAGTTTGTTGACAATATTTGGGAGTGTAGTTCTTCTTAATATTTTTTTTTTGACTGATTAAGCAAAAGCTGGACTCCTTGGAGCCCCAGATGGCACTAAGATGTGGCTTCCACCTGACTCTGTTGTAGGTAAATTGCTTAATTCAATGCGTGGCATGAAGGCGGTTGGGAGTATTATCTGGTCAAGTAGAAAGAGTCTAGTTTCTAGACTGTATAAGTATGGTGGGTAGGGTGTCATAAATATATTAATGGTCCAGGGTAGTGATTTTCAACTTTTTTCTTTTTAATCTCATGGCACACAAACGAATTATTAAAATTCTGTGGCACGCCAAAATGTATAAATGTTTTGCTAATCTGACCCAAAATAAAAAGGGTAGGGGTAATGCTCCAAAGTGACTTTTTAAAAAATCAGGTTCTGCCCTGCCTGGCATAGCTCAGTGGTTAGAGTGTTGGCCTGCAAATCAAAGAGTCACGGGTTTGATTCCCAGTCAAAGGCACACACCTGAGTTATCCCTAGTCCCAGTTGGGGCTGGTACAGGAGGCAACCAATCCATGTCTCTCTCTCATTTTGCTGTTTCTTTCTCTTTCTCCCCCTCCCTTTCACTCTCTCTAAAAATCAGTGGAAAAAATATCCTTAGGTGAGGATTAACAAAACAAGAAAATCTGGTGCCTATACTTGTATATAAGGATTTTTGGTACCAAAAATTAACAAATCAGATGTAAACTTATTATGCAACATGATCAATAAGATACAACTCTAAAAATATAGCCTATATATTTATGGTTCACAACAGGGCATTCATTCCAGATGGCTATTGTGTTGGCTGTTTGTTTCTTGTGGTTGTTGTTTTTTTCTTTATAATCTAAGGGAAAAGAGGTTAGTGGCCCTGACTAAGTAGTCAGATATTGAATGTTTTAAAAATTGCAACACACCAGCTGAAAATCGCTGGTCCAAGGGCATGAAGGTGTTAAAGCTTCTCAAAATAGCCTAAGCAGCTCCTAGGAAATAGCTTTAGAGGCAGGATGTGGCAAACCAGTGTGAAAATGAGAGCCCTTCTCCTTTGGAAGAAGAGGAAGTGGGTGGGGAGAAGTGAAGAGGAAGAGCTTGGTGGACAGATCTTTTTATCTGCTGCTGTCAGAACATGCATTCCTTTTGAATGCCAGGCTGAGCACGTAGAATTTTGACCCAAAGTGACCAAGCTCCAATGGATGCTTAATAATGCTGGTTTTGCAGTTTTCTTGTTTTTTCTCTACAGCTCAAGTTTAATAAACTCATTTAATATGCAGTGGAATAGTGTTTGTAATCTTGATCATTAGTACATTCTTTAATGCTATTTGAGGACTTACAGTTAATGTGAGGTGTCATCCACAATCACACTCTTTTGTAACCAAGAATAGGTTAGAAGAAAGGCTTATTTTTTTTTTTTTTAAAGAAAAGTGTCTCTTCAGTGTGTGTACTTGTTTTCCTGTTTTAGAACATATTCTCACCCATTCTCTGACGAGATGTTTCTAACAGCCCTTTGTGATACAGGACAAGAGTCTGCTTTTGTTTGTTTGTTTATTTTCCCAGTATTTCAAAGACAGTTTTTGCTTTAATTATACCTCTTTCTCTGCTTTTGTGGGATGATCTCAACAAATTTCAGAAGAATCGAGAAGACTTATTATTTCTACATCATCTGGAGTAATTAATTCCAGTGGTTGGAGTTAATCATGATGAGGTAATTCATGAAGTACACAGAAGAAAAAAAGCAATTGATGAGACTTCCATCTGCAGTGGGATTTTTTTAAGAGGTATTCTCTGGTAATGCCTTTCAAAGTTAAACGTGGGCTTTAATGGTGAGAAAAATTGTTTGGGAGGTTATCAGGTATGGTTTCAATTATGTGCAAGTGGCCCTATGTGTATTTTTGCAGATAGGATATAGGCTTAATAGGTGTATAACATGGGAGACTTAATGACTGTATCAGACCTCAACTCCATTGGTTTTTTTTTAATGCATAAACTATCATATATTTACAAAAATCCATTAGTAAAATAGCATAATATTATGGAAAATTAATAACATTATAAAAAATTAACAGGAACATATTGAATATAAAAATGACAATTTGGGAAGAAGTATACTTCCGTTTAATGCACTTCTTGATTTAACTGATGAGGGATGTTCAAGGTAAGATGGTCAGTTATCAGCAGAATTCCTGACTTCAGGTTCAGGGTTATTTCTTTGCACCAGGTAATGGGAGGTTCCTGGGCTTCCAAGGACCTGAAAAGCTGAGCTCAGCAGTTTTTACATTTCAGATTTCTATACACTCTTTGTCTCAGGAAGGCAGTATTTCCTGAGTTGTATACCTCTTGACTCCATCCCTATGAAGGTTCCAAATTGAAATTTATTCACTTATCCCAATGTCTGCATTGAATAAGCATATTTTAGGTGATTTGACCCCAAAACTGTATGCTTAAATTGCAGCCCAGTCAAATTGTGATATCTTGCATGTATTTTAGATGTTTAAATATAGGGATGGGAAAAGGTAGCTTTGTAGTTGTGAGCATGTGAAACATGGAGTTTATTCTTGTATTATTATTTATTATTGTATTGTTTTCCATATGAACAATTGTAAACCTACTTTTGCCCACCCATATATTAAAACAAGTATTTTTATGGAATTTTTTAAGAAGCTAAGATGTCAGGCTGCTCTTCACTGAGCCTTAACCCTCCTGAGACATTCTAGGCTCGTGTGCTCTGACCATCTTTTGTTTGTTTATTTGTTTTACTTAACATTTTAATGTATTTTTTATTAAGACATAACTGACATATAACACTGTGTGAGTTCAAGGGGAACAATGTGTTGATTTGACACTTTTTTCTGTTAATCCTCAACGTGAGGATATCTTTTTTCATTGCTTTTCAGAGAGAGTAGAAAGGAGGGAAGGAGAGAGAAGAAAGAGAAACATCAATGTGAGAGAGGCACATCAACTGGTTGCTTTCTGCATGCACTCTGACATGGGGGCCTGGGAGCAAACCCAAAATCCAGGTACATGTCCTTGACCCTTTGGTGTGCCCACTGATGCTCTGACCACTGAGCAACACTGGCCAGAGCTGATTTGACACATGTATGTATTGCAGTAGGGTTTCTGCCATAGCATTAGCTAACACCTCTATCATGTTGCATAATTATCATTTTTTTTTTGTGGTGAGAACATTTAAGACTCAGTCTCTTAGCAACTTTGAAGTATATAATTCGGTATCGTTGACTATAATCACTATGCTGTGCATTAGATCTCCAGAGCCTATCAAAATTCTAACTGCAAGTGTGTACCCTTTGATCAACATCTCATCAAAACCTAACTTCTTGGCATGGTGTACTGCGTCCTTCATAGTGTACCCCAGGTTACCCACCAGCCTCAATTGGACTCTCTTCTGGATGCATCTACTCGCTGGCCTCTTGGAACAGCTTGTAACTTTCAGTACCTTTTTGTTCTGAGGCCCAAGCCGGGGTGCTTTTTTCTCTGCTGCAAAAACTGATATCCTTCGGGTCTAAACTTGGACATTACATATTCTGACTTTTACATTCCCTTCCTCAGCCTAGATGGAATTGGAGTCTTTTTTTTCTGTTCCCATAGCTTTCTGTGCCATCGTCTCTTTCAGCATTATGATCTAACTCTGCAGTTGTTGCTGTACTCAATATTATCCTTCCCTGTTTTTCTCTTTTTCATCTGTCTGTCTCCCTATCTGTTATACACACATAAACTGAGATTGCCTGGTGAGGGCAGGGACCTCATTTTTCTCATCTGCACCTTCCTAGCCTCTAGCATAGATGGTGCCTCTCACAGAGTGGATGCTCCGTCATGAATCTGCATTGCATTTCCACAGCTGTAGGCATAAATGGGTGTAAGCCAGATGTCTGCTCAAGTTCCCCATCTCTCGCCTTCTTCTAGTTTGGAACAGTTTTAGAGGTTTACATTCTCATGGTTACTTCTGCTTCTGTGGGACTCATGTTTCCCTTTCTGGTTTTTTTCTTCTTTTTTGCTCTGTGTTGAACCAGCTTGGAATTTGGCCCCCTTTCCCTGGTTTCCACAAAACAACAGTAAGAACAAAATATACACAAAGCTATTTGTGTGCATGGCAGATTGGATTTAAATTCTGGGGTGGGGGAGAATTATAGTAATAAAGACAACTTAAAGTCTAGTGTTAGATATTTTCGGTCTTAAATGACCTTTGCCACTCTGCCATGCTGCAGCTTTTCCTTCCTCTCTTGGTACCTCATCGCTACTTCTAAAACAAGCCTCTCCCATTTTATCCTGCAGCTCTAACTCTACGTGCTGCTGCTCAGGCCTGCTGCTGCTTAAGCCAAGACTCGGGGGCAAGCCCTTCTTAACTGTGGACAAGCTTTCTGGTCCTTCGGTAGCCTCTGCCATGAGGTGGCTGGTCAGCACAGACATTCTCTACGCTGCACCTTCTTTCAGAAGGCAGAAGCAAGCACTATCAGTTTTGGTTTTAATTAAATTTTGTTCTTCTCTGGTTTATGATATTACTTCTGTTAGGTAGGTTTTGACTCTACCCAGCCAACTGCTGTTAATTTGAGGGCCTGATCAGTAGTTTTCCACGCACTAGATTAAGGAGGTCAGTTGCCTAGGTGAGCACTTGTATGGATTTCTAGCCTTGATTCTGAGATCATGACTCCCTGACCATTGCTCAAGAGTGATCTAGGGAGTAGGATTTCCCCTAGAGATGAGGTTTGTTCACCCGTGAGTACTTTGGGCAAGGGGAAGGGCCAAACATCTTGTTTTTTTTATTTAAGGGAGGAAACAGTCCTGGGGATTTAAGATTCCTCAATATAGACTAGAATTGGACAGGTTTTGAGTGTTGGGATTCTTCTATCTTCCTGCCCTTAGCTGTGCATCTGGGTATTGATCTTTTTGTCCTAGGGACTTGATTTTTCTCCTGGTTTTGGATTATGAGGTCTAAGATTACAGTCACATTGGGTCCTCTACCTCCTCCATCTTCATCTTGATTCACAGAGCAGATTGGGCCATAATTACATAGGGTCTTTCTAAAAGCTCCGGTTCTCAAGAACAGGGAATGGGTGGGGTCAGGTACACCTTATTCCTAAGGCCACAGTCAACCTGCTTGTTCTTTCAGGAGTAGCCAGCCATGCTCATTCTGTGGCTGCCACCAGACCCAAGGCTCCCTTTGTTTTTCTGATGGTGACACATATTTATTTTATTTTATATCTAGGTTTTCCTTGGTGCTTTCTTCCTTTTTTAAAAAATATATTTCATTGATTTTTTACAGAGAGGAAGAGAGAGGGACAGAGAGTTGGAAACATGGATGAGAGAGAAACATCGATCAGCTGCCTCCTGCACACCCCCTACTGGGGATGTGCCCGCAACCTCCTTGGTGCTTTCTTTCTTTCAACACTCCCTGCCCTTCCTCTCTAGCCTTCCCTCCCTCAGTAGTGCCCTGTTTTTTATGGCCGCCAGAATTTTCATTGCTTTTACAAGTGCTTTTACCTGGGCAGTGTCCTGTCTCTTCCCTTTCTACCCCAATCAAAATATGTCAGCCTGGGATGTTCCTCTAAAGGGAGGCTGCTGTGGAGAGAAGGGAAGTCCATGCTCACAGGGCCTGCTTAAGACTAAATCTGGATCAGGACAAGAGAGAACCTAGTACCCTCTACCTATTCCTACCACAAGCCTAGCACCAAATAAAAGTAATTTCAGTTCACTCCTGGAGGAGGAGCAAAAGCAAGGAGAAAGACCCCACTCTGACCAGGCATTAAGGAATAGTTTAAAGCTGAGGAAAAAGTAGAAAAAAAAACCTGTGCAGCTAAGGCTTCACTTTGGAACAGGATAATAATACTCATTGCTGGAAAAATTTGCAGCCTGTGGTATGTCAACATTAACCAGAAAATTCAAACTCAGCTTAGCTCTTGACTAATACTAATAGCATGACAGAAGATTGTGCCCCTTACCAACCATAACAATTATTTACTTCAGTCTCTGCTCTAATAATGTTAAGCATTCAGTAAAAAATTGCAAGGCACAAAAAACAAGCGGAAGAAAAAAGCTAGCCTATTATCAAGAGATAAGGCATTCAACAGAGCAGA